>CM060886.1:17715508-18384258 GCA_030762935.1 Hymenopus coronatus | reverse complement strand
ATTATATTTAAAGTGAGGTTTAAATTGTTGTATTGTAATAAATTAGAGAGGAATATACCTAACACACCTCAGAGTGCCCTTTTAATTCATCTGGAATAACAATGATAGAAGCTGCATGGTTATCTGTGATATAATTTAAGGAAGACCTGAAAAGCTGTGTTCCTGTATGGGCAAAATGCTCTTCAAGAGCTGAATAAAAAATGTGCGAGTCCTTTTCTTTGGCACAAGTTTTACAGGGAAGCAGGACAGGGGTGGGGAGAACAAGAATCATTCTACAGTATTGTCAACCAAAGGAAGTTTCTTTGAGGCCCTCAACCATTATGGTGAATAGGCTATCTAATTTACCGCAAACTTGCTGAATTATTAAACAAAACATAGCACATGTGAATATGCATGAATTCTGCGTTGAAGCCAGCATACAGGGTGGAAGTAAAATAATCCTGCAGACTGAAGGAGGTGAGAGAATGGGTAGCGTATCATAAAATGTAGGAACAGAAATTCATAATTCTGATCTTTTACGACATTTTGTTTTCTCTGCATATTTAATAAATATTGTAATAGTCTGTAGACCTTTAGTTTCTTTTTCTAATTGTTTCTAAATATTTCATTTTAACTCTACAGATTTATGTGTATAGCTTGATATTTTCATTTTTCTTTAAGTCACCTTTGCCAAACAATGTATTTCTTTCTTTACAAGGTTAATCATTCCCAAGGCTCATACTGAGCTTTATTTTAAATCTGCATGAACATATTTAAACATATATTTGATGAGTCGATTAATTACACCAAACAACACTTACTTGGGATTTTTGCCGGGACATGTTTCGAAGGACTAGTTTCCTTCATTTTCAACTGGACATCAACAATTCCTTGCAGTGAAGCTGGCGATGTTGCTCTCACCTCTGGTGGTGGTTCAATGAACTTGCTAAACACATCCTTCTGTGGAATGTCGAAATTAAAAACCCTGTTTCTATTTTTTTACAATGAAAATGTGTTCCCATGTGGCCCAGCTCTTGTTTTCCTGTTACGTGTTTTGGAAGTTTTCTTTCTGAATTTATATTGTGGTGTTTTGTCCAAAAGGGTGGCAACTGCTGATTTTCCCAATTTTTTTTAATTTATGTTTCTGAAGTGTTCTTTGGATCTTGTTTCTAGATTTCTTTTTGGATTTCCAATATAAATCTGATTATAATCCTTGCATTCCATTTTGTATATGCCCGATTTTTTCTTTGTTGGGATGACATCCTTGATATTTGAGCCTAATTCATTTTTTATGCTGTGTTTTTTATGTGGTGAATGCTAAATGTTATGTTTTTTGAAAATTTTTTGAAGCTTGTCAAATGCCCATGTGTAGTATGTGGATTTCTTGAAGTTCATCTTTTGTTCTATTGCTAAGAGAGTGGTTGTTCCTTTTAGAAATTCCGTCTTTTTCGGTAGTTTTATTTTTTTATCTATTAGGGATCTTGGGAAACCATTTTTATTTGTAATTTCGATTATTTTGTAGTATTTTGCCTTGTATTCATTTGTTAGTAGTGGCATGTTAACCAGTCTATGTGATAGGCTATTGAAGATTGCCTGTTTTTGTGCCCTTGGATTATAGAAGTGATATTTAAACATGTTTAGTTATATAACCCTTATTTTTATTAAAGATAGCATAGTCTTTTGATCTATCAATTCAAGGCACTTTACCCATCTCAACACCTCACCCCTTGCTTTCAGGCTATCATTTATGGCCATAGCTATAGATACCTAGGCCAAATAATCTGTCTTTTTTCATATTTACTGAATTCAAATAAGCATGAAAAGAAACAGAAAATGAAGTTCTTTATCATAAATATAGTATTTGCTAAGATAAAGTCCTTAAAATGTTGCAAAAATATCTATAGAAGTACATTAAAAAAAAAAAAAATGCTTGAAAATCCATCACTCATGTCATTTTAAAAAGTAATTCTACTTCTACCTGTTACACAGTTCAGGATAAATAATTATAAATAGGAACAATTTCAAAAAAAAAATAAAAAACCAGACCAAAACTGAGACCAAAGGAAATTTATGTTGATAATGCAATAAATTGATTGCGATACTAGTCCAAAGCAAGGATTCCAAAAGATAAGTGAAGATTTGTTGCAACTATTATTTTTATATTAATATTTGTGTTATTACTTCTTTTCTAGCTTCTTTTTACATTTATAATATTATTAGATCTGTTTGATGGATTCTACCAACTTCACTAACACCCCTAGAAAATTCAGGTTGTTCAACTCTGAACAAATACTTGCCAGGATATCCTGAACCAAATAAATAAAGATGTTATGAATAGTGTTTGAATGAGTGATGAATATAACTTTTCTCTTGGTGTTTATATAAGTAAATGGAATTTTTGGTACTACTGAGGGATTTTCTAGTCCTGTATCTTTATGTTTATGTTGGCATCATAACAATTAATGTTTTTAGTGTGAAAAATAACAAGTCATAGCTACAAGTTCTCTTTTAATCGATGAAGCTGCTTTTTTTAATAAATCGTTAATTCAAGTGTTGAAGTTAATTTCAACTTCTCATTCTGCAGGCGACTGTAGCAGGATGAGAAAGTTTTAAACGGGAAAGTATGCAATTGAGACCTTTATTCAGGAAGCAAGCAACACATTGAAGATAAATTACAAGCTGAAGCTCTGGATGAAGTTGAAATGATCTGCATATAAGGTCTTGCAAAATTAAAGCAAATTGTCTCTTAAAATTGGATGAGGAAATTGGGAAATGTGGCATTGTAAATATTTGACTTCCCTTGCTGCCACTAATGCTGATGATGCATATCAAAAGGATTATGAATATGCAGAAAGCAATAAAGAAGAATTCATAGCTGTCAAAACCAGGTATAAAAACTTGTTCCCAATTACAGAGATTGACCAAGACAGTGAAGAAAGTATTATGATTTCATAGAATGGCTTTAGAAATATCGGTCTTCCTAAATTGGAAATAAAAATATTTGATTGAGACATAAAAGGTTGCCGTGGCTTTTGGGGTCAATTAAAAAAACAACTACTGACAATATTTTAACTGAGGAGAATAAATTTCAATATTTAATACAAGCAACTACATTAGACAGGGCATGAAAGTTAGTGGAGGTAGCTACCTGCCTCAGGCACTCATTATAATAAAGCTCTGGAATAGATGAAATTTTATTTTGCTAGAAATCAGCTCTTAATTGAAATATATGTGCACAAACTTTTGACTCTTTCTCGCTCAAGCTACTAAGGATGAGCGAATATCTCTCGGCATCCTATGTGATAAATTAGAAACACAACTGCATACATTGGGGACATTAGGGGTATCTTGGGAAAAGTATGAGTACATGTTATACCTTTTAGTAGAATCAGCTCTACCAGAAGATGTGGTGTTAGCTTGGAAAAGAAAATAGATACTAAAGCTAAAGGGGATGAACAGGTATATTAGGAATGCTATTGCAATTTTTGAGGTTAGAAGTAGAGAGTGAGGAGTGTTTAGTGCTTGCCAATGTTTAATCTGAAAGATGGTAGAACTTCCAAGATAGATACAGTTCCCACTGCTGCTTGTATAATTTTCAGTAATGGGAAGAGGCATGTTAAGAATATATGGTTTTGGTGTGATAAATCTTCTCACACTTCTATTGAATGTTTTAAGGCTAAGAAATTGTTACTAGGCGCTAAAAGGGAGTTGCTAAAGAAAGAGAGAAGATTGTATATGTGTTTAAAACCAAGGTATAGTGCTAAAAGGTGCAAATGTTTCATAAAATGCTTGGTTTGTGGCAAACATCATGTAACTATAAGTTGTCCACAAATTAGTCATGAAAATAAGGCATGAGGTGTCAAATGCTAATTGTCTTAGCAGGGTGGCCAAACAGATGCTAATTGTAAGAGTATTATATGACAAGAGGGCTTATCTGGCAAGAGTTCTCCTCAATTTTGTATCACTAAGGCCCCACATTGAATTGAATTTATTTCCACTTAGTAATGCAATTAGTTCTATAATACTATTTTACAATCACTTGATCACTCTAAGAAAATACAGTAATTCCTCCCGAGTTGCTGTTTAACCAAGTGGCCTAAGTAGTTTCTACCTTGTGGTAATCAACTGTCAAGCCAACTGATTGGTAGAAATGATCTCCATCTCTAAATAAACCTATGTTTCTAGCCAATCCAGATCCTCATTTTTATTTATTTTCTTCAACCACTTTTTCTACACCTTACCTAGATAATGCCCAAACTCTTAAGATTTAGTGTCTAAGTTTTCATATTCACCAACTTTCTCCCCCTAAATGCTCTTGGCAAATTACCCACTTCTCAGTCTGAAAGTTTGCTCGCATTTCTTTAGTTTCTTCACATTCCCGAATTACATGCCAATAGTTGTCTTGCATTCCACATATCAGGAATTCCTCTTAAACCTTTCAATTCCACTACCCCTGTTTGTGCCTATGCAGATCTTTCCGTCATCCATTTGTCACCTTTAACTACATAATTCTCTCTACCCCATATTTTCTTTAGCTCCCTGTATACTCAATTCTTTGTTTAACTTCTTTTTAAAATCCACTTTTCTTTGTTCTCTCTATCTTGCCATACCATACCCAAGCCAATGTTTTCCAGGACCTTATTAAGTAATTCTATTAGCCAGGTGTTTCTTCCCCTCTCTTTCTCTTGTGTCACTAGACAATGTTTCCAAATGCCTATTCCCTTCTAAATTCTTAATTCTAAATCAATATTTCAGGGTTCTTGTCATTATTTTTCCTTTACTCCCTATTCTGTCTAATTCAGCTTGTGCAACCCTATTTGGTGAGCTTTTAGATAGCCCAAAAATGTATTTACAAGAATTCTTGTGAATGAAATGTATATTTAGCCATCCTCCTCAATGCCCTGTATGTCTTCTCCAAAAACCATTTTAGCTTCTACTACTGGTGCAAATATTTTATCCAACCACTTTATATGCATTCCTGGTACTTTGAGCCTACAGACAAACCTGGCAGAGAGCAATGGATTTCTTTGGGCATAAAAATCCTTAGCATGGCTTCCTTTGGAAGGGAAGTAAAGCCATTGGTCCTGTGTCATAGATTTATGGCACATAAAAGAACCTCAAGCCTGATAAAGAGGCTCTGAGCAATTTAAGCGATCTATCATGCCCAATATAGAATGGGATGCCGAGAAACACAGCAGTTAAAGAGCATCCATAAATGTTCATTTCATTTTCCTACAGACACTAATAGCTTTCAAGGCTGCTTTTGCTAAAGCCTTCCATTTTTGCTCTTTCCATCCTCCATTTGCACTAAGCCTAATACCCAAATAGTCAAATTTATTAACTACCTCATAAGGTCCTACATATTATATAAACTAATCAGAAAACTTAAACTGAAGACATTTGAGAAGAAATGTTAAGCCACAATTAGTCTTCGTTTTACATTTAAAGATGGTATGCTAAGTTCCAAAATTAAATTCTGAAAACTGGGGGTCGCCTTGCACTTGAGGTCTTGTTGTATTTGGATACATACGGTATATATAACATTCCTAATTTCCTGAGCCATTCTTTACAACAGATACTTTTTTTCAGACTCATCATAATTCTAATTGCCCGTTTTTGCATCTTATATACTCCGATCATACCATTACTATTTCCCCATACTGTTATCCTGTGTAATGAGTGTTTGAAAATTTGAAAAGTATACTGTCCTCAGAGAGTTTGAATTTACATTGTGTTTTAAGATAGATATTTGAAAATTTATTTCAAAACTGCCATTTCAGGACTAAATATATTCCTTGATCCTGTCCTTAGTGTCTGTTGCAGTTGTTTCCTGTGGGAGTATCTTAAAATAAAGGAGGGTAATCAACAGAGGATAAGCCTAGCTGTAAAACAGCAAATTTGAGATGAGTATCTGTAGTTCCATTGAGATGATTGGAAATATGATATTTTTAGGTGTTGATTTGAGGAATATATACTTTTAACTGGACCATCATTTGCAGACATTTGTTTTAGGAAATTAGTAATAAAAATTAATTTAACAATTGTTTTAATGTAATTTCAAAAATACAATGCCATGGCTGGGATTTAAATTTTTGGCTTATTGAGCTGCTTCTTTAATGAACTGAGCTACCATGGAAATAAGCTGCAAAACATTATTTTCCCCAACTGACTTACAGTTTTTGTAATAACCACAAGACATTCTTAAATTTATTTTGAGATAACATATTCTAGTGGTAATTTGTAAGTATTTTAAGTGGAAACTTGTAAGTCCTTGACCTTATAGATTACCACAATTAATGTTTCTTATACATGGTATGTATGAAAGAATATTTAAATTTTAACTTAATAATTAGTGTAATGGTTACCAGCTAACTTCATACACCCAAGGTTGCGGGTTCAAACCCAACGGAGGATGATGAATTTTTTCGGGTATAAAAGTCCTTAGCATGGCTTCCTTCGGAAGGGAAGTAAAGCCATTGGTCCTGTGTCATAGATTTACGGCACGTAAAAGAACCCCAAGCCTGATGGAGAGGCCTCTGAGCAAAATTAAGCGATTTTTCATGCCCAGTATAGAATGGTATGCTGAGAACTGCAGTAGCTAAAGAGCTTTCATAAATAAAACTCCACTTCCAACAACAAACCAGTTTTATGAATGGATGGCTCAGGTAGTAATATATGCACCCACATTCAGGGAGGTTCTGGTTCAAATCAATTGGTTTTTTTATGGTTTCTCACAATTTTTAAGGTGAATATCAGATTGGATGTGCACCACACATTACCTTTTCACCTTCTTTTGTTTGTTAACAGCGCTTCAATTGCCAGGGTCATTCAAAGCTGCTGGTATGCTGGAATTTTGTCTGGCAAGAGCTTTGTTACAATAAATTTGGTGACATGGGGGGTCACTTTTAAGCACATTGGTCTGATGTGTATTTGAACCTACAACCTTTGATCAAGCCTGAGCCTCCCAGACCGAATTTTGAGTTACAATTGCCTAGCTCTAAAGCCTTGGTGGACATGCAACGAAGCAAGATAGTATGATACAAAGAAGGCTAATTGTCCACCATGCACCAATCTATGAGGTATCTCCTAGCAAATCCATTATGATGTGACCACATAGTTACGTTAATGTAAAATAAAAAAAGAGAGAAAAAAAATGATTTAAAAAATAATGTCTCTGATGTATTTGTACTTGAACACATCCACATGGTCATTATTGAAGTTCCTCCATTTTGATTACAGCAAACCTGATACTTCTCAGACAAGTGACTTACTATCTACACCAAGGTGCCATTGGAGGGGAAATAAACCTGCCCAGTCTTTCCCCACCATTCTACCCGAGCCTATTATCGGTGAGAAATTGCCTTGTGATTGACATTCTACTGACATGTGGCCGCCTCGATGTGCTGTTGCCATATTTACTCCCTGACCATCTGCAGCGACAAACGTTCCACTGCTTCCTCTAAAATGCCTTCTTCCCTCCATGCATACCTCTCGTATGTTGAACTATTTTTCCCCATTTCTAACTAGTTACCTCATCTATTCCTTTCCAACGGAAAAGTTTTATTATTTTGGCTAAAGTAACTTCAACTTACTTATCACGGATGTAAGACACTTTTAAATCACAGTGTCATTCATGGTATTTCTAGGATGAGAACAAGAGCAATGTCCGCGATATATAAAAAGGTAGTAATGATTATAAATGAAAATCTTTACGATCACTATGTGTAACACAACCAAACTTTTCACAGATTGCAAACAATTGATCAGTCATGCACGAGAACGCGCACATAAATTTCCACTGAACCACATAGGTGTTGCAATGCTGATGACGTCACATCTCTGGCAGTTATGTATTCTTACACTGATTGGTCAGCAACCTGACGAGCCCCTGCCAGTAGACAACACACCCCACAAATGTCAATCACAAGGAAACTTCTCACCGATAATACTTATCCTCCCTGATATAACAAGCAATGTCACAACAAATGGGATCAGTGGCAGACACTGGGTAGTAGGTAGGAATCGTACTAATGTTTCATTATGTGACTGTAATACAGTATAGACGCTAAAACATATCAATGATGTTATCTGGTAATGATTTTGAGATCTTTGCAGCTGTAAGTTCGTGAATATTGGGTTGTAATTTAGTAATGTTTAAATGCAGTATAGAAATTAGGTTAGCATCAGTTATTTTTGATTGGCCTTTGTTAATGTTGTTCATAACTGAGAAGAACTGCTTGCAGATAAGCTTCAACTAATGCTAGTGAATACCATGTAAAACCTTTTAATATACAGTTAATAATTGGTCTTCTATGTCATTTCTCCTATTCTGGAAACTATGACTTCTTCCTAGGCAAGTGTTTTAAATGAATTTATTATACCAGGGCAAATCTCTTCTGCTATGGTTACAAGTAAGTCTTTTGCAAATCCCCACCTTAAAAACACTTGTTCTTTTCTGCTAACAGTTGCTGATAGCAGAATATTGGTGGGTGATCATGTTGATCACACCTGTTGCTACTATAGAAGATGTCCTTTAGTTCATGTAGTTTACTTTGGTGTTATATACCTGAGAGACAACACAGAGTAGATATTTCTGAAGTATCATTGATGTTGTATCTTGATAGCATATGCAGCATTTTAAAAATATTAAACAATAAGTTATACCTTCATGGAAAATAGAAAAGAATTCTTCCTCCCATTCAATTCTAAACTAACATTGGACAAAAGTCCACTAAATGTTTATTATTGCACTTATCCCAATGACCTACCTGAAGATGAATGCGGGTAAGTGGTTGCTAATCTACACCTACATATTTATGTCATGTTGCTTGGAAGGGGTGAAAGTAGGTGTATGCACGAGAGTGTGGTGAATGCTTGTTTGATCTACACCATTCCAAAATGTGTTTTCTATCCATCCTATATAGTAAACATTGTTGGATAACTACACCATATGTCTGCAATATTTGATTTTAGTAAACAAAAATGTTAAACCTTCTAGTGCTCGGGGAGAAAAGTATAGTTTACATACAAGTTAACCAAAGGTCTTACAAATGGCTCATATGTGTAATTATGTTTAAGGGGACTCTTTTGCTTCTGTTACTGTGTACTTTTTATAATTATTATGTATATTGAACAATAATTTAATGATTGAAGATGGAATTCTCAAAGTTGTTAAATGATAAAACATTAATTTTTTGTTATAAGTAATTTAGATTTAAACTAAGCATTTTTATTAGTTCTCATACAAGAACTATATCAAACTAAAGTATTTTTACCAAACTATTTATCATATTAAGCATATGTAAATAATGTTACTGAACTTCCAAAAACATATTTTTCAAATAATAATTTAACTAAAATTTCTTTATCATTTGTATATAATTTGGCAGGGATAAAACTTGAACCATGCTGAAATTGGAATGCTAACATTAACATTAATTTTCATCTTATCAGTGTTATGTTAATGTGGCACTTAACACAATACTATCACCATCAGTATCAATTTGAAGATGCAAAAAACAAATATATTATTTTTGAGAGGAAAACGGCCTTGGTTTAAAGCACTGTAGTGAGCAAATATCTCAGTTTTGGACATTTTATCACATAATCCCTTTAAGAATTTCAGTATGCAATTATCACATTCTGTGTACACATATTAGTAAAAGGAATTGGAGAGTGTGCTAGGTTTTGTGTTTTCTGTTACAGATTCAAAATGTCTCAAGCCGTCCTGCAAGAGTTTTCATTGAATCAAGGCAGCTAAAAATATGTGCTACTTGTTTTGATCTTGCAATAGCATTACTACGAGTTCTGGAAATGGTAACAAGCATTGCTCCCACAGTCTTTACAGATGAAACCAGAAATTCATCTGATCTCTTGCTTGCTCGTCTTTGTCAGGTTAGTGGATTTTGCTCAAATATTTTGCAGTGTTATATTTGTTTAAAGACTTTGGACTTGTGTAATCCTACCATCCTGTAAGTGTAATCAATAATACTTCAGAGCTAATACAGTAAAAATCTTGTTAATCTGAACCCCTTTAAACCAGATTTTGCTTAATCCTTACAAACATCCTTAAAAAAATCTGTGAATTGCTGACTTAAGTTATAGTACTGAACTAAGACAAACTTAAGGAAATTGTCCATTTTATTTTTGCACAGACTACAATAGGAATTTCTTAGGAATACATTAGTGACAATGGTATATTAGGCTGCCCTTGTTGTACCTGCGATAGGGCTTACAGCTCTTGTCAGAAGGGTTACTTTAACACTTGCCTTTTTCAGTCATTAAGCTAAAGAAACAAATCTTATCGTTTAGTAAATCTATAATATCATTGGGGAAACATAAGCATAAATTGCTTACAATACACAAGAAACTGAAAATTGTTGAAAGGCTTGAAAATTGTGACACTATTGTGTGCATATGTGTAAAATATGGAATCACAAAACAAACAGTTTCGGACATAAAGGAAAAGGGTGAACTCATCATTTTTGATTAAATGTGATATAAATGAGGAATGGCAGCCTGCTGAATAAAAGTTAGAAGACACGACATACAAGTAGTACAAACAATTTTGTGCAAGCGAAGAGCTGTTAAAATTCAAGCTGCTGCAAATGTCCTGCAAAACATTTTGGTATTAATGGATTTTCAGCTAGTTGGGGCTGGTTACACAGCTTCTGCAAGTGTCATAACATAGTAAACAAAAAAATGTTTGGAGAGAGCTTAATTGCTCATACATCAGCTGTTAACCCATTTAGAAAACAACTAAAAATCTGTCATTCAAGAAGAAAAGTTAGATTTGAATCAAGTGTATAATGCCAACGAAACAGGATATTTTGGTGTGCCTTGCCTGAGAACATGCAAGCCCCCAAATTTAAAAAATATGCCTGGATAAAAAATTTGCAAAGAATGCATTTCTGCTTCATTATGTGGTAATGCAGATGGAAACCATATTTTAAAGCCAGTGGTCATAGGTAAAAGTAAACAACAAGGGCTCTTAAGAATGTAATGTCTACATTGCCTGCACATTACTACAATTAAAAAGAATGTGTGGTTTACGGCAGACATCACAACCAGTTGAAGGCACCAAGAAAATAAAAACCAAAACGATGTGAAAGTCATAATCCTATTAGATAATGCACCTTCGCATCCATGCAAAGAAACTTGTTGTGCCGATGGTAAGATCAAATGTGTGTTCTTGCCTCCTAACACAACTTCCCTGATACAGTCAATGGACCAAGGCATTATCTACACTGCAAAGCAGTTGTACAGAAAGAAATTCCTGTCTGAAGTTTTTGAGGTTGAAGAGCCTCTGGACAGTGAAGATAAACGGGTGGAAAAAACACTCCAAAATATAAAATTGTATGATTTCAGATCCATGAATTTCAATTTTGCAAGTGCAGTAAACAGCATTTTGAACTCTACATTGACTAATGGGTGGAAGAAACTTTTGTATGAGTGTTGAATTAGACACCAATGTAATTGAATTAAATGACTTTCATCAAACACTGGTTGTGGGTGGCGAGAGAGCTGTCACAGTAGACGAGATCAAAGACTGGCTTGAACGGAGATGAAGATGATCCAGGCTAGCACATCATGACTGACGAAGAAATTGTGGCAAGTGTAGGCAATGCAAAGGACACTAGTAACGAATCTGAGGCTGAGGATGTGGATTTTTGAAAGTTGAAAGTAAAATTAAGTGAGGTTAAACAGCATCTGAATTTTGTAATAGACTTATCTGTATCCTTCATTTACTGAATGCGTGAATTGCAATTTCAAGAGTGTTTTAATTGACATTACAATTATCATTTGTGAGATATGTTTAACTCATTTCCAATTGGTGTTTAACTCATCTTGGCATGAGGTTAACAAAACAATTCCATTTCACCTCATGTTTATTCTCAAACATGTTTGCCCACTTGTTAATCTGCGACATTTAAATGAGTTACTTCAAATCATCTGAAGCCTGAGGTTTTGCAGCAAATCCTCAGTTGTGATTGTAACATTTCCATCAGCAACATGGACGTTGCCCAATATAATGCATCACAGGTTCCTGCTCCATTTAAAGTTGCAAAAAGTAATAGTTCTTTTCACTTTCTAATAAGCTGGCACTTAGATACGTTGGCGCTTTCTGAAGATTACAAATGCCTGTCTCTGTAGGTAGGGGTAGAGTCTGTCTCATATTCAAGAGGTCTGAGTTTGAATCTCAGTTAAGGTGAGTTACC
The DNA here is from genome assembly GCA_030762935.1 of Hymenopus coronatus. Lineage (NCBI taxonomy): Eukaryota > Metazoa > Arthropoda > Insecta > Mantodea > Hymenopodidae > Hymenopus > Hymenopus coronatus. Next base: position 18,372,061 of record CM060886.1, on the reverse strand, counting down.
CGATGAGGTTTTTTCCAGGGTTTTCCCTTATGCTCTTTCTTTTCAGCTACAAAATTGTCAACTAGGAATCTAACCACTACTCATGCTTCTCACCTTCAGTTTGCTTTGCCCAGTCAAACCTAGTTTTCTAGCATTTTCTTATGCTTGGAGTGTCTCACATGGCAATGGAAAAGATTTGTTTTTGTTACCTGCTCCTGCTTAAGCTCTTTATGTACTCAAGGAAGTACATAACCTATAAAAGTTCTGTAATGACTAGTTTAAGCAAAAACAGAAACCAGAATAAGAACAACAAAGTTAAATACATATGTGAATATTTATAATTGTTAATGGGAATGTTCCCAGAATCTTGCGAATGGGAAAGAAGACTTGGTCAAGTTTTAGCTTTCTCATTCCTATTTCTGGAAGAATATATTCAAATTAGAATCATATTGTGCATATTAGGCACATCACTATAGAAATTATTCAAAGTACCTGTAAGCTGAAACAGTCACCAGAGCCTCTCACTAGATGCAAGGTGGGAACATGAAATGGAAAGAAATACTGGTAAATGCTTATGCCCTCAGATTCATGAAGCTTTGATTTTTCTAATGAAAGCATTATTTTTAGTTCATTAATCTGGCTGTTGCCTTAAACAAAAAAACAGCAGTTGCAAAGAACAACAAAAATCATTAGCAATTAATAGAGAAGAATTAAGAAAAACAAATAGCTTTAATGCACGTTATTAATAAAGGAATAATGGTTAGTCTGGCAATTTAGCTAGAGGAACCAGAAATAGTAGTGACTTTGGATTTAGAAAATGAGAAAATGCTTATTGAATTTGGACATTGGCAAACCTGCATTATTTTGGCTGAATTGGAAGCAGGAAAAAATATATCATTGGTCTGTTTCAAACAAATGACATTTTAAGGCACAAAATCAGCTTTCCATTTTGTAAAGTAAAGTAAAGTTTTATTCATCCGTTAAAGTGGTTTGGTACAATGTACAATCACTATTGGACACGTCAAGCTATAAACATAAATAATCATAAGTTTTTGCAATATATACATTATGTTTTTACAATATATACAATAGTCTTTACATGCTATATACTAATAATTCATGACATACATTCATGTTCAAGGTAATCATTGATAGAGTAAAAGGAGTGGATTTTAGCTGGTTTACATTTTTAATTGCCTTGATATGACTTGGTAAATTATTGTAAAGTTTAATGCCAGAGTATAAAATACTTTTTTGGTAGAGTGAGGTGTTGCAGCTGGTCATATGTATTTGTGTATTGTCCCTGGTGTTGTGTTTATGCACCATATTATTAGTTACAAAAAGTGAATCGGAAGCATTAATGTTCTTGAGAATAAATGTAATAACTGTATATATGTAAATGCAGGGAAGTGGGAGGATTCTGAGTTTTTTAAAAAGAGGTTTACATGACGACTTTGGGCTAACTCCTTCAATAGCTCTGATAATTTTTTTCTGTGCAATAAAAGTTGATTTGCATGCTGGAGACTCACCCCAAAAGACTACTCCATAACTTAAGAGTGAGTGCACATGCGCAAAGTATGCTGCTCTAACTGTTTCTTTACTTGTGCATGTTGACAATATTCTTAGCATATAACATAGAGAGCTGAGTTTATTATTGATGAGGCTAATGTGTGCATCCCATTTCAAATTACTTTGTACACAGACCCCAAGGAATTTTATGGATTCTACTTTTTTGAATGACTGATTAGAGAGTTGTATTTGAGGGGCAATATAATTTTTGTTGTTATTTGTGTGTATATCCATTGCTACAGTTTTATTTGCATTTATAATAAGGTTATTCAATGTAAAATAGTTTGTGATTTTCTCTTGAGACTTGATGAATAGAGGTTAAAAAGGTTTCTTTTTGAGTTGCCGTAATCAGAATATTTGTATCATCAGCATATAAAATGGTTTTAGTAGATGGATCATTTATGCGGAAATCATTTACAAAGAGAAGAAATAGGATGGGACCTAGTATAGAGCCTTGTGGTACACCATAGCTTACTTGGAGTGGACTGGAATGATAATAATTGATCTGGTTCTTTGCTTTACCCTTTATTTCCACTATTTGCATACGACCACAGAGATATGATTCCAACCATTTATTGGCTAATCCTCTTATGCCTAGGGCCTCTAGTATAGTTAATAATAGCTGATGATCTATGGTGTCGAATGCCTTTGATAAGTCTAAAAATATAGCCGAGGCATGCTGCTTTTGATCAACGGCTTTAAGGAATGCGGTTATAAATGAAAAGATTCCTGTTTCAGTTGAATAATTTTTCCTGAAGCCATGCTGAAAATCAGATAGTAATTTATGTTTTTCTAAGAAGTTGGAAAGACGCTTAAGAAACAGTTTTTCTAATATTTTAGAGAAGACTGAAAGTAGTGCTATGGGCCGATAATTAGACATATCATTGCTTTTCCCTTTTTTATGTAATGGTTTGATTATTGCAGTTTTTAAGCGAGTGGGAAAAATACCTGATCTTAGAGATTCATTACAGAGATATGTTATTGGATTCACAATTACAAGTGCACATTTTTTAATAAGAAAGTCTGGTGTCCCATCAACTCCAGTACACCTTTTTGGCTTAAGATCTTTTATGATTTGTAAAATTTCTTTCTCGTTTGTCGGTGTAAGGTATATTGATTCATGTATTGAGCTGTGAATATTTAAAGTAAGAGTGGGATTATTTATCGAGGCCTATTTTATGAGATTATCAGCTATATTACTAAAATATGTATTCAAGTTTTCTGCTACTTCAATTGGATCTACAACTTTTTTAGAGTTTATGAGCAGGTTTATATTATTCTCTGTTTTTTTATTAGTGCTCGTTTCCTTTTTAATTACATTCCATATTGCTTTTGTTTTGTTACTTGCTAGGTTGATAAGTATGTCATTTGTCATAGTTTTCGCCTCTCTTACTACTTTATTCAAAATCAGTTTATACTTCTTGATGTAGTTTTGAAATTCTACAGTTAATGGGTACATTTCTGATAATTTATGTAGATAGCGTTTAGTTTCACAGGATTTTTTTATTCCTGTGGTTATCCAGGATGTAGCATTTTTTTCTGGAACATTTTTTACAGTTCTGAAAGGAAAAGCTAGGTTTAAGTAATGCTGTAGTGTTTGGAGGAACAATTCAAATTTTTCTGATACACTGTTAGCTTTATATATTTCTACCCATGCTTCGCTACTAAGTAAGTAAATAAAATATTGGATATTCTCATCATTGAAGATTCTTTTTTTAGTGGATTCTATTGATTGGGAGTGTTTATTAGCTAAGGGAAGATTTAGTATTTGTGCATTATGGGCACTAAAACCCATATTAAAGATTGGACTTTTGCACAGGAAAGGATTGCTATTAACAAATATTTGATCGATGAGTGTTGAAGAGTTTTCTGTGATTCGAGTTGGATCATGGATTGTGGGTTCCAGATTATAAGATGTTAACATATTTAGCAAGTCAGAGGTAGCTTTTGATTCTTTACAAAGGTCAATATTGAAATCCCCACATACTATTACAGTATTTTTAAAGTGTTTGATATTACTTAGAGCCATTTCCAGTCCTCTCAGGAATGAATTTACATTGGTGTCGGGAGCTCTATATATACAAAGTGTTGTTATTTGCAAATCAGGGAGATACACACCTGATATTTCTAAGTTCTGTTCTTTTGCAATACGATTGATGGTTGATGCCTTTTCTCACAAGAATACATGTACCCCCACCTTTTTTACTATCCCTACATGACCATGCTGCTGGCGTGAAATCTTTGAAATTATTAAGCACAAATAGGTTACTTTCCTGAAGCCAGTGTTCGCTAAAACACAGGACATTGATATGTTGTAGATAAGTTGCAAGTAGAATCTCTATGTCACTGATTTTGTTGTTTAATGATTGAACGTTATGATGTAGAAGTACAAAGCACTCTTTTGGCACATCTAGATAACCACTTACCTTTGTATTTACTGGGTGATCCAAGGTTCCTTGGCTCTTAGGTACAGTTGATATGCTCAATATATAATTTGTATCAGCCTTCTTGTTTGGTTTTTTGGCTCGATTTTCATTTTGAAAATTAGAGTAATTTTGCACAAAAGAAAGTTTAACTATCTGTTGACGATGTTGCTTAGCTGCTAAATCGAGATCACAGTTCCCCTCGTTAATACTCGTAATAGTATTGTAAAAATATGAGTTATTAATTAAAGGTTCACCCCTTACAGCAGCAGACCTACCAATATTGTTCAATAATTCACAGAAGTTGTTACTGGTTTTGATACAATGGCTTTTTTTAAATAGTACTTTAACATCCACCACACAGTTTTTTAGTTTCCCTTTAGTTCACAGTTGATTACTTCACATAGTAGCTTTCCAAAGTTGAAGGAACCTTTGCGATTTAAATGTACACCATCACTTGCGAATTGATCTTCGGTCATCCAGAAATTACCATCTACAAAAGTACACTTTTTTATGTTACACAGCCAGTTAAGTTCTTCATTGATCTTCCTCATCTTCCTTATTGTGGTATCGCGTTGTCTTAGCACGCCACTGACTATAATCTTCGCTTCAGGAAGTCGATATGGTGATGGAATATGTATTTCTGTTCTTTTTCATGGCTATTGTGAAATAAATGTTACATATTTCAGCATTCAATATCCTCTCCATGAGTAAAATACATGTTATTTATTACTGCATACTAATAGCAACTTTACTTCTATATAAGTATGTTATGTTTCTATTAATTATGGAAGATGTATACCTTTTTCCTAAAAACAGAATTTGAAAACAGTTTGTCAAAAAAAACAAAAAAAAAAACAGGAATGACTGAGTGGTGTTAATGTCATATGAAATGATCCAATAGGCAATGTTATAACTGTAATAATTATTTAAAATAAGCTTTACCTAAGTTTACATTAAGATAATCATGTTTTACAGCTCATGTGCCAGATTCTGAATAGAGTGAGCTCACAGGCAGGATGTTTCCAACATGTTGTAATGCTGGAAATACCAGATCTGGAAACTATTGATCATTTTCCAATCCTTACAGCTGTTGTTGGCATCTTGCTAGCTTTGCTTAAAGAAGAAATGGAAAATTTTGATGGTAAGTACATAAATGGGAATATATAATACTTTGTAGTTTTGTCAAAATAAATCCTCCACCTCAAACTACCCTTTACATGGAACATTTTTCAAAAATGTTGATTTTCTCAAAAATGGCTCTAACGATTTTGATTAAAATATTGTATAAGATATTTTTATGACAAATGAAATGTATATCTTGAATTTTCTGGGAATATACTCTGAAGCCCTTTTCATTCTGGGTGACTTTTGTATAACTGGCAAACGTAAAATATGTAAAAAATAAACTTACTACACTAAATGTACACAGTTTATGTCACATACCTTTTTTTTTTTTTTTTTTTTTTTTTTTTTTTTTTTTTTTTTTTGTATAGTTAATCGTTTTTGATATTCTGGATTATTGATTTCAATTTTAACCACTTAAACTTTTCTCAAATGGGAAGACATCTTTCTTCTTCCTTCTCGTTTGTTTATTCCTGGCAAGTAAAGAGATTGGAATTTCAATTGTTTCACTTAGTGACCGGCTTTTATTGGATGAGACTATCACTTTAGCCCATGCATTTTCTTATTTCCTTTCCACTTACAAGGAAGCTAGTAATAAAACTAATTCTGCTTATGTTTGTCTTGATTAGCATGATGTAGATAATAGATTAATGTTTTGAGGACATCATGTGAATGGAACACATTAGTTTTTTTCCCTACTACTTACAAGGAACCAAGTAATAAAGACAATTTTTGCTAACATTTATCTTGATTATCATGAAATAGATAGAAGAATAGGCTTTTTAACAATAATTTGTTACAGAGATTAGAGAAAGTCATCAGATTTTTTCACTAATTCAGTATCAGGATTTTCTCCATCATTAACCCTCTCGCACTTACCTTTTGTAATTCTAATAAGGCTGCTGCATTTGCAGTATTAATGGGAATTCCTAGATTTAATTTACAGAAACTTCTTAATACTATAACTATATTTCACCAAACATCTTCTGTTCCTCAAATTTTCCCTCCATAATGCCATTGAAATCCAACAAAGGCAGAATAAAGCCTTTCAAACCAAATATTCATTACTGGCATTATATATAAATATTTTTGTATTGTTTTCATGGCCCTTCTTCCCTTAATCATTGTATTTGTTTTCTGTTTCTCCCAGCCTCCATTATTGCTCAATATTGGATATTTCAATATCCAATTATGAGAAATTGTTGACAACTTGGAGTTTTTTGTCTTCCTTGAATGACTTTTCATCTTTACGTAGTTTATTCCCCTTCTTAAATACTAAATTAAGTTTTTTCTAATTTCACTTTCAGTCCCCACTTTTTTGCAATATCTGTCAATCTCACCTATAGCCAATCACTGAAATTGAACATACCACCAGATCATCAGCATAAAGTAACGCCAGAATATCAATATTTTTTTATTGCCAGTATGAATACAAGCATGCTGCAAACAATCCAAAATGTATCAATAAACAGATTAAATAGTACAGGGCTTAATTTACAACCTTGTCTCAGGCCTCTCTCTTGTCTCACAGCCCGGGTTACTTTCCCTAAACCACACTGGACACAAAATCTGTTCTGATAATATGCCGCCTGTAGAATGCTGACCATATTAGCACTTAAACTCTTCTCTTTTAATTTCTGTCATAACCACCTTATCATAAGCTTTTTCTAGGCCAGTAAATATAGCATGCAATCTACCCCTTTTCTCTCCTAGATATTTATCTATCAGTGTTTTAATTATGAGTATATTATTCTCTTTCCTAAAGCATGCTTGGTACTTAGATATCTTTTTGTTTTCTTCAGCCCAATTTACTATTCTCTCTGCTAAAATTCCTGTCAAGATTTTCCCAAAATTATTAGATAATAGCGCCATTCCTCTATAATTATTCACAAGCTATGTATTGTAGAGTGATTTCTTTGTTTGAAATTAGTGGTGCAGAACATATTGCTACTGTCTCTTTCTTCCAATACCACTTTCAAACAGACAGTCAAGGTAGCCCAATCCAGTCATTCAGTTTAAGTACCGCTTCTCTGTAGTTTAAATCAATGATTTGATAGTCATTTTTCAGAATCTTACTTTGAAAGTTGGCAGCTTATTTTATGACAGGATGCCTCTGTAACCATATTCTGTGGTAGGTATTGACATGAATGGTTGAATACTTCCAGTGCAGGTTAATCTGAAAACTGTTAATGTCTCATAAACTTATTGATTTTAATAATATGTTGGGAGTGCTAAGCCAGCAGTGATAGAGGAAGGTTGTGTTTTGAGAGGTGCTCCTGCGGTGAAGGAAGAAGGATCTAAGTCACGATGGGAGTGGACATTACAGTGTACAGAGCAAGAATTGGACAGTTTAGAAAAGTAAAATTGGTGAATAGTAAACATAGTTTTGGAGAGAAGATGACAAACATATTGGTTTTAGCAAGTGTTATAACTTTGTTGTTAGTGATTGGAGGAATTGAGGTAAACCCCGGCCCTGCAGATGTAATAACAATGCTGGAAAACCTGACTGAGAAAATGAACAAAATAGAAGGCATGGAACAACGAATAGGTAAACAATTGGAAAAAATGGCAACAGATATCAAAGAAGATGTTAAGAGTTGAGGTGCAGGAAGCAAGAAGGGAAGTTGAAATGGTTAAGGAAAGAATGGAAAGATTGGAAGAAAGGGAGAGAAGATTTAATTTAGTGTTCATAGGAGTTAAGGAAAGAAGGTATAAATGGCCAGCAGAAGAAATATTAGAAATAACGAAGGAAAAACTGAATTTGGAATTGTATAGATGGGAAATTATTGAAGCTTATCGAGTTGGAAGACAACTTCGCAAGAGAGCAATTATAGTGAAATTTGCAACAGCCCAATTAGTACATGAAGTACTTAAAAGAGCCAAGAAATTAAAAGGAACAGACATTTTTATTAATAAAGATTTATCACCTAAGAAGAGAGCTCTGCAAAGAAATTTGGTACAAAAAATGAAAGAAGCAAGAGCCCAGGGAAGAAGAGCTTATATTAGAAATTTCCAATTGTGGATTGACGGAGAAAAGACATCGCATCTGGACAAGAAGGAGCTAAGAGAACCCCAATCAGGCACAGAGGAAATTACTCAGCAGATGTCAACGCCAACTTTAGGAAGTACAACAGGAAGATCAAAGTCCAAGCAAAAAGGAATGGATGTGGGTGAAGACGGGGAAAGTGTGACGTCACCCAAGAAAATAGTGTCACCGAGAAGAGGGGAAGTAATAGCAGCACGTAATTTGGCTTCGAAGGGAAAGAAGGCGTGGCAACAGAGTAGCGGGGAGAATACAGAAGGGGAAGAAGACAGCATTATATCATCTGAACATGGCAGCATTCTAGTTTTAGACAGAAATAAAGCTATTCCTTCCGGAGAAGGGATACAATTAAGGAGTAAAAGAACACTAGAAACATTTAGATTTAGATCAGGCTCACAATAGGGAAGGGAGAATATAAGGAGGCTTGGATTCTGGAATTGTGAGGGAGTTAAAAACAAAATATATGCAGGGAGTTTAAATCAATTATTGACGAAACTTGATTATCTCGCAGTAGCTGAAACATGGTTAAAAGAGGACCAGGTTTACGTAAAGGATTTTGATTTTGTAGGAATAAAAGGAGATAAGGTAGCAAGAAAGGGGAGGGCATCTGGAGGCATAGGCTTTTTTGTAAAGAAGACGTTAAGTAAAGGAGTTAAAGAAACTTGGTCAAGGAGAAAAGAAATACTATGGATTGTATTAGAGGAGAAACAAATAGTTGAAAATGTTATATGTATAGGCATAGTATACAATCCTCCTCTTCCTTCGCGCTTTCATAATCCGGACCTCCTTAAACACCTAGAGATAGAAATAGAACATTTAAAGGAGAGATATGGTAATTCTGAGATTATATTAATGGGAGACTTTAACATTAGGATTGGCGAAAATGATGTTATTGGAGGGAATAGCTGGATGAGTAATGATACATTAGAGAAACCTGAGAAAATTAGATACAGCAAAGATAAGATAGCTGATAAAGAGTATATGAAATTTATAGAATTCTGTGAATTGAATGCCTTTGATATTTTGTATGGGAAATATGGAGAAGATGTGAATGGAGAATATATGTATGTTAGTAATAATGGTCAAAGTGTGATTGATTATGTATTATGGCCAATTAATATGGGGTATATTTTAAGTAATTTTAAGGTACTAAATTTAAGTTCCAACAGTGGGCATTTTCCATTGATAGTAGACATAAAAACATGCACAGAGCAAATAGTCTATAATTTAAGGGAGGAAAAGTGTAACATAGAAGAATACAGTAGATACAAATGGAAGGAAGAGTATTGCAATAAATTTAGGCAGACACTATACTCTAATTATGGCCAGATATGTCAGTGTGGAATAAGTTTTATGATAAAGGAACAAGAAATTGAAAGTGCTATGGATATCTTAAATATCATTATGCTAAGGGCTGGGGAGGAAATGAAAATGAGAAAGAAGGTTTACAAAAGAGATGAGGGCTGGTTTGATGAAGAATGTAGAGTAACTAAAAGACAAGTCAAACAGCTGCTCATAAAGTGGAGGGAATTAGGATACATAGAATTAAAGAAAGAGTATATGCAAGGGAGGGATTTATATAATTCATTACTGGAACAAAAGAAAACAAGCTGGATGAAAAAATATGAAAGCAATTTGATACGAATCCTAAATGAAAATAATGCAAATGAGATATGGAAGGTTATGAAATCAATGTATAATAAATATGTAACAAAACCAAGTATAAAACCAGGAGAATGGATGGAATATTTTAAAAATTTGTATGGGGAGAAAAAGAGTAAAAATGAGATAGGAAATTGGGAAATAGGTAATAACTATGTAGATATACTCGATGATATAATAAGAAGTGAAGAAATAATTCAACGGGTGAAAATAATGAAGAGAAATAAAGCAACGGGAATAGACTGAATCCCAGCAGAGTTCCTTAAGGAATGGTGCACTGAAATAAACAGAGTTAAGGTTTTAGTAGACTTATTTAACACAATTAAGGTGAAGGGTTATATACCAGATAAGTGGAGGAAAGCAATCATACATCCAATATACAAAGGCAAGGGTAGTGTTGACAAACCAAACAACTATAGAGGCATTGCATTATTATCAAATGTAGGAAAAATTTTTACTGGTATTATGGCAAGCAGGATACAAACATGGGTTGAAGAATATAATATCCTCTTGGAACTTCAGATGGGCTTTAGAAAAGGGAGGAGGACAGTTGATAACTTATTTATTATAAAAACACTGGTAGATAAATACTTGAAAGACAAAAGAGGAAAGTTATATATGACTTTTGTGGATTTAGAGAAAGCATATGATAGGATAGAGCTTCAATTGCTGTGGCATAAGTTGTTGACTAAAGGAGGGAGTAAACAAATGGTGGACACCCTTAGAGCATTATATAAGGAAAATACTTTTTGTATAAGAGTGGAGGAAGGGGTTGTAACAAGAGAAATCCAACAAGAGAAAGGTCTTAGACAGGGATGTAAGTTAAGTCCAGTCCTATTCAATTTATATATAGATGATATATTAACAGAAATTGGGAGAAATAATAACTCAATGCCAGTAATTAATAATATTCAGATTCCAGGATTACTGTTTGCAGATGATCTAGTTATAGGTGCAATTACAGTGAATGGCTTGAAACAATCCTTGCAAACATTAAATAATTACTGTAAAGAGTGGAGTTTAAAAGTGAACCAGGACAAGATGCAGATTGTAGTGTTCAAAAAAGGGGGAAAATTGAGCAAGTATGAAAAATGGAAGAATGAGAATGAAAAGGAGTACAGGGTAGTGAGAGAATGTATTTATCTAGGAGTTAAAATTGATAGTGGTGGCAATTGGGAAAAGCAAAAGAAATTTGCATTGGCAAAAGGAAAAGGAGCTTTATCAACTATTAGAAGTTGTAAATACAAAGCACCTAATATAAATATTAGATGGTTAGAAAAAGTGTACAATATGGTGGTTGAGGCAAAAATGCTATATGGGATAGAAGTATGGGGATTAGAAGGAGGATGGGAAGGCATAGATGAGGTGCATAGGAAATTTTGCAAAGAAATACTGGGGTTACCAAATGCAACTGTTAGGCAGGTAGCACAAATAGAGCTGGGTAGAGTGGCAAGTAAGGGAAAGATTATGGAAAGGGCATTGAAATTTTGGCATAGGATATTGAAATTGGAAGAAAGGAATTTGTTAAAACAGTGTTTAGTATATCAAGAGAAAAGTTTAAAGAACAAGGGATGGGTAGACTGTCTTCGAAATAACCTGGAAAGTAGTGGGTTAGGGGAAATGTGGAGAAGAAGAGAAAATAATGTGAATAACTTCTGGAAGTTGGCAAGGAAAAGATTTGAGGATATAGAAATACAAAAAATATTTAGTGAAATAACTGAAAAGAGATTTTTAGTTTTCTATATACCAATGAAAGTCTCATGGGGAAGGGAAAAGTACATTGATGTGACAAATAAAGAGGAGCGAGAAGGTATTGCATGGCTGAAAGCAGGAGTATGGAGATTAAAAGGTTTAAGGAAAGGTATTCCACAAAATCAATGTCCTATATGTGGCGGAAATGAAGATATGGAACACATATTATTTAAATGTAAAGGGACTGAAATTTGGAGAAAAGAGTATATTAATAAGAAATGGTTTAAAATAGATGGAAATGTAGTAGTAGTTGAAATGTTTCAAAAAGATAGTAAGAAGATTGGACAATTCTTATGCAAAGTGAAAAATAAATGGATATGGACAGTAAATAGACAAAATGGTGTAATAAACTAGAATTAATAAACCATTGTAAAATATGAGTATGACCGGTAAAGAGCCAGGGCTGAACACCGGTCATATTCACCTGTATAAAGCTTAGCATAAATAAATAAAATAAATAAATAAATAATATGTTGTATAAACTATTTTTTTGTTTCAGATCATATGCTGAAGGTGCCCAAAGTCACCAAAGCACTTGTGATGGAACCTAGTTTCCAGTTGGAATCATTGAAATTTGTGCTTGGCAATATACAACGATCATCCTCATCTCCAAAAGCAAAGCCTTTTTCTTTTCAGAATTGTAAGTTTATTGCATTATTTTACAACTCCAAGTTAATCACTAATAAATAAATAAATTATAATATTAAACCTAATTGTTCCATATTGATTAATATTATAGCAGGCATGGGGAATATGAGCATGGTAGAAAAGAACAACTCCTCTTCACAGCATACTGTCTTTCAGTGGCAGATGAATCATGGCATAGTCAAGTTCAGTGAAGCTGTAGCATACTTTACATGACATAAATAATTTTATTAAGCTAAGTGAATATTTAATTTTGTAAACAATAGGCATTGAGCTCCTCCTCCTCCTCCTTCTTCTTCTTCTTCTTCTTCTTCTTCTTCTTCTTCTTCTTCTTCTTCTTCTTTTTCTCCTGCTTCTCCTCCTCCTCCTCCTCCTCCTCCTCCTCCTGCTCCTCCTCAGGCCAAGGACCTGTTATAGGCTCAAAGCTGAATTTTTCAACTATTATTTCTTAGGACAACCCAAAATCGTTTCCCTCTGAGTAAATAAACATGGCTTTAGGGACCCTATAATAATTTCTTCTAGTTGTTCTGGTGCTGTTGGATTTATTGGATTATAGGATCAATTAGTGCTATAATGTATAGCTCATCTTCATTGTATTTGTGGTCCTGTTTTGCACAGAGCAAATCTTATTCCATTAGTTGTTATCCTATTTTTATCTTTTTGACTCTGTCAATGCCTTGCTACCATAACATAAGACTGATCATGCTAAAATCATTTAAGTTAATTTGTAGTAAACAAAATATTTGAGTTATAAATTCAACAAAATAGTGTCCTGTTAGCTTTAATTTTCTTTGTTGCTAAATGCTTCTTATTATTGTCTAAAAAAATATATTTGACTCTGAATTAGAACCATCAATTATGTGCCTGTATGTTACTTATCCAAGATTTCCATCCTATTTGTTGTAGAAGAGTAGTTAGCAAGCTAAATATACCCACAGTGCAGCTTGCAAATCTATGTGGAGTGTGAGATTGTCCTTAGATGGGGAATTAAAGAGTTCCAATTCATTTTTCTTAAATACTTAAGTAAGGTACTCAGTTTCATGTATTTACTAATCAAACAAACCTTAAAATTTTATACTTGAAATGGAAATGGAGTTTTATTTATGGACATTCTTTAACTACTGTGGTTCTCAACGTCCCTTTCTATGTTGGACATGAAAGACAACTTAATTTTGCTCAGAGACCTCTTTATCAGACTTAGTGTTGTTTTACATGCTGTAAATCTATGACATCTATTTGCTTTTCTTCCAAAGGACCAACAGCTTTGCACCTGAAAAAATCCATCAGATTTGAACATGCGATCTTGGGTACAAGAGGCTAGAGTATGGCAACCACTAATGTTGCACTTGCCTGCTACATTTTCGCTAATATTAAGAAAATAGCTTTAAAATTATACAGTTATATAATGACAAGTAACATTGAAATGCCTAACGTCCCACACATTGTATTTTAACACTAGAACTGCCGAGGCTAGTAGTCTATTTAGAACTGCCAGTTCAGTCATTTTGACTGTTACTAATATTTAGAACATTTTTTAATATATCACTAGAATTATTTTCGTTGCAGGTTAATACAACACTAAATAATTCACTTTTAAATCAAATTTACAAGGAATTTTTAAACAATAAATCTCACATAATAACACATACTTAATATTTGTTGATGTTTTGGTATATCTACATGTTTCTATATTTCGCTATATGGTTTTTATACTAATTAAAAGTTTTCAATAATTGTTTGTCCATAGCCCATTTAATTCTATTAGTAGATCACTCTATAAAAGTAATTTATCCTACCTCATTCTCATTGTTTATATCTTACAATTGCTTTGAAAACATTCTATTTACATGCTTTACAAATTGCTTTTTTGGTTACTATGTGTATGCAAGGTTCACAAACACAGTTTTTGCATTTCTCACAATGTGTTGCTCCGACATTGTCTCATTTGACACTGTAGTCTCTTCTTATCTTCCTTTGGTGCTTCTAGCTTTTCATGTTCTGCCTCCCTTTCTTTATCTAACTCTTCATTTCTGCTTCTTGACTGTTTTCTGGACTTCATAGACTCATTGCATAATTCTTCTGTAAGCTTCAAGGTATAATTTCTACAGCTTATCAAACTTCTGTTACACCCTTGAAAATGATCTATGGATTGATGCCCAGCTAAATCAAGGGATGCTTTGGAAAACATGTAATGGCCATTGATGAGTGCCTGAATGCACAGAATAAATTCTTGTCATCTAATTAAATACATCTGCAGCAAACTTTGTCTTGTTGTAGAAGCTATCTCGGTCAATTATTTTGCATTTTCTATTTTTGTATCTGAATGCATGTATATAATAGGACATGTTTGTTTTGCTTTCCTTGGTGTACTGTAGTGAAGTGTCTCCATTCTTGAGAAGAACTGATATAAACAGTGGATATTTCATTTCCTTTACGGTGTCTGTGATATCTCTTGTACATCTCATGGTTTCAATGATACTAGTGTTTCATGTTACTTCCAAGTTTTACTATGGTAAAAAAAATTATCTGTCATTACATTCCTTCCCTTGTTACAACAGAGTGCTACTAGTCTCATTACATTTTTGGAAGGTTTTGCCAAGATAGGAAAATCCACTACAGAGAAATTTACTGTTAATGTACACCAGAAGCCAGAATTTTATCCCATATTTATCAGGCTTTTTCGGCATGTATTGCAGAAAAGGGCACCTCATTCTGCTTGGGAAAGTTGTCAGCTGTGAGATCAGCTCTCGGAATGAAAGGTAGTTTGGCAGTTTTCAGTAAATCCATTCCAGGACTTGAAGCTAAAGCAAACTAGTCAGTTTTCAGTTCTTCTGATCTGGTTTTCTTTATATTGAAATAAGTAAATCTTAGAGTTTCTCAAAACCTGTTCCTTCCCATAGTTTCCCTGAAAAATGCAGGATCCCTGTGGCTCTGGCTCCCAGTGCACCTTGTACATATAGCAAAGCAATGAATTCACCTATCTCTTCTAAACTCACATACAACAAATTATTATCCAGCACGCTTCATGCCTCTGTTTTTGTGCACTTCTTTATGTGTTTCAGCATAGACTCATCTATGAGTAGACGCCAGACACTCACTGCACTATCCTTAGAAACATGTCTCTTTGAGTAAGGTGTAGGTCCTTCACTGTCTTTCAATGTGTTCTCTTGAACAATTCTACCACACAAAGTAACACCAAAGTCAGCTACTGTTCACTCTTTTATTCCGTCCATGCTTAGTAATTTTAAACCTACATCAGAGAGGGAAACCTTTACTTGATAGTCTCTTCTCCTGCAAGGCTGCATTAGTACATGATCAGGAAGTGCTGATGACTCTTCAGAAAGTACTGTTTGTTCCCAATAAATTGTGGGCTTTCCACTTGGGTCAGGTTCAGCTTCTATAAGAGAATAGGATATGTAAATTTCAATTTTCATTCTTTCATAATAAATAGATAACACAATCTAAAAACAAAGCTTATATCAATAAATATAGTAATAATAATAATAAACATTATAATTCTGAGTAAAT
Source organism: Hymenopus coronatus (assembly GCA_030762935.1). Taxonomy (NCBI): domain Eukaryota; kingdom Metazoa; phylum Arthropoda; class Insecta; order Mantodea; family Hymenopodidae; genus Hymenopus; species Hymenopus coronatus. The sequence goes on along the minus strand of CM060886.1, from coordinate 18,356,335 downwards.
AAATTATATTCTAACCAAAAGTGAGCAGTCATACATCAGATTTATGAGTGTGTTTATAAATTTCAGTCTATAAGTTCATAAATTATTGAATGGTAATTCCCAGTAGTACTAATAATAATAAAAATACTTTCATTTTGCAGATTTGTAGAAGAAATTTGAGATAACTCGTGTTCATTGTCAGAACTCTCAGAATGGTCTGGTGGGCAATATACTTGCTGCATACAATCCTCTGTAACAAGGTCATAGTTCTTATAAGTCGGATACATCTTCAGGGATATCATTATAAATTGTTAAAATGTCTTCATTTGTAAGAAAACATTGCCGACACAAATGCTTTATAGATTACTTTAACAATATAATACTATAAATCTGATTATACTGACATACTTAAAACTGCAAAGCAGTAATTTTGACCACTAATATGTATAGTAAGTAGTATTAAAAACAAAAGTACTTAATCAAATGAAATATAATTTTGTATATACAATCTCTGTAATGATTTAGGAAAAGTCACAAACTTACAATAATGTGAGTAACAATTGTAATAAAAACAGGCCATTAAAAACTAAAAAGAGGTCAAAATGACCACTGTTAATTAGGGAAATATAATTCTTTCTCATTTGTCTTGAAGTCTATGCCATAACTACCATTACTGAAGCAGTCTTTATTAAATAGTAAATGGGGTGGAAGGTTGGTTAAAGGAGAAAAGTTTAGCTGGAAGGAAATGGCTTCTTTAGAAATAATTTTACTTTCTCTAGTCTTAGAGCAGGTAGTGCATTCTACAAGAAAAAATTGATATTGAGATTACACTGGAAATATATGTTTTGAAATTACCTTAACATAATGATTTTAACTATTTTAATAAAATTACTATATGTTTAAGATATTTTCATTAAAAATAAAATGGATATTTTGAATTTTTTGAAAATAGCTTGTAATATCCTCTTCATTCTAAATAGCTTAAGTATAGCTAATAAACATTAAGAGGCACACAAAATCTTACTATTGCTGGTTAAATCACGTAATTAATGTAAAGTACATTTCATGGAGTTAGCTCTCTCAGAGATATTTTATATTATTGATTTAAATTTTAAAAATACTTGCCTTATTTTCTCAGACAGGATGTTATTTGTTTTTCTTTCTCTTGATCAAGCAAAGAGAATGGAATTTCAAAGCTATCAAAGAGCAACCAGCTCTTAAAAGATTTGACTTTCTCTTAACTGTACTGCATTCTCATTGGATCTGCTAAGAAATTGAAAGTAATTTTTTTTCCTCCTCCTCCTCCTCCTCCTCCTCCTCCTCCTCCTCCTCCTCCTCCTCCTCCCCCCTCCTCCTCTAACTAAACCAATGCTTTAAAAGATCCTTAATTTGGGCTAATTTTGATTATTTAACAAAACGTATGAAAATAATATACAGTTCCAATTATACTATAATTTTTTAAAGTTTACTTTATTTTTTCTTTTCATGTGAAATGACTTGAGAAATCACACTAAATCCTGGGAGAGTTAAATTATTAATTTCAAGCTGATAATTATAATTCTTATTCAGTTTATAAACTGAAAAGCCATGTGGCATAAGAAGGATATCACAAACTTGCATTTTTTCAGATGAAGATGATGTGACCTCTGAGGAGATTGAAAAGGTAAAGAGAATGATAGCTCTCTTAGACTTTTACAGAGGTAAATTATCAGAAGTTACCATGGTGTCAGAGGATGAATTGTGTACCATTTGTTATGCATACTCCATCTCTGCCACTTTCCTGCCATGTCACCATCACTCCTGCAGGTATGTATTATCTCACTAGAACATCTACCCAAATATGCTTTAGCACTATAATTGTGATTGGGTTTCAACATGGATGCAATTAATCGTTGAAATCTCCTTTAGTCATTGAAAAGTAAAATACTCTTGAATTCATAGTTTTAAAAATGACAGCAGCTTCTGCATTTTAAGTTCTTTCTACCAAAATGAGAAAGATAGAGACAGAAATAGTAGAGAGAGGGAGATTTCAAATTTAATATTTTTAAGGGAAACTTCCTCAGAAATTGGTTTTAGAAAAGATTGTATAAACTTTTATATACTTTCTGTAATATCTATAAAGTAGTAGTAGTAGTTCTTTTTTTTTTTGGTAGCTTAATGTCCTTTAACCTGGTTGGTCATATCGGACAATGAATGAAATTGGTGAAATGATGCTCAAATGATCTCGGGATCCATGGACCTCAAAGCTACTCGACATTCGTCTTCTCAGGGTAAGGGAAAACCCTAAAAAAAATCCTTATCCAGGTAACTCACCCTAAGCGAGATTCGAACTCACGACCTATTGAATATGAGGCAGACACGCTACCACCACACTACCCAGGCGGGCTAGTAGTAGTAAAGTAAACCACCCAAAAATTAAATTTTGAAATTTTACCAGAAATGTTTTGATGCTATGCTGAATTCAAAATAAGCATTTTTAGAGGAGTGTCCATGTATGTGTGCAAGGGATAGTGTATGAGGGAAACTCAAAATAAAATGCTAAATGATAGGTAAATACTAAACTGCTGTTTATTCACTGCATGGTAGCTAATTGAAACTCCCAAGAACATAACTGACCTGAGCATAGGAAATCCATTTCTTAGCTCTACCTTTTGCTGCCTCAAAAGACCCTGACTGAGTATAAGTGCAAGTTCTCAAGAAAATTCCCCACCCCAAACTACTCTTTACATGGAAATGTTATTATTATGAGGGTTATTTTTTTCATCCTCCGATGGGACATAACAGAAAGAATATGTGAAGAAGATTGAGGCAATAAAATAATTTTATTGTCTGAAGTCAACAATTACTTTTCCACATAGTCACTGTAATGATTAAGACATTTGTCATATTTATAAACAAGTTTTCCATTGCCCTCTTCATAGAAGGTTGCCACCAGCAAATATAGGTAGGTCTTCATGACATCTTGAAATTCTCAGTTGGTGCAGAAGCGCTGTTGTCTTCAGCTGCCAAAAGAGATGAAAGTCACTCACTCTGGGCTGTATTCAGCATGGTCAAACTTTTTCTGATGAAACTGATTAAGCAGCTGTTGGGTTATCGTGGCACTATGCAGTTTTACGTTATCGTGAATCCAAACAATTCCAGATGACAGCATAACTTTTCTTCTATTTTGAATGGCTCTCCACAGGTGATGTAATGTCTGACTGTATACTTTGCAGTGATTGTATCCCTGATTCCATAAACTGCATGAGCAATACATCTTTCTGTTCCTAGAAAACAGTAGACATGGTCTTCCTGTTGCTGAAAGTATGTTTGGGCTAATAGGGGAGTTGTGCATCCATTGTTTGGATTGTTCTTTTGATTCTGGATTGTCATAAAGAATCCATGTTTCATCCCCTGTCACAATGGAGTTCAAAAACTTTTCCCCATCAATAGTATAACAAGCGAGGAAGGATTAGGCTGATGCCATGGGCCAAGCTTTGTGGTCCTCAGACAGTTTTGGAAGCCCAGCATGCACAAAGTTTTCAATAGCCTAATTGTTCTATAACAATCGTGTATAAAACTTAAAATTTTTGAAAAATTTGCAGACATTTCACTGATGGTAAACCTCTCGAACCATTTGATTAGTTTGCTGAAGAAGGTCTTTACTAGTGACCAACTTGTCCACTTTCATCATGAATATCGATTAGGCCTTTTTTAAATTTCCCACACATGCACAACCCCTCATTCATATAGTTTGCATCATAAACATGGCTCATTCTGTGATGATTTTCTGCTGCATTAAAGTATACTCCCAATTATTTGTGAGCAGATTATCTGGTTTGCAGATTATTCTTGCAAATAATAAAAATAAATTGTCGTAAATTGTTTTTCTTTGGAAAACAGCAATAAAGGTCCTGCTACGTGACAATAAGTGCCATTTCATGGTTTAAATGATCGCTGCATGACAACAGAGTATGGTTCCATTGCTATCAGCTGCCTGTTCCGTGTAAATTAAAAACAAATTCAGTTTTTCTGATGTTAATCAGTGTGTATCAACGAAAAAGATGGCGGAGAAATGAAAAAAAGAAATGTGTTGACATTAAAACAACAATTAAAATTAATTGAGAGATTTGAGAAGGGGGAAATTGCTCCAACACTAAGTGCTGATTATGGGATTGGAATGCAGACTGTTCGGGACATTAAAAACAATAAGCAGAAAATATCAGGATCTAATGCTGGACCATCTGCATGAAAAAGCATAAAGAGATCTACATTCAGTGACTTAGATGCTGCTCTTTTACAACAGTTCAGCAGATGGTGTCATTGTTTCAGGCGCAATGTGTACTGAAAAGGCAGATTTTTTTCATGAAGCTCTAGGGTTAGAGGGAGAATTTAATGCCTTATCTGGTTGGCTAACCAGATTTAAACAACATCACAGGATTTGCGAGCTTACTGTGCAAGGAGAGCAGCTTAGTTCTACTGTTGCTGCAGCTGATTCCTATCTGTGAAGAGTTCCAGAAATTTGTGGAAGAAGAGAATCTCACTCCAGACCAAATTTATAATGGAGAAGAAAGTGGTCTGTATTGGAAATGTCTAACAACCTGAAGCGTTGCTTTTAAGAGCAAAACTCATGCTCCTGGATATAAGTCATTTAAAGAATGCATTATAATTTTATGCCCTGCTAATGCATTTGCGAACCACAAAGTGAAGCTACTAGTGATTGGGGGAAAAAAAAAAAAAAAAAAAAAAAAAAAAAAAAAAAAAAAAAAAAAAAAAAAACCCAGAGTATTCAAGGATATTGAAAATATCTCTGTGTGCAATATTAAAACCAAAAAGGAGCATGGAGAATAGTGAAATTTTCAAAAATTGGTTCCACAAAAATTTTGTATCAGAAGTTAGGTGATTTCTAGAAGAAAAAGGATTGCCACTAAAGACTGTTCTATTGCTTGATAATGCTCCTTCACATCCCAATGAAAGCATTCTCATATCTGATGGACTCATTGTAACTAAGTTTTTACTACCTAATGTGACTGCCATTTTACAGCCAATGGACCAAGGTGTAATTACATGAGTAAAATGATACCACTGGGCTGGTCTACTGAGAATGCTGATGAAGATGATCTGGTCACGTTCTGGAAGAATTTGACAGTTCTAGATTCATACACAGGATTTCAGTTGCCTGGCAGGATGTCAAGCCCAAGCACTAGTTCAGTCATGGAGGAAAATTCTTCCAGATGAAGAAGAAAGTGATTTTCAAAGTTTCAATGATGAAGAAGAAGCAACTGCACAATTAATGAAACTGGCAACAGGTTTAAATGGCTTTGAAGGTGTCTATGAAGAAAACTTTAATGAGAGGCTGAAGATTGACGCCATGTGATCCCGCATCCCAATACATGACTGGCGCCTAAATTGTAACTGCTGCTTCACAACAAAACAAAGAAGAGGACAGTGAATGTGAAAGTGGGGATGAAGACAGTGACCTTATCAGTCATTGTCCTGCATTGCAATGTGTTCACACTCTTCTGATTATATGGGGCAGAGGGGGTTTGAGTGCAATGACATTATTGCTGCAAGAAAAATTCAAAGTGCTGTGCGAAAAAATGTCAACTCCTCTTAGAAGCAGACCAACATCACAGACTATTTTAAGAAATAAACAGGCCTACAATACCTATGCACAAAATTAGAATAAACTTTTGAACAACGTAATTTCCTATTCACATATGTATGTTGTAGCTTAAAAGCATTAAATTACAGATTCTCAATTATTCGTATTTTTCAATTATTCGGCTTCTTCTCCCCCACATTACCCCGGATAATCGAGAGTATACTGAATTCCCTTCTGCCTGTAGAAAATTAATAACACTTTGCAACTTGAACTTGACCTTCTAGGATGCATGTGGGGTTAGCTGCCCAGTGTTGAAAAAAAATAGTACTAAATTTTTTTTTTTTGTCAGAAATGTCTCTAATTATGTTTTATTAACATGCCATAAGTAAAATATATGGCAGTTTATATAACTTGAATTTTCTCAAAATAGTTTTGAAGTTCTCTTTATACCAAACAGTATATAGCTGGTAAACCTAAGAGTTAGATATGACCTTACTAAAAACATACAGTGAAATTTTATGTCTCTTATTGAGGGGGAAGATATTCATTGTCAATAGTTCTAATTTTCAATTTTTTTATACTTTAAGTTTTAAGTATGTATTCATTTTTTCCCCATTTTAATGCAAGGAGTGTAATTTCAAAAATATTACATAGTAACCTGCCTTTAAAGATTTGTCTATTGCTTCAGCCTCTTATATCCATCTTGTACTTACAATGAAATATGTAATAAAAGTAAAGAAATAGAAGAATAAGCTTTGGTAAGAGTAGTAAGAGTAGTTTTTAGAGGAGTGTGCAGAGAAATTCAAGTGAATGTAACACATCTGTCTTTCTCATGTTTGCAATTCAGTCAGCAAAAGAGTAATAAAATGCACTATAATTTGTCTCCAGAGTAAGAAGTAACTAAATTAATTAAATAACTCAGAAGTTTGAGACAAGTGAAGTTTTAATCAATGTGATGTTGAAAATGAGTCGGAATAGTAACACTCACCTCACTTATAAGTGAGGTGAGTGTTACTATTCCGACTCATTTTCAACATCACAAAGAAGTAACTATTTCAGCAGTTTTCATTATTATACTTGAAAGATCAAGCACAGTGGCTCACCATTAGTTTTGTGGAGATTTTGTTTAGAAAGTCTATAACCTTTTACAGTCATTTGATGTAACATATTTTTTACTAAATTGATTTTGTTTGTATACTGAATGGTCAAATTTACCAGGACAGAATTTGAATTGATTAAGTTGCTGTCATTGTCTATCATAATCAAATAATTCCTAACTGGCTATGAGAAGGCACAAAGTGGTAGTGAGAATAGAGGAGTCTAGCATGTATAAATTATTCCCTTGGTGTCTGAATGTGAGTTGCTTCTATGCATTGTCAGGGACATAGTAATGCCTTTTGTGTTTTGAATAGATTTACTTCTAAGAGCTACCATGGTTGTAATAGTGTCTATTTTGAGCTTAATGTGAGTTATTACCATATGATAACGACTCTTGGGGCTACTATTTGTCCATGCAAGTGTTGCTTTCCTCTGTCTATGTTTGCATAGGTAATTATTATGTCAATGTACCTATAAACCCTTTTTAAAAGGGGCTGTTGCAAAAACTGCTGAAATTTGGGAAAGCAACAAAAAAATGCATTTACACAGAAGGCAATGTCATAATGAAATGTTCCTTAGTAATTCAAATATCAGATTGAAAATATCTTTTGATCATAAGCATCTCTTCATCATGCATTCCATTTCACTATAATGAAATTGACAATTTGCATGCACATGGTTCTGTCATACGTCAAATCTGCTGATTGTGGCATGTTCTTTAATGCCTGATTGGTAATACACTATATTCTATTCACTCTTAGGTTGATCCACACTAAAATGGATCCACGTGGCCAGTGTACCACAGTACAACACAGCAGCAGTGCACACAAGACTATAATCCCATGCCTACAATCTAAATTACAGAATTAATTTATTTTTAAATGGTATAATATTCTATACAGATATGTAAGAGTTAAATTGATATTGATTTGCACCAGTTTACAGAGCTACTAGTCCCAACATGTTATTTATATGAGTCACCTAATTTCCACAATATTGTTTATATACTAACGGTTGCTGGTTGTTGCTGTTTTAAATCATGGAGGACAGTCACCATGAGTTCCCTCTTGCATCTTCTTTAGTCACATAAAGCATAAGGCTGATAAACCTTATTGGTGAAAAAACTATGGTACTGAATGTTTATTGTAAGTTTTGTGAGAAATATCTAACGTTTCCTGTAAAAGAAGTGGTGATGAAATTAACTTCTGAGTTCACCGGTGTTTTGGCCACAAGTGCTTGCAAAGAAAAATCTGAGATGGAAAATGTGATTACACCAGGGAAAAAATAAATACCTGATGCAAGAATGTGACGATTTTGTGATTAATGCCATTCGCGTAATAGTGCATCATTTCATTTTTAAAAATGAGTCGCCAGCAGTTGATACAGTGTTACATGTAATGAAAGAAGAAGCATTTTTTTTTGGGAGATGAATTGTTGAAGTAACAGTTGTTGATAACCTGGTGAAAAGCAGCGGCACAAACAGCTCAGACGCCATTCTGATCTGGAGGGAATAGAGTCGCTTCTAAATAGGGAATAAATGTGTTATCACATACATGTTATTTTTTTCGCTCTGTTTTAGAGTTAATTATTACATGTGCACCCATTTATTTGGTTATGACTACCAATATTATCACCATTATACCTAACAGAATATTTTAGTCACTGTTTAAGTTGTCAGAATAAGGGCTCTGTTCGTTTTACATTATAATATGCCATGTTTATGCTTCACGCGGTCATGAAAGTATGGCAGCATTTCTGGCGTGAATGGCAATGGCGACTCTATTCCCTCCAGATCAGAATAATGGAGCACTGGTCACCTGGGTTTTGTTTTGGCGAGGATCAACTTAAGGCTGAACAGATAATAGTACTAGGCATTAGTTTTGTCTTGGCCAGGAGATCAAGCCTTGGAAGGTGCTGCTGACTAGCACTTTTGTAGCCTATCAATTCTTTTATAACATCTGTTAGGTAATGTGGTAGTGGACATTAGCTTTGTTTTGTTTGTTAGATTGTACCATAGTCTAGCACTTATGTCATTATTTCAAATTCTGTCACAGTAAAAGCTGAATAAATTTGATTACATGGAAAGTGTTAGATCTATTATACATTTGTTTACCTGTCATACACTACTGAATTATATATTTTTCCTCAGGACGTGCATAGCACACCACCTCATGAATTCCAAAGACTGTTTCTTCTGCAAGGCACCAATTGAGGCTGTGATTGATTTAGATGGTAAAATACTCCATGACTTGACTAACAACAGCTAGGGTGAAGAACCAGCCAATATATTTTAATTTCAACAATAGCATCTATTTTATCAGACTTTCTTTAAATTATTTTAGAATAGTTTTCACATTTATTGTTACTTATTTTTATGTCAGATTTGGGTATTTTTATATTTTTAACATACATGTATCTATACTTATTATATTAACAGTTGTTGGGATTATTTCAAAATTGTACAGTACATGTGTGTTGGTAGCCACAAAATGCTATCTTATATTTATTTGTTATTCTGAAGAGAGTATAAAAGGTTCATAATCTTTTGGTGGATATCTAAAATAAGGTTTTTAACATATTTCTCTAAAAATCACTTATAACAGCACATTAGACTTACATGTATGGTAATGTATGAATGTTGAGAAGCAGATCATTTTGCTTTTGGCTCTAGAGATAATGAGAATCAAAGGAAACACAATTGATATTCACACATGGAAGATAGCAAAAGCTAAAGTATTGTATCAAAATTGAATTATTGCTGATGCACTATGCAATCAGTTTATATGAAGCACTTTTTGTAAATTTGTTACTAATATTCCTCTTACAGAAAATAATTAGAAGAATATATAGGCAACACTAAGCATGCATACCCTGTTGGCAAAAAAATAAATAAATAAATAAAAAAAAAAAGAAGAAGAAGAAGAAGAATAAAGCACTGTGCAACAGAAAATATTAAAAACATTGTCTATGGATTTAACTTGAAATTACAATTAATTGCTATTCATCTATGGAGTTGCATTCCATTTTAGTCTTAATTTAATTTATTTATATTATTACAAAATGTGTACAGCTCTATTTCAACAGATTTACGTAAAACTCTTCTTTTCTTTTGGGTCTATATTAGGCAATTAAGTTACATTTTCAAATTCTTGAGAATTTGATTAGCTATCTTAAGAGATTTAACCTTCTCCAAATTACTTCAAATGAAAGATTGGTGAATAAGTCCACAGTAGGGCACTGCTGTTAGCACCACTGTTTAATTAATCTTTTTTTATGTTTCTGTAGATTTGAATTGTAGACAAGGTTGTTTTATTTACAAAAATGAAGAGAATAACATTTTGTTGATTAGCTTTTGGGTGGCCTTAGAAGTACTAGTTGGCAAGTCTAACAGTATGTCAGTCAGTTTTGATAACAAAAATGTGATACCATCATCTATGGAAACATAATGAGAAACTTTCTGCATCTTTGGATTTTAAGTTTGATCTACAATCTTGGCTATATGCAATTAATAACAAACTCTATATTGGCTGTTTTAATCCAACTAACATTGATTATTGTTTTCAAAATGATGAAACAAGAAGCAACACAAAGTTTAGCAACTTCACATATTGAAACTCGTCAGTGATTTCAGTGTGTGAAATTCTATAAAAGCAAACAACAGAGCTGCTCTTATGAGATTCAGTAAGGTTTGTCAACTAGTAACTTTAATAACATTGGATTTTACCGTTCACAATGGAAGACATTGTAAGTAGCAATTCATTACTGCTTAGCATTCATTTATATACTGTCCCAGAAGTGCAGTTGAATAATCTAACAAAATGGAAATAAGATCATTAAATCTTAAAGTAGTCCTCTACCAGAACTATCTTTCTACTTTGTTACATCTTTTCTTGCATTTAAAATATCCATATATAAAAACTATATTTAAATTTAAAAATATACTTTATTTACTTTTCCCTACATAATTAAATAATTTGTGGTGTGTGGTTATCATGGAAAATTGCCCTAGGTGTGCTAACATTATTATAGCGATATCATTTACCAGAGCCAATTCTTAACCCTTCCAAAAAATAACTTATAACATATTTTAATTATACTTTTCATGTAAAGGTTAAATAATGGTAAATTTTTTAGTATTTCAAGCATTCTTATTCATCTTTGATTTAATATTCACTGCCTGTCCACAAAACATATTTGTTAAAAATACACACCATAGAATTTAAATACTTAATATTTGTATAAAAAGTCCTTGTGCTAATGCCTAGCAGTATACTTCATCCCCCCTCCCCCCAAAAAACAACTTAATGACACAACATTCAAATAATGTTCACAGACCATGAGTGACAACAATACACTTGCTTAATCTTATGACTAATAAAAAAAGATTGTCTTTAGCAACAGCTTCCACTAACTTGAATAACATCATTCTGTACAACATGGGAGTGAAATGAATGTCACTGCAGGTAATGCAAGCAACTAAAATTTACTTTAAGATCCATATTTGGTTTTTGAAAACAGTTCTGTAATTCTCATGTCACATAATTTTGTTTGTTTGATTGTTTGTTTGCCAGCAGGGATGCACTGCAACTCTTAGACTGTTTGCATTTTACCACCAATGCAAATTTAAGTTCTCTCCATTGTATATGATTAAGAAATTATTTCCAAACTGCTCAGTTTTCATATGTTCTACATTAATGTTTACAGCTTTTTAACAATATTTTTGGTACAAGAAAACTAGAAATGAGCTTTGATTCATAAACCCAAGCGTTTCAGGGTTGCTAATGAATTTATAAAATTCACTCACTGATAGCATATTGTCTTGTATATCATATTTTATAAAATGTGTTTTTTTTTGAGATAGTTGTTGTCTTATTTTATTGATTTATGTGCATAGTCAGTTCCTATGTTATGATAATGATAAGTGTTATTGTTGTCCTTTTTTGTTTTTGTTTGTCCACTTCTAACCATGTGCTTTGATATTTTATAATAATGATTTTGTTGAGTAATGCATTGAAAGGCTTGTTTAAACCCCATTTTATGGGCGTAATCTTAAGTTTACCACTTTCTCTGAGAAAGAGAAGCAAATGCTAAATACATATGTAAGTTTTGAACTATGCAAGATAAATTGAATATGATGTACCTCTTATGTTAATAAATAAGCATTATGCTATGATGGACAAGAAACTTACGTTGTTATGAAGGTAATCTTTTAATATGCTGATAAAAGGCATTTAAAATTGTTTGCCTTTGATAAGTTGTATTCTAATTTTCATAATTTTATCACTGATGTAGGGCCACTGAAAAATGGTAAATAAATTTAAAGGAAAGTGGTATAAAAATTTATCTCCAGTAGGTTAAAAACAACCAATATTTCCATGTAGTGGTAAATAAAAAAAAGCTATAGTTATTTATTTGAATACATACAAATCCTACCATAATATACATAATTATATCTTAAATTGCACACACAAGAAACACCCCATACCAAAGCATGCATATTCAAATTAAATTACATGTACAAAATATACTGACCTACCACAATACATTACATAACTAAAAATTATTTTATATATATGCACATGCATGCATGCACGCACACACACACACACACACACACACACACACACACACATCACAAAAGTCAAGTTTTTTTACTCAGATCCGAAATACACACTCAACTCCATTTCCGAAGTCTGGAGAAGCATTTGTTCTCAAATCTGACAAAATATGTCCAAACGAATAGACTGCACGTTCGCTATCTATATTTCATCATGCTATCCATAATGTCTTCATACAGCATTCAACAAATGTGCAATGGCCTCCTTTCATGCTGAGCAAGATGTCGAGTACATTCACAACTTCATCCTTTAGAATGGCTTCTGCAACAGTTGCCTGAAAGCAGAAGTACCAGAAGGTAGCACATGACTGTCCTGATGTTTAAGAAGTTCTGGGCAGCTGATGTTTTCAATATAGTTGTTTCATTGTTTCTGACAATGTTTTTTCATCAGTTTCCTCATGTTCGCAGTGAATAATCATGCAGGATCAATTGTTGCAAGTCTCGTCAATTTTGTCTCACAGAGAGACAAAAGGTGCTTAATTTCAGCTTTCTTTACCTCAGATTTGAGAGTATTGATGGCTGCAGCTGTTTGAGGACTAAATGGCCATTTGCTCACCAATCTGAAGTTGCTGAGAATATTAGCAATTCTGCTTTGTAGTTTGTGACAAAAGAGATATGAAAATCCTTCTAAGTGGTTATGGCATCAATAACCATTTCAGTTTGCAATTCAGAAAAAGAAATACACAGCAGCACCTCCATCTGGCAAGGCCACGGACTTGCAGAAGTTGGTTGATCAAATCACCCATATAGAGGGCAGATTTATACCAAATATTCCATCTGGTCATCACTGGTGATGGAAAAGTGTATCTCCTCTTCCAAATAACGCTCCTGGAGAAAAGAAATGTATTGGTATTTCTTTTTTTTTGGCATTCAAAAATAGCATCTTTGCATTTGTCACACAATTATTTAGTTCTTGTATCTGTGTGGGTCATATGCACACCACAATGTTGAGCTTGTGGTACCAACATTTCATGACACCTTTATCTTGCAGAATCTTTGAAAGTCAAAATCTTTAGGACTCCACTAGAACACTGTCGCATTTGCATTTTGTAGCTTCTTGATGCCACCAAGAAGTACTTTTTGTTTAGCAGCACAGCTCAACAACCTCAGCAGCACAATAAACACACAATGGCCCTTCCTGTTTGTGGTCTTGTCTGTCATAATGGACATCTTTTGATCATTAACAGCTGATTTTACTTCCTCCTTCCTGTGTTTGGCCACATGCAGAGAATATGTTGTTCTACAGGTTTGTGCTGTGGGAATATCTCCACCACGTGCATCAGTTCCAAAATATAGGTTTTTAAAATTCAGCACAATAAATAATTATTGAAGCATATATTTTGTATTTAATTTGAGTTATTTAAACAACATAGTATTCAAATAGTGATCTCAGTGCCTATGCCAGAGATCAAAGCAAGAATTTATCTTATTTATCCAAATACAAAATAATGTTTTTTTTTTTTTTTCAAAAATATTAATATTGAGAACTAGGAGGAGGGGAGGGGGTAATCTTGCATTCTCATTATTTTTTCTTCAAGCTTCGCAGGTTTCAGCAGTGGTGAAGCTTAGCTGAAATTGTATGACCAAGGTCATGATGCATATGTCAGGTTTTTTTGCATTTCATTTAGCACCACAAAGTTAGCTATTGACAGACTGCTAGCATTCTTATTGGAAAAAACATTTCTCTTTGAGACTAAAATAAAAATAGAGGATTTCCTTTTACATCGGTGGTTTTGTCTAATGTATCGACTGCCAATAGTGAAACGGTAAAAGAGGTTTAGCTGCGTGCTTATCTTCTCCTAATGCACATGTACCTTAAACATTTCCATTCTCTCTTCCTTCTGCCCATTATGTGAATTTCCATGCAAATACTAATGCAAAATGTTTACAATGATGTGTTGGTATGTTGTATAAATAGAAAATGTTATCTCCCATTACACAGCGGAACATTTTCGATTTCCCCTCTCCCTCTCTGTAAATCATTACGAGAATTCCTGTGCAAATTTAAATAAGGTAAATTTTTTTACAACAATGTATTATGTTAGGCATATTGTCTTAAAGGAAATTCTTATCCATCATCTTGTCAACACCTATCACACACATAGCCAGGCATGTTTTTTATTCATCAAACCAATGAGTAAAGGAATTGCACCAATGGAATTGGCGATGGCTGTTTTCCACTGAATTGAAGAACGGTTTGATTGTGTACAATTTAGTTTGTTTAGGGGACTATCCATTGCTTTCATTCATCTCTGGGGGACGATGGAACTGATGGTTAAGCAATCCATCCTGCACTGAAAATAAGAACTATTTGATGGATCTTGGCGACAAGTTTAAAAAACGAGAATGTGCTTAGTTCAAAAATACATCCAGCAGTACTATTTCATTTCTGTTCTCCCCCCCCCCTCTCACTCACCCTTTACATGAATTTCCGCAAATTCAAATTAGGTTTCAAAATATACTTAAGTAACTTTTATGTGAAAAACTTTAAATTTAGTAAGTTATCATGGCTTCTTTTTGTATAGATGATATTCTAAATTTCAAAATTAAGTTCTGAAAAAAAAAAAAAAAATAGACTTATTACATTTAAGGTCATCTTGCATTTGGATAAATACAGTATTTCCCTTTTTATGAGAAAGCTATTGCATGTAATAACATTATTTTTTCGCTTCTTGTAATATAAAAGGTGCATCTACATGTTTTTATTATGAAGTGATGATGAGAGAGAAATAAAATTGCGATCAATGAAAGAAACACGACTGCTAGGGTAAAAGCAGTATGAAAATTGAAGAATCCTGAACATAAAAGGAGAAAAATAAAATAAAATACTACTATAAACCCTTTGCAAAATAGCTGATATGTACTTGTTCAGCCATGTTTTAACTACTGGATTATCCAATTTCTCCAGAGGTATATTAGTTCCTCTCTTTCAGCTCTCACCTTTTACCTTCTTTGCACTTGTAAAGGAGTTAGAAACAATTGCCATTTTGTCCTGCAGTTTCCTTTGGCTTTGCTATGTGTTTGGTGCTTTCCTGCATGTATTTGATCAAGAGTCTCATCTACTCCAGTCTACACGAATATTGCAATTCTTGCACATCATTATTTTGCTTTTCAGGTAAAAAATGTACAGTCCTTTGCTACTCCTTTTGCATTCATATATGCTTATGACCTTTGGGATGTTGATTTCCGTCGCCCCTACATGCCAGGCTGTGCAGACAACTATGAGTGTTGGGAATTGAAGAACTGAATGGAGGGCAAAAGACGTCCAAGGTTGCACACAATACATTGGTTGTAATGGGAAGACAGTGAAATTTAAAACAGCTGTAATTAAGTCATAAATAGAGCCAGGAATTTCATACACTATCAAACCTTAAGACATGCATACATCTATGCACTATCAAATACACAATGCACTATTGATGAAAAATGCAGCAAAAACATGCAATATCAAAAAAATCTGGACATTAACTGTCTTACATTTCATTGTATTTTAGAGCAATACACAATCAGATTTTCAAATTTTCTTGTGCAGTTAAACTTGTGCATTTGTCTGTCAAGACATTCTTGAATGCAGAAAATGACCTTTCTACATCACAAGAAGGGACAGGTGCAAATTAAGTGAAGTAATTTGGGAAAGCATAAGATTGAAGACAAAGTCCTTTATATTCTCCCCAAGAAATATACTTCTTATTAATTTTAATTTTCCAAAATATAGTTTGAGTTGAACACAATCTCCAGTTTTTCTTTAGCTGCCACAGCTACTCCCCACCAAGATGACTGTAGAGACATCTGAAGATCTTCAACTATGGGTAATGACTGGACTAGAAGTAGTCCTGTAGCAGGTAATTTTCCAAAGTTTGATTTTATGTAAATCAAGTCCTGCTGAACACTCTTGTCATTAAATGCAACTTGCACATCTTTAATGCAAGCTGCATCACTGGCTGCAAAACTGTCTTCAACCTAAACCTGGAGAATGCTTCAATGAATGAAAAATGTGCTTAATCCTTTGAATGAAAAGTTTATGTGCATACATTTACTATTTAACCTAGATCTCTGTTTAAAATATTTCTTGCTATCTTAACAGCATGAAAATGATTGCAGTAAAAAATTGCAGCATGCAACCAGGTACCCCATCTGATTATAATAGGCTGTGGGTGGCAAAGCTACCTGGGAGCATATCTCTATATTTAGCTGCCTTCAAAAATAACTACAACATGAAGTCATGTGGACATGTCAGTATATGACATTAATTCTAATAGGAATTTCTTTTTTTAATTACGCAGTTGTTTGCCTTCTTTGTTGAGGATATCAGTGTGTTCACATTGTCATATTTCAGACATACTGTTTCTGCAACACAATGCAGTACATGGGCAAGACATGTCATATGCATAACATTGGGATAAAATATCTTAATTGCTTTCCCAGCCTTTATCATATAAAGGGCCACATCACTCTAACAAGAGAATTCTTCCTTTATTTAAATTTGTTGGCCAAAGAACTCCTGAAATACAAATAAAATAATAAAAAATAATGTCACATTTTAAAAAAATAAAAAGCTTAAAATTGGATAAATTGTTTAATTAATATGATTACTCATGTAATCCTTCATCGAAGAAATTTGCAATGGTAGAGTGATTAGTTTTCTACAGAACTTGGCTGCATACAAGATGGGGTTGGCCTGGTCCATCCTCACTTAGTTTACTAACAACTAAGTTTGCAATATATCTACCCAGTGAATCAGAAGTTTCATCAACACAAGTCCATATGTTACAATTTCCCAACTCATTTCCAATTTCATCCAAAACCTATTTGTTAAAATAATTATTAAAAGAATAGTATTTCTCAAAAATCAAGTTTGGAATATCTATTTTATATAAATACATTTAATTATCTTTAAAAAAATAAAATGTTATTTGAAGATAATTTTTTCTTAAAGTTTATGGATCTGGAATATTATGTTCAGTGTATTTTCCCAAAAATTCCTTCGATGTTGGATTGTTAAACTTTTCAAATGGTATATTTGACCATGCAAAGGCATCACATAAACCCAAAAAAAATTGATTTGGAGGTGGTTTAGTTTTAGCTGTGATGAAAGACTTAGTGTGTATTTTGCTGTTTGCTGTTTCATCTTTTTAATGTGTGAAGCATGCTGATCAATTTTATATTTTTAGAACCCTGAACTTGTAATGTTTAAATTTAATGTTTTATGCATTTCAAAGCCCCCCTTGAAACCATCAGGCAGAATAACATTATTTTAATTATTAATTTATTATTAAAAGCAATAATTAAAAGTACTTATGTTTTTATTGTGGCAATCACAATATACTATGTCACCATCTGTCCTAAGAAATTCCCTTCCCTCAATCCATTTACACACAAGATCTCTTCTACAGCTTTCCACTGGAGAGCCATAATATCACATGTGTGAGACTTCACAATTGATAACAAAATGTGACCCAAGTTAATTCTGAGAGAGCATATTGGAACTATTATTCTACAATTCAGTTAGGAACATATTACATTGTTGCTGGACATAGCAGCATTAAAAATAATGTAACCCACAGAAAATCTGTTATAGTAAGCAAAAAAAAAAAAAAAAAAAAAACTATAATATTAGAGCTTCGAACAAACCATTAATATATTTATAAACTCCTTGCAGACAATGAACAAGTGAATAAAATCAATTTTTTTTTTTTTTTTTAGCATTTCCATTGCATTGTTGACATGTAAATACTTTTCCCCTGTCCATTTTCAACAAGCTGTAACAATGCAGTGTAGTTGCATCAAACCGCATTAAATTTATCACCATCCATACTACAATATCCAGCATAATAACATTGATTGCACTTAAATTACATAGATTTACATTTAACTGTGTTTTTTGTATAAGTTCTTGGAAAAGAAGCCCAGAAAATGCAGTATTACTCTCTGTAACATAATATGCGCTAAAAAAAAAAAAAATGTATTAAATGTTGAAAATTCAAAATATGCATTACGCATGGTTTCACTTCGAAAAAGGCGAAAACATGCAAACATACATGGAAAAAAATTATTATTTGGTATCATTTAGCCATGGAATAAATAACTACAAAGCTTGAGATGTGTAATTATTATATACAAAAACATGCACTTTGCATGAAATCCTGACTCTAGTCATAAAGATACCTGAGTTGGAAATAATAGCAACAACACATTCTTTATGCACAGGGATTAGACCTTGAATATCCATTGAGAGTTGAATAAAATTCCTCCATTGCATAGACAGAATTTCATCCCACAACTGAACAAAACAAAAGTAAATATTATAACTGAAGTTGAATATTGCATACTTATACATAAAGTGTTTTACAAAACAGAATATAAGCATCACAGAGAGCATAATTCAACTTTAATTTGGTTTTTCATAGTTTCTTTTCAGTGATTCCATATACACTTTCTGCATTTTATTTTCTCTACATGTACTGTGTACAGGGAAGGTATTGCATTCCATCCAAAAAAAGAATTTTTATAAAAAGGTCTGTTTGTGTCGGTGATCACAAAAATTCAAAAATAAAAATTCGGAGAAAAACCTAATTTGGTATTTAAGTATTAGCATCTTTCAAGGATAGATCATAAAAGATTTTAAGGAAAATCCCCCCACCCCAAACTATCCTGTACATGAAAAAATTTTGAAAATTTAGATTTTCTAAAAAATGGTTCTAATGATTTTGATTAAAGTACCATATATTAAAGATATTTACATGTATATCTTGAATATTCTGAGAATAGCCTCTGAAGATCTCTGTATTTAGGATGAATTTTGCATAACTAATAAACCATAAGAGATAGGGAAAAATTGTATGTGTTGCATTCATATGACTTTCTCTACATCTCTGTAACAAATTATTGTTAAAAAGCTTATGCTTCTATTTACTTCATGATAATCAAGATAAACATTAGCAGAAATGCTTTCTTGTAAGCAGAAAAGAAATAAGGTCTACACTAGGCTAAAATGATAGCCAAATTTTTTAAAAGCTGGTTGTCATGTGGGTGCAATTTGTTTCTATGCATTGCAGGAGTTGATAAATTCCTGTATGTGAAAAGTTTTAAATATTTTAAAACTTAAGCCAATAATAAGGAAAATCTTTAAAAATTGTCAACCTGTGAAAAAAATGTTTATGACATAAATTGTGTGTTTTAATAAGAGATACAGTTTTTGTGTAGCAAGTTTTTGTCCATCTCTTACGGTTTACTATTTATGCAAAATCCAGCAAAATTCATCCAGAATAAAAAGGTCTTCAGAGGCTATTCCCAGAAAATTCAAGATATTTGTTTTATTTGCTGTGTAAATGTCTTTAATATATGGTATTTTAATAAAAATCGTTAAGTCATTTTTGAGAAAATCAAAAGTTTCGAAAAAAGTTCCATGTAAAGGGTAGTTTGGGGTGGGGGATTTTCTTGGAAATCATTGTGTCGCATCCTTGGAAGATATCAATATTAAATACCAAGTTAATGGTCTTTGAGCTATGCTGACACACACACACACACGCGCGCGCGCACACGCACATGCCCACGCACACAAAATTTTCTAAAAATGCATTTTATGGATTCGGGGGGACCCAAAACCTGTATCTCTGATGGAATCTTGGTATCGAATTTTTGGCTGCATTACAATATTTTCTCTACACACTATGTACATAGTATATGTAGAGAAAGTAAAAACTTACTACACAAAAAATGTAGATTTGATATTACACACAATTTATTTCATACATATTTTTTTTTCTTGAAGTTTACCATTTTTTAAATATTCCTTGTAATTAATTTCAGTTTTAAAATACTCATACGAGAATTTGTCAACACAATTTATATCACACAACTTGTTTTTCGTGGAGTTAACTATTTTTTAGATTTTCTTGGTTTTAGTTTTAAAATACTCATATGGGAATTTGTCAACTCCTGGTCATGCAAAGAAACAGACTTCAAACACATGGCAGCCAGCTTTTAAAAGATTTTACCATCGGTTTAGCATAGGGTACTGCCTTATTTCTCTTTTACTTGCAAGGAAGCAAATAACACATGTCTGATAATCAATTAGCATAAAGTAAATAAAAGAATAAACTTTTTAACAATAACTTGTCACGGAGATGTAGAGAAAGTCATGTGAATGGTACACATCAAATTTTTACTTTAATGCACAGCGTTGTCAAAAAGAATTGTAAACAAGAGTTATTGAAAGTTCAGGAATGCACCATGTTAATTATTAAATACTAATACCTTTAAATAGTCTCACTTTTAAAGCCTTTTGAGCACACTGAACATATGCCAAAAAATACATTGTGCCCTTCAGATGCATATGGGTGAAAGGTTTCTATTTGCGATAGTAACGCACCAGCAATGAGTCTAGGCAAGTAGTTCCAAGGTCTTTGATTTGTAGATGGTGATGAGAATAGCAAATCACAAAACAACAAATAGCACTTGATAATTCAAACTTTCAAGATCGATGATGCTATCTATGGACCTTTGGACCTTTCCTGCTTCAGATTAGGAGCTAAACAGATCATCAGATGGACAATAGACTTGCAAAGTCGAGATTGTTGCCTTGTTGGAGTGCAATTAAAATTGATTGTAGTTTCTCATTCAAGATCAATAGCGCTGGGTATGATATAATATTGATTTAATTTGCATTCAACATAAATTGATTTTGAACATTATATTGAATGTATTTGGTGGAGTTAACACACGGAAATAGAATTTTAAGTGCTATTTCATGCAAAATATAGCACAAAAGTTTAAAATGCTCAACATTTGCAAAAAGAATTTTATTTGCAAAATTTTGTTGAATGATGTTTATGTAGAATTCGTTTTTTGAAACATGGAGATCCTGCAGACATTAAAGAATTTGCACAAAAATGTTTTTGCAAAATTTCAGGGGTCCTACTGATTTGATAAGAGCTTCTGTTCCCAGGTTGCTTAAGGGGAGCTCAAAGGTGCATAATATTGCAACATAAAATTAAGTTAATCGGCCTGAAGCAAAATGCTTATTTTGGTACACATTTTATTAAACTAAAGTACACTCCATGTATTGGCATCGAGTTAAGAGTTAATGCTTTTTACCTTCTTGCCTTTTGATTAAAATATTATATAAAAAAAATCAGATGTGTATCATTCACATGACTTTCTCTATATCCCTGCAACAAATTCTTAAAAAGTTTATACTTCTATTTACTTTATGCTAATCAGAAAAAATTAGCAGAAATAGTCTTATTACTTGCTTACTTGTAAGTAGAACCGAAATAAGGGACAACTATAGGTTAAAGTAATAATCAAAAGCTGGTTGCTATGTCAATGAAGTTCCTTTGTTTATATGGATAGGAGTTGACAAGTGCCTGTATTAGAAAAGTATACGTTTTTCATAGCAGAAACCAAAAAGAAGGAATGTCTCAAAAACGACGAACTTCATGACAAAAATGTATACAACGTAAATTGTGTGTTTTAATGTGCTCTACATTTTTTGTGTAGTAAGTTTTTGTCCATCTCTTATGATTTAGCAGTTATTCAAAATTCAGTAAAATTCATCCAGAATAAACTACTCTTCATAGGCTATTCCCAGAAAATTCAAGATATACATTTTATTTGTCAGGTAAATATCTTTAATATACAAAATTTTAATCAAAATTGTTAGAGTCATTTTTGAGAAAATCAAAATTTTCAAAAAAATTTCCATGTAAAGGGTAGTTGGGAGTGGGGGGATTTTTCTCAAAATCTTCGTGTCACATCCCTGGAAGATACTAAACTTAAATACCAAGTTTGGTATTTTACCGACTTTTCGTTTTTGAGTTATCGTGTTCACACACACACACACACACACACACACACACACACACACACACACACAGAGACCTTTTTGTGAAAATGCTTTTTTTTGGATACTGGGGACCTAAAACATATATTTCCTGTGAAATCTCGGTATTGAATTTTTTTTGGGGTAGTGTTTAACGCCCGCTTTAACTACTAATGGCACCGCAGGCGGAGACATTGATGACACATGAATGATGATGGAGCACCGGTGGAATGCGATGGCGGGGGAAACCGGAGTACCCGGAGAAAACCCGCCCCAGCGCCGCTTTGTCCACCACAAATGTCATATGCGGTCGTTTGGGAATAAACCCCGGCCGTCTAGGTGAGAGGCTAGTGGTCCAACCACTCGGCCACAGCTTTTCTATACACTATGTACATAGTGCGTATAGAGAAAGTAATAACCATAACTTGCAGTTATTTTTTAATAACTCTGCTTCATTAGTTTCAGTGTTTCGTTTGGAAACAATAGTGAATTTGTAAATATAGCTGGTGTAGTGTGCTGTTTAAAGATAACACACATGCAGAAAATGTAATCTTAAGAAAAATCTCAATAAAAGATAAAATTGCACTGTTAGCTCAAACAATAAATTCAAGATTGCACCAGAACAAAGACAGCAACATCAGAAGACCCAACAGAAAAAATAAAAATAGATAAAATAAAATAAAAACTTCTCTATCAAATGGTAAAAGCCAGAACCATCTAGTCAGTATCGTGGGAGAGTTAGATCCATTTTACATACAAGATAAGAGTTTTGAGAATGGGTAACAGTGAATTGTGGAAGCCAAAGCACATCTTCAAGGCTTAAAATTGAAGTTCTAATAGTAACCTGTGCAAGTCCAAATGTGCAACATTGGCTTTGCATTATTTATGCTATGAGTATACTAGAATGGTTCTCAAATGGCAGTATTGAGCATTTGGGAACATTTACCCTTCACATTCCAGGATTTATCAATGGTTTGCAGAGTTTCGAAGAGGAAGGTTTGCCTCAAAGCTGAAGACCATGCAAGATAATCGACTATATTGACAATAGATGAAAATATAATAAAAGCAGAGTGCATAATGCATAAAGATTATGGTTGCAAATATCAGATGCAAGAAGCTCTGAATATTAGAACAGCAGTATTATCATCCTTAAAATAAAACTTAATATCAGGAAGCTATGTTGTTGTTGGATCCCCCACCAGTTAAAACAGACACTAATGCAGTAGTGCCAGGAAATTACAGAAAAATTTGATAGGGAAAGTTAGGGAAACATATTTAACATTGCATGAGGCGACTAAAGTGAATATATCAGTATGATCCAGCAACTCAAGACAGTTGTCATCTGCGGGCCGCGCCATGGCTGAGTGGTTAGACCACTTGCCTGTCACCTAGACTGCCTGGGTTTGATCCCAAGCACCGCATGTGAGATTTGTGGTACAGGGGCAGGTTTTCTCCAGGTTCTCCGATTTCCCCCACTATTGCATTCCACCAGTGCTCCATCTTCATTCCATTTATCACCAGTGTCATTGCCTGCAGTGTCACAAGTAGTAAAAGCAGGTGTTAAAACCAAAAAAAAAAAAAAAACAGTCATCATCTGATTCTTCCCTGGAGAGGATTCTCTTACAAAAGTGAGGTGAACAAGTATTGGCAAGAAAATTATCTATTCTTTCTTCTCAACTAAGACTATATTGTGACAATTTCGTTAAGGGACAAAAGACTCATTGCCAGATGGTGCAGCACAAAATTCCTGCCATAAGTCTTCAATGAATTGAGGATAAAGTGTTCTAGGTCTGGTGTGCTAGAACTTTGTTGTACCACAACACCACACTATAAAAAACCCACTTTCTGCAGCAGTCAGGAGCAAATATTTATCCCATTTGTCTTAAAGTACAAATCTAGCCTCACACAACTTTTTCTTTTTCCAAAATAAAAGTAAACTTTAAGGTCAATAATTTGAATTACCTGAAGCTGCAGTAGCTGCTTACAAAGAATGTGTTTGCAATCTCACCAAAAAAAAAATAGTGGCATTAGGTGTTTGAAAAGTGATTTGAAATGATGAGAGTTTTGGGCAGTTTCAAAATATGCAATGATCAGATCTAAATTTTTAAAATGTTATTGCATTCTCAAAATTGTTGGAATGCCTTTATTTTATCTTACAACAATCAGGAATGCTTTTATTTGTTAACTTTTATTTTATACATCAGAAGCCTTGATGTAGGCAGATCATGTAATAATATGAAACAAGCAAAATAGCACAATAATCTTTGATTCAAATATAGCACTGGATATGAAATATTCAGAGAACAAATTATCATTTATTTTTCATAATAAGAAAGAAACCATTAGATATTTCATTGCAATTAGAAGGGATTTGATGAAATGAGTGGAGCCAAAGTGGAAGAAAATATTGGCAATATATGTAAGAAGGTGAATCGATAGGGGTTGGGGGTTATGTTACCGAAAAACTAATGGCTAAATTAATAAGGGTACACCGTTTACAGGACATATCAAACTAATTCTGTGGAGAAATGCTAATATTTACAAATATGGTAATAAAAGCAAAACCAAATTCTTCATTTAATACTAGCATCTGTTAAAACTACACCCATATTTGCCATGCAAATAATAACCAATAATGAAAATGTAAATTTTGCAACTGAAAAGAAAGATAGCTAACACACAATATGAAAAGTTAATAAGATTATCTCATGAAAATTCAACAAGCCTTACTATCTGTAGTCCTAAAAAAAACATAAATTAAAACTTTGTTAGAAGAACATTTACTACTAAAAACCAATTGTATAAACCTCTTGGATACTTAACATTATTGAACTTAATATTATCAACACTTAACAGAAGAAACCAAGAAATCTGAAACATTCTCATTTATTTTAAAATAAATATGATTAGAAGCAAATTTTAAATGTATATTTTACTGACAGGTTCTGCTTGCCAAATAATGGCTGTATTGGTGCTGGTGTAGAAATGCTTATGTTTTCCCTCTGGAGAAAGTCACACTTAAATTCTACAACTTTGGAGGTAAAAATTTGTGCAATTCTTTTAGCTTATAAAATCTCCAAATATTTAAGAAGGCTGTCATATTGGCATATTCAAAATCAGCTGTCACACTATTTCATCTATGTACGGATTAGCCAAAAAGCATAATATCCTAGAAAGCACAAAATATTGCAGTAAGTAACCAAATTAAATGAAAGAATAGTTCTGCAGTGGATTCCCATACATTGTGGAATGGAAAAAATGAAGCAGCCTATTTTTTTTTTTTTTTTTTTTTTTTTTTTAAAATGCAACATAATCATATCAAAACAATCTAAACCACTATTATTGGACCCCGATATTGTTATTGTATACACATCTGTATATAATAACAAACTTAAGGAAGAAAATGTATGAAAATCAGGTGGAAAATGATGGGTAAGTTGATATGATAATACAAGTACATTCCCAGAAAAGCTGATAGATATTTTCTGAACATCTACCAAAATCTGTCCAAGCTTCATCCAGCATTATAGTGTTCCTGCTAATTACTGGAGTCAAGAGAGCAAATAACCTTTAGTAGTTACTTATTAAAACACTTTTCATTGCTTTATATAGATGTTTAATTACATTTGCTTAAACAAGTAAAATGTTTTGTTCTGCTTTAATAGTAAGCAATATGAAACCCTTTTTTTGTATGGCATAACAAAATGGCAGGTATGCTAACAAATTTATTGTCAACTACTCAGTATTAGAAACCAGCAAACTAACCACTTTAATGATAAAAAAATCCTGTTTCTAGTTCTGCATGCCATGACAAACATTGTATCACTTACAAGATGTATAATATTGTGAAGCCACTCTAATGAGATTGATTAATGTAGATAACTTTTACACATACTTCACTTAGTTTTACTGAGTAGGACAATTGTTTTGCAGACCCATGCCTGCATAATCAGCTGTTGAACCATTAGGAGTAGTATTATGCTTGCAAATAAATGTGTGCATTGTCAACATGATGCGCAGTGGTATGCACTGATGCTGGACAATTTGCAAGCATCAATAACGTGAGTATCATTCCTTGTAATGCATACTGTAGATAAAAATAAACTAGACAATGCCACCAGTAAATTACAGGGAAAAGAAACATGAGAAGCAGTGGTGGCTAGTGGATTAAAAATGTAGGTGTTCACAAATTCAGAAATTTACCACCGCCGCAGCCGCTGCAGCTACTGCTACCGCCGTCGCCGCAACATCAAATCCAGTAATATCACAAACAATGATAGAGCCTAATAACAAGAATTATAAGTTTGTTACACAAATAGTCACCCACCCAGTATTGTAAAGTTGTTGGTTGAATTTCTTAGTCTCCGAGAGTTAACAGCAATATAATGAAAGGTTTTTTTTTTTTGTTTTTTTTTTTATGGTAGTGTTTAACGCCCGCTTTAACTACTAATGGCACCGCAGGCGGGAGGAAAGGGTGAACTCCTTTGATGCAGTTCACGTGAAGAATGGTATTTGCAGTGAATAATATTTACATTGTTTGAATTATGCAATTAACACCAAATTTATTTGTACAGAAATTCCACGCGCCCGGTTTTTCAAATGTGCAAACTTTTCTATCACTCGGTGATTAAAGTCTTTTATGCTGTTGAGCAGTTTCTTCTCAATAGCAAGCATTGGCAATGCTGAAAGTCAGTCTTCACCCATCATATTCCTAGCAAAGGTTTCAATTCTTGTTATTGTGGAAAAGCATATTTCTGGCATGGTCGTAATGATAACAATCTACAGTAGCTCGGTTTGTTGCAGAAAAGCTCCTTCGTTGAGGTTGTTTTCTGTTTTGAACTGCTTAACTCTCGCATAAAATGCAAATTACTAAGAAAAATAGGGCCTCTCACAAAGACTGCAGTTGCACTTCCGGATAGTTTCAACTAAATCTCAAAGATAGCAGCACCTCCTGCTGATAAACAGAACCCTGGAGGTGTTAATGTGCACGGTCACACTGTGCTCATTTCTGGCTGTAAATTTTCCAAGCTGCTTTATTGCCCGCGCAGGCGCAGAGCTGCTAAACATTAGTTTTACGCTAGCACACGAGGCCTGTGCTACAAGCGATGTTGTCACATACTCAGGTTCTCGGCTGTGTTCAATCTGAAGAGCAGAGCGCGGTATATTTAAACAAGTGGCACCGGATAGCGCATTTCATTCAATGTTTCCTGAAAGAGAAAAAGGAGTTCCACTATGAAATAATGGAGGTTCACGTGCTCTTGTGCTCCTACACAGCAGCCGCCGCTGATGAGAAGTGTATGCTAATGTGTATTAGCAGAGAGAGGCTGCAGAGGGGACTCTTATTAAATTCAAGTCTGCATAGAAACATAGCGGCAGCCACCGTTGTGTCATTTAGTTTGGTTCATAGAATTAAATCTGAATTAGGATGTATTTAGTTAGGCGAATGCAGGTCTTTCTCAACACTTCGTGAAGAAAATAGCTTCTTACAAAAGATTATTCATTTATCTACACCATACTAATCGAGACGAATAATATTGTCTTATTAAGAGATTGTCTTATTACTTGCTTCCTTGTAAGCAGAAAGAAAATATGGGAATATACTAGGCTAAAGCGATAGTTAAATCTTAAAAATTATCGCTATGTTAAGCAATTGAAATTTGGTGGCTAGTAGTAAAACAAAAGTGGTAGGAAACAAATGATAACTTCCTATTTGAGAAAAGTTTAAGCATTTTGAAAATGAAACCAATAAGAAGGAATATTGTGAAAACAGTCAACTCTACAAAAAAAAAATTATTGATATAAACTGTATGTTGTAACAAGATATTGTAATAGTAATTTATTAGCAGCCTATAGACTCTTTTCGAGTATTGAGCATTGTCAGTTTACATTACACAAAATTAGCATTAAATAAACTTAGTCTACATAAATTATAAAAATACATTAATATATACAGGATATTTGGTTTAACAAAGTATTAATATAGTCTACATAAATTATTTTAAAAATTCATTGATATCATACACAGGATTGTTCAGTAAATATGTCTTAAGACATTGTTTAAATTTAACAGCATTTTCATTTTTTACATATATTTTTGTGCAGTAAGTTTTTGTCTATCTCTTATGGTTTAGCAGTTATACTTAAGTCATCCAGATTGAAGAAGTCTTCAGAGACTATTCCGAGAAAATTCAACATATACATTTCATTGGTCATGAAAATATCTAAAACATATGGTGTTTTAATAAAAATCGTTAGATCATTTTTGAGAAAAATCAAAATTTTGAAAAATGCTACATGTAAAGGGTAGTTAAGGAGTAGGGATTTTCTTGAAAATCTTCGTGTCATATCGTTGGAAGATAGTGAACTTAAATATCAACTCTACTATTTAACAGACTTTTCATTTTTGAGCTATGCTGCCCCTCCTCCCCATACACGCACACACACACACGCACATACACATACACACACACACACACACACCACATACATGGACAGTTTTCCAAAAATGCTTTTTTCTTGGATTTTTGGATTCAGAGAATCCCAAAACCTATATTTCTGGTGAAATCTCAGTATCAAATTTTTGGGTGGAATAATACCTTCTCTATCTACATACATATCAGATAAAATAATTATGTAGTATATTATAAAGACTTTGACAGTATAAATGCACACATAAATTGGAATGCACACAAAACGATGCCTACTAATAAATAATATGGATGTGTTTGTTGTGTCATCCCAGTTCTGCTGTGCATACATGCATGGCTATTGCTTCAAGAATCCACCTCTTTCCCCTACTCCTTGTATTGCTTAACTTGAGTGCTCTCGTGTCTATTTGGAAGGATAGTAGTTTTAGTAATGGTAAGTGAAATGTGCGTAAAAGTTAATCACATCAATCAATTTATCGCTTAATTGAAAGATTCTCAAATTATTATTATTTTTTTTTTTAAATTTGAAAGGTATTTTTTTACCTCCTCAAATGTTACTATGATATGTCAAATAAGTCATAGTAATAACAAATTAGTAGTAACAGCTTAGAAAATAATCACTATTTGACAAAGCTTATCAGAAAAACAGCATAATATAATGATTGCCATGGTAACACATAAACATTATGAAAATGTGTTTTATTGTGCCTATGGAGCACAAAATATTTGTAAAGGTAGGAGGGTCAGTCTGAATGTTTTCAAGCTTGCCAAGAAACCACAAGATATGAGATATTTTTCCTTCTTAACTTAATCCCCTTAAAAATCAGTACTCTGACTGACAGTACTTTGCAACCTTTAAAAACATAGTAAAATAAGATTTGTCTTACTGTGCAAAATAAATGCCTATCTCGGCTTCAATCTAATAATTTAATTTGAATCTTAGTCCAAGCCATGTCTTCAGTTTTGGGAACAATATGTTACTGCTGGGAGCCAAAATCAGCAAATATGGTGAATATGGAAATCCTTGAAAGTGTTGCAACAATCCCAGATATATGTGAAGGCACATTGTGATGAAAGATAACTTTTATTTTTGCAAGGTGTGGAGTTTTAGCCTGAATATTAGCCGGTCTTCATAGTAATGATTCTGACCTGCAAATCTACATGTGCACGACACCATGAGAGTAAACAAAAACATTTAAAAATAACATTGCCGTGACCTTTTCTGCAGGTGGAATCACTTTAGTGACTTTTATCTAGTGCCTCTCACTTGTTTGTACTGTTCTTTCTTTTTTAGCATGTATTGATGATTCCGTTTCATCTACTGTTGGTAAATGTCAGTTAAACTTGTTGAGTTGCATTTAAACAAGTGTAAACACTTTTGAGAAATGTTAATTCAAAAGTGTTTGGTCTGTTAAAAATTGTGATACCCATCAAGCCGAGAACTTTCTTATGTAGTGTGCATGGCCTGTCAAGATATTTACAACCAACTCTCATACCTATCATTGAGTATGGTATTGTAAAATATTTTTCACAATTTCATCTCATCATTTCATCATTTCCTTTGTCTCTTATTTCACCTGTTACAGGAATGTTGAATGGATGTATGATCATGCTAAAATTTGGCAGTTTACTTTTTAACTATCAAAACAAAAGGGAAGAATCCTTTAATGTGAGATTTAATTTGTTTTGTGTTTCTATTTGGGTTAAATGCTACAAAATGAAGTATATTATTATAGGTCAGATTTTAGTTTTATCCATTTTCTAGATTATATTAACACTCATTTCTTTTTACTTCTCATTGCAAAGAAGTGATTATTAGTGCCTGGACTTTTATGTAATTACATATTTTAAATCCTGCATAATATTTCAATGAGAAGTAAAAATGTTGGCAAATTACATCATTTGGGACTCCCTTACAAATTTTTATTTGACATTTTTTTACATGTTTGCAAATTTCTACATATTTTAATGATGTTACATAAAACGTACACATTTTTTGGGTTTCATTACAACTTTATTATTTTTTAAACTCTGCCTTTGCTGGTCCCAAGCCCGGATTAGAAAAGAGGAGGGGGAGGAGTAACACCTCGTTAATAAACCTGGGTTCATCTGGCTCCGGATGATAGTACCCTGTGAGGGCCCCTAGCTGGGGATACAGCAAAGAGGATCAACGGCTCCAAGGCGGATGAGGACAATGTCCCAATGGCAGAAGAGGCGGAAGAATCTTTCTTCCTGATAGTGGGAAGCAGCACTATCAGTATCTACACAACGCAAGAAACACTATATGTTTAATTGGGTTGTGACTGAATATTTACTGGCATGGTCGGGATGACTTGAATGGCAGTAAAACTGCGATGTGGAAGGCAACGAGAAATCACCACATAAAATTCTCAAGAATCAGCAAACTATGACATGAAGTCTTCTCATGTTAAAATATCCGGAGGTAAAATAGGCCCGCAATCGGATCTCCAGAGCGAGTCAACAAGAGGAGCAATGAAGTATATTGCAAGATGGAATGTAAGATCACTATCCAGTGGAAATCCAGTATAATGAGAGGATAATTCTAGTAAGAATAGAAACCAAACCCGCAGATACTATAATTATACAAGTATATATGCCTAAATCAGGACATGAGGATGAAGAAATTGAACAAATGTATGAACATATTGAAGAACTAACTAAAGGAATTAAAGGTGATGAAAACTTAATAATAATGGGAGATTGGAATGCATCGGTAGGTGAAGTGGAAGAAAAACATATAGTAAGAAAATTTGGATTAGGCACACGAAATAGAAGAGGAGAACGATTAATAGAATTTTGTGCAAAAAACAAGTTAGTAATAACTAACACATTATTTGATCATCATGTAAGAAGGAGATACACATGGAAAATGCCAGGAGATATAAACAGATATCAAATAGATTATATCTTGACAAAACAAAGATTTCGGAATCAAGTGAAAGATAGTAAGAGCTATCCAGGAGCGGACGTAGATAGTGACCATAATATGATAATGATGAAAACTCTATTAAAATTTAAGAAACTAATAAAAGTAATAGGAAGAAATGGAATATTAGAAAGCTAAAAGATGAACAAACACTACAAGAATATAAAAACAAAACTAATGAACATATAGAAATTAAACCACAAGACACAAATTCAAGTTGGGAACTGATCAAAACAAAAATACGAAAAGTAGCTGAAGAAACTATTAATACTAACACAATAACAAATAAAAAAGAATGATCACAGATGACATTATAAAAATGATTAATGAACGCAGAAAGCTAAAAAATTCAAAGGACCCAGAAGCATCAATAAAATACAAAGCACTACGAAACAAAATAAATAGAGAAATTAGAGAAAGGAAGTATTTTTAAAAGAAAATATGGAAATAATAGATGAAGAATTCAAGAAAGGAAAATTAGAAACAGCATATAAAGAAATTAAAAACTTTTTTATTGAACGTAAAACACAAGGGAACAAACTAAGAGACAGAGAAGGAAAATTAATTGATGATAAGATTAAAGTAAAAAGATGGAAAGAATATATAGAGAATTTGTCCAAAGGACATGAAATAGAAGAGCTAAAAGAAGTCATAGATGAAGTAGAAGATGATAGAGGAGACCCAATACTAAAAGAAGAATTCGAGCAGGCTCTAAACTATCTAAGAGTTGGAAAAGCACCTGGGGAGGATGGGATTCCTGAAGAACTATTGAAGAATGCAAATGAAGAACTACACAAGACACTCTATGAACTCATATTTGATATATATGAAACTGGAATACTATCAGAAGATTTTAAAATGTGTAAAATTATACCAATCCCAAAAAAAGCAAATGCTGAAAAATGTGAACAATACCGTACACTAAGTTTAATGTCGCATGCATCCAAAATATTAACAAAAATAATATATAATAGAATAGAAAAGAAAATAGATACATACATAACAGATGGTCAATTTGGATTTAGGAAGAACACAGGCACACGAGAAGCAATATTAGCAATGAGACTAATACTCGATAAAAGGCTAAGAAAGAATAAAAGAACATATATTGCTTTCATAGATATAGAGAAAGCATTTGATAATGTGGATTGGATCAAAATGTTTGGAGTGCTTAGACACCTGGGAATTAAATTTAGAGACTTTAGGATTATATGGAATCTATATAAAGATGAAAAAGCAATTATAAACTGTGGGAGAAACCAAGAAATAATCCATATAAGAAAAGGAGTGAGTCAAGGATGTGCACTATCCCCAATACTGTTTAACGCATACGTACAGAGTGCACTAAATGAAATCACGGAAGAAATAGACACTGGAATAAAGATACAGGGGATAAAAATCAATATGCTCCGCTTTGCAGATGATATTGCAATATTAATGGAGAACAAGAAAGATTTAGAAACATTCATAAACAAATTAGAAAATACATTAAGGAACAACCACAACTTAAACATTAATAAATCAAAAATAAAAATTATGACTTGCAGGAAGAAAGGGAATAGTAACACAAAAATTAAACTAAATGGACAACTATTAGAAGAAACCAAAATATTTCAATACCTAGGAAGCAAAATAACAGCTGATGGAAGGAGCAAAACAGAAGTAGAATACAACACGCAAAACTTGCTTTTAATAAAAAGTACCAGCTATTTACTGCAAACAATATTAGCCTTGAAACCAGGAAGAATGTATTACAAACATATGTATGGAGTATTATGTTATATGGATGTGAAACTTGGACAATTTTAAAAGCAGAAAGAAAGAGAATAGAGGCATTTGAAACATGGTGCTATAGGAAAATGCTAAAAATTAAATGGAGTGACAAAATTAAAAATGAAGAAGTATATAAAAGAGCAGAAGCGGAAAAACGAATTTGGAACCAAATTAAAAGAAGAAGAACAAAATTAATAGGCCATTTATTAAGACATCAGAGCACACTGAATATTATAATAGAAGGTATGATAGAAGGAAGAAGTGGCAAAGGAAGAGCAAGATCACAATATATAAAACAAATTATGGAAGATATGAAATGCAGTAAATATGAAGAACTCAAACGGAAAGCAGAGAGAAGATCTGAATGGAGAGTCACTGCAAACCAATCCAAGGATTGAAGACTCCTAACTAACTATTTTTTAAAAAATATTGTAGTCACATTATAAACTACTGTTTTCACAAGTTTTGCTGAAAGCAACAAAAATCAATCTGCGAAACAGGATGCAAATTAAATTAAGAATACAATAATAACCACCTCGCCTCGTTCTGATTGCTGTCCATTTATATCAAAGCAGGTGCCGCTCAACAATATTGACCTCCAGTGTCATGTTTCTCGTAGTGCTTTGGGCATTTATAAGGTCTGGAGAAATTGATTGTTACCATTGTTATCATTGTTGCGGTAGTTGGCATCTTGTAATATAATAGCTGCAAGGAAACAAAGTGAGCTGCTGGACAACCATCAAAATATAGCAAGGCGATAATACTGCAGTTAGTTTCTTGCAAGTCTTAGTAAACTGGCACCAATTGCATCCTCACTATCCTGCAAGTTGAATTCATAGGTGAAATTAGATAGCTCCTTTACAACCAATGGAAAAATAATAGTCTGTCAAGCATGTGCTAAAAGAATTGGCTGTTCCATGAAATCTCAATTGGAATTACATATTAAGAGTGCGTGGTACAGGCAAAATCGCGTATGCGAGTGTTAGGTGTTCTATCACTCGCTATCGTGACACGCTTCCGTTGCTCCCTGATAACGCGTTCAAACTTGCCATTCCTGCAGCAATGCCGCCACAGCGCAGGCGTTATTATAACAGGCGGAGAAATATTGACACAATAACACATGCAATAGACAACAATTTGCAAACAGACAGATACCACTGCATTAAACTTAGGACAGTGCCAGATTCTGGTACACTTTTGGGATGGAAGCTTCATCTAGACTTTAGATCAATTACTCTTCAAGGTGCTATTATAGGCACAATATATATCATCCATTCAAAACGAGATCTGCACGAAGATGAACTCAATCATCTGCAAGATTTTCAAGATACCATAATAGGCATGCAAACACCTACAATCTTCTAGAAAGCAAGTTCTGTTGACACAAATGCAACAATAACCATCTGGAAATGATTTTTTTAAAGACCTTTTGCAGTGCAATGGTTGCAGCTAATATACCGTGGCATAAACTTCAAATTCCTCAATTTCGCTCCTTTCTAGAAAAATATTGCAAGAAGGTTATTCTCAACGAATCTACTCTGAGGAAAAAGTATCTTCATGTGTGTTATGAAGAAGCAGTTGCTTATATATGGAATGAAGTTGGAGACTCCTGTATTTGGTTTGCCATCGATGAAACTACAGATGACATGGGTCGGTATATAGCAAATTTAGTATATAACTATATTCCGAAAGTCCAGCAAAACCATTTCTAATCTGTTGCAAGGTGTTAGAACAAACAAATCATTCTACAATTGCAAGATTCATAAATGATGGGATGAAGATTCTGTGGCCAGAGGGTGTGTTTGAGGAAAAAGTTTTAATTATGTATGTACATGATTAAAGCTGCTTCTACTCTTAAGGTTTTTTACCCAAATGTACTTCACTTCACCTGCTTGGCCCATGCATTACAATGTGTTGCTGAAGTAAGAAGTAATTTTTCCTGTGTGAATAACTTGATATCAGCAACAAAAAAGGTTTTCGTGAAAGCACTGCACACAATTCAGTGCTATAAAAATCATCTCCACCATGTCCCTTTGCCTCCTGAGCCAGTACTTACAAGATGGGATACGTGGTTAGAAGCTGTGAGCTTCTATTGTGAACATTTTGAAGGAGTCCAGTGAGTGTTGAACATGTTCTCTTCAGAAGTAGCTGTTTCCATAAGTGAATCTCAGGACATCTTTAAAGATCCAAAAGTGGTAAGCTCCTGTGCTTACATCAAAAGTAACTTCAGTTGGTTGCCAAGCATCATCAAGAAGTTGGAATCATCAGGTTCCCTTCTTCACGAATCTATAGATTTAATGGATTGTGCATCACAGAAGCTTAGAGTAGTTGCAGAAGATGTAGGAAGGTAGGTGAAAAATTTAAAGCTGTGCTAAACAGGAATCCAAGGTACTCTACGCTTGTGTCCATGTCTAAAGTGCTAAATGGTGACAGTGTCAATTTACCAAAACATTTCTTTGCAAATCAGATTCCTATGCTAAAATATGCTCCTGTTACTTCGTGTGACATGGAGAGAAGCTTCTCTGCTTATAGGAACATTTTATCCGATAGGAGACAAACAATGACCCCTGAAAATAAGGAAATATATATATAACTCCATGGCACGACAGCTCACGGGGAACCTTGGCCTACCGCCCAGCCACTGCGTCCCCTTCTCAGTCCACTACAGACCTCATGGATGGGATGCAGTATTGGAGGGTGAGACGTGGTCAGCACCTGGAGTCCCCTTGGCCGGTTAATGCGGTCCTCATGATCTGGAGCCGCTACTTCTCCATCAAGTAGCTCCTCAATTGGCCCCCCAGGGACTTTACGAGGCTGAGTGCACCCCCGGATATATATATATATAAATGATTATATGAAATGAGTGATTTTAATAAATTTAATGTCTATCTTTTATGGTTTATCAGATATAGAAAATCATTCTGAATGAAGAGGTCTTCGGGGGCTATTCTCAGAAAAATCAGGATATACATTTTGTTAGTCATAAAAATGTCTTAAATATATGGTATTTTAATGAAAATCGTTAGAGCAATTTTTGAGAAAATCAAAATCTTTGAAAAATGTTCCATGTAAATGGTAGTTGGGGTGGGAAGATTTTGTTGAACATTTTTGTGTCGCATCCATTTGGTATTTAACCAACACTTTGTTTTTTAACTATGCTGTCCACAGACACACACACATACATATTTCTAAAAATGATTTTTTGAATTCAGGGCTCTCAAAACATGTATTTCTGGTGAAATCTTGGTATCAAATATTTGGTGAAATACAATACCTTCTCTGTCTGGTATGTATATTGTATGTGTTGATTAGTCATATAATACATTCTTAAAGCTAACATAATAAGTATGTTATTTACATTATTCTCTGTGTTTGTGTATTTTTTTTATGTGGATGCATACCTTATATTTTAACGGGAAAATGCCTTTTTTATTTGTAAAGCTTCACAAAGAATATTTTCATAGCTTTTTGAGATAGTTCATTTTGGATATTATAAAAATAAGTATCTATTGCAGTTTTCATAACAATAATTGCCAAAATGTTTTTGAAGGAAGTAATTATAGGTATAAAGAGTCATTTTCTATAGTGGAAAATGTATACATTAATTCTGGGTAAAGAGGTGCATGATTCTCTGGTACATTGTTTTATTTTGAAAATTCCCAATTAATTCTTCTGAAACCTACTGTTTCAGTGTTAAA
Organism: Hymenopus coronatus; assembly: GCA_030762935.1. Lineage (NCBI taxonomy): Eukaryota > Metazoa > Arthropoda > Insecta > Mantodea > Hymenopodidae > Hymenopus > Hymenopus coronatus. Next base: position 18,319,388 of record CM060886.1, on the reverse strand, counting down.
ATGAAGATTTACCTGTAATTGCTGCAGGTGGTAACACTAAGTCCATTACTCATCCTCAAGTTAAAGATCTTGAGATCTTATTTATAAAACTAGTAAAGGGGAAATTAGAAAGAAAGAAATCAGGTAACATAATTACAAGGGTGGATCGAAAAGTAATGCACAATAATTTTTACAAAAAAAGTTTAATAGATAAAAAAACAAAACCCAAAAAGAATCATCAATGAACTTACACCTTTTACCTACTTTTAGATATAGTCACCAACTTTCTAATACATTTTTCCCATAGTGATATCAGTTTCAATATGCCCTGTTTTAGAAATCCATATAGCCATCTGTGGACTGCTGATTTCACTTCTGCATCTGTGGCAAAGATTCACCAGCTAGAAATTTCTTCATGGGACCAAACAGATGAAAGTCCAATGGTGCAAGGTCTGGACTGTTGCTCCCATGGTGAAGTAACATGGGAGCAACATGGAAGGCGAGCATTGTCATGAAGAAGTTTGACATCTCAGTGTTAATGTTGTGGCATTTGTCACGAAGGGCATGATGCAACTTCACTTAGTTTTAATGTAGGCTGCAGCATTCAACAGTGGCTCCATGTTCAGCAAAGTCCACCAACAAAACATGCATATCCCAGAACACTATCACAAGCACTTTCTTAGCAGATTGAGTCACTTTGAATTTTTTTCTTTACTGGGGATCCAGCTTGTTTCCACTCCACTTTTCTGCTTTGTTTCAGCCATGCAGTGATATGCCCATGACCAGTGACAATTCCTTTCAGAGCATCATGCCCTTCTGCGATGTACCGCGTCAAGTGATCCAAGCTTGTCATCATTTGCTGGCCCTTGTGGTTGTCTGTCAGGTTTTTAGGCACCCAGTGAGCACTAACTTTATCAAATTTTAATGTGTCATGACAAATATTGTACACTGCACCATAGGAAATGTTGGAACTGTTGTGGTAAGGTTCGCTGTTACACACGTTGGTCTGGTCATTCAAAATTGCTACCTCAATGCCTCTCAACATTCTGTGTAGTTGCAGCTGTTACCAGTCTCCCAGAGTGTGGCAAAATACTAAGGTTCACATGGCCCTCCTGGAAGAATGCAAACCACCTGGAGACATTGCTATGGTCCATACAATCATCTCCATACATGCCACACATGTCCCTGTGAATTTCACTCGGTTTATGCCCTTTGGCCCACAAATATCAAACCACATCTCTCTGCTCTTCACACATGGACGGTAGTAGCATGTGCAGCATCTTTGTTGCATAGTTTACGCTTCTCTCGTTAGAGCTGCACATAAAACAAAAAATACCCTCTGAAAACTTCAAGCTATATCTGTGTGAAATTGCAGCATTCCAGCCGCAATACCAAGGTAGAAAAAAATTATTTTGCATTACTTTTCAATCCGCCCTCGTATTTAATTTTATATTTCAAAGTGCTTTGCAAATAAAATGCTGTAAGTGATTATGCAAGTATATGAAAAGTGAAAAGCACAGCTTATATTAATAATAATTATCCAATAAGCAAGTAACAACTCATCAAATTCTACAGATATCAAATTTGTACAAAATTCATTTAATTATCATATTCAAAAAAGATAAATGAACCATGTAAGTTATTTATTTAATACAAATTAGATATTTATTGCACACATTAATCAGGTAATTTTACATAGCAAACTGTATGTATGAATTGGATTTTACCATTTCTCTAATTTGGAAAAGAAAGACAAAATTATAGTTATAAGTAGACCTTGGTTTGAGTCATGGAAGAAGCAGAATAAGTTGCGAATGCACAGGGTTGAGTTGATTTCCTAGGTTATTGAGGCGGGTGGGGGGAGATAATCTGCCATTCCACTCAAATTACATATCACAATGGTTCATGGTGATGCACCTACCTAACATCATGAATCTCATAACCCTCCACCTAGTCTGGTTTTAAGTGAGTGGTATACTATTAAATTATTTTTATGAAACTTGTAAGGAAAGTGTTTCCTCCATTTTTGAAGTATCTGCAAATAAGCAGCTTTATTAAAAGTATGTTGTTAACATGGCCAACCACAATAAAGGCATTGCAGCTCTAATTCATAATAACCATGTAATAAGTGAAATTTTATATTACACACACTCAATATTTTAAATTAAATAATTTATATATGGTTTTGTTGTATGACTTGACTTAACATGTATTACACATATTGTGATATGTTTTAAGTTTATTCCATTGTTTTATTTATGAAAATTTAAAAAAAAAATCTGATGTGTTCCATTCACATGACTTTCTCTACATCTCTGCAACAAATTATGGTTAAAATGCTTATGCTTCTATTTACTTCATGATAATTGAGAAAAATTAGCAGAAAGTCCTATTTCTTGCTTCCTTGTAATTGGAAGCAAAATAAGGGAGTACCATAGATTAAAGTGATAGTCAAAAGCTGGTTGCTATGTGATTGAAGTTCCTTTGTTTGTATGGACAGGAATTGACAAATTCCTGTATGAGAAAAGTACAAGTTTTTCAAAGCTGAAACTAAAAACAAGGAATATCTTAAAAACAATCAACTCCACAAAAAAATGTACATAACATAAATTGTGTGTTTTAATATGCTCTACATTTTTTGTGTGGTAAGTTTTTCTCCATATCTTACGCTTTAGCAGTTATGTAACATTCCATAAAATTCATCCAGAATAAAGTAATCTTCAGAGGTTATTCCCAGAAAATTCAAGCTATACAATTTATTTGCTGTGTAATTATCTTTAATATATGCCATTTTAATAAAAATAATTAGAGCCATTTTTGAGAAAACCAAAATTTTCGAAAAAATTTCCATGTAAAGGGTAGTTGGGTGTGGGGGGGGGGGGGGGGGGGTTCTTGAAAATCTTTGTGTCGCATTCTTGGAAGATACCAAACCTAAATACCCCCCCACATACATGCACACACACACACTTCTAAAATATTTTTTTTTTATTCAGGGGTCTCAAAACATGTATTTCCGGTGAAATCTCGGTATCAAATTTTTAGGTGCATTACAATACCTTCTCTATACACTACATACATAGTATGTGTAGAGAAAGTAATAAAGTAATTTTGTTTCTTTGAAGTGCTGTTTATAAGTATCTCTCCCATCATTACATAGATTCATTTTTGGTTTAAAATGTGAATATCTGAACTTATATATAAAGAGCTGAAGGTATAAGCAGGCCAATTTTTGAAATTATAAGGTCCTAAGCCGAAAAACCACATGCCTCAGTGCATTACCAAGTCTCCTCATTTAGGCAAAGTCTCCTTAGTTTGGGTATAAAGTCATAACCTGTGAATAAAAGATTTAACATCTTGCCTACTCTAGTTCTTCCATTTCCAATAAAGTGGCAATATGAATTAGCATTGCATCCTTTGCTTTTCCTTCTTAGATACCAGAGATTTTCATGATTTATAACATCTTAAAATTAACCTACAACTACAGTTTCCACAGAAAAAAAAAAAAAAAAATATATATATATATATATATATATATATATATATATCATCAGTCAATAAAGCTGCAGGAAACAAAACTCAGGGTATATGATTGAAAGTCGCTGGAATGTTCTTCTCAATGCTGGTATAAATTTGGATCCTGGAACAAGGGATTATGGGTATTGGACATTGAAATGTGCACAAATAGTGATAATTGTTTTATTTGTATATGCACAAAAGAGTACGCATATTCACGCATAATATTCTTATGAACTAACTACCTTCAAAATAATCCTGCAAGGCTTTCACACACCTTTGATACTCATGAGCATTCCTGCCACGCAGAAATGCAATTTTTATGTATGCTCACTGTTCAACTTTAGCAACATTCTTCTTGGAATTCAGCCTCTAGGATACTAATGTTTGTATGTATCTACTAGCACCTACCAAAGCACTCAGACTTCGTCTGGTGGTGACATCCCATTCTGTGCACAACATGTTTTCAAATTTATACGTTGCAATATCTGCATATTCGGAACATATAAAATAGTTGCCATGACTTCTGCAGCAATACCAAATGCATCATTCTACTACCTTCCAGTCTAATCACCAGTATTTGATGTTCACAGGCCTAATGCCAGTGCAAGACGAACCCATTGCACACCAGTTTTGAGGTGCTCAAAAGGATTCACAGGAGTTGTTCAACCAGTACCCGTGATATTACACATACTGTGGGCACAAACCATGCTGGTTTGGCAAATGTTACAGGAAGATAGACTCCATCTTTTCCATCTTCTGCAGGTACAGGCTTTGACACCAGCTGACCACGTTCCCCAAGTGCAGTTTTGTAATTGGGTCTCTGAGCGGCAAGGTGTACAACCAGACTTCTTTTCCCGAGTGTTCTTACCAATGAACAGTGATAAGGAATGGCATTAAACCAATAAAACAGTCACATCTGGGATCATGTAAATCTGCATGAGATTGTTGAAAGAAACTATCAACACACGTTTGGAGTCATCATATGGGCTGGCATAGTTTCAAATTACAAAATCAGCCCATACCTTCTTCCATGGTGGTTAAATAGAAAGGTGTGCTGTCAGTTCCTAGTTTATGTGCTACCAGGTTTCTGGAAGATGTCCCTCTTAATGTACAATGCCTGATATGGTTCCAGCATAATGGAGCTCCTGCTCACTTCGACAGGGGTGTTCATAGGTCATTTAAATAACATGTTTTCGGGATGTTGGATAGGACACAGCTCTAATATTACTTACCCACCATGTTCTGCTAATCTCACACCTCCTGTTTATTTTCTGTGGGGATACATCAAAAGCCTCATGTACAAGACTCCCATCCATTCTGATGAGGATATGCAGGCAAGGATATTGGCTGCATGTGACATAAATCATAGTACTCCAGGCATCTTTGAAAGGATATGAGAAGGATTTATTCTAAGATGCAGACTTTGCATGAATGTTGGAGAATGCCACTTTGAACAATTTCTTTGGTTCAGCTTTGCTTGAAATTAGGAGCTACAGTTTATTATTATTTTTGCCCATATTATTCCCAACTTCCTTAATTTGAGGGTTGATTATTATTATCATCATTGTCATGATCACCATCATGGTCATCATCATTGTCATCATCATATATTGCCCATATTATTCCCAACTTCCTTAATTTGAGGGTTGATTATTATTATCATCATCATCATTATTCATATCCTCCATTCGAGGCACAAATAAGAAGCTTGGTTTACTTTATTCTTTTGTGTGAATCAGGAATATCCTTAGCCTGCAGTATGAATAATTATGATAAATGTAGTTTCTCCTTTGTTATGCTGAAGTTTCTTCCATTCTGAGCATTTTGAGGTGTGAACAACAGGTTTAGTTTTCTCTCCTTATTCATTTTTCTTCTTCATTATTGTTTGCATCCCCCCAAATCAGGGGAATGAATAGGAAAATCAATTTGTATAGAATGTGCACATAATGGATACATTTTACTTGTCAGCTATTCTTCATCTTTCTTGTATCTACATACATACAAATTTTCTTTTTATTAACAAGTAACAAATTTATTACTGTACAATGTTTCTTCCTATTTCCTCCATCCTAAGGTGAACAAGAACACAACTTTAATGCTGTCTTTTCTTTCTCTAGAATAATCCTTTTGCACCATAAACAAAGATATGATGTTCATTGCTCTTTAAAATTAGTTCCTCTGTTAAATTTAACAGCACTGGTCAGCACATCAAATGGACTGTATTCAGTGTCACATGAGAGGTCAGTCAAAATACAGATAAATAATCCTGTTATGACTTGAACCTCTGAGCTATCAACCATGTGAACTGTAATTTTACCACTCGCTACCTTTGTATGCTTACGATTACCTGCAGGTGGCATACTGGCTGGTTATTGATTTTGATTTATTTTAGCTGACTATGACTTCAAAGACCATAAGTGTCCTACATCATAATGTTCACGTAATGCTCCTCTGCAATCAGCAAAGGTTTGTCAATTGAATTCGCTACATCTTGTATGTATTCTTCCTTTGTTGCTACCACAGGATGCCTCACTATGATCTTATCTATCCTCAAGCAGATTTAAAACATGAATATGATTAAAGCCTTAAGTGAATCAAAATGCTATTTATTTCATATATGTTACTTTAAATAAAACATGACAGGGAACTAGGGCCATAGGATCAATGGATGTGGGTGATGTATTACTTTAGCAGTTTATCTTAGTTTATGATTTTCTACTCTATTAATTCTATTGATATACCTTGTTGAGAAGGATGTTTGAACAATGGTTCTTCCATTAAATGCTGTTTATTGTATCGTTCCAGTTTTGGAAAAAGGTCAGGTAGATGCATTTCCTTCATGGTGCATGCCAGTCCCAAATGATGTGTGTGCCCAGAGGATATAACAAGGCAGAATACATCTTCCTTGATAAGGCTAAAGCTGTTAAAAGTGAACTTTTTAACTATTTTGCATTACAATGGAATTAATTTCATAATTTTAACTTCTTTTGAGCCTAAAACAAACTATAATATGCAGCATATTGGATGGTAATTTGAGTGAACAAACAAGGAAAAAATCTGATATGTTTCATTCACATAACTTTCTCAGGCTGTTCCACAAACAAATTTTTCTTAATAAAGATTATTTTTTTATCATATAATCATGCTAATCTAGATAAACATTGGTCCTATTACTGTTTCCTTTTAAGTAGAAGGGAAATAAGGGAATACATTACGCTAAAGTGATAGTCAAGTCTTTTAAAAGCTAGTCGCTATGTGAAACAATTCAGTTTGCTTGCATGGACCCTTTTGAGTTTAAAATTGAAACCAATAACAATGAACATCTCCAAACTGGTCAACTCTGTAAGAAAAATATATATAACATAAATTATGTGTTTTAACGAGTCTTATGGTTTAACCATTATGCAAAATTTTGCAAAACTCAACCAGAATAAAGAGCTTTTCAGAGGCTATTCCCAAAAAATTCAAAATATACATTTTATTTATGATGTGAATACCTTTAATATACACTATCTTAATCAAAATTGTTACACCCATTTTTGAAAAAACAAAATTTTCAAATGATTTTTCCATCTAAAGGGTAATTTGGGATTGGGGGATTTTCTTGAAAATCTTTGTGTTGCATCCTTGGAAGATACCAAACTTAAGTACCAAGTTTAGCATTTAGCGTTTTTTTAGTATTTCAGCTATGCTATCCATATGCAAATGTGGGGGCACATGAACGTGCGCGCACACACATGCGCACACACACACACACATACACACACACTTTTTCTAAAAATGCTTTTTTGGATTCTGGGGTCTCAAAACATGTATTTCCAGTGAAATCTTGAATTCAAATTTTTGGGTGCAATACAATGCCTTCTGTATACACTATGTACATAGTATGTGTAGATAAAGTAATTAGACAGCTTAATTTAAAAACTGTGTTCCTTGACTTTAATTTTTCAGTCAAGTGAATCAAGTGTTAAGTGTATTAATTTGTTTATAGGATCCTTGGAGATTTACAACATTTTATTTCTTGCTGGTGCAACAATTAATATCATCACTGAGGTTTTTGCTATCCATTTTTCTTGATATTTACCTAACATTCAAGCATAATGTAATACAATTAATAGCTGAGTCTTCATGCTTGTTTATATTATTGTAGCAATTGTTGAGGGATCTCATGCATAAAAACAGTAGGTCAGTTATAAGATTTCATTAACGAGAAAATATTTAGGTATCTCCATACTACTGCAGTAGGAAAAGACATGTTTTACAATGCAAGGAAGTGATCAGTAAATTTAAACTATAATGAAGTATTAAAACATCCATAAATCCATAAAAAAATCTATTGGAGCTGCTCTTTACCGCTGATATTTCAAGATACTATATGCATGCAGCCAATTTTATTATAGCCAGAAAAAATGCACTATAAAAACCTGGATTGCTGGGCATAAAGAATATTAATTAATAGGTGTGCAGAAGTTAGTAACTGTGATGTGTATTTAATTAGAAATTACTGAGTTAGAACTGGCTTTTGTGGTGACATCACATATGATTGTTAGCATTGGTGGGTGAACATGTGTGTGTGTGTTTTTTTTTTTCTGCAGAGATGCCACTTTCTCCTCTACACTTGTGTGTACCCCCACACACAAGTGTAGAGGAGAAAGTGGGGCTGGGGGTGGGGCTGAGGGTGGGTGTTTTTTTTTTTTTTTGCTGCTGCAGAGATGCCACTTTCTCCTTCACTTGTGTGTGGGGGGCGGGGTTGGATGGGTGTTTTTTTGGTTTTTTTTTTTGCTGCAGAGATGCCACTTTCTCCTACACTTGTGTGTGGGGTGGTGGGGCTGGGGGTGGGTGAGTGTTTTTTTTTTTGCTGCAGAGATACCACTTTCTCCTACACTTGTGTCTGGGGGGTGGGGCTGGGGGTGGGTGTTTTTTTTTTTTTTTTTGCTGCAGAGATGCCACTTTCTCCTACACGATGTTCTCAACTGCTGGTTCGGTATGCCAATGTAGTTGGTGAAACACTAATTCGACTTGTTCAGGTTGTAGGATTTGTGGATAGGAATGATGTTTAAATAACGCTCACAGTTTGTTTCACTTCCAACCTTTCAGAAGAGAAATTATTATTATTGTATGGTATTTATGTTTGCATAACACTGACTTGCAATATATTTAGCATACCTGTATTGTTGGTTTCGACATGGTACTGAGGCAACATTGAATTCACCTAAATAACATATGCAAGAATTGCTGAATGTGTTTGAATATACATGTCATTGTCCACTTTTGCACTTAGGTACAACCCTGCAAATACCTTATGTCTGCATATGTGCAAAGACCTTTGAATTAATTACCTAGACACACCGCTGGAAACAAGCAGAAGTTAAAGGTATAAAAATTGATAAATTCCCTATAAAACGAATATCCTGAAAATTACTAGTGTTGCTATCACAAATTGAAACCTCTCGCGCATATGAAGCTGTAGGGCGGTACATCCTTTTTGCTGTATGTTCAGTATGCTTAAAAGGCTTTAAAAATGAGATGGTTTAAAGGTGTTAGGAATTAATAATTAATATTAATTAATAATTAATTAATAATTAATATGGTACATTCCTGTACCATATTATGCACACCAACCGCTGGAAGAATGTTTCCGAGATCACTTTCCATCGGTAAGTAAGAATAAATTGTAACATTTATCATTTGTGCCCCAAATTCATTTCAATTTGTTCTCGTGAGTTTCCTCGATCACTAAGCGAATGATAATTTATTTTAGGTTTCCAATACATAAACCAGAATTACTGAGTAGGTGTTTAGCTGCTCTTAGACGTAACAAATTTGTGCATTTTAGTGCATTTTGCAAAAAATAGTTTCCAAAAGAATAAAGGCAAGAAGATGCTAAACCCTGACACAGTTCCTTCGATATTTAGTTTGCCTTCTCATCTGGCAAAGTAATGAGAACACTAATTTCATTCTTGCAACTATTTTGTATAATGTCCATTAGCAGTATAAGTCAGTACTAAAATATTAAATTCAATGTTTTAATTTGTCCTAAATTAAAAATTTACCCCAAATCTGGAATAACTTAGTTTTTCAAATCTGTAACTTCAGACTCAAACACAAACTCACAGGTGCTAAAAAGGAATTTGGCAAAATTTTTAGAATATAAAGAAGAAGATACAAATTCTAATGGTGGAATAAATATTGAGCAGGGAGCACAATTAAACTCTCAGTCCCAGAAAAAGATGCAAATTAGTGTAATTGGAATTACAAATAAAATATGAACAAATAGAAACTTTAAAACGTCTCAATTACACATACAAAAAGAAAACTAAGAGTCAGGAAAGCTCAATTTACAAACTTAAAGAAGCAGTTTCAGTTCAGTTAATGAGCATACAGTATCAGTTTTACAGGGCAACTTTCCGGACACAATGATATGACATTTAGAGCTTCTGAGAAACAGAAGGGTGAATACTCCAATTTGCTAAAGAAGTTTGCTATAACAATGCACTTTTATCCACCAGAGGCATATAAATATCTCAGGAAGAGCTTGAACAAAATATTGCCGCATGTAAACACTTTACGAAATTGGTATAATGCAGCAGGAGGCAATCCTGGTTTTTAGGAAGAGGTTTTTCTTGCTTTAGAAGAATGCAGTAAGGTGTCTCATCAAATTTCAGTGGCGCTTATATTTGATGAAATGTCAATCAAGAAATCGATTCAGTGGAATAGTAATGATTTTGTTGGGTATGTTAATTTAGGGATGAGAGTATGCTTATCAGAAATTGAACAGGCCAAAGCGGTTCTAGTGCTAAATGATAGCGTGAATGACTCGTGGAAGATACCAATTGCATATTACCTAATTAATGGGTTAAATGCAGACACAAAAAATGAATATGAAATAAATTTTGTTTCTATCCTGATCTACATTTTTTCTGTAGTAAGTTCACTAGTAACTGCATAACTGTTATGCAAAACCAGCAAAGTTCATTCTGAATAAAGAGGTCTTCAGAGGCTATTCCCAGAAAATTAGATATACACTTTATTTGGCATGTAAATATCCTTAATATGCAGAATTTTAATCAAAACCGTTAGAGCCATTTTTGAGAAAATCTAAATTTTCGAAATTTTTTCCATGTAAAGAATAATTTGGGCTGGGGGGATTTGCCTCAAAATCTTTGTGTTGCATCCTTGGAAGATACTAAACTTAAATACCAAGTTAGGTTTATTACCGAGTTTTCACTTTTGTGTTATTGTGTTCACGAACACACACATACCAACAAAGACCTTTTTCTAAAAATTCTTTTTTTGAATATAGGGGACCCTAAACCTGTATTTCTAGTGAAATCTCGGTATATAATTTGGATGGAATTCAGTACCTTCTCTATATGTTAAGTAGGTGCATAGTACGTGTAGAGAAAGTAAAAAGTAGAAAGTATATATGGAATCACTGAGAAGAAACTGCAAAAAACAGAATTAAAGTTGAATTAATCTTTCAGTAATGCTTACATTCCATTTTGTAAAACACATTATATGGAAATATGCAAAATTCAACTTCAATTATAATATTTACTTTTGTTTTGTTGTACGATGAAATTCTGTCTAGGCTATGGAGGGATTTTATTCAACTTACAACAGGATATTCAAGTTCTAATCCCCACACATAAATGCTGATGATTTTAAGGAACGTGTTATTGCTATTACTTCCAAGTCAGGTACCCTTACGACGTAAACACAGCTGTTTTAAATTTCACTATTTTCCCATTACAACCGACGTATTGCGTGTGACCTTGGATATCTTTTGCACTCCACTCAGCACTTCAATTTCCGACACTCGTAGCAGCCTGTGCAGCCAGAAATGTAGGGGCTTGATTATGTGCGAACTGTTCAACTACTTCCGAGGCACTGTATCTTGGCATTAACATGAGCTCCCTTAAACATAACTTTGATTTTTGATGACACTTTAACCTTATTGGTTGACAATTTGTGTTACTCCTATGTTTGATACCACATGACTAGCTTAAATTACCCATACGACTGGTTTAACAAGAGAGGTTCTCCATATGTTCAGTGAAGTAAGTTTTTCCCTAAAAACATGGATTTGCCTGTTTGTTGCAGTGAGAGATTACCTATCTAAACTGTGGCTTGCAAACATTCCACTGCAATTTCCTCTTTGCTGCTGGACAATGAGCTTCTGTATTAGCCTCAACATTACTGCATATGTCTTAACTAACAAGTAAAAATTCTCATGGATAAAAATGTAATTTTTTTTCTTCCAACATGTTTGTAATGTCAAAACAAGTGCCTATACACATTTTTATAATGCAAGTGTGATTACTTCGCGAGTTATTTACATATTAATAAGAGGGGGCAGGGGATGATATTTGGTTTCATGTGAAAAGAAATCAAATTTATTGCCCTAATTGAAGCTTCTCAGGAGTACTACACATCTATGAATACAGTTATTATTCCTGAACATATTCCCTGCAGTAATGGTATCCCACCAAAAAAGTGTGTAAAACAATTTCACTGTACACCATCCACACCTAATAACTGCCATTTTTTCACATTTATCACATAGTCCTTTCAAATTCTTAAGCAATAATGTGTTGTGTTTTGGAAATGGTTTTGGTTTTTTTTTTATAGTCCAGCCAGCAGTCAACTGTACTGAAAAGACTATGTGATAAATGCAAAGAAGTGGTAGTTATTATATGTGGATGGTGTACAGTGAAACAATGTTTTACACACTTTTTTGTATATGTTCAGGAATAATAACCACATTTGGAAATGTGTAGCACTCCCAAGAAGCTTCAATTAAAGTAAGAAATTTGATTTCTTCTCACATGAAACCAAACGCCACCCCCTCCTCCAATCTTGTTAATATGTAAATAACTTGCAAAGTAATCGCACTCGCATTATAAACATTTCTATAAGCACTTGTTTTGAAATTAAAAACAGTTGGAAGAAAAAGAAAATCACATTTTTATCTCTCCATGAGAATGTTTGCTTGTAGTTTCAAATTGCTTCTAACGTTAATTAAATAACTTTTCATACTTTACCTAAAAATATTACATACAACTATGTATACATTATCATCACATTGGCCAAGATTACACATGTTAGTCTATTATCAATAATTATCAGTTTAATGTTGAAAATGAGTCGGAATAGTAACACTCACCTCACTTATATGTATTATGTCCAAAACATATGTTTCAAGGGCAATTGGCCTCTTCTTCAGTTGAAGTCCGACTGATGGCTGGTATTTGTGCTCTGTGGTCTATTACGGTGGAGCCATCTGGTGTTCTCAGTAGAAGTTCAAAATCATGAAATCAATTGAAATACCGCCACAGGATTTTGAACTTCTACTGAGAACACCAGATGGCTCCACCGTAATAGACCACAGAGCACAAATACCAGCCATCAGTCGGACTTCAACTGAAGAAGAGGGCAATTGCCCTTGAAACATATGTTTTGGACATAATACATATAAGTGAGGTGAGTGTTACTATTCCGACTCATTTTCAACATTACATTGATTAAAACTTCACTTGTCTCAAACTTCTGAGTTATTTAATTTTAATTTTAATTATCAGTTTATTTACATGTCAGAAAATGATGATTATGCAAAATAGCAGCTTCTGGTTTGACGTGTGTGCACTTCTTTTGAGCCTGTTAAAAAGAAGCAACATGCTTTGAAACAAGTCCAGGTTTATCTTTAGTGATGTTTTATGTTTTACATTTCCAAATCAGTAATTTCCAATAAGAGATGATGTTGCCCCAGTCACATAAATAAAACCTGCCAGTCTTCTCTTTTTAGAATGAAACATTAAGGTTTAATAATTTTCTTGCTCAACTATGGCCTGCAAGACTGGAAAACATGTTATATTTTCACATTGGTTAAAAAATGAGTCGAATTTACACTTGAATTGCTTCACTAAGTAATAAATTATCTGGACATGTTTCACAGGCATATGTTGCCTACATCATCAACAGATTTCGACTGGCCAGCCTGTTGTTGGTATTTTTTGTGGACTTCTCTCCTTTCTCTGGTGGCTGATATATGAACTTGTAGAGCGGGAATTCCAAAATTCATAAGGCTATATTTCTGCTTTAAAATAAAGATCTTTTCCGATATGTTTAATTCTAGCGGTTGCTGTACTGGTTTTAACAAGTGGACATTATCTTCGATTCTATGGCTATTGTCTCAAGCATGTGAGGCTACTGCTGATTTCTCCATTTGGTTGTTTCTTAAGTGTCCCAGATGTTCCTTCAACCTGGTTCCTCTGTTTCTTTTGGTTTGTCCTATGTATCTTTTTTCACAGTTTTTACAGTTGATTCTGTAAATTCCTGATTTCTTGGATGCATATGTTTTGTCCAACTTGTTCTTTAGAAGGTTTTTTATGCTGTGTTTGTTTTGTAGGGCTAAGAAGATGTATTCTTTGAAGATCTTTTTAAATTTGTTAAAGACCTGCACATTATCCCAAAATCACAACATTGGAGAATGAAAGTAGATAACCCATCTATTCATACTATGTACGAACTACCAAAAATCCACAAGCCAGGAAATAAAATGAGATTAATAGTAAACAACATCAATGCACCTACCTATAACCTAGCCCAATATCTAAACAAAAAATTACCCAGTCTCCCAAAATTTGAAACCCTAAGCATAAATAATTCCATAGAGTTAATCAACAACATAAAAGACATAGAATTATCACCTAGTGATAGACTTGTCTCCTTTGATGTCAGCTCCTTATTCCCAAGCATCCCCATTTCCATCCTAATGCAATACTGCCAACATTGGTTTCAATCAACAAACTTGATGAAAGAAGAAATCGAAGAATATTCCAAGCTCATCCACATCTGCATTAAACAATCTTTCTTCATCTTCAATGGCAAATATTATAAACAGAAATCAGGCCTCACAATGGGAAGTCCCCTGTCACCATTACTGGCAAATCTATTCATGAGTTTTTTTGAGACAAAAATCACCGATGGATTCCCTCACATTTTCAAGACTTGGTTCAGGTATGTCGATGATGTATTTGCCATAGTAAATGATAAACTAATAGAAGATGCACTGCTACTCCAAAATTTACAAATCCCGGAGATTAAATTTACCATGGAAACCATTTTTTTAACCTCAAAATTGTCAGGAAGAATAAAAAACTGGAATTTGGAATTTTCAGGAAGGACACACATACAGACAACCACATAAAATCTAACACTTCAACCCAACTAGCCACAAACATGCAATCATCCACAGTTTGCTAAACAGATTATTTAACATCCCTATGGGGAAGATAGAATATGAAAAAGAGCTTAACCAAATAATAAAAACTGCCGAGAACAATGGTTTTAAAAAACCACTTGTTCTGAAAAAACTAAAAACAATAGAGAGAAAGAGAAAAATAGCAGCTAAAACCACCCTCATGGCAGGAAAAAAAAAAAACAGAATATTTTAAAAAAATTCACATTCCATCCTCAAGCCTTCAACAAATTTAAAAAGATCTTCAAAGAACACAACAATTTCTTAGCCCCACAAAACAAACACAGCATAAAAAACCTTGTAAAGAACGAGTTGGATAAAACACCTGCATCCAAGAAATCAGGAATTTACAGAATCAACTGTAAAAACCGTGAAAAAAGATACATAGGACAAACCAAAAGAAACATAGGAACTAGGTTGAAGGAACATCTGGGACACTTAAGAACCAACCAAATGGAGTAATCAGCAGTAGCCTCACATGCTTGGGACAATAGTCATAGAATCGAACTTGTTAAAATCAGTACAGTGACTGCTAGAACTAAACATATGGGAAAAGATCTTTATTTTAAAGCAGAAATATAGCCTTATGAATTTCGGAATTCCCACTGATGACAACCCGCTCTACAAGTTCATATATCAGCCACCAGAGAAAGGAGAGGAGTCCACAAAAAATACCAACAATAGGCCGGCCAGTCGAAATCTGTTGATGATGTAGGCAACATACACCTGCGAAACATGTCCAGGTAATTTATTACTTAGTGAAGCAATTCAAGTGTAATTCAACTCATTTTTTAACCAATGTGTAATTATGCTTCACTGTGTACCACTTCCAGTATTTTGATTCTTTTGATCATGTTATATTTTATTAAGGAAATGCCAATTTAATGGAAACACTTTTCTAATGGCATTGAGTTTTCTAGATTTGATCCAAAACAAATCAATAAAGAATTATCTCTTATTTCACATGTAAATTACTGTTCTTGAACAAAACCAGTTACAAATACCAACGGATGTTTAAGGGTACTGAAATCTAAAAGCCTCAAATTTAAATTTTTGGTTTTGTTGAAACTTCCGTATATGCAGTAAAGGTTTTCAAAGCTGTGTTTAATTTTTGCCAAATCCAATACGATAAAAATATAAACTTTTATGCATGAAAAGCCAATTGGGCCAAATTTAAATTATTTTGTTTGTTAACGATGCTGTCAATCATTGCTGCTGGTGCCCTGTAATTTTATCTGCAAGAGAATTTTTAAATGCTAGTAATTCTACTGACATAGGCTGTTGCTCTTAAGCACACTTAAAAAGACATCAGTCTGAGCTGGGTTTGAACCCATGATCTTGAGATCCGAAGGCCAACCCCTAACTTAGCCACTCAGATCAACAGTGCACATAAAGGGCTGAAAGTATTGTTAGAGGTAATTTTTAAAAACTGCAAGGCAGCTTGCATTAATTATTAGGTGTTAAAAGTAATTTGTCAGATCTGTCCAGATCACATTTAAAATATTCCCTAATTCATCATTCATTGAGATTAAAAGCAAATAATGTAGAATGTATATAAGAAACATTCCTGTTTTCCACTTATAATCTTCCTCCTTTTTGCCCCTTTGGACTGAAATATCATAAAACTTATACCATTTTCTTAGTAAAACACCAAAGGTATTCACTGAAATTCAGTGTTACAAATAATGCAGAAAATTTGCATGACTTGATTATGAACAGGAATTGGATTCTAATTGCATGTCATATTTTAATTTTTGCATCACAGGCATTGCTAACGTGTACATGAATCGGTCCCTGATTATGAAAGTACATATTTGTCATTATCTTTTAGCCTGTTGTGCTGTTTTCTATTTTTAAAGCATTTTTTTAGTTTTATGTCTTCATTATATCATTTTGTTGCCTTTTTACGTCTTTATTTAGTTTTTTTCTTCCATTTATAGTAAGTGGAGTAAAATTAATCTTGGGGTGAGTTTGATACTGTTCATCTGATTATGATTGAATTTAAGAACAATTTAGTTGTATGTTGCTGTCAACCAATGCAACTGGGTAAAAAACATGAATCAATTGGAGGATTGAATCTCATATTGGCATGTTATCAGTACCTCATTGGTTAGAGCAACTACATAGAGAGCGGTAGAACCTTGTTTAAATGCTGGCTGTGGCACTGAATTTTTCAATGGTGGTTCTAACAGTAAAAAATCTGATGTGTTCCATTCACATGACTTTCTCTACATCTCTACAACAAATTAGTTTTAACAAGCTCATGCTTCTATTTACTTCATGCTAGTCGAAAAAAAATTAGCAGAAATAGTCTTATTACTTGCTTCTTTGTAATTAGAAGGGAAATAAGGGAGTAGCATAGGTTAAAGTGATAGTCAAAAGCTGGTTGCTATGTGACTGAAGTTCCTTTGTATGGATAGGAGTTGACAAATTCCTGTATGAGAAAAGTTTTTCGAACCTGAAAACAAAAACAAGGAATATTTCATAAACGATTAACTCCATGAAAAAAATGTATACAATATAAATTGTGTGTTTTAATATGCTCTACATTTTTTGTGGAATAAGTTTTTGTCTATCTTTATGGTTTAGCAGTTATGCAAAATTCCGTAAAATTGACCCAGAATAAAGTAGTCTTCAGAGGCTATTCCCAGAAAATTCAAAATATACATTTTATTTATCAGGTAAATATCTTTAATATACGATATTTTAATCAAAATCATTAGAGCCATTTTTGAGAAAATCAACATTTTCGACAAAAGTTCTATGTAAAGGTTAGTTTGGGGTGGGGGAATTTTTCTCAAAATCTTTGTGTCGCATCTCTGGAAGATACTAACCTTAAATACCAAGTTTGGTATTTTACAGACTTTTTGTTTTTGAGTTATCGTGTTCACGCACGCACGCACGTGCACCCCCAAACCCCCACTCCCACGCACGCACGCACCCACGCACACACACACCCGCGCGCAGACCTATTTCTGAGAATACTTTTTTTGGATACTGGGGACCCTAAAACATATATTTCTGGTGAAATCTCGGTATCAAATTTTTTGGTGGAGTGCAATACCTTCACTATACACTATGTACATAGTATGTGTAGGGAAAATAAAAAGTACACCCATGGTAACATAAATATACTAGTATTATCATACAATGACAGTATGCAGCTGAAATCTTGCTCTAATTAAGTGTGTTATTATGCTTTCTGTACCTACAGTTTGCATGAAAATAAATAGGAGGTATTAGCTTCAGAATGACCATTGTATTATGCCATTTTGTATAAAATGTGAGAATCATTTTATAGGTTATTGTTCCAACATAGTAGGTCAGAAATATCTAGGCCTCAATTATGAATACCATCCCATTCCCCCAGTTTTAAGATCTTGGAAATATTTGTAATTTCTGTGCATTAGAAATAACAGTGCTTTGCAATGGTAAAAGAATTATGAAAGTCTTTTGAGTGGTTTCCAAAAGTTACACTGGACACAGCCAACGAAACAGAACTTCTCCCTCTTTATATTTCTTTTCCCGTCTATATTTCTCTTTATGTTATTTGCTATCATTCTGTGGGAACATTGATTGGGGAGGGGGGGGGAGGTGCCCATTCTCTTCCAGAAAAATTTTGAGGAGTTCTAGTGGCAGCTATGGATATCTCTTTTTTCATCCACTAGATGTCTTTATTATTGCTGTTTGTAGTTTGCACTAATGCTGTTGGTAACTCCTGCTGTCCAGGAGTTTGTAGGAGAATGTATTTGGTCTTGTTCCCTGCCTATCTATAACAATATTTGGTATCTGTATGGGTTGGATATTTATTACATTTACTTGAAATGTTGGCTAGAATATGTTTTGGTAGCATTTGCTCCCAACCTCAGTAATAAAATGTGCAACTGTTGTAATTCTTGATGTATGTACCTGCAAGATATAATAAAGAGATAATTTTAGGTCCTACATGAGCAATTCTTGCTGTTGCCTACCATGGTGTAATGCTAGCTTCATTTACCCAAGGGCGCAGGTTCAGACCCGGCAGAGGATTATGGATCTTTTTGGGCGTAAAAATCTTTAGCATGACTTACTTCAAAAGGGAAGTGTCATAGATTTACGGCACGTAAAAGAACCTCAAGTTTGATAAAGAGGCCTCTGAGCAAAGTTAAGTGTTGTTTCATGCCCAATATAGAATGGGACACTGAGAACTACAGTAGTTAAAGAACATCCATAAATAAAACTCCATTTCCATTAATTCTTGCTTAAAGAGGAGGATAAACTGTCCCTGGAGAAGTAAGTGAAGGTCATAAATAATTGACTCATTATTATAGCTACCAGTTAATAGCACCTCACTATGGTTAATTTTTCTGTTTTATTATTACATAATTTGTTTATTATCTCTGGCTCAAATGAATCCGTTAAGATAATATCTTTATCATACAACAAAATATGTATGTGTTGAGAACTGAATTTACTTGACTTAGTGAAAACCACACATTGTGGTAATCTTCTTTTTTCCTGTTAGTATAGCACTGTAGAAGCTGTATTGCTATTTTATGTCAGAAATAGTGATAACTGTGCTTATGCATCATATTTTAGATATTGTAGGAAATAACGCTAAAAATCATCCAGTTTTAGGATGTTCTCAAAATAACTACTACTTTGTAGGTACCAATTTAAACAATGTAAAATTTTTGACCAGTTTTATAAAAATTTCAACTGCATGCATACATCATTCACATTAAACGATAAATGTTCAGAAGGCTCTCCATACAACTATCCATAATTTTGTATCAATATCAACCAAGTCTGAAATAAGTTTACATATTTTCCTCCAGCTTTTTATACATAACATTCATCTTGTAGGTATCTTTTTTTTTTTTTTTTTTTTTTTTTTTTTTTTACATGTACCTATGTGGACAAATAGACAAAACAATGCTAATAGACACTTTGTAGTAGTAAAGTAAATGTAAATGTTCCACATTTACACATTTTATTTTGGCAATGTTAATGAAATCGAAAGATATTTTAATTTGTGTAAACTTAGAAAGAAAACACTGTGTATCTCTATAGCTGTGTACACACTACAGAGGTGTATCTTTACCAAATTACTCAGCTGAATTCATAGGATATGCCATCAACTCTACTCTGTAATTAAAGTAACAAAGCACTTTTATATATTTATGTATTTAATTGTATAAATTGTACATTTAATTCTTAGCACATGATAAAGGCTATTCTTCAGTTCTTAAACATAAATCTATTTTAAATAGTAACAAAAACACATGGCAGAAATGGATGCAGATATACATAAGTTACAAAAAAACAAATTGGAGTTGCAATATTGTTCCTATTTGATCTCTGCTTCACAAATATAGCATGGTATCGTTGATATAAAGGTTTATAAATAACAGAGAGTGGATGACGGACTTCAGGGAAAATTAGTGGTTCCTTCCGAATCCGCTCCAAAGCCAGTTTGGGTCATATTGACTGTTGGTGCGAAATGCAGTTGGATCTGACCTACTCACAAAGTTGCGCATCTTGTGAGTTGGACGATGGTTGCGCAGAGCATGTAAATATGCAGCAGTTGCCTTGGGACGCAGGGTTCGGTCTTGCTCTGGAAAGAGAAAAACTGCCAATTATTTCAGAATTCTTTCTTACATAAATATGAGGAAGTTCCCAAGCAAAAATATGATTACTGATAAAACAGCTAATTACTTTAAATACAGGGTGTATATAAATGAATATCGGGGTTTTAACTCTTTATAATATTTATTACATTCAACTTACAGTTATAAATGATATGTCAAATGAAAAAGCCACTCAAACAGTTTTGTTTGTTGGCACAAGTGCGCATATGTGTGCAATGTTTCTGCCGCAATCCGCTAGACAGCGGTAGTAGCAAAGATGGCGACTAGTAAACAGAAAGCGTTTTGTGTTTTGCAGTTTGCAAAGACCGAATCTGTAGTTACTGTGCAACGTGCGTTCCGTAGTAAGTTCAGTTGTGATCCTCCTGGTGATAAAAACATTCGTAGATGGTATAATCAGTTTGAAGATACCGGCTGCCTTTGTAAAGGGAAGAGCACGGGACGACCAGGAGTAAGTGAAGAGACTGTTGAGCGAGTGAGAGAGTTGTTCACTCGTAGCCCAAAGAAATCAGTCCGAAAGGCTAGTCGTGAATTACAAGTTCCTGTGTCGACTGTTTGGAAAGTTGTAAGAAAACACTTACAGCTACGTCCTTACCATTTACAGTTATTACAGGCTCTAAAGCCTACAGACCATGGATTACGTGCCAAATTCGCAAACGACATGTTGTTTCGTGACGATTTTATGGATCGCGTTGTCTTCAGTGATGAATCGACCTTTCACCTTAGTGGACATGTTAACACTCATAATGTGCGCTTCTGGGACTGAGAAAATCCAATGGTAGAAATGCAACGAGATTCCCCTAAAGTGAATGTTTTTTGTACCGTATCCCGGCAAAAAGTTTATGGGTCTTTCGTTTTTGGTGAACCTACTGTAACTGGCACTTCTTACCTTGATACACTAGAGCAATGGCTCTTCCCTCAGTTGGAAGAAAATGAGCCAGAGAACTTAATTTTCCAGCAGGATGGTGCGCCACCTCACTGGCATAACGAAGTACGCGATTGGTTGTACATCACTGTACCCGAGCGCTGGATAGGCCGCAAGGGCCCCAATGACAGGGCTTGCTATGCATGGCCTCCACATTCTCCTGACCTAACGCCATGCGATTTTTACCTTTGGGGCTTCATCAAGGATCGTGTGTATGTATGTGCCTCCGCTACCAGCTGTCCTCCCTGAATTAAGAAACCGGATTGAAGCAGCTGTTGCTACAATTACTGAATACACACTTATCAACGTTTGGGAAGAACTCGGCTATAGACTTGATGTGTGCCGTGTGACAAAGGGTAGTCACATTGAACATTTACAAGCTTCTTGAAAACTGTTTGAGTTGCTTTTTCATTTGACATATCACTCATAACTGTAAGTTGTATGTAATAAATATTATAAAGAGTTAAAACCCCAATATTCATTTATATACGTCCTGTATTATTTACTCAGCAGCATGTAAGCCTTGCCCTTTTCTTTTCTCAGCATCTTGCATATTATGTACGTTTTGCAAAATTTAGATATTGCCTGTGTATAATGAACAGAAAAAGAGTATAGAATTGAAAGATAAAGTAGTGAGATGAAATGAAATCTAAAAGGGAATAAAATTAAATGGTATGAATGAAGAAAGGATCAACTAGAAAATAAGTACATTAAGGTAAACTAGAATCATGGATAATGACAGATCTGGGGAAAATATAGTGATATAACGGTGAAAGGGTGCTATTGCAAAATGAGTGCCAGTTGGAGCCAAGTGCCCTAATCATGCAAAGTTTGCAATGATAATTTCCAAAGGTCACCATATTTTTCCTAGACAAAAATAAAGTTTTTAACAGATCAGAAAACATTTTATATGTGACATGATAATAGGTTTGAACAACTTTTTATTAAATTCACATTAATTACACAAAACCTAAGATCCATTTATGGGAAAGCTTGCAGAAAATGAATAAACAAACTTGTCTTTCTGTACTTTCATATAAAAATATCTTTTTACATTTAAATTAACCTTAAGTCTGTGAGTGTATGTAGATCCATTTGAAATAGACAAGTGAGTTGCACTAGTATTTGTGATTTAGTGTTGTGCTAGCAAGCATTTTAAACTAGAAACTTCTGCAGTAATTTCCAACAATTTCCAAAACATGAAATATATTAAATGCAATTTCAGCAACTATAATATTTTGCTGATAGAAATGCAAAACTTGTGTACATAATGCTTTCTGTGCAATATAAAATAAAACATGCATGTAGGCAGTTTAGTTATGTCCATGCTTGAGTAGTACTGTATTAGATATGATATTTTTGGATTCTAAGTTGTAACATTGGTGCAATGCAGGAGTCTTTTTGAATAAAAATTTGTTATTTAAAAGAAATATGCAACATTAAATGCGTTCAGAATTATAGAGCTATTAAATTAATGAATTAGCAGGCAATTATTAGTAAAAGTTATATCTCATATTAAAGTTCTAGTTTATTCTAAGTTTCATGCATAGAAAGGGAAGTGGAAGAAAGAAAGACATAATATTCATTGGCTTATTGCTACACAAGAGGATTGTATAAAATCTATTAAAAGAAAGAAGGGGTTGAGGGAAGAGGCAGGAGCAAAGTAAACCATTTGTCATGTGAGACAGGGTTAGCTACTGTAGGTTACCTGGTGGGCTTGAAATGGAGGTTTTTATGAAACAGAAACCATCTTGGATCTGTTTTTACTTTCTCTAAACGCACTATGTACATAGTGTATAGAGAAGGTATTGCACTCCACCAAAAATGCGATATCGAGATTTCACCAGAAATATGTGTTTTACAGTCCCCTTTATCCAAAAAAAGTATGGTATGTGTGTGTCCGTATGCCAGTGTGTTCGTGTGTCTGTGAACACGATAACTCAAAAACGAAAAGTCGGTAAAATACCAAACTTGGTGTTTAAGTTTAGTATCTTCCAAGGATGTGACACCAAGATTTTGAGAAAAATCCTCCCACCACAAACTACCCTTTCTATGGAACGTTTTTCGAAGATTTTGATGTTCTAGAAAATGGCTCTAACGATTTTGATTAAAATATCATATATTAAAGATATTTACCTGACAAATAAAATGTATATTTTGAATTTTCTGGAAATAGCCTCTAAAATACTACTTTATTCTGGGTCAATTTTACAGAATTTTGCACACCTGCTAAAGCATAAGAGTTGGACAAAAACTTACCACACAACGAAGGTAGAGCACTTTAAAACACACAATTTATCTTATATACTTTTTTTCGTGGAGTTGAATGTTTTTGAGATATTCCTTGTTTTTGGTTTAAGCTATAAAAACTTTTCTCATACAGGATTTTGTGAACTCGTGTCCATACAAACAAAGGAACTTCAGTCACATAGCAACCAGCTTTTGACTATCACTTTAACCTATGGTACTCCCTTATTTCGCTTCTACTTACAAGTAAGCAAGAAATAAGACTATTTCTGCTATTTTTTTCTCGATTAGCAGGTAGTAAATAGAAGCATAAGCTTTTTAAAAATAATTTATTGCAGAGATATAGAGAAAGTCATGTGAATAGAACATATAAGATTTTTATAACTTGGGCTTACTCATCAAATTTCAACTTGATAACAGGATTTCTTGGTCTAAGTTTATGTATGCATCAGTTGTTTCTGAATATGGTGTCATCCATAGAATATTATTAAAGATAAAATACTCTCATGAAAGACAGAAATATGCATGTGCACACACACACACACACACACACACACACACACACACACACACACACACACACACACACACACACACACACACACACACACACACACACACACACACACACACACACACACACACACACACACACACACACACACACACACACACACACACACACACACACACACACACACACACACACACACACACACACACACACACACACACACACACACACACACACACACACACACACACACACACACACACACACACACACACACACACACACACACACACACACACACACACACACACACACACACACACACACACACACACACACACACACACACACACACACACACACACACACACACACACACACACACACACACACACACACACACACACACACACACACACACACACACACACACACACACACACACACACACACACACACACACACACACACACACACACACACACACACACACACACACACACACACACACACACACACACACACACACACACACACACACACACACACACACACACACACACACACACACACACACACACACACACACACACACACACACACACACACACACACACACACACACACACACACACACACACACACACACACACACACACACACACACACACACACACACACACACACACACACACACACACACACACACACACACACACACACACACACACACACACACACACACACACACACACACACACACACACACACACACACACACACACACACACACACACACACACACACACACACACACACACACACACACACACACACACACACACACACACACACACACACACACACACACACACACACACACACACACACACACACACACACACACACACACACACACACACACACACACACACACACACACACACACACACACACACACACACACACACACACACACACACACACACACACACACACACACACACACACACACACACACACACACACACACACACACACACACACACACACACACACACACACACACACACACACACACACACACACACACACACACACACACACACACACACACACACACACACACACACACACACACACACACACACACACACACACACACACACACACACACACACACACACACACACACACACACACACACACACACACACACACACACACATACAAATATTAACATTTGATATTGTCATATAACAAATATGAGTTACTAATTTAATCAAACATGAAGCAAAGTATATGATTTATAATTGGACAACTTTTGTGAAAAGGCAAAAACAAGTTTAAGATTTCAGACAATCATGAAACCCTGTTGCTTATGAATGAAGTAAACAAGTTTATTCTTCAGTGAATTCTGAAAATGGCCACCTCTCTCAGTCATAGAAGAAGAATGGTTTGTGTATAAAGAATTTACAGTTATGCACATACATGAAATAACAATGAATGTCAGACAAATTATATACTGCAATGAAAAACAGATGTTCTGTTTGATGTTGGATACAACTTAAATGTGTAAATAAAATTTAACATTGAAATAAAGTGGTACAAAATTATATCTCAATTGTAGTGATCTGATGTGGAAATCTGCGGTAGATATATTTAGTTTTAGCTGCTTTAACTATGGCATTTGATATCAGTGTATATGAAAACTAATTTTGACAGGTTCCATAGTTGACTAACCAATCTAATTTGGTCAGGCAACCCATTTTTACTTTCTCTATAGGCACTATGTACATAGTGTATAGAGAATGTATTGCACTCCACCAAAAAATTCGATACCGAGATTTCACCGGAAATACATGTTTTAGGACCTCCTGTATCCATAAAAAGCATTTTCAGAAAAAGGTCTGCATGTGTGTGTGTGTGTCCGTGTGTCTGTGAACACGATAACTCAAAAACAAAAAGAAGCTATAATACCAAACTTGGTATTTAAGTTTAGTATCTTCCAGGGATGTGACACAAAGGTTTTGAAAAAAATCCCCCCACCCCAAACTACCCTTTACATGGAACTTTTTTCGAAAATTTCGATTTTCTCAAAAATGGCTCTAACGATTTTGGTTAAAATCTCATATATTAAAGACATTTACCTGACAAATAAAACATATATCTTGAATTTTCTGGGAATAGCCTCTGAAGAGTAGTTTATTCAGGATGAATTTTACTGAATTTTGGATAACTGCTAAACCGTAAGAGATGGACAAAAACTTACTCCACAAAATATGTAGAGCACTTTAAAACACACAATTTATGTTATATACATTTTTTTTGTGGAGTTCGTCGTTTTTGTGACATTCCTTATTTTTGGTTTCTGCTATGAAAAACTTACTTTTCTCATACAGGAATTTGTCAACTGCTGTCCATACGTACAAAGGAACTTCAGTGACATAGCAACCGGCTTTTGACTATCACTTTAACCTATGGTACTCCCTTATTTTGGTTCTACTTACAAGGAAGCAAGTAATAAGACTATTTCTGCTAATTTTTTTCTGATTGGAAGGAAGTAAATAGTAGTATAAGCTTTTTAAGAATAATTTGTTGCAGAGATAAAGAGAAAGTCATGTGAATGGTACACATCAGATTTTTACTTTTTCTACACGTACTATGTACATAGTGTATAGAGAAGGTATTGCATTCCACCCAAAAATTTGATACCAAGATTTCACCGGAAATACACATTTTAGGGTCACCTATATCCAAAATAAGCATTTTTAGAAAAAGGTATGCATGTGTGTGTATCTGTGAACATAACTCAAAATAAAAAATTTGGTAAAATACCAAACTTGGTATTTAAGTATAGTATATTCCAGGGATGTCAAATGAAGATTTTGAGAAAATTCCCACCATCCCAAACTACCCTTTACATGGAAAAAGTATTGAAAATTTTCTCAAAAATGGCTCTAACGATTTGGATTAAACTGTATATTAAAGATATTTAATTGCAGATAAAATGTATATTTTGGAGTATATGTATGTTTGGAGGAATTTAGTAACAGTGATGGTCAAATTATATGTGATATTAATTTGTTGAGTTGGTTTTTTAACTCTACGTCACTTAGTGTAGAATGTAAGTGATGTAGTGTTAAAAAACTAACTCAGCAAATCAATATCACATAAAATGTATATCTTGAGTTTTCTGGGAATAGCCTCTAAAGACCTCTTTATTCTGAATGAATTGTGCTGAATTTTGCATAACTGGTAAACCGTAAGAGATAGACAAAAATTTATATGTTATATTAATTTGTTGAGTTGGTTTTTTAACACTATGTCACTTACATTCTTATTATGAGGGACTAGTTTCAGAAGCCTATGCTTACATTTTAAACTTCCCTCATAATAAGAATGTAAGCGACATAGTGTTAAAAAACCAACTCAACAAATTAATATAACATATAATTTGACCGTCACTGTTACTAAATTCCTTCAAACATCATTCAAGACAAAAACTTACTATACAAAAAATGTAGATCACATTAAAACACACAATATATGTCATTTTCGTGGATTTGACTATTTCTGAGATATTCCTTGTTATTTGTTTCAGATTTAAAATGCCTAGTTAAACATTTCTCACACAGAATGTTGTAGACTCCTGGTGCTGCATAGAAATGGATTTCAATGACATGGCAATCAGCTGTTAAAAGATTTGACTCTCACTTTAGCCTAGTGTATTCCCTTATTCCCCTTCTACTTACAAGGAATCAAGCAATTAAGAACAATTTCTGCTAATGTTTATCTCGATTATGATAAAGTAGATAGAAGAATATGCTTTTTAACAATAATTTGTCACAGTGATATAGAGAATGGAACATTCTTGATCCAAATTCATCCTGAGGTATCCCAAATCCATAGTAGAAAGCCACCAATAATGGGTACTGAGAAGAAGAGAAAAAAACAATCCCTGACTACTCCATATTATGAATTCCCTATTCACACAATACCTATTTCTGCTACATAAATGATTTTCAATGTAAAATTTATTTTCTCTATTGAAATGGCATGCAGTTGTGTCCCTGAATACATTATTGGATAGAGTAGGGTATATCATCTTTTACCTTCCCAAGCATGGGGTGCATCATTCACATTAGTTTCTTCAGTACATGAAGAAAAATCACCATTTAGGTATGGGTAACTTTATCATTTCATTCTGTACATCAACAAATATGCTCATTTTGGAAACTGAAAATTGTGTATAGCTTCCATTTGAATTCCTCTTCAATGAATTTCCTTCCTATTTATAGGACTTACAAGCCAATGCCTTGAAATCAGTAGCCATCAAGGAGAACTAACTTTGGATCATAGCATATCCAGATAATATTTAGTCAATGCGATGAAGAAAAAGAAACTGAAGTATAGTGATGAAAGGGATGATAGAAAAATTTGCAGAGTTTGGAATTCTGGAAATGCTGGGACTTAATGCAGTATTTGCCTATTGGCTGATGAAAACCATGAAAACACCTTTGGTCAGGATGGTTCAACCAGGACCTCCTGAATGCAAGTTGCACACATTGTCTCAATCGGTGCTTTGACTTTTATATGGTTTAAATCTGTTGCATAATGTGTTATTAAAAATTTAGTACTTTATGTACATAACCGCCTTATTAAAGAATTCACCTACAGTGCAACTTTGGACTCTATAAATTTGCAGCATTTATGTGCACTCTCTCTTTGAATAAATGTAATTGAAACTTCATAGCAGTCGTAATAATAATGTTCAGAGTCACATATAGGGAGTATATGAACCTCAACCCACTTCCATATCCATAGGGGAGAAAGGACAATAGAGGATGAAGGTAAAACAAAATAAAAAAGTACATTAAATATAAAAACAGCAACAAAAATTATTTTTGCATCTTAACATGCCTTATTTCAATTCTATAAATATATAGCATGTGAAGAAAGAAAATTAAACTATAAAAAACATTTAAGTTTATGTAATTAGCTGTACATATTTTGCAGTCAGAAAAAGCAGCTACATTTCTTGAATTGTGTATAAACCTCTGTTTCATTGAGATGTAGTATCTTACCATAGCTACATCATTGCTTATTTGTGGGGAAAAAATGAGTGCTATGTAAAAAATAATGTACATACGAAGGTTACACCTTCCATCCATGGTGCATGTAACGTAGTTTGTCTTCCTGCGGGATGGGTGAGTGTAGGTGGGCCTCTCAATAGCGCCGCGCAGAGGCAGTGTTCTTGGGCCTCTCTGTGCTGAGGAATATATACACATTGGGTTGTGAAGAAAACTAAGGGCCACTAGTTGTCAGCGACACTTGCCTAATTACTTACCTTGCTTAGAATAGTGGGCTGTACACTTATTAGCTAAATTCGTATTCATCATTAAATGTTACTAAACAAAACTATATATATTTATTTATTTCCTTTTATAATGCTTGTTGCATTAATGATGACAGTGTACTTTGAGTCAGTGATGGGTAATTAATGAAATGAAGGTATAAAATAAGCATGCAATTTAAATAACTTTTGAGTGAAACTATGAAAGAAATTATAATCAAGCAACTTGTACAATGGAGAATCAAAGCAAAGTCCTGCAAAAGTGAGGTAAAATGTCATAGAGCTGAACTACTATTTTTAGAAGCTTATGATGCTGAAATACAATATGCTTCAAAAGTTATGACAATAATTTAAAGATAAAATGTATTAAAAAATATAGAAAAGTATTAATTGGTGTATAAATTTAGTAACTGTGATGTGTATTTGAATTAGTTACTATTCCAAATGAGTAATTTCTTAATGAAAAGCATTTCAATATACATATTTTAAGAATACTATTTTAAGAAAAAATACTGAGTTTCTTAGTTTTGTCAAGGGTTGCTGAAGGCAAATATAAATTGCTAAAATGTCATTTGTTTAAATTTTATTTCAGCTTCAGATTATTTCATTATTAAAGTATTTCAGAATTTTACAAATAAGTGTTCAAAATTTAATCCTTCTATAAAATATAGCAAAATGATTCCATTAATGGTAAAGGAAAGAAACTGCTATGTAAGAGTGATCACTAGGCTTTGGACATGACTTCAATTTATGCCAACTACTAATATATTTACAGCGAGTGGAGATGAGAGAAGCAGAAATCACATGCATTATTCAGTTTGCACTATAGTTATAGTTGGGCACAGAAGTATAGTTCTGTAGTAAACATAAGTTTTACTACATGAACAAAATAATAAATTTATATTGTGGTAGATTAAATAATGTTTCACATGTGATTTACATGCATGGACAACTATTGCAATTACAGAATATTTTCTAAATGTATAAAAAAGCAACTCTAAATTTTCTCGGGCTTCTAGCCAGGTAAGTGAGTACTTACTACGTAAGTCTTCTATTGAATTCATACTTCAGAACATCTGTCACTAGTCACTTGCTTAGAGTAAATGACCAGCAGTAGGGAAGAGGAGGTCCCAGTAAAACTCTGTGTGCAACCAAATTGTAATGTGTCTGAAGCCTAGTGATCCCAACCACCTTCATTTTGATTAATGCAAACCAACAATACAATGGTGAAGCTTGTAGAGCACACCAAGTTTAACATTTTAATACTCTTCTTTTGTGTTGTGGGCCTGTCAACCTCCAGCAGTTGATGATCTCACTCTCAGAGCGGAATCTTTAACATTCTATATCTTATAAAAACATAGGTAAAATAAAATAGTGTGACAATTACCTGGGATGTTACTAGTGACAGGTGTTTGACCTAGAAGTGCCTCCTTCTCTTCCTGTGGCAGTGTCTCAAGGCTCTCAAGATTTGTTCTCAAGCTATCAAAGAACTGTTGCATGTTGCTTAGCACACCTGTAATAAAAATCTCTTTTGTGAAAATATCCAAAAAAACTGAAGTGCAGCAGAAACAAATCAAAATTCATTTAAACAAACAACTGATATATAAATTGAATAATACCATATTTGGTAGAGGTAACACAGTTTCACAACATCATTGATAGAGGAAAAGAAAAAGACTCAGATTGGTATTTTACTAAACTTCACTGGCAGAATGTACATCTTGTTAAGATGCTAAATATTAGGTACCAAAATTCAACTGCTGCTTTTAATAAGATGGTTCTAAGGGAGATACCCCAGTGTCTCCAGAAATGGCAACTAATACTAGCATACAAGTTAATGTGTAAATGGAAACAGAATGTGCTGACAACCAGCAACAAACTTGTTGCAAAGCATAAACAGTCTCATTCGGGAATGCCAAAGTGGAGTAAATTACATACTGATGTTATTTTTGAGAGTTTCCATTGATCTTTCTAGGAAATAAAAGGCTCACTAATAAGCTCATAAAGTGACATTTCAACCATTAATACTAGATATTAGATACTGCTTATTCTGTTTATATTGGATCTCAGATGGTTAATTTTAGAAAACAAAAATTCCCCAGATAACCATCTAGATAACCTGCAATCAGAGTAAACTCTCAAACTGTCCATTTGAAAACTTTG
Organism: Hymenopus coronatus; assembly: GCA_030762935.1. Classification (NCBI taxonomy): domain Eukaryota; kingdom Metazoa; phylum Arthropoda; class Insecta; order Mantodea; family Hymenopodidae; genus Hymenopus; species Hymenopus coronatus. The sequence continues at coordinate 18,287,801 of CM060886.1, read as the reverse complement.
AAGTTTCTTACATAGCTTTAAGGCTTTAAATATCTTTGTTGATTAACTTGCATAACTCTTAAAATTTATAAGGTTGAAGTTAATAATTCAAGGCTTTTTAAGTTGTCTTTCCAAAGCAAAGCAAGCTATTATTAACTGTTAATACTAAATTCTTAAATCAATGATTTACAATTGAAGTACTGCAAGGTAGATACAAAAACAAATTATTTACTTACTGTATTTAATTTTGTTTGTTTTTTTTGTTTGTTTGTTTGTTTGTTTGTTTGTTTGTTTGTTTGTTTGTTTGTTTGTTTGCAGTCTGTTGGTTCTAAATGCTAAATTAAGATTTATGTAAACAAAGCTATTTCGTACATTGTAAGGGCAGTTTCAATAAGTACTCATATTTCAAAATAGATGCTGTTGTTAATGCAAGCTGATGTTACCATCGTACTGTCTGTCATTTGTTACATTCCAATACAAATTTGGCAGTGATTCATGTTTGAATTTTGCAGGCATTTCAGTTAGTTATTCAATATATTTCCATTAAAATGGAAAAAGTGTGGTATTGTTCAGCGATTCACTTCTTACTTTTGGATGGCAAAACTTATGAGGAGATAAAAATGAAATTGCATGCTGTTTATTGGGACTGTTCATCATCTATGATGATGGTTAAATACTGGTTCAATGACTTTAAACATGGTTGATTAGATTAGAAAGCATTCTGTAGGTTCGTTTAGGCCAAAAAGCCACTGAACATAGAACTTGTCAAGACATATACATGTATACATATGTTTATATACTATATACTATGAAAAATTGTATAAAGCTCTAGTGCTAAAAGCATAGGTTACAAAAACAACAGAATACTTTTTTTTTTTTTTTTTGCATGCACGTAAAAACAAAGAGTATCAAAATATAGTGTTAAAATGTATAAATAAATATAATTTAATTATATGTAAAACTAGTGTTATGTCAGATGATAGTTTTCAAATTATCGATATAATAGTTACTAGTAGTAATTATATAAACTAAAACATGATTATTGTATTGTGCATCCATATTTGATGAGAATCACCCAGGACACATGTCAGATAAATTACTAAAGAAAAAAAAATTGAAAAAGTCCACGATATGATTATTGCTGATTGTTGAACATGAGTTTGCAAAGCAGCAGAGGCCATAGATGCATCATATTTTGCATGATAAGGTAGAGATGTAAAAATTGAGCCTCAATGGATGCTACAATTGCTCATAGTAGACAACAAGCTAGTGTAGCCTCACTTGACTTCATTCGTTCAGATTGTTTGTACAAAATATATATTCTTTTATTTATTTATTTTTTTTTAATAGAGATACGTTGCCATTATACATTTACACATTTGTTTTAGGTATAATAAAAATACAATAGGCAATAGTAATAGATTTTTGAAAAGCAATATGCTCTATGCTGGTTTAGAACTCCATGCTCTTTGCAAGACCACAAGAAAAATTGAATGATAATAATGAATAAAATTGAAAATTTTAGTTTGAAAGTTTGAAAATTCAAACCAGCAAACAATAAATGCTTAACACCACAAAAAATATTATTTGACATAAAATGTGTGCATTTACAAGATCTACATTTGTCATGTAGCGAGATTTTACCTATCTCTTGGGGCTTACTATTTGTACAATCCATTCAGTTTGAAGAGATCTTTATAAGCTCTTTGTAGAAAATTCATTATATACATTTTATATGTATAATTTGTAACATAAATATCTTACATAATAAAAAATATATCCAAATACAAATTCAATAAGTACTAAGCTTGGTGTTTGAGTTTGAACAGACTAAAAATATGAAATTTTTAAGAAAACCCTCCCACCCCAAACTAACTCTCAGATGGAAATTTGTTAAAAAGTTTTCAAAAATGCTTCTAATGATTTTTACTATCTATATCTAAGATATTTGCAGGTAAAATCAAAACTTATATCTTGAATATTCTGAGAATAACCTATGAAGTCCATTTTATATGGAAAGAAGTTTTATAATCTTCCATAAAAGGTACATACAAAGAGATAAACAAATGCTTACTATACAAAAATATAGAGCTGTTTTAATCACGCACTTCATTTCAAATAACTTGTTTTGCGGCATTAGCCATTTCTGAGATACCCATAAATATTGATTTGAATTTTTAATTTTCATAATTTTGTATTCCATAATGATGCTATTATTATTAAATTGTTTTTTGTGAGATCAAGGAAACAGTATGAAAGTTCAAAGCCGGCATATAGGAGTTAACTTTTAAACATCTGATTGTCAATTCTCTCTATAGGGTAGACCGGGGGAATACCGACACCTTAACACATTTTTATTTTTGTAATTTTTGGTATGATAGTTACGTTCTGCATATTAGAGCACAAAATAATTTGGAATATAACCTATGCATTGCGTACATAATGCTGTAATATTACTATAAAGTTAAGTGTGTTTCACACGTTTATTGTCATTGCTACTATGTGTCGGTATTGCCCCGCATACAGGGGTAACACCGACACCCTTGCCGGGCAATACCGACATTGCCTGAAGATTGAGAAATGAGTTGAACATAACATTTGTTTTATCAACACAACATCAACTAATGCATTATGCAAAGAATAGGAACAATATGAATAACTGAGCTGATTTGTGGTTTAAAACGTAAACATCACAAATTCTCAAAGAGGAAAAACCTAATAACCCATACAACAAAAGTCACATGTATAATTCTTAGCAGTATCAGATCCACTACATTCAGCATGGGCCCACCTGCCACAAACCACACATCTAAACCACAGCTCTGTTGCACCAAACTCACCACAAACTAAGCACACCTCTGAATCGTTTGCAAACAGATCAACATTGTCATCTGAATCACTATCGTCATATAACTCAGCTTCATCTACATCTTCTTCAGAAGTTTCTTCAAAAGATATTTGTCTGCGGCATGTTTTTTTCAGTTTCTTAGGTTTTAAAGTTGAATTTTTTTCACCCCTGTTGGTTTCTTTATTTTTTCCAATCTCGAACTTTTTGGAGTTCTTTTCTTTTTTAATTCTCTTAAGTTTGTTTGATGAGGCTTTCTTTGGGTTTTCTAATAGCTTCTCTAGTCTCAACTTCGCTTTTGCATTTTTTTTGTGCCTTTTTCTTCTTTGTTTCTTCCAGTGCAGCTTTCATAGGAGTAGCAGTCGAAATTACTGAGTGTTGTTTTTTGTTACCATTTGATTTGTGTTGACTTTGCTTTTCTGTTGATTGCAGAGGGGATATAGATTGAAATTTTTCTTTAAACTTTTCAGTGCTAGGACCACATTCATCTGTGATTGTTGGCTTACAATTTCCAGAGTTGGGACTTTTCTCAGTAGTTTCTTTAGAACTGGCATGTCCAGAAGGCTGTGAGGCTTCAACATTTAGGCCTACAGACTCCCGAATGTCAGCATTACTACTAATGTCACCAATTTCGTCAATTATAATTTCCTGATCGATGATGATTGTAGGCTGAATCTGCCCTTCAGGAATAAAATCTTCTTTAGCAAATTTATCAGGGTTTAGTGGAAGAATTCCTGCCTTTCTGAACCCGGAAACTCCTTTCTTCATTGTAGCTACTTTCATGTAAGCTACATTAAAAATTGACACTATATCATAGACGGTTATCCTTTGGAACCGGTTAGCCTTTAAAAACCTGTCACACTCTGTGTTAAATGCCTTCTTAAGAGGCCCATAAAAAGTCAGATCCAGAGGTTGCAACCTATGTGATGTGTGTGGTGGTATGGAAACAACATGTATGTGATTGGCTCTACAGAACTTGTAACTGTCTAAGGTGATATGGCTGCCATGATTGTCCATAATCAACAACACTGGGTCCTCCTCGGTAGGTTTAGTATTGTCCTTAAAATGTTTCAGCCAATCATTGAATAATTCTTCATTGGACCAACCGTTGTGGGAACACTTATAGACTGCACCAGTTGGTCCACCTTTTTCTAATAGAGGAGACATTCTCTTTCTTGGATAAATGAACATTGGTGGAATGTATGTTCCAGAAGAACTAAAAGCACACACTACAGTAATATTTCTCCCTCTTTCCCAACTTGTTACAGAGCCCACCTGTTTTTGACCTTTTGCAGCTAGTATTTTGCCCGGCTTTTGCACAGTTGATATAGCTGTTTCATCCATGTTAAACACTCTTGTAGCCAGAAAGGTGTGTTTTTCATATACCTCCATCAAGTTGGAATAAAATAAATCTACTTCTGATTTATTGAACCCAATAACTCTATTCACACTTGTGTTGTTGCTGAGGGCTGCCTTAAGCTGATGGTAGGATTTCTTTTCTTGAATCCTGCAATCCAATCATCTCCAGCCATTCGTTTTTCTTTATTAAAACCGTGTTTTAATTGTAGCTGCTCTGCGAGATCATAAGCAAGTCGACGTAGCTCAATCAAAGTGATGCCATAGAACATGTTGGCTAATTGTTTAACGTGATTAGCCAATACAGCTTCTTGGTCGGTTGTGAACACAGATCTTCTCCCTAAGGCTGGGTTTTTAACAGAATTGGATTTTACACGGTCATGAAGGGTGATTCTTGGGATATTTAATTCAGCTGCTACACTTTTTACAGATCTACCACTTTGCACTAACTCAATTGCTTTTTTAAGGGTTTCCTGGTTCCATTTACCCCTCTCCATTGTCCTCTTTCTCGATCTAACCATCTGAAAGGAGATAAAAGCCAACATTTAGACTTTGGGAAACCGATTTGGAAATAAAAATGGGTTGGGGTAATACCGACACCCTGTCGATATTTCCCTGTAGTGAAATGTCGGTATTACCCCGGAAAGACAATATGGCGAAAACAAAAATCTGGCGGGTAAATAGTATGTTAAGCTCTAACAATATATATACTAAAACGTTCGTAATTATGTACAGTTTGTGGTGATTTATTAGTTATTTATATAAACAAAGTGTTAAAAGCTTACCTCTCTTTATCTGTAACCCTAAATTTACTTCAAAGTCAGTAGAAATTAACTTTTTTACACCACGTGAAAACTGATGTGCTTCAAGAATAGCAACGCAGTGTGCAATAATTGTTGCATTGTCCGCAACGTAGCAGCACTATCCAACTGCGACTAGAGTTGAAAACACGGCTACAACACCGGGTGTCGGTATTTCCAGGGTGTCGTTTTCCCCCGGTCTTCTTACCCTTCTACCCAAAATGAAATATCTAATTAAACTATTTCTACAAATGTTTATTTCTGTTAACATGAAATTGGTAAAATACACTTTAGTAAGAATAATTTATAGAAGTTATTAAAAATAAATGATGGATGGAGAAAGTCATGTGAATGTAATACATAAGATTTTTTTTTTTCCACGAATGAGCCCATGAGGGACTATGCAAATTACTTAGAAACGTCTCTTTGTTTTCCTTTGGACCCATATTTCTCTCATTCTTTGGCTGTGGGCTTCTTTTCTCTCATCTATCTATATTGCTCCAGTTTTTTTCTTCGGTCTGTCCTCGTGGTCAACTTGCCATTTATGATCTTTATTTCTGAAGAGCTCTCTGTTTAATACATCTTCATGTGTAGTTCCTGCTAATTTTAAATAATTTTTTACTTCCCCAATCCATTTCATAGTATCTACTTGTGATTTGCTTCATTTTCATAAAATTCAATGACTTGTTTTGTGAGCCTGTTAGAATTCATTCGTTTGATATGTCCATAAAATTTTAACCTTTGTTTTCTAATATCACTATGAATATCTGTATATAATTTTATTTCATTCTTGCTTCTGAGTCTGTACTGTTCACTTGTGGGCCTAAAATTTTCCTTACAATTTTGCATGTTTTCTAAATCTGCTTTTCAGTTCAAAATTAATGTTACTGCTTCATATAGACATTCTGGTTTAATGACAGCGTTATAATGTATGTTTAGATATGCACTTTTTATTATAAATATTTTGTGTGAGCCGATATGCTGTTTTCATTTTGTGGCATCTACTTTTATTTGCTTTAGTCTTGATTCCATTTTCCTGAATTATTTCACCAAGGTATTTAAATTCTGAAACTCATTTTATTTTACCATATTTGGTTTCCATGTATTTTGGTGCTTGTTTATTGCATGTAAGGTATTCTGTTTTTTCAAATGATATTTGGAGACCGATTTTCTCTGCAATTTGTTTTAATAGTTCTATCTGCTTTTGTGCTGTTATGATGTCACAAGTTAGGATTGCTAGATCATCTGCATATGCTAGGTAATCTATTTTCAGTTTTCCTCTGCCTAATATGACTGGTTGATTGATTTTCAGAGCTGTTTTATGTTTGCGCCACTCTTGTATTACTTTTTCAAGTGCACAGTTGAAAAGTAATGGAGAAAGTCCATCTCCTTGCCTCATTCCTGTTTTTACCACGAAGGATTCAGAAATTTCCCCCATAAACTTAATTTTAGCCTTTGTATCTGTTAGAGTCTGCTTAATGAGTGCTAGAGTTTTACTGTCTAAATCTTGTTCCTTCAAAATTTGAAATAGCGGTTCATGATCAACCAAATCGTAGGCTTTTTTAAAGTCAACAAATTTGCACACTAAATTGTTGCTACAAATCCTTTGATGTCTTAGGATTAGCTTAAGGTTCAATATTTGTTCTGCCTGGTCTAAATCCTGCTTGGTATTCTCCAATAGTTGGTTCCAATTGTTGTTGTACTCTTGTCAAGCAGACACAGGGATAGAATCTTGTATGGAACTGATAGTAATGAAATTCCTCTATAATTGTTTACATCTGCTCGATCTCCCTTTTTATGTAATGGATGGATTAGCGCAGTCCTCCAATCCTCTGGAATCTGTTCTTTATGCCAGATTTCTTGCATAAGTGTGGAAATTTCCTTTGTGGTGTTAGGTCCTGCTGCTTTAAGAAGTTCTGCTACAATTCCATCTTCACCAGCTACTTTATTGTTTTTAAGTCGGCCAACGTGTCTGATAATTTCTTCTTCATCCGGTGGTACTGAATTGGGATTTGATTCTTCAGGTTCTTCTATGGGGAATCTGCTTAATGGTATTGTGCAGTTAAGAAGTTTCTCAAAATATTTAGCAAGCTCTCTGCAATTTTCGTGGTTATTTAGTGCCAAATGACCATCTTCTCTCTTGAAGCAGAGATTCTGTGGCTGGTACCCTGTGAGTTTAGTCTTAAAAATTTTGTAGAAATTCTGTGTGTTGTTTATTTGGAAGTCTTTCTTGATTCCATGTAATTGATCTTTTTCATACTTCATCTTTGTTTGTCTAATTAGTTTGGCTGTCTCTTTCCTGTTCAATAGAAAAGCGCTATAATTATTTTCTGTTTTTTTTATAACTCCAATTCAAGTAAGTTTGATGTCTTGATACGATTGCCTTTTCACACTCCTTGTTCCACCAAGGGTGCTTTTTCCGTTTTTGCAAAGGGATTAGCGTTTGTGCCGTCTCAATTATTTTATTTTTGGATTGTTGCCAATTTTGTGATTGCCTATTTTCTAATTCTTCTGTGAATGCTAACTGAATGTTGCTGGTATCAAATTTTAATATTGATTGTTTATTTTTAGTGAACCTCCTGGTTTTAATTTCAATTTAATTCTGATCAGATAGTGATCCGAATCAACGTTTGAACCTCTTCTAACTTGTACATTCATAATTTCTCTATGGTTTGGATACGAAATTGCTACACGGTCAATTTGATATTCACCAAGGAGTGAGTTTGGTGCCTGCCATGTAATTTGTTTTGATGATTTCTTCTTAAAATGAGTAGACATGATTTTGAGGTTGAATAACTTGCAAAATTCAACTAATCGTTGTCCATTTCAGTTGGTCCATTTATGAGCTGGATACTTGCGGATTGTTTTCCTTTACTTACTCTCTTTGCCTAGTTGTGCATTGAAATCATGTAATATGATTTTAACATGGTTTTGTGGAATTTTAGATACCTTCTCCTCTAGTGTTTCCCAAAAATTATCTACTTTCTTACAATCTGTTGAATTTTCTTTGTTAATTGGTGCATGCGCATTAATGAGTGTGTATATTTGGTTTGCTCATTTTAGTGTAATTGTCATCAATCTATTACTTATGGGATTCACATTCGTTATAGAGCTTAATGTATGCTTATGAACATAAGATTATTATTATTATTATTATTATTATTATTATTATTATTATTATTATTATTGTTGTTGTTGTTGTTGTTGTTGTTCTTGTTGTTCTTGTTGTTCTTGTTGTTCTTGTTCTTGTTCTTGTTCTTGTTCTTGTTCTTGTTCTTGTTATTATTGTTATTGTTCTTGTTGTTATTATTATTATTATTATTATTATTATTATTATTATTATTATTATTATTATTATTATATATATTTTTTTTTAATTCAAGGAACCTCATGACTAGGGCCCAGAATTATATACACTAAAACACCAAAAATATGCTTGCAAATATGCACTTAGTGTCAAAAATATGCATTCAAATATGCACTTAAAATTTCCAAAATTTGTAAAAAGTTAAACGAAATTAAATTAAAATCATGGAATTTTATTCACTTACTATTAACATAAAATCAAATATTGCAAAAAGTAGTATCACAATAGGCAATATTTTCTTTAAATAAAAAATAAAAGAATTTGAGTCGGTTTCTATAACACAAACATCACTTATTTTTACTTACTGGGACCGATTTCGGATAACACTTGTTCCCATTTTCAACCCTTAATTCCGACTAAATCTTTCTTCATTGGCATCAATGATGGGGGTGGTGGTGTATCAATTGTGGAGGCATCTGTTGCTGGATCTATGAACTTCCAGAGGTTGCTGTATGGTGGCAAATCAAAATTCAAGATATGGCTCTTTTTCTTCACAATGTAGATCTTCTCCCAGACATCTAACTCTGTGGGTTTATAAGCTGGTTTTAACAGTTTTATATTCAGTGTGATTTCGTGTCCTGATGTCCAAAAATGTTGGGCAACTGCTGAGTTTTCTATTTGTTTGTATTTTAGGTTTCTCATGTGTTCCTTTAATCTGGTCTCCAAACTTCTCTTTGTCCTGACCAGATTACAGCATTTAATTTCATAAATTCCCGAGATAGGATCTTTTAAATCTTTGCACAGCAGTTTCTGAATGCTGTAGTTGTTTTTGGAGCTAAGGTAATCTTATAGTTCCTGAATATTTTCTGAAGTTTGTTGTGTGCCCAAGGATAATAGGCGAATTTTCTGAATTGTAGTTGGTCACTGATGTTCTGTAGGGTGGTTGTGTGTGTTATGCGGTTCAGTTTTTTGTATTTATGTATTCTCTTGTCTATTGCACTTTTTTGGAAACCGTTGTTGGTAGTTATTTGGAGTATCTGTTGGTATTCTTTTTGGTATTCATTCTTCTCCATGGGAATGTGTACTAATCTATATGTTAAACTGTTCAGGACTGCATATTTGCGTTTTGTAGGGTTGTAGCTATCAAACTTTATGTGGTTATCTGTATTGGTGGATTTTCTATATATTCCAAACGTCAGGCTATGTTTTTCTGTTCTTATTATTCTGATGTCTAGGAATGGTAGGACTCTTTCCTGTTCGGTCTCAATAGTGAACTGAATGGACTTGTTATTCAAGTTAAGAAGTTTGAGTGCATCGTTTACGAGTTTTTCTGGAACTATGGCGATGATGTCATCTACATACCTATATCATTTTTTGTATATATGTGGGAATGCCTCAGTGATGTGTATTTCAAAATTACTCATGTATAGGTCGGCTAGGAATGGTGATAGAGGATTCCCCATTGCTAGTCCTGTTGTTTGTTGGTAGCATTTATTCTTGAATGTGAAGTAGTTCTGTTTTACACATAAATTGGTTAACTGGACAAGGTCTTTTATTTCTTCTGTTGGTATGTTTATGCTTTGTAGCCAGGTTTTCAGAGGTTTTTGGAGTTCGTCTATGGGTATGCTGGGGAATAGAGAGGTGACATCAAAGTATACTATCTTATCTTCTTTCAGGTGATTAATTAGGTCCAATGAATTTGATACTCTTTTGCTATTGAATTTTGGGAAGGAGTTGAGTTTTTGTGTGAGCCATTTGGAGAGTTTATATGTGGGTGCATTGATATTATCTACTATGGGTCTCATTTTGTTGCCAGGTTTGTGTATTTTTGGTAGGGCATACAATCTGGGTAAGATTGGTAAATCTGGCTTTAATTTGGATTTCTCTTTTCCTGTTATGGTTTTGCAATTTGCTAATGTTTCTTGTAAAATCTTTATACTTTTATTAAGTGGATTGGATATTTCTTGATATTCTGGATTGTTTAGCAAGGATTCTATTCTTTGGTTGTAGTCTTCTTGGTCTAGTATTACTATTTGGTTGCCTTTGTCTGATTTTGTGTAAACAGCTGGTTTTTGAGTTAAGGATTTTATGATTTTTTGTTAGGGATTGTTTCTTTTTATTCTTGTATGCACTTGGGCCAAAATTGGTTCACATTGCTTCTTAATTGCTTTTTGGTCTATTTCTTTTAGGTGGTTTGTGGCTATTTCTATATCTGCTACTAAGTTTTCTGTTTTTTTGCAATAATCTACACACATTTTTAGACCTTTGTTGAGAATGGCTAACTGAGATTTGTTGAAAGTTTCATTTTTGGATAAGTTTATAACGTGGTTTTCAGGAGGTCTCTTGTGTCTGATTGGTCTATTTTTATTCTGCTTTTTGCAAATATGATCTAATTTTTTCTTTAGGGTGAGCGTTTTCCTGCTCATTTTTCCGCTTAAGATCAGCAGGAAATTTGTGCATAAATTATCCCAAAGAGCATGGCCTAACTTTTGCAGTAACGCTAAGTGTAGCTCATACAGTTGAAGTTCTAAACTATGTAATTTTGCATAGTGTTTGTTCTTTTCAGTTTCTATTACCTTTTTATCTGTGAGTCTTTGATATTTACTGTTGTTATCATATTTTACATATCTTCTGACAAAATTTGGCGTGACCTGAAGCTGTTGACAAAGATTTAAGAAACGTATGTCTGCCAAAATATTTTCCCTCTTCTCTTCTAGTTTTAAAAAACTCTCCAAATGGCTCACACAAAAATTCAACTCTTTCCCAAAATTCAATAGTAAAAGTGTATAAAATTCATTGGACCTGATTAATCACCTGAAAGATTTCAGTGTTTCACTTAAAGATAAGATAGTATCCTTTAATGTCACCTCTCTATTCCCCAGCATACCCATAGACGAACTCCAGAAACCTCTGAAAACCTGGCTACAAAGCATAAACATACAAACAGAAGAAATAAAAGACCTTGTCCAGTTAACCAATTTATGTGTAAAACAGAACTACTTCACATTCAAGAATAAATGCTACCAACAAACAACAGGACTAGCAATGGGGAATCCTCTATCACCATTCCTAGCCGACCTATACATGAGTAATTTTGAAATACACATCACTGAGGCATTCCCACATACATACAAAAAATGGTATAGGTATGTAGATGACGTCATTGCCATAGTTCCAGAAAAACTCGTAAACGATGCACTCAAACTTCTTAACTTGCAAAACAAGTCCATTCAGTTCACTATTGAGACCGAACAGGAACGAGTCATACCATTCCTAGACATCAGAATAATAAGAACAGAAAAACATAGCCTGACGTTTGGAATATATAGAAAATCCACCAATACAGATAACCATATTAAGTTTGATAGCTACAACCCTACAACACACACACATATATATATGAAGTCCTGAACAGTTTAACATATAGATTAGTACACATTCCCATGGAGAAGAATGAATACCAAAAAGAATACCAACAGATACTCCAAATAACTACCAACAACGGTTTCCAAAAAAGTGCAATAGACAAGAGAATACATAAATACAAAAAACTGAACCGCATAACACACACAACCACCCTACAGAACATCAGTGACCAACCTCAATTCAGAAAATTCGCCTATTATCCTTGGGCACACAACAAACTTCAGAAAATATTCAGGAACTATAAGATTACCTTAGCTCCAAAAACAACTACAGCATTCAGAAACTGCTGTGCAAAGATTTAAAAGATCCTATCCCAGGAATTTATGAAATTAAATGCTGTAATCTGGTCAGGACAAAGAGAAGTTTGGAGACCAGATTAAAGGAACACATGAGAAACCTAAAATACAAACAAATAGAAAACTCAGCAGTTGCCCAACATTTTTGGACATCAGGACACGAAATCACACTGAATATAAAACTGTTAAAACCAGTTTATAAACCCACAGAATAGATGTCTGGGAGAAGATCTACATCGTGAAGAAAAAGAGCCATATCATGAATTTTGATTTGCCACCATACAGCAACCTCTGGAAGTTCATAGATCCAACAACAGATGCCTCCACATGATACACCACCACCCCCATCGTTGATGCCAACAAAGAAAGATTTACTCGGAATTAAGGGTTGAAAATGGGAACAAGTGTTACCCGAAACTGGTCTCAGTAAGTAAAAATAAGTGATGTTTGTGTTACTGAAACCGACTAAAATTCTTTTATTTTTTATTCAATCACATCACTGTCACAAGCTTCTATGCATATTTACAAGTTTTGAATGTTTTTTTTGTTTATTATCTATCAAAATGAGTTTGTATGCGGAGACAACTAACTTGATTGGACAGTATTTATACACTGGTACTGAAGAAGCTTCAGAGTTTTCATCTGGGAAAGAAACTTTAATTCCACACAAGTACTAAGTGAGTGAATCTTGTATAGTTTGGGGTCGAGTTCAACACACTTTCTTACTTCTGTTTAATGTTCTCCCCAATTTTGCCTGGAGTGGAATTCAATGAAAAATACTGAGTTAATTCTGGAGGGGTGTACCACACAATTTTAGGCTCTCAATTGCTTTTGTAAGTTTAGAAAAATGTGCATGGATGAAATTCACATCTTAATAAAAGGAATCATTTTCAAACACAGCTTCTGCATGGTGGACACATGAAGTATTATCTTCAAGTTTTGTAACCACTTCTTTTACTTCATGGAAATGCTCCTGATAAAACAAAACTACAGATAACCATGTGCCCACCTAGTTAGAACAGCGGAGAAGACAAGTAATCTTTGTAGAACAGGATATGAGATGGTGTTTTCAGAAATACTTTTTTTCCCGCATGCAATTAAATTGTTAACAGCTGGAAAATGTGCATATATTTCTCCAGCAACTGGTATTGAGCTTTAAATTTGGATAAAACACTTGGAGGACCTTTACTGCTTTCAGCATATATGAAGCGCATCTGTAATACAAACAATCTGTAACAATTATTCTCAATTTCAGATGACCACAGTAACCACAGAAATCATTAACAAATCTTGGTATTATACTATGATTGGTTTTCTCTAGTACTTTACATGCAAGAAGATGAGGTTTGCCAGATTTGCCAATCAAATTTTCTGTGTAGTAGCTATGTGAATCAGTTATTTCATCCATGGAGATACAAGCAGAAATCCCTTCAATATCAGAATGGATGGAAGATCCATATAGTACAGATATAGTTTTTTCTAAGAGTTGGTTCATATGGGATATTTTGATTTATACAATATTTTTCTAGAAATGATTACAGATCTGGATTATTTAATTTACCCCATGGAATATTGCTGCAAACCAAAGACTTACTAAAATCAGTTGAAAATGTGTTAACAGAGGACTTGGGTTTTACCTATGTAAAAAGAAATTGTAATGTGCTGTCCTTCTCCTTTGGTGAAATGTGTGCAGCAGTTTTTGTTGTTCAAGTTGAAATTTCCTCTCATACTTTATTTCCTTCAAACTTATCAATGCACTATTGTTCCATCTGTTGAGTATTCACAATTACCTAATACCCTCTGATTTAATAAATCTCGTTTGCTAACCTTTTCCTTAGGTTAGGCATTTTCAGAAACGTAACACCAGTTGCACTCTATCAATGTAAAATGTTTTAAATAAACAATTTACTGTCTGCTGTGTGTGGTAGTGAAAGGTATTTAGAAAAACCCCATGCCTCCCCATTTAATTTGGAACCTGCCTCTATTGTAAGCTCTGAAAGTAGGGTGCTGTGACAACTTTTTCTTATAAATTCTTGGAATTGTAGCACTTATACCAAAATAATCTTTTATGCTTAGAATATGCCACAATGCTTTAAAACCATTTAAATATACACTTGCATATGCACTTTCAAATAATTTGGACCCTACTCATGACCTATTTTCAGCAAAATCTTGGGTATCAAATTTTTTGTTGGTTTTTGAAGGGTATGAAAGGAGATAATGTATAATATGATATATGTGGGGAGCTTGGGAATATTTTATTGTTTAATAGAATGTGATGTGTGAAATTAAATGGTACAAATCACAGAAATAAATTATAGTACTTAAAATGTTAATTGATATGAGAGAAAAAAAAAAAAAAGAATTCACTAATTCGAGGGAATAGGAGCTAGTAACTGTGATGCGTAGTCATATAATAAGTGAGTTGGTAAATGGTAACACTGCATCTCTGAAAATTTCACTTATTTGGACGCATTCCCGCAACACGTCCAAGTAAGTGGAATTCTCAGTGAAGTAATGTTGCCATTTACCAACTCACTTATTATAAAAAAAAAAAAGGAATAAAATCATGGGAGAGTATTTGAGAAAAGTAAGGGAGAAAAGCAGTTGTTTAGATGTTATTGAGATATAAATTTGATAAAATAGTAAAATAAAAGAATGTAAATTATAATTATAGATAATCCTGGGGTTGTGAATATAAATGGATGTTAGACTTATTAAATTATAATTTAGTTTAGCACTTCAGCTGTAATTTTACTTGTCTATGTATACATGAATTTTTATTATGTGTGAGAGTCACTAAATATTTAATTAAAAAAAATAACTGTAGGTAAGTGATAAAGAAAATAAAAAATAGTATGTTCAAATATCCAAATGGTTATTTGCAAAGCTATTTAGAGGGATATTTCTCCAATAACTATTATTGAAAACTGTAGGTATTTTTTTAGCAGAATGAAAATTGACAAATTTCAAGGAGAGGAGTATATATACAGAGTGATTCAAAAATACTTTTACAATGTTTGGGAATGGATTCTTTAAATCAAAACAAGAAAATAGGTACATATAAACATATACTCTAAAACCCTTCGTTTTTGTGTTATCAATTTATTAATGAAAGTTTATGTTCAACGGCTTTCTGGGTCCAACCCAACAACTTCATTTATCTGTGCACTCATTCATTTTATCATGCAGAGTTGCCTTGTGTTGCCATGGCTGCCTGTTTACGTTTGTCATTTGTCAGTTTATGTCAGCCTTGCAGATCCTGACTATAGGGACTTCTTTCTGAATACTCTCCCAGACTTACTACAAGATGTGCCCTGCAAATAAGAAGAAATATGTGGTTTATGCATGATGGGACTCCAGCACATATTAGTCTCATTGTTCAAGATTTACTGGCTGATATCTACCATGACAGATGAATAGGTAGAGGAACAACGGTTCCATGGCCTGCACGTTCCTCCGATCTTAATCCTTATATTTTTATCTTTGGAGGCACCTTAAACAATTGGTTTGTGCAGCATACATCCCAGATGAAGAAACCTTTAAGCCTGTCATGTAAGCCTGCAAAACCATACAATGCTGACAGGGAGTATTTGACATTCCATTTGACAAGTACATGCGTGACTAGATGCAAGAAAACATTTTAATCATTTGCTATGAGTAGCTCAGAAGCTCCTAACAATATGACAATGTCAAAAATAAAATAATGTGCCACTTTAAAATATTTTGATTAATAACATTTTGAATCTCAATAAATCATAAACAAAGGGTTTTAGGGCATCTGATTATATGAACATTTTTTCTTGTTTCAATGTAAGAAACCAACTCCCAATCTTTGTAAAAATATTTTTGAATCACTCTGTGTATGTATATATATTTATATTAATCGCATTATGCTCTACATACAATGGAAAGATTTTCTTCTTACAAAAAATAAAGTGGTACTTGTGAAAATGTATCTCACATGTTCATTGGTAAATATTAGATAAATATGAATATACAGAAATAAATATAGTAAAAACATATGTGCAGTTTTCAGATGTGCTAATTTAAATAAAGTTTATGTATAGAGGAATCCTAAAAGACACAAAGCATGCATTCATCTCTCATAGCTGTTAAGCACACAATGAATTCAGCTATGGCTAGAAGATGTTGCAGACTTTCTACTCTCCTAACGGACTGAAAAAATCTTCTGTCTCCGCTACATAAGTGACATGCAAATTAAGAAAGGTCCCCTTTTGTGCTAAGCGCTTCAATATCATGTGAGTTAGTAGGTACCACATTATGAGTATAGCATACAAACAAAATTCTCTGTAAGAAAAATATTAAAAAGAAGCAGAAATACAAGAAAACTATTAGAATACTCACTACTAATCATAGCAACTAACTCATCACACAGTTCTATCATAGTAAATTGTAAAATGGACACTACATTGCTAGAAATTTAACAAAGACTAGAATGCATCTATAGACTTTGACTCACCTTGCAAGAAATTACATTAAGGAAAATATTTTGAAATAAACCACAAAAAATGGAGAAGTGACAAATTTCAAGTTATGCTTTAAGTAATCTTTGAATCATATCCTTGGATAATTTGATCTTCACCTTTTACTTTCTCTACTATATTCATATTAGTTAGGAAAGGTGTTGCATTTCACCCAAATATTTTATACCAATTTTATAAAGATTTCACTATAAATGAATGTTTTAGGGGTCCCTCCAAAACAGATTTTTAAGGTTTTTTTATGTGTGTGTGTGTGTGTGCGTGCGTGCGTGCATGTGCAGGCAGGTGTGAGGGTGAGGTGAAGGTGTGTGTGTGTGTCTATATATGTGTATGTGTTCAACTGTGAATAGCATAATTCAAAAACAAAAGTCCATTTAATATCAAACTTAATTATAGTTCAGCATCTTCAAATGATATGATACAAAGATTTTCAAGAAAATCCCCCCATCCTAAACTACCCTTTAATTAGAAAAAATTTCAAAAATATTTATTTTTCCAAAAATGGGTCCAATGATTTTAATTAGATACTGTATGTTTAAGACATTTTTGTGAGAAATGAAATGTATAATTATCTTGAATTTAATGGGAATAGCCCTAAAGTCCTATTCATTCTGAATGACATTTACACCAATTGATAACTGGTAAACGGCAAGATAAGTTAGTTTGTTTGTTTTTTTTTGTAGAAGATGAATATCAAGTAAGTTTAAGGTCCATGGACCCTCAGCAAATTGAGCATCATTTCACTAATTTAATTTATTGTCTGATATGATCAACCAGGTTAAAGGACGAAGAAAGAAAGAAAGAAAGAAAGAAAGAAAGAAAGAAAGAAAGAAAGAAAGAAAGAAAGAAAGAAAGAAAGAAAACAAATTAGATATCATTAAAACACACTTTAAATCAAATTGAATTTTTTTTGTGGAATTAACCATTTCCAAGATATTCCTTATTATAGGTTTCAATTTTTCAATATTTTTCTCAAATGGGAAATCATTTGTTTTTCTTCCTCCTGGTTAAAAAAAAAATGAATTTAAAAATATTCAATAGCAAGTAGTTATTAAAATATTTGACTAACCCTTAAACCTAATGTATTTCCATACTCACTTGCAAGGAAATACATAATAAATGCATTTCTGCAAACATTTATCTTGATTAACATGAAGTAGAATAAGAAGAATTGTAAGAATAGTTTGTTGCAGAAATGGCAGAGAAGATCAAGTCATGTGAATTTAACACATGAGACTTTTTCAAAAAGGTCAATCCATATGTATGTGTTTATAGGTGTGGGGAATGAGTGGGAGTCAACTTTGAACAGCATATCTCAAAAATGAAAACACCAAATTGGATATTTAAGTTCAGTGTCATCCAAGGGTGTAACATGAAAATATCCAAAAACAGGGGTTGTTATTCTTGTGCTTTGTTATTCTGTTCCCTTTTTCCTTTTGCATTTTCTACTTTGGTTTTGTATAGTTGATAACTATTTTACTATTCTAATATTTCTAATTTGTATGGAAGCTTCTTCTGGCATTTTTAGGATAAGATTTCATTGATTTAAGAAATCACCCCTGTTGTTTCCAATTATCTTAGACCTTTCTTTCCCTATGGTTAACCATTTGGTTTTAATAAAAGTAATACTTATCCAAAAGAGGCTAAGAAATAAACACACTAAATAGGTATCAAATAGATATAGATTCCAAAAAAAACTTAACTAACAGTGGAATTAAGGACCTGCACTAATACATAGCTACATAAACCTTTCTAATTTTTGATGAATAAGAATGTAGAAATTATTTGAATAATTGTTTGTTTGGTATCACTTCCCATACTACTCTGGACAGGAATGAAATTTGATGACATGAGAGTGTAAATAAGCTCAAAGCCAAGAATTCTTAAAATTAAAAAGTTGAGGGAGAACTCCCATTCCCAAAAACAGTTCTCTCAGCTAATTAATGTGATAGGATTTGAAATTAGGACCATGTTTTTTAGAAGAAAAAAAGGAAACAAAATGTAGCAATGATCATATGCAAAGTGATTATAGTATTTATTGTGAATGTTGCAAGCAAAATTAGTAGGAATTATTTGTATTATTTTAAGCTTACAAATGAAAGTGCTTCCTACATTTTTTTCCATGAATACTTCTATTTAATAAGCCTACAAATGAAAGTGCTTCCTACATTTTTTTCCGTTAATATTTCTATTTAATAATTGTTTTCAGTTTCCCCATTATTTGGTAGTTCAATCCCAAAATGTGCAAGTCATCTAGAAATTTAGATAAGGATTTCCTGTAGCATTGTTTTATCTTGGAAATGTGCATATCAGACGTTGACTCATATTGACTCACTTGTTCTGTCAGATAGCCATAGCCTATATAATATTTTAATGCTAATTGTACTATTTCTGCTATTGAATACTTTTTTCCCTCAATGTTACTGCTAATTTTAGTACAACTAGGTATTTTTTGGACAATGAATGCATTCCTTAACAATTTTGAAAACTAAATAAAGATATACAATTTAATGGATCCAACTATAAAAGTTTAATACTAATGAAATGTCTTGAACAGGGATTCATGCAATTTAGCATATGGGCCTCATAGCTACTGATTTCACTTACTTGGCAGCCTAAATGCTAAACGCTCCTTCCGCTTAACTGTGTCAATAAAAAATGAGAAAAAGCAAAGGTAGTTTTTCAACAAGTCAATAAAAACTTCACTTTTAGAAAGTATTTCTAACTTAATATCTCAACTCCTTCTGACAAAATAATTTTTCGTTTGCAAATGTATGATGCTCATCTTGGAAACTACACATGTTGTTATCATAATCATCATCATCATCATCATCATCATCTGTGTTTTTTGGAGCACTTCTTTAAAGCTCAGAATTCACATTAGATAATGAATCAAATAAATGAATTAATGATAGCATATAAGAATTTAAAGACTTTAAATGGTAAGGCTGTTCTTTGTTCCTCCTAAGACTTATTACATAGTTAGCTCAATTCTTAATACATTGCAAAAGAATAACAATAATAATGATAATAACAACAACCATAATAATAATAATAATAATTTGTTTATTTATTTCTATTTCTGCTTTAAGATTCATGTGAAAGATTCTCTATGTGTGTCGTGCAGTAGAGTGTAATGAAATAAGTCTTTTTGAAATTTGAGATTGATGAATACAGATCATATTTTACATTTAAAATCTGCTATCCACTTCCAATGTCGAGTTAGGATGCAATTTTAGAAGCACTCTGTTTTTTATTGTTATCTTTCAGCTTCTAAGCTCAAAGTTGTCATAATGAAATTCTCAATGTTAAACAGAACAAAATAAATATATGTACAATTGCTCTAGAAAAATCCTAAAACTGCATGTAGATATAAATGGAAATTAAGCTTTGTAAACAATTGCAGTTAAAATATTAGGCAGTGAATGTTGGATAAAGGTAGGTTACACGAATGATATATTTGATCTAAAATGCATACATATCTGAGTAAACTACTTGGTGCAGTAATAATTGGAAAGTGACAAAAAAAATTATTATATCAAGTTCTCTCTCATGCATGGCCATGATTCTCTGTCTACCGAGAATGTCAATTGTGAAATGTTGAGTTCTTGGTGGGGATATGTAGGCATAGCCTGCTGATACAGTGAATTTGGAGGAGACAAGCATTAATTAAAATTCAACAGGAACACTTGACAAATAAGTAGCACTTGCAATGAATACAAATAATTCACAGGACCTATAATTGAGTTATATGGCAGCTGCAGATTTTCTTTGTGATTTTCCAGTTATTTCCATTTTGCACTTGAACTAAATGTTCAGTACATATTGCATTTATATAATATGAAATGCAATACCAAATGGGAATAAGAATATTTGTTAGTAAAAAGTTACATCATTTTGTATCAGGTAGAATAAATTCTTCTTCTTGCTTATTTGTATTACTCAGCTGGACAGGAGAGACAAACATATACAATTATAACGAGGCACAACAAGATTGAGAGGGCACAGAATTGCCAAAAAGATTAGGATTATAAAATTAATGCTATCCTTGAGCAGAGGGGGGCATAAACTAAACCAAAAAATTATAACGAGATTCATGCAAAAATGAAGCTGGATAAAAGAAGACGAAAAGAAATGCAGTATCTGCAGGGAGAAAGAAGAAACATTGGAACACTTGATAAGCAAGTATCAGAAGATTGGCAAAGATATACTGGAAGAAGGATGCAGTGGAGAAAGCTGATGAGAGAAACATTAAAGAAAGAAACATAATTTCTAGAATTGTGTGAGAATTGTGAAAATATAAGTATTTGTAATATATGAGACCTGTAAATTTCAATTCTGAAAGACACGAAATAAAGATGTTACTATTAAACCTGCTGCTTTCCTGGGTGCTCAGCTTCCTTGTCTTCATTTGGTAGGTTTTGCACAATTTTGGAAGCAGAGAAGAGCAACAACATACCTACAAGGTGTTTTGTTTAATAATTCAGCTCATTTGCGGTAAATTAAATTACCTGTTCAGTATAATAGCTGAGGGTCTCAAAGAAAGAGACTGTAGGCATCTCAACTGAGTGAGTGCATAGTATCTTGCATGGAGAATTAGCTATGAAGAAACTGTGTGTGAGGTGGGTGCTGCAATTGCTCACAGTCAACCATAAGCGCATCCAAAACAGTATTTCAACACAATCTCTGGCAATGTTTAATTGCAATCTGCAAGACTTGTTGTGCTGATTTGTGACTGTTAATGGATCCATCATCACACATCTGTTAAAACAGCAGTTAAAACAATGGACAAAGACTGATGAAACTGCACTGAAAAAGGTAGAAGCCATTTTGTCAGACTGATAAGGTGATTGCCACCCAACCCTATTATGTTTCATTGTTGGATGTTTGTTACTTGTATTGGCTGAAAACACATCAAAAAAGTGCTCTTTCACCAGGATAATGGGTGGTTCCCTCACATCAGCAATAATAATGGCAAAAGTACATGAATTGGACTTTGAATTGATTCCTCATTCACCCAATTCACCAGACTTAGCCTCAAGTGACTTCTTCCTGTTCCCTAACTTGAAAACTTTGGCTTGGTGGGAAGAAATGTTCATCAAATGAGGAAGTGATAGCATGCAACATTGAGTATTTTACAGGGTTTGACAGAACTTATTTTGCAGATGGGATGAAAAAGCTGGAGGTTTGCTGGACCAAGTGTATATCCCTCAAAGTAGACTATGTCAAGAATTAAGGAGAGTTGTTTATGATACAAATATTTTCCTTGCTTTTTTACCAGAGTTGGCAAACCACCCTTGTAGACTCATAAAACCTAATGTAACTATTGAGAGAATTTTTGTGTCAAACTGGTGAAAGACATTGCAATACAGTTTGTTTACTGATGGAAAGCACAAGGTGTTAGCTTATTTAAGAAAGTTCATTTGGAAAATTTTCGGATCCAAAGTTCATTGTATGACAAGTTTATTGAAATTCACTTTGGGTTGTTTATATTTACTCATGTTGCATACCACAGGAATTGAACTGGATGTCAATGTGTTATTCAATTGTTTTTGTTTGTAATGCTCAATCTCAATTCCAAGTTTGAGTCTACTTGCTGCTTCACATAAGGTCTTGGTAATTAGCCCTGCAATATGTATGCTGACTGTGGGCTCACAGCACAAGTTAACATTAAGTAGGCATATATTTGCATAAGTAATGGTTTAGAATGTTTCTTTATCTGATCATTTCATTATTTTGTATTCACCTCATTTTATATCAAATTGTAGTTATCGTCCACAAACAAGAATGAAATAAAAATAGCTTAATCCGTATAAATTACTCTTCCATGTTTTTACATAGGTACTATGTGTGCACCTTTTCTTTGGCACTGGGCTCCGTAACCTTCACTCAGCAGGTTTCGTGCAATTTTGGAAGTAGAGCAGTGTGACAACATTGAGACATGAAGTGTGATGTACATCCTGATATCAATGCTAGGTAGATCCCCGAGTTCACTCACATGCATGTGCGCTGTGCTTCATTTAGTAATTTGCAGTAAATTAGGTAACCTATTTACCATAATGACTGAAGGTCTTGAATAAAGAAACTTTCTTTGGTTGAAAATATTGAAGAAAGACAGGCAGGTAAGTTCTCTTTCCATCCACCCCCCCACCATATAAAATTAGAGTTCAAGAAATGGTGTGCGCTAATATTTATATATCAGGCTCATCATGTACATGATATTTGGCTCAAAAGGTAAGCATGAAGTTTTAAGTATATTTAAATTGTAAATTCTTAATACATTGTAAGTGTTAAATTTATATTGAAGGACAAACGTATCCTTGATACCTTATCCATAGCTGCATATCTCAAATCCATATTGTGACCACATCCTGCTGCCATAATCACACAATGAGCGTGTTTGGCTTGCTTTGTAAGTCGTCGGTGATTGTTGGCATCCATTTGTCACATTTGCATTAGTGGACACCTGTGCTGGTGGTAAGTTCTTTGACGTCACTGCTGTGATTATTTTACCTATACAAGTGGGCATGTGTGGTGTTGGAAGCCCGCATTGTTACACTGAGTGAGTTTGTGACAATTTGCATGTGTGACTGTTTCTGGAAGTTTCCAGTCACATGATCAAGAAGTATAAAAAAGGTAACAAAGCCTTGCTGAACATTCAGCATTTCACTGGGAATGTATTACATGCAATATGAGAGTAAGTTTCTATGTAAATTTTGTAGCGAGCTGTAATTGTTGCCACAGCGAACATCAAAAAGAAACTATACAACAGAATTGTTACAAAAGATTGAATCAAGTTATTTATGAGCAGATTCTGATTGCAGTCAGCTTGTGGAAGAAATAAAGAGTTGTATATTGAATAAAAAGGAATTTTCTGCTACAAAATTGAAGACCAAAATAAGAAAGAACTAACTTTAAGGCTTTTTAATATTGAAGGACAAAAAACTTCAAGATTAATTTCAAGTGAATTGCTTTACTTAAATGTTGGTATTTTTCTTTTCTCAGGCTGATTTGTGGGTTTTTCCTAATTAGGACTTTACATACACATAGTGGGAGGCAGCATATTCTAAAGGTGAATTTCAACTCATTTCTCTCTTTAAATGTTTGGTTCAGTATGGGACTAAAGCTATACAAGAATTACAACTACTGTTGGATAGATTTTATTGAATATTTCTGGGCACTTATCTCCCTAGGAATTCAATTTTTTCCCCCTTGTCCACACTTTCCTGAGAAGGCAACATGAAAAATGTTTTTCTCATGCAGTAATTAGCTGTTTTGAGAACTGTAACTATGAATATCTCCAGACTCCAGATTTCTTCCAGACATTTGAAGGGAAAATACCTAAGCCAATGTTTCATGATGTCTAGGTAGAGAAACAGTAGGTATACCATCGGTAAAATTAGGATTTATATGAAGAACATTTTGAAGAAAAAAAACTTATGAAATTAAGATTGTTGAAATATGAGTCCTTTTAAATGTATTTTTTGAGTAAGAAATATGAAAATAAGAAATTCAAATTTTGGAAGCTTTTCCAAATCTTTATTCAATGGTCTCTGACTCTTTTCCACACTTTAAGCTAAAAATATTTAGCATCTCTTCATTAAAATATTATTGTACAATGACAACACTATGATAGGTATTGTAAGAGCTGATTGGATATTTCTGTACCTTTTTGGGATAGTTGTAGGTTTAAACCTCAAATACAAATCATTCTAGTATCCATTTTAACCTTGCATCCTTCACATCCAGCAAGCAACTCTCCATTCCTTCAGCAAATGCACATTTCATTCCGATACAGCTCATTACATTCTGAACTGCTACCTGGAGTGACTCTAAGTGTCCGTTATGTTTTACCAACATGTGAAACTCTACTGGTTCTCTTGGGGATGGAACACTGGGACTGACTTTTAAATGTTTATAATTTATAGCATTTACTTGAAAATTAGCATACATATGAGTAAGTAAAGCTCAAACTCAAAGCTCTGGCTCAAGTAGGTATCAGATAATGCAATTACATATTTTAGTTACACAAAAAAATGCAATTGCTTTATAACTGCTTTCAGCATTCATATTTGTTAAGAATGGTAGTGGCATTTTCTATTACTGAAGTACAGTGAAAATAACTGTATTTGATTGAAATTTATGTTATTATTTTATGAGGTTTTTGTTGTTTTGAAATGTTTCTTTTAAAATTTTTCCAGTTCTCAGTATAAACTATTTTTCTAGTCAGCAAATAAAGCAATCATAAAATGAATACTGAATTTTTAGATAGCAAGCACATTTGAATTATACAGGATGTTTCTAGATTAGACCGACATTTGGGAGCAGATAGATACCCTTCTTTTAAGCATGTTTGGTTAAGGAACCTATGGGCTGCAGCGCTTCATTTCAGTACAAGAAGGACATTAGTGGAAGGAGTGGACATTAGCAGGCTTGTGCAAATAATAAGCTATTCAGTTTAACATACATTTGAGTATTTGTTGTGTAGGCAAGAAGAAACTAAACATAATGAAAAAAACGAAAGTTCAAACACTCTCCCAACCGTTAAAAAAAAAAAAATGTTGTCTTATCACATCAACAAGTGCTGGAACACATGTCCATTGACTTCCAGACAAGAAGTGCATCGCTGTGCCATAGCTTGTGTTACCTTCCAAAGATGCTAGGGGTTTCCCTGATTTCAGCTGCTGCGCTGGCAATTCGCGCTACAAGGATATCCTCCATGTCAACAGCAGTTTTACAAACTATTGCCTTCATGTGGCCCCACAAAAAGAAATTCATTAGCGTCAAATCAGGAGAACGTGGCGGCCAGGTAAAAAAAACGGCG
This sequence comes from Hymenopus coronatus, assembly GCA_030762935.1. Lineage (NCBI taxonomy): Eukaryota > Metazoa > Arthropoda > Insecta > Mantodea > Hymenopodidae > Hymenopus > Hymenopus coronatus. Next base: position 18,262,463 of record CM060886.1, on the reverse strand, counting down.
TGTTATTTATGGACGCTCTTTAACTGCTGTGGTTCTCAGCGTCCCATTCTAAATTGGGCGTGAAAGACCGCTTAATTTTACTCAGAGGCCTCGCTATCAGGCTTGAGGTTCTTTTTCGTGTCGTAAATCTACGACACGGGACCAACGGCTTTACTTCCCTTCCGAAGGAAGCCATGATAAGGATTTTTTCACCCGAAAAGATCCACCGTCCTCCGCCGGGTTTGAACCCGCGACCTTGGGTATATGAAGTCAGCATGGTAACCAATACATCACGGAGGGCGATGTGGCCAGGTAGTGGGTCCACCTCGACCTATCCAACGATTGCCGAATGTAGCTGTCAGATGGTTGCATACATGATTACCAAAATAAGTTGATGCCCCATCATGCTGAAACCACATGTTCAGTCTGATGTTGAGAGGAAACGGATGTAGTAATTCAGGCAGAACATGTTGAAGAAATGCTAAATAATTATTGGCGTTCATTCGATTGAGCAAAATGTATGGTTCCACAAGGAAGTCATCTACAATCTCTGCCCAGACATTGACACTAAATCGCCGTTGATGCGATTGCACAATCGTGGAATGGGGGTTTTCGAAACATCATACATGAGAATTGCGGGAACTGAAGCATGCTTCATCCGTGAACAATACACGGCTTGAAAATTCTGATTTGAGTATGCATTTGATCAAATACCAATTACAGAGGTTCACTCATAGTGGATAACCACTGGTGTAAGAGTATGGACTCTCTCAAGATGATATGGATGCAATAGCATTTCCTGCCAAATTCTCCAGATCGTGACATGGCCAGTATGAAAGTGTCGTGCGATCTCTCGAGTAGTCAGCGAAGGATTATTCGCTACCCACTACAGCACGGCTTCCTCGAGTTCAGGTATTCGCACAACACACCTTGCCCATCTGCTCGTCTGTGTAATGACCCCTATTCGCTTAGTCTGTGATGAAAACTGGCAAATGGTGAGGACACTGGCGGTGTGGAAATATTTCCCGGTAAAACCTCTGCGCTAAACAACTTCACCGTGCACCAAATGCATGTTCGCCAATTCATGCCATGTGTAACGTCCCATGTCTGCTGTGCTTCCCAAACGTCATTGTTCTGCTCACAATGAAAGACGCATTACAACTGAAGCAGTACGTAGAGTAACAGTTAGAAGGGGCAGACTGGGAAGTAAACAAACATGCTGTAAGCAATACCGAATGCTAGTGAGCTCTGGAAGTAAACAAACGCCTCTTGGATTGACACAAGTGTACTCTGTTTTCTCTAATTCCTTCCTATTAATATCCATATTGCACCTGAAACGAAGCCTATAGTCTACTTGACAAAATATGATTCACATAAGGTTATCTATCTACTGCCAAGTTTTGTCGGTCTAATTTAGAAACACCCTATATATGCACATTTACATACAAATCAGAGCAAAATTGAAATGCAAGGAATGCATTTTATATGCAGAAATATAAAATTGAGAAAAAATACGTACACAAAAAGGAAGTGGACGAGTTTAATGACACTTAAAGGGAGTGCAGGGGATTCAAAAATGTGTCTGGATTGTTAAAAATGGAAGATCATGAAAATTATTGGCCAAATTGATTTGTGGGTATTTATTGAATATCTATATGAATAATTAAAGACCCTAAAATTTACAGCCAAAAGTCCCTTAAGTACTGGATAAATGGTGAGGCCATAGTTTTCAAACTGATATTGTAATGTAAAGCAAATTCATATCTAGGCTTGTGCTGTAAGCTTTCAAAAATGGCATTTGTCATTATTTTATTTTCTGGATGCAACCCTGACTTGTTCACCTCCTAGCAATAAATGTCCTCACATATAAAACATGTTCAACCACATATACCAATTAGCATTAGAATTTATTCTGATTAAGTACAGTGGATACAAATATGAATTATTTCAGTATAAAATACTTGTGATTCCTTTGAAAAAAAAAAGAAAAACATAAATATAATTTTATTTATAAAAATATTAATGTGTTATTTTTCTTGGTTCTGATTTAAATTCTTTTATATTTTATTTGAAACTGATTTTTATTGAACAGATGAATAAATACAAAAAAAATTGTAAATAATTAATGCACTAAAAAGGTAAACATAGACCTGTTAGATTATACAATGAAGAAACTATATTATGATAAATACTCTTCAATATTATAGTTCATCTTATCTATTAGAACGTTTTCCAAAACTTTTTTTAAATTTATGAAAAATATTGTTAGTTTTAATTTCTTTAGGTAAAACATTATAGAATCCCCCCCTAGGTATCATCTCATAAAGGCAAAAAATCTGTGGCCTGAAGTGTAAAAGTTATTTGTATTCCTTGTATTATAATTCCAAAATTGGTATTTTGAACTGCATTGGATACAAGATGAATAGATGGGAAGTGTTATAAACTTAAACTGTACAGTCATATCTTAGCAAGTTTCATTGTGTACAAGATGACCTGCCCAGGTACCTAACAGCTCCTTTTGCAGGGAAAAAATGTCATACTTTCTTAAATATTTAAGAATATACAAGTCTTAAAGGCTGCTAATCTTTCAATGTGTGTATCATAGATAAATATTTCATGTTTAGTTTTTTATAGTGTTTAATGCCCGCTTTTACTGCTTGTAGTACCACAGGCAATTCTATGTTTAGTCCTAACAGTTTTGTAGCATTTACATTGTTTACTACTATTACTAATAGTGAGCTGGATTAAAGAGTCAATATATTTAAAACAGTTATTATAGTGACTGCCTCCGTGGTCAGCGAGCTGACTTCTCACCCGGAGGTCCCGGGTTCGATTCCCGGCTGGGCCGGGGAATTTTTCTTTGACCGGAATTATTCCCTATCTCCGATAGAGTCTGAAAGAGTGACTGTGCGTGTGTTTAGTAATATAAAGTTTAACCTAATGTTCTGAACCTACAGTTTCACAAGTCAAAGTCCCCAATATGACCATTGATGTTAAAGGGGGCTATACAAATGAACCAAAAAAAAAAAAAAAAATATTATAGTATTAAGCCATGCTAAGGATTTTTACGCCCGAAAAAAATCCATCCTCCTCAGCCGGGTTTGAACCCGCGACCCCGCGTATATGAAGTTAGCATGGTAACCATTACACCACGGAGGGCGACTATGCTGTTAAGGTAAATGGTATTGGAGTGATGGTGTCCCATCTCTGCATGAGTAGGATAATATGTTGGTTACATTTGCTTACCTTTTGTGTTATTCCTATTGCAGCACTATGTAGCAGTACTATGGTTTTCCTTGGTAAAACTATCCAAACCAGGAACAAAAAATGCTAAATGAACAGCACAAGCTAGATTGATTTCCGTTTTTAAGAGAAAGTGGTGAGTGCAAATAATGGGATGCTCTGTGTTGCCATCAAAAAGACGTGCTCAGTGCAAAGATGTAGACGTGCAGAACCAGAGGATATGGTGAGCAACAACTTACGCACCTAAACTAAGATAGGGTGTGAAGTCGGCGGCACGCTTACCGAGCCCCAGAGTCCACTTCACATCGGATGGTGCAGCCCCTTGGTGCTGCTGCTGTTGTGGTGGTTGATCGCTGCTTCCAGAAGCCGCTGCAACGGCAGCTGGCTGCCCGCCACGACGTTGTCTGCCATACAACACGAGATCACCATCCTCCGTCAGGGTTCCTGGATACACTACGTCTGGGTCCAGTTCCAACCCTGCCCCAGCTGCTGCTGAAAACCCACAGACACAAAAAGAACTAGAGCAGGTAATGAAAGCAAACTGACATATATACAAATAATTACCAATGGGCATGTGTTTACAAAGTAAATGACTTCCTACTTGCATCACTTAGTAGACAAATCAAATTGATTTACACGGTTTATGCATGTTGAAGAATGTCTACATTACTAGTGAGAGAGGTTAGCAGGAAGTGAGTAGGTTTAACTGGTTTTGGGTATAAAGATTTCTTCTCATTGGCAGAGGTTACAGAAGTATTACAGCTTCTGTGAGTAAGCATCTAATTTCTTCGTATGGATGATGAACGATATAAGGAATTTGCATGCTAAAAGGTAATCGACTGTGGGTGGCGACGACGAAATGTCGGCGGAAGACTTCAAAGGCTTGAAGCGTGCAGATGTTGTTTCGCGTTCTGTCGTCTCGACCTTCAAGTCTTTCAGCTTTGTGTGGAGTACCTTTTCCGCCGTGCGTTTAGATCCTTGGCGCTGCCGTCGATTCTTCCCTCCATGGCATTAACGCGTTCCCCGAGGTCTTCCATGCGTTATTCGACCCGCTCCAACGCATATTCCCCTGTTTCCACTAAGCCCAGAGCAAGTAATAGCAATTGTTTTTCTTATTCCTTTTTATTTTCTCTACTTCATATAGTACATAGAGAGCTCACTGAAAATAAAGTTTTAGGCTCCCCAGAATATACTAAAGAGATCACTTTTAGAAAAAGGTTCCACTGTTTGTGAACAGCATAAATCAAAAAACGAAAAGTCGGTCAAATCCCAAACATAATATTTAAGTTCTTTCAAGTCTTAATGTGTGATTTTCCAAGGATGTAACACGAAGATTTTCAAGAAAATTTCTGTCCTTTACATGAAACATTTTTCGCAATTTTTGATTTTCTCAAAAATGGTTCTAACAAGTATGATTAAAATACCACACGTGTAAAAAAAATTCCATGTTAAATAAAACGTATATCTTGAATTCCTGAGCGTAACCTTTGAAGTAATCTTCATTCTAGTCGACCTTCCCATAACTGGTAAACCGTAAGACATACTCAAACACTTACTTACTACACAAAAAAATATAGATTTCATCAAAACACAAGTTATACACATTCGTTGTGCAGCTAATCATTTGTAACATATTTATGGTCATTGGTTTCAATTTTCCAGTACTTATACATTTCTCAAGTGGAAACTCTTTATTTATATTTTTCAACCTGGTTAAAGAAAGAGAACAGCATTTCAATATCAACGCATAACGACCGGCTTTTAAATCGCTTTACCTTATTGTACCTATTTTCATATTCCCCGTGTACAAGGAAATAATATAATAAAACTATTCATGTTTATTTAATAAGCATTTGAATAGAAGCCTTGTAAAATAATTCGATGCAGCATAGATAGAGAAAGTTATGTGAAAGCAGCACATTCGCTATTTTAATTTCTACCATGTATGTGCAATGTGCACCGTCGCCAAAAAATGAATCATGTCTGGAACGCCTAATTCGGCCAAGTCCCACACGGCCCATGTTTACACGGTCCGCGATACATTTGTGTAGCGGCAGCAGGTTGTCACAAGTTCCAAATTTTAATATTACTGAAAAAAAAAATAGATCGTTAAAATACACAATTTAGGTCATACACATTTTTTGTGTGGACTTAATCATTTCTTAGATATTATTGTTATTGTTTTAAATTATAAGTTTTACTCCTGCTTATGCGAAAAGAACGAATTTCAATCACATAACAACTACCTTTAAAAATATTTGATTATGGTTTTAATCTAGCGCATTCTCTTATTTCCCTTCTGCTTGTAAGTAATTAAATAATAAGACTATTTCTGCTAATTTTTATATTGATCAGCATGAAGTAAATTGAAGAAAAATCTTTAGTAAGAACAGTTTGTTACACAGTAGGTAAGAAAGCCATGTGAATGGAATGTATCAGAATTTTAGAAATATTCAAATTAGACGTTTCCCATATATGCGACACAACGATTTTTAAAGCATATTTTTAGTAATGGTTTCAATTTTAAGTTGCTTATACATTTCTCAAAAAGAAAAAAACATTCATTTTTCGTTCTCCTGGTCAAGCAAAGAGAACGGAATGTCAGTACATCACACAGCAACCAGCTCTTGAAAGGTTTGACTATCGCTTTAGCCAGTGTATTCACTTATTCCCGCGTATCTACAAGAAGTATGTAACAAAAGTGCCTATTTCTTTACATGTTTATATCGATGTACGCGAAGTAGTTAGAAAATAAGTTTTTTTAATGAATAGTTTGTTGCAGAATAGGTAGAGAAAGTCATGTGAATGTAACACATCATATTAACAAAAATTAACATCTTTAACCTGGTAAGTAATATCGGATGATGAATGAATAGAATGGATGAAATGAGCGATCAACATTGTGTAGCTTTACTGCTGTGGTTCTCAGCGTATCCATTCTATATTGGGCGTGGAAGACTGCTTGATTTTGCTCAGATGCTTTTCTTTCAGGCTTAAGGTTCTTTTACGTGCCGTAAATCTGCGACACGAGACCAAAGGCTTTACTTCCCTTCCGAAGGTGGCCATGCTAAGGATTTTTACGCCCGAAAAAAATCCATCGTCCTCCGCCTGGTTTGAACCCGCGATCTTGCGTATATGAAGTTAGCATGGTAATCATTGCACCACGGAGGGCGATTTGTGTAGCCGTATGAATTAGTTTTCTGAAGAACGGGCAGAGAAAATCATAGAAATGTATCAGATCCGTTTCCCCCCACAACTTTTAATCAAATTTCACAGCTTCACAGACCCACATTCATATTATATAGATAAATTAAAACCCCGAAAAACACCTTAACCAGCAACTCACCCAGATCAAGATTCGAGTCTGGACCTCTTGAGTGAGAGGTAGATGCTGTTACGTTGTTTTAAAAGACTTCATTTTACTGATTTAATTAAAACTTAAGCATATCGAAAGCATCGATTCATCTCTCAGAAAACCATAAAAAGCTGCATAAAATGCGCTATTTGGAAATGGCTAAACCGTTTTATAACAGAAAAAAAAAGAGCATTGCATTTCCGTGAATCAAAAGATAGGGAAAAAGAGAGAAAGATAGAGAAAGCTGAGAGGCTACTTCCTGCAGGACGGTGGATGTAAGAGAACGCATTACAAGATAGATATTTATTAATCTGAACCTTAATGAGCTGAGAGGCTACTTCCTCCAGGCCGGTGGATGTAAGTGAGCGCACGATGAGGTAGATATTTGTTAATCTGAACCTTAATGAGCTGTGAGGCTACTTCCTTCAGGCCGGTGGATGTAAGAGAGCACATGATGTGATAGATATGTGTTAATCTGATCTTTAATGAGCTGAGGGGCTACTTCCTCCAGGCCGGTGGATGTAAGAGAGCGCACGATGAGGTAGATATTTGTTAATCCGAAACTTAATGAGCTGAGAGGCTACTTCCTCCAGGCCGGTGGATGTAAGTGACCGCATGATGAGATAGATATTTGTTAATCTGAACCTTAATGAGCTGAGAGGCTACTTCCTCCAGGCTGGTGGATGTAAGTGAGCGCATGATGAGATAGATATTTGTTAATCTGAACCTTAATGAGCTGAGAGGCTACTTCCTCCAGGCTGGTGGATGTAAGTGAGCGCATGATGAGATAGAAATTTGTTAATCTGAACCTTAATGAGCTGAGAGGCTACTTCCTCCAGGCTGGTGGATGTAAGTGAGCGCATGATGATATAGATATTTGTTAATTGAACCTTAATGAGCTGAGAGGTTACTTCCTCCAGGCCGGTGGATGTAAGAGAGCGCATGATGAGATAGATATTTGTTAATCTGATCTTTAATGAGCTGAGGGGCTACTTCCTCCAGGCCGGTGGATGTAAGAGAGCGCATGATGAGATAGATGTTTGTTAATCTGAACCTTAATGAGCTGAGAGGCTACTTCCTCCAGGCCGGTGGACGTAAGTGAGCTCATGATGAGATAGAAATTTGTTAATCTGATCTTTAATGAGCTGAGAGGCTACTTCCTCCAGGCCGGTGGACATAAGTGAGCGCATGATGAGATAGATATTTGTTAATCTGAATCTTAATGAGCTGAGAGGCTACTTCCTCCAGGCCGGTGGATTTAAGAGAGCGCATGATGTGATAGATATTTGTTAATCTGAACCTTAATGAGCTGAGAGGCTACTTCTTCCAGGCCGGTGGATTTAAGAGAGCGCATGATGAGATCCACAGACACACACACACCCACTCAAGGACCTTTTTCCAAAAAAAATTTTTTTTTGATTTAGGGGGACCCAAAACATGTATTTCCGGTGAAATTTCGGTATCGAATTTTTGGGTGGAATGCAATACCTTCTCTATATACTATGTGCGTAGTACGTGTAGAGAAAGTAAAAATCTGATGTGTTCCATTCACATGACTTTCTCTACATCTCTGCAACAGTTTATTGTTAAAACACTTATGTTTCTATTTACTTCACGCTAATCCGGGAAAAAGAAAGCGGAATAGTCTTATTACTTGCTTCCTTGTAAGTATAAGGGAAATAAGGGAGTACAGTAGGTTGAAGTGCAGTAAGTTTTTGTCTATCTCTTACTGTTTAACAATTATGCACAATGCCGTAAAATTCATCCAGAATAAAGTAGTCTTCAGAGGTTATTCCCAGAAAATTCAAGATATACATTTTATTTGTCAGGTAAATATCTTTAATATACGATTTTAATCAAAATCCTTAGAGCCATTTTTAAGGAAATCAAAATGTTCGAAATTTTTTTCATGAAAAAGGTAGTTTGGGGTGGGGGGATTTACTTGAAAATCTTCGTGTCGCATCCTTGGAATATACCAAACTTAAATACCAAGTTTGGACTTTAACGGTCTTTTCGTTTTTGAGCTATGATGCTCCCCCCACATACACACACGTCATTTTTCTAAAAATGCTTTTTTTTTGGATTCAGGGAGTCTCAAAACATGTATTTCCGGTGAAATCTCGGTATCGAATTTTTGGGTGCAATACAATACCTTCTTTATACACTATGTACATAGTTCGTATAGAGAAAGTAAAAAAAAATCAGAAAAAGGTCCTTGTGTGGGTGTGTCCGTGAATACGATAACTCAAAAGCGAAAAGTCGATAAAATACCAAACTTGGTTCTTAAGTTTAGTATCTTCCAGGGATGCGATTCGAAGATTTTGAGAAATATCCCTCCACCCCAAACTACCTTTTATATGGAAACAAATTCGAAAATTTTTATTTTCTCAAAAATGGCTCTATAACGATTTTGATTAAAATACCGTATATTATAGCTATTATACCTGCCAAATAAAATGTAACCTTCTCAGTCCTAGGAAAAAATAAATTCAATATGTTTGCTTTTGACCGGTTATTTTTATTAATAATATTCTAAAAAGGCTTCAAAAATACTTTTAAAAAATCCTGGCTTTTTAATTTTTATAAAAACGCTTGTCCCCTATGGGGGACATCAGGACACTAGGTACCATAATACTCTATATGGGATCCGATATTTAATAATACATTTTATGTTATTTTCTTTCATTTATTTGTTTTAATGGTAGTATAAATTGATTATACAGCAAATACAGAGTTTCACAAGAACTTTAGAGTAGTTATGTTCCTAAACTCATACATAGGGATAATGGTAATAACCATTTTTTAGATTGTAACAAAAATAGCATTATTTAAATCAAAGTCTTATAATTTTTGGGCTTAAGTAAATATACATTTTTTTTTTCACACTTTTAACAAACCAGAGTCAAAGTTCATGATAAAGTTTGAAACAATTGCGCGTGTCCTGCAAACACAAGAACACTTTGCACGTACAGCATCGTATTCGTGCTTTGTTAGCTGAGCATCCTGGAAAACGACAGCGGTTTTTTGTGACAGGCTCAGAGAATTCTGGGAGATGCAATGCATGCTTTGTTCGTAGAACATCCGGTGGTTAAGGAACTATAGTCTTACATTTGTAGCGCTTTGGTGTCGGAAGTTCATAGCTTGGATCATCCTCGGTTAATGAATCATTAATATGACAGATATTCTTCATATTTTCCCCTAAACTTTACACAATCTAAAATGTCTTTCTTGGGGATTTTTAGGGACAGCTGGTCACGTCTGTACTCTATCCATGAAGCACAGATCGCAAAATCGATAAAATGCATGATCACTCGTACAGTCCATTTTCTTGTTCTTGCTGTTATACTATACAAGCTAATCAGCCTATTTAAGAAGTCAACGCCACCCATATTTGTGTTGTATGCTTTTACGATTTGACGACAGTTCACTTCTATGTACTTCTTTTCTTTTCGGCACCAGCGCTGGCACTTGCCAACAGGATCGACTCCTTCTTTACTAGATATCAGCACCACAGGACGATTATCAAACCACTTCACAATTGATATTTGTCCATCATTTCGAACTGACTGATCTATTGAACCCCTGTTCCTTTTCTGCATCTCTTTGTCGCACTTAATCTTGGACATTTGAGGAAATCTGTTTTTTCGCAATGTTCCTGTACCCTGACACTGACTTTCATTATGTAGCATGTCCAAAAGAAGCTCAGACGTGAAGTATCTGTCCATATATGTTGTTTAACCTGGAGGAAGAGTTGCTGCAAGTTTTAAAACTGTTTTACCACCCACATCCAAATTTTATAACGGTCATTACTTACAATTGGATCACCTTTCCCTTGATAAAAAAAGAAATCCAATGATAGTCCATTAGGGGCAGCTAAGACAAAATTCTTTACACCATAGGGGTTTGGCTTTGTTTTGATAACCTGTCGGGCTGGTACATGGCCCCAGAAAGGGATCATCTGCTCATCCACTGCAACTTTTGGAGGTCTTGGGTTTAATATGCATCCATTCAAAACACATTGATAAATGGGTTGCATTTTCCAAAACTTGTTCCCTTCTTTATCGGTTTGTGGCACTTCGTCGTCATCAACAAGTTTCAGGTGCTTCCTTATCATGAAATATCTGTCACGGCTGATATTTTCTGCAATAGCACTTACTCTAGTTTTGTTGGCCCAGTACATCCTAATTCTGGGATATTTGAGACATGACATCATCATTGTTGCAGAAAAAACTTTTTCATTTATACAATTGTACCTTTCAGAGGTTTTCAATTTCTTTTAAATATCTTCTGTTAGTATAGTCAGTGTAACAAACATATCTTCAGGAATATATTTATTAACGTATTGTTGAGGGCTGAAATTTACAGGAATTATCTCTGGTTGCTCATATTCAGGTGCTGGTGGTAGTGGAGCAAAGGTTGAAGTTTTTTTCCAGAATGTTCTTGTATTGGGAGAATGGTTAGAAGCAATGAAATTATATTTTTCTTGTGCATCTTCCTTTTCTTCACTGCTATTAACATTTTCATTGCCAAGATCGGTATTAGTGACCTCAAAATCTGCAAATGTATTATCGTCATCATCAGAGAGTCCTAGGTCACTATCATCTCCATTCTAAACTTCATTAACAAAATCCTCACATTCTTTTGAATCTGAAAGGGAAAAACACAACATATACAGAACTTTTATGAATTTCAGGAAATGTAAACTATTTGCTTACAATCTGTGTATTTTAAACATGTATTTTATAATTTTTTGACGTTTTATGGCGAAAACCAGCACAAAGAAGAGTTAAAATTCAAGAAAACTTGACCAATACATTTTTAATGTAAGAAAAACAAACACGACTTTTTACAGTGTTGAGACCCATTAATCCCTACAGGGGACATTGAAAATGTGTGGCATGGTACGTATATACAAAACTTATTTTGAATGTTATTTGACAGTAATCTTTTAGTTTAGACATTTAAAAATATAACTGAACCAAAAGAACCGTTGTAATTACTGAAATACGACTGATAAAAACTACTTACATGCTTGAACACCAACAAAAAGCCTTCCTCTGATGTCAACCATTTTGTCACTGCCTTAAAACAAAGAAAAGGCAGGCTGATGTGACTTGTTTAAGTTCCAGTGTGTGCTGTCATCTTCCATTTATGCGTTGAGCGTCTAACACTATGACCAACCTATGAATCTTGTCACCAGATTTTTTTTTTAAAGTGCATGTTCTATGTCCCCTACAGGGGACGCAGGGACTGATGAGAGTATATCTTGAATTTTCTGGGAATATCCTCTTAAGATCTCTTTATTTTGAATGAATTTTACTGAATTTTCCGTAACTGGAAAATCGCAAGAGATACAAAAACTTGGGCCGCGCCGTGGCCGAGTGGTTAGACCACTCGACTCTCACCTAGACGGCCGGGGTTCGATCCCAAGCGACCGCATGTGAGATTTGTGGTGGACAAAACGGCGCTGGGGCGGGTTTTCTCCGGGTACTCCGGTTTCCCCCGCCATCGCATTCCACCGGTGCTCCATCATCATTCATGTATCATCAATGTCACCGCCTGCGGTGCCATTAGTAGTTAAAGCGGGCGTTAAACACTAACAAAACAAAAATACAAAAACTTACTACACAAAAATGTAAATCACGTTAAAACACACAATTTGTCATATACGTTTATTTCGTTGAATTTACCATTTGTGAGCTATTCATTTTTATTTGTTTCAGATTTAAAATTCAATATTTTTACTTTCTCTACGCGTACTATGTACATAGAGAAGGCACCCAAAAATTCGTTACCGGGACCCCTTGAAAAATTGTTCGCGTGTGTATGTGTGTGTGGGGGGGGGGGGAGCAGCATAGTTAAAAAACGAAAAGACTGTTAAACACCATATTTGGTAGGTATTTAAGTTTGGTATCTTCCAAGGATGGGACATGAAGATTTTCAAGATAATTCCCCCACCCCAAACTAACCTTTACATAGAAATGTTAATTTTCTCAAAATGGCTCTAACGATTTTGATTAAAATACTTATATTAGAGATATTTACATGCCAAATAAAATGTATAACTTGAATTTTCTGGGAATAGCCTCTGAAGATCTCTTCGTTCTAGATGACTTTTGTATAACTGATAAACTGTAAGAGATAGGCAAAAACTTACTACACAAAAAATGTAGTTCTAGTTAAAACACACAGTTTATGTCATTACATTTTTTTCGTGGAGTTGATCGTTTTCGAGATATTTCTATCTATTGGTTTCAGTTTTAAACTTCTTAAACTTTTCTCATACGGAAACTTGTTAACCCCTGGCCATGCATTGAAACGAATTTCAATCACATAGCAACCACATTTTAAAAGATTTTACTGTTGGTTTAGCCTAGTGTATTCCTTTATTTCCCTTATAATTATGATAATTAAATAATTAGACCATTTCTGCTGATTATTATCCCGATTAACATGAAGTAGATAAGAGAATAAGGCCTTTTAGTAATAATTTATTACAGAGATCTAGAGAAAGTCATGTGCATGGAACATATCAGACTTTTATATTACGAATTACGCATTCATATGAATCTGCCATAAGATATAAATAAAAGCTTACCAAGTATATTTCAAATAAGTTTTTCCTGAGTTAAGCGATATTCGAGATTTCTGTTATTATTTATTTCAACTTGACGATACGTCACCTCAAAAAAAAAAAAAAAAAAAAAAAAAATGAGTCATCCCCAGATTCCGTGTCGATCGAAGAGCTTCGGGTATCTTCGTAAAAGCTCCGCACACGAAATAACTCTACAGTGGCCTGTGACTGACAGCGCAATGGTTAACTTCTCAATAGATACTCAAAACAGATCACGGCCGAGAGCTTAAAAAGACCTCGCTTCAAATCAAAAGCTCCTAGTTTCAAATCTCGCGCTGTTTGTCATTTTCTTATGTTTGTCAATTTTATGACTGAATATGTAGAACATAGTATTGCATTAATATAGCTTTGGCATTTGAAATTATGGGCCTATCTATGCATACAGAAACATAATTGCACTAACACTCGTGTTAAATAACTAACTAAAAGAAATCTTATGTGTTCCATTCATATGACTTTCTCTACATCTCTGTAACAAATTATTAAAAAGCTTATGTTTCTATCTACTTCATGCTAATTCAGATATATATTAACAGAAATGACTTCTCAGTGAAATGAAATAAAGGAAAACACTAGGCTAAAATGATAGTCAAATATTTTAAAAGCTGGTTGCCATGTGGATGAAATCCGTTTCTTTGCATTGCCAGGATTGTCAAATTATCGTGTGTGAAAAGGTTTAAGTACTTTAAAACTGAAACGAATAACAAGGAATTACTAAAAATGACTTTTTTCTATCTCTTACGGTTTACAAAATCCAGCAAAATGTATTTTAAATAAAGAGGTCTTCAGAGACTATTCCCAAAAAATTCAAGATATGCATGTTATCTGACATGTGAATATCTTTAATGTGCAGTATTTTAATCAAAATGTTTGAGTAAATCAACATTCTCGAAAATTTGTTTATAAAAATGTAAATGGTGTGTTATTTATGGACGCTCTTTATCTACTGTGGTTCCCAGCGTCCCATTCTAAATTGGGCGTGAAAGACCGCTTAATTTTGCTCAGAGGTCTCTCTATCAGGTTTGAGGTTCTTTTACGAGGCGTAAATCTAACGGGACCAACGGCTTTACTTCCCTTCCGAAGGAAGCAATGCTAAGGATTTTTACACCCGAAAAAAATCCATCGTCCTCCGCCGGACTTGAACCCGCAACCTTGGGTATATGAAGTTAGCATGGTAACCATTACACCACGGAGGACGACAATTTGTTCATGTAAAGGGTAGTTTAGGGCGGGGGGATCTTCCTCAAAATCTTCATGTCGCTTCCTTGGAAGATACTTACTTTAAATACCATGTTTGGTATTTCACCATTTTTAATATTTGAGTTATCTTGTTCACAGACACACGTACACACAGGACCTTTTTCTAAAAATGAATTTTTAGATACAGGGTACCCTAAAACGTGTATTTCCGGTGAAATCTCGGTATGTACTTTTTAGATGGAATGCATTACCTTCTCCATACGTCCATGTGTAGATACGTGCAGAGAAAGTAAAATATGCATAAATAAAACTGAAACCCAAAAAATAAACATAATTAATATCAGGTGTATCCCTGAGCCCGTATAACAGCCTCCTTCTTCAGGGCATAGACAAAATAAGTGCCTACAGTAATGTGGATGAGAAGCTTCTTGAATTTGTGCATGGAAGCCATCTTTTGTCCTTCCCCCGTTTACAGGTAATTGGAGCGTAACTCCTTTTTTTACCTCAGCCTACACATTCTCTATATTATCGAGCATTACCGTGTATTGCACAACGTTCATGTAACCGTCAAGCTGCCATAGTACAGCTAAATCGTCCCTTGATATCCAACCTTAACTCAATGCAGATGCGCGACCAGGATGGAATTGTGAAGCCACGGATGTGTTTGATCACTTTGTGAAGGGTGCATTTGATCGCTTTGTGAAGAGTGTGTTTGATCACTTTGTGAAGAGTGTGTTTGATCGCTTTGTGAAGAGTGTGTTTGATCACTTTGTGAAGAGTGTGTTTGATCGCTTTGTGAAGAGTGTGTTTGATCGCTTTGTGAAGAGTGTGTTTGATCACTTTGTGAAGGGTGCATTTGATCGCTTTGTGAAGGGTGCATTTGATCGCTTTGTGAAGGGTGTGTTTGATCACTTTGTGAAGAGTGTGTTTGATCGCTTTGTGAAGAGTGTGTTTGATCGCTTTGTGAAGAGTGTGTTTGATCACTTTGTAAAGAGTGTGTTTGATCACTTTGTGAAGGGTGTGTTTGATCACTTTGTGAAGAGTGTCTTTGATCACTTTGTGAAGAGTGTCTTTGATCACTTTGTGAAGAGTGTCTTTGATCACTTTGTGAAGAGTGTGTTTGATCACTTTGTGAAGAATGTGTTTGATCACTTTGTAAAGAGTGTGTTTGATCACTTTGTGAAGGGTGCATTTGATCGCTTTGTGAAGGGTGCATTTGATCGCTTTGTGAAGAGTGTGTTTGATCGCTTTGTGAAGAGTGTCTTTGATCGCTTTGTGAAGAGTGTGTTTGATCGCTTTGTGAAGAGCGTCTTTGATCGCTTTGTGAAGTGTGTGTTTGATCGCTTTGTGAAGAGTGTGTTTGATCGCTTTGTGAAGTGTGTGTTTGATCGCTTTGTGAAGTGTGTGTTTGATCGCTTTGTGAAAAGTGTGTTTGATCGCTTTGTGAAGGGTGTGTTTGATCGCTTTGTGAAGAGTGTGTTTGATCGCTTTGTGAAGAGTGTGTTTGATCGCTTTGTGAAGAGTGTCTTTGATCGCTTTGTGAAGAGTGTCTTTGATCGCTTTGTGAAGAGTGTCTTTGATCGCTTTGTGAAGTGTGTGTTTGATCGCTTTGTGAAGTGTGTGTTTGATCGCTTTGTGAAGAGTGTGTTTGATCGCTTTGTGAAGTGTGTGTTTGATCACTTTGTGAAGAGTGTGTTTGATCGCTTTGTGAAGTGTGTGTTTCATCGCTTTGTGAAGAGTGTCTTTGATCGCTTTGTGAAGTGTGTGTTTGATCGCTTTGTGAAGTGTGTGTTTGATCGCTTTGTGAAGTGTGTGTTTGATCGCTTTGGGAAGAGTGTCTTTTATCGCTTTGTGAAGTGTGTGTTTGATCGCTTTGTGAAGTGTGTGTTTGATCGCTTTGTGAAGAGTGTGTTTCATCGCTTTGTGAAGAGTGTCTTTGATCGCTTTGTGAAGAGTGTCTTTGATCGCTTTGTGAAGTGTGTGTTTGATCGCTTTGTGAAGTGTGTGTTTGATCGCTTTGTGAAGAGTGTGTTTGATCGCTTTGTGAAGTGTGTGTTTGATCGCTTTGTGAAGTGTGTGTTTGATCGCTTTGTGAAGAGTGTGTTTGATCGCTTTGTGAAGTGTGTGTTTGATCGCTTTGTGAAGAGTGTGTTTGATCGCTTTGTGAAGTGTGTGTTTGATCGCTTTGTGAAGAGTGTGTTTGATCGCTTTGTGAAGAGTGTCTTTGATCGCTTTGTGAAGTGTGTGTTTGATCGCTTTGTGAAGTGTTTGTTTCATCGCTTTGTGAAGAGTGTCTTTGATCGCTTTGTGAAGTGTGTGTTTGATCGCTTTGTGAAGTGTGTGTTTGATCGCTTTGTGAAGAGTGTCTTTGATCGCTTTGTGAAGAGTGTCTTTGATCGCTTTGTGAAGTGTGTGTTTGATCGCTTTGTGAAGAGTGTGTTTGATCGCTTTGTGAAGAGTGTGTTTGATCGCTTTGTGAAGAGTGTCTTTATTCGCTTTGTGAAGAGTGTCTTTATTCGCTTTGTGAAGAGTGTGTTTGATCGCTTTGTGAAGAGTGTGTTTGATCACTTTGTGAAGAGTGTGTTTGATCACTTTGTGAAGAGTGTCTTTGATCGCTTTGTGAAGTGTGTGTTTGATCGCTTTGTGAAGAGTGTGTTTGATCGCTTTGTGAAGAGTGTGTTTGATCACTTTGTGAAGAGTGTCTTTGATCACTTTGTGAAGAGTGTGTTTGATCACTTTGTGAAGAGTGTGTTTGATCGCTTTGTGAAGAGTGTCTTTGATCACTTTGTGAAGAGTGTGTTTGATCACTTTGTGAAGAGTGTGTTTGATCACTTTGTGAAGAGTGTCTTTGATCGCTTTGTGAAGAGTGTCTTTGATCGCTTTGTGAAGAGTGTGTTTGATCGCTTTGTGAAGTGTGTGTTTGATCACTTTGTGAAGAGTGTGTTTGATCACTTTGTGAGCGGTTGTTTGATCGCTCTGTGAAGGGTGTGTTTGATCACTTTTTGAAGGGTGTGTTTCATCACTTTGTGAAGGGTGTGTTTCATCACTTTGTGAAGGGTGTATTTGATCGCTTTGTGAAGGGTGTGTTTGATCACTTTGTGAAGGGTGTATTTGATCGCTTTGTGAAGGGTGTATTTGATCGCTCTGTGAAGGGTGTGTTTGATCACTTTGTGAAGTGTGTGTTTGATCACTTTGTGAAGTGTCTGTTTAATCACTTTGTGTAGGGTGCGTTTGATCACTTTGTGAAGGGTGTATTTGATCACTTTGTGAAGTGTATGTTTAATCGCTTTGTGAAGTGTGTGTTTGATCACTTTGTGAAGTGTGTGTTTGATCGCTTTGTGAAGAGTCTGTTTGATCGCTTTGTGAAGTGTGTGTTTGATCGCTTTGTGAAGTGTGTGTTTGATCGCTTTGTGAAGAGTGTGTTTGATCGCTTTGTGAAGTGTGTGTTTGATCGCTTTGTGAAGAGTGTGTTTGATCGCTTTTCGAAGTGTGTGTTTGATCGCTTTGTGAAGAGTGTGTTTGATCGCTTTGTGAAGAGTGTCTTTGATCGCTTTGTGAAGTGTGTGTTTGATCGCTTTGTGAAGTGTTTGTTTCATCGCTTTGTGAAGAGTGTCTTTGATCGCTTTGTGAAGTGTGTGTTTGATCGCTTTGTGAAGTGTGTGTTTGATCGCTTTGTGAAGAGTGTCTTTGATCGCTTTGTGAAGAGTGTCTTTGATCGCTTTGTGAAGTGTGTGTTTGATCGCTTTGTGAAGAGTGTGTTTGATCGCTTTGTGAAGAGTGTGTTTGATCGCTTTGTGAAGAGTGTCTTTGATCGCTTTGTGAAGAGTGTGTTTGATCGCTTTGTGAAGAGTGTGTTTGATCACTTTGTGAAGAGTGTGTTTGATCACTTTGTGAAGAGTGTCTTTGATCGCTTTGTGAAGTGTGTGTTTGATCGCTTTGTGAAGAGTGTGTTTGATCGCTTTGTGAAGAGTGTGTTTGATCACTTTGTGAAGAGTGTCTTTGATCACTTTGTGAAGAGTGTGTTTGATCACTTTGTGAAGAGTGTGTTTGATCGCTTTGTGAAGAGTGTCTTTGATCACTTTGTGAAGAGTGTGTTTGATCACTTTGTGAAGAGTGTGTTTGATCACTTTGTGAAGAGTGTCTTTGATCGCTTTGTGAAGAGTGTCTTTGATCGCTTTGTGAAGAGTGTGTTTGATCGCTTTGTGAAGTGTGTGTTTGATCACTTTGTGAAGAGTGTGTTTGATCACTTTGTGAGCGGTTGTTTGATCGCTCTGTGAAGGGTGTGTTTGATCACTTTTTGAAGGGTGTGTTTCATCACTTTGTGAAGGGTGTGTTTCATCACTTTGTGAAGGGTGTATTTGATCGCTTTGTGAAGGGTGGCTTTGATCACTTTGTGAAGGGTGTATTTGATCGCTTTGTGAAGGGTGTATTTGATCGCTTTGTGAAGGGTGTGTTTGATCACTTTGTGAAGTGTGTGTTTGATCACTTTGTGAAGTGTCTGTTTAATCACTTTGTGTAGGGTGCGTTTGATCACTTTGTGAAGGGTGTATTTGATCACTTTGTGAAGTGTATGTTTAATCGCTTTGTGAAGTGTGTGTTTGATCACTTTGTGAAGTGTGTGTTTGATCACTTTGTGAAGTGTGTGTTTGATCACTTTGTGTGGGTGTGTTTGATCGCTTTGTGAAGGGGTTGTTTGATCACTTTCCGAAGGGTGTGTTTGATCGCTTTGTGAAGGGGTTGTTTGATCACTTTGTGAAGGGTGTGTTTGATCGCTTTGTGAAGGGGTTGTTTGATCACTTTGTGAAGGGTGTGTTTGATCGCTTTGTGAAGGGGTTGTTTGATCACTTTGTGAAGGATGTGTTTGATCACTCAGTGAAGGTGTATTAAGTAAAAATAAAATGGATCTTAAAAAATGTTTTAAAACATTGGTTTTCTTAACAATACTTTTAGTATTTCTGCGCACCACATGGTTTCGTGTGCAGCATATTGATGTTCGGTAAAATAAACCCTTAAAGAAGCATATAGTAACTATCTTATTATTAACTGTATTGCATGTCGTGAATGAAATAAGTATATCAAATAAATAGCCGCTATGTGCCGATTCAAGATCTTTAAGAGAAGGGGGAAGAAAAAAAGTTTGCTACATGCGAGAAGCGAACCTACGACTTTCAGTACAGAAGTAATCTACGTTTTGTCAGCGCTACAGTGAATATACATGGAAAGTGGCAAGTTTAACAACCCAAACTACATCATGTTTTGTGTCGTTAATACTTTTAGCTAATTTGATAGTTTGTTGTTGAAGAAACTTAAGTTATATATCTGATTATGATTATTGGTCATATGGGTTAGTAATATTAAGATTTGGAACTAGTGACAACTTGTTGCTGCCGCTGCACAACTGTATCACGTATGGTGCTGTGGCGCTGTGGCGTGAGGGTCTTAGACGAATTTGGCGTTACAGACATGACTCATTTTTTTAGCGACGGATATACTATACATATTAGGTAGAGAACGTACTTCAATCCACCTAAACGTTATATACCGAAATTTTACCGGGAATATATGCTTTGAAAACACCCGAGTCCAAAAATAATATTTGTAGAAAAAAAAAAGTCATAGTGGCGTCTGTGGACAGCACATCTCAAAAATGACGTCCTTTAAGTACCAAACTTGGTATTAAAGTATAGTAAATTCCAAGAATACGACACGAAGATAATGGATAATGGATAATAATCCATCCGAAAATTAACCTTCACATGGAACACTTTTGGAAATTTTCATTTTCCTCAAAAATGGTTCTAACGATTTTTATTAAAATGAAAAATATTAAAACTATTTACATGCCAAATATTATGTATATACTTGTACAGACAAACAAAAAGACTAAATTAAAAGTACATAATCCTCAGTTTCTTATTGCTTAGTTATTTATTATAAATGTTAGGTCTTATAATGCTGGCATATTAATTGCTTCTTGATTCATGTGGGAATCGCCTCTGAAGCCTTCTTCATTTTGGAGAACTTTTGCATTGCCGGTAAACCGTAAGAAATATACAAAATCTTACTACACAAAAGATGTGGATTTCGTAAAAACATACAATTAATGCCAAATGCATTTTTTTTTTGTTTTTTGTTTTTTTGTTGAGGTTAACCATTTCTGCATATTCAGCGTTATTGATTTCAATTTTAAAATACTTTTATTGTTCTAAAACGTAAATACCAAACTTGGTATTTAAGATCAGCATCTTCCAAGGTTGCGACACAGTTTTCAAGAAAATCCTCCACAACCAACTACCCTTTACATGGAAAATTGATTTCCTCTGGCTCTAAAATTTTTTATTAAATAGCAAAGGCTTAAGACATTTTTATGTCAAATGAAATATATATCTTGAGTTTTCTGGAAATAGTCTAAGAAAACGTATTATTGATGGCTTTTGTATAACTGGTAAATCGTGACTGATAAGACAAAATTTTACTACACAAACCGAGCAGAATGGCTCAGATGGTTTCGTCTTGTGACCCGCATTCGGGAGATCGCGGGTTCGCTTCCGGTGACCGGCCTCCCTGACTCATGGCTTTTTTCTGGGGTTTCCTCAGGACGCTAGGCGAATACTGGCATCTCCCGAATTTTCTGTCCCTCCATGTCGTTTTCATTGTCATTTCCTTCCTCCTGTTGGTTTCTTTCAGGGTTGGAAGTGTCCGATATGGTGCTCGGTGCGGCGTGGCAGGTAAAAAGGATGCTCAAAGTGACGATCTTCCACCCTTAGTTTGGCTGTAGCGTTGGACCCTATGACCCAGTCCTGCTTTCGGGTGCTTCAATCAGGAAACTGTAGGGGCCCTGCCATGCTGTGTCATTGCTCCTGGTTCCGGTCGCTCGGTGTGTCTACTCACCTCATTCCCCCCCCCCCGGGTCTCCTCGTGAGGCGGAGATACAATAACCTCAGGTTTGATGCCATGACCGTATCCTATCCTATCCTAACCTACTACACAAAAAATCTTATGTGTTCCATTCACATGACTTTCTCTACCTGTTCCGCAAATAAACTATTGTTACAAATGATTGTTCTTTTATCTGCTTCACGTTAATCGAAATAAACATTAGTCTTATTACTTACTCCCCTGTAAGTAGAAGGGAATGCACTAGACTAAACAACAGTCAATCTTTTTAAAGCTGTCGCTAAGCGATTGACACTGGAATTGTTCATTTTCCATGACCATGACCACGGGTAAAACAAAACGGTTGATAACTTCTCGTTTGAGAAAATATGAATTTTAATATTGAAACCAATAACAGGGAATATATTGGAAATGTTAGCTCTACATAAAACTGTATACAACATAAATTATGTGTTTTAACAAGATCTTCTTTTTGTGTAGCAGGTATTCTGTCTATCTCTTAGGGTTTACCAGTTATGCAGAAGTCATTCAGAGTGAAGAAATTCAGGACATACATTTTTTTACAGAGTAATTAATATGTTTAACATACGACATTTTAATCAAGATCGTTAGAGCCATTTTTGAGAACATCGAAAGTGTTGAAAAATATCCCATGCAGCGGCGGCTACTGTATAGGAGCACAAGAGCACGTGAACCTCCAATATTTCTTAATGGGTCTTCTTTTTCAGGAAACATTTAATAGAATGCGCTATCCGGTGCCACTTGTTTAAATATGCCGCGCTCTGCTCTTCAGATTGAACACAGTCGAGAACCCGAGTATGTGGCAACAACGCTTGTAGCACAGACCTCGTGTGCTAGCGTATAACTAACGTTTACCAGCTCTGCGCTTGCGCGCCCAACAAAACAGCTCGGAATTTTACAGCCAGAAATGAGCACAGTGCGACCGTGCACGTTAACACCTCCAGGCTTCTGTTTATCAGCGGGAGGTGCTGCTATCTTTGAGATTTAGTTGAAACTATCCGGAAGTGCAACTGCAGTCTTTGTGAGACGCGCTATTTTTCTTAGTAATTTGCATTTTATGCGAGAGTTAAGCTTAAGAGAGAGTTAAGCAGTTCAAAACAGAAAACAACCTCAACGAAGAAACATTTCTGCAACTAACCGAGCTACTGAAGATTATTATCACTACGACCATGACTACATCAGAACCAGAAATATGCTTTTCCACAATAAAAAGAATCGATTTTCAGCACTGGCAATGCTTGATATTGAGAACAAACTGGTCAACAGCATAAAAGACTTTAATCATCGAGTGTTAGAAAAGTTTGCGTATTTGAAAAACCGGCGCGTGGAATTTCTATACAAATAAATTTGGTGTTAATTACGTAATTCAAACAATGTAAATATTATTCAGTGTAAATACCATTCTTCACATGAACTGCATCAAAGGACTTCACCCCTTCATCACCTCATATTGGTGTTAACTCTCGGAGAAATTCGACATCTTTACAATACTGGATGGGTGATGATTTGTGTAACAAATTTATAATTCTTGTTATTAGGCACTATCACTGTTTCTAATATTACTGGATTTGATGTTGCGGCGACGGCGGTAGCAGTAGCGGCAGCGGCTGCAGTGGTGGTAAATTGCTAATTTTGTGAACACCTATATTTTTAATCCACGAGCCGCCACTGATCCCATGCAAAGGATAGTGTGGAGATTCTTTTAAAAGCCTACATGTCGCATCCTTGGAAGATATTGATGTGGCGTATGAACAGTTTTGGAGACTGTAGATAAAGAGGGAAGGGTAGTCTTCATGTCACATAAACACGAAGCAAATATTACGCTATTTCTTCGCCATTTCTTTTGCCTTTTCCCCGGCCTGAGTTGCCTCTACACCCCTCAGTGAGTTGTCTTTCTGTTTCTAAAACAAGAAGAAACATCGACTGAAAACTGCAATGCCATACTGGGATTTGAACCACGAATCTCCCGGTCTCTAGCCAGTTGCTCTACCACTGAGTTACCATGGCAACATGACGACATACCATTGAATTTCTCAATTGAGTCACATGTTTCCCGGTGAACCTCAAGGAGATCTCAAATTATTTTGAGATGACAATGTTGGCGACTTTCAATGTTGTAAGTACTTTAAGTCCAAGATTCATAGTATAGCCAACTATTATGAACAATTGTGATAATTTTAATTGTTTTCTCACAGAAACCGTGAGAAGAACAGGAGTTGGATAGGTAGAATCAGTTGAGAAATTCACTGCTGTGCCGGCATGTTGTCATGGTAGATCAGTAGTAGAGCAACCGGCTAGAGACCGGGAGATCCGTGGTTAAAATCCCGGCTATGGCATTGAGTTTTCAGTCTGGCTCTACCCATCCAACTCCTGTCCTACACATGGTTTCTGTGAGAAAACAATTAACATTAAGAAGAAACTTCCTCTATGAACATTTGGATGGCGCACTTTCTTCTAAGTGGCTTGAATTTAACTTAACACGGTATAGCTCAACCTACTGTTAGCTGCTTTGTAAATGCGATATTAATGTTCTTTTAGTGCAAAAAACATAAATATCTGGACTGGAGTACAAATTATAGCCATTATGCAACAATTTCTAAATGTTGTATAGGGCAGTAATTATTGGCTTCAGTTGATTTTCATTTCTATGAAGATGGCCATCCAATAGCATTTCCGTTTCGAAATATTCACGATGAGGGTTTTAGTTGATTCGCTATACAACGTGCTGATATTGAATAACTCGTGCGACATGTAAATAGGAGATGACAAAGTTGCAACATTTCCGTGTGCTAATTACTGTATACCATTATGCATTGAATATTACCATCGTTATTGTGCCAGAAAATTGATTAATATTTAGTGGTCTGAATGCAACAGAACTGCGCTTTTTTACGCTCTTTAAGTAGGACTATCAGCTGTTCTCGGTATTCTTGAATGTGCGGTATACATATATATATATATATATATATATATATATATATATATATATATGCATATATATATGAAGTAGTGAAACGACGTAAATGGTAGATCATAATTTGTAGTCACACACAAACTTGAGATATTTAGGTACGTAGCATATGTGCACTCTGATGTATTCTAGTGTTCCCATCGACCATCGACTGACAGATTCTTCAGAGCTTTAATATCGCAACATACAACATATGAATTTTTCCACCAAATGCCCTGGATAATTAAATCGAAGCACTTGTTTGGACACTTCTAAAGCGCTCAATTCGATATTAAATTCTACAGCGCGTTCCATCGGATTGTAAAAGCATTCATCCTGAATGAGTAAACGCAGAGCAGCACATATGCATTGGTAAAGTCATCAGAACGTTCGATCTGCTGTTTCAGGTGGTGCTAAAAGACTGGATAACCTGGTGGAAATCGTGAGTGTGTAATAATATAAAAGTTGCTTTTGATGGTTGCAGCAAACTATACTATTGGATAGGTAGTCAGACTGAAAAATTCAATGCCGTGCCGGCATGTTGCCATGCTAATTTAGTGGCTAGAGCAACCGGCTAGAGACCGGGAGATCCATGGTTCAAATCCCGGCTATAGATTGATTTTTACTTTTTCTAGCATGTATGTACATACAGTGTACATATTAGCTAGAGAAGGTATTGTATTTCACCCAAAATTTGATCTGGAGATTTTACCGGAAATATGTTTTGAGGCCCCCTCAGTCCAGAAAAAACAATTTTACAAATAGGTCCGTGTGGTGTGCCTGTGGACAGCATAGCACAAAATCGAAAAGAGCGTTGAATACCAAACTTGGTATTTAAGTTTTGTATACTCCAAGGATGCCACATTAAGATTCTTAAGAGAATCTTCACACCGCAGACCACCCTTTATATGGAAACTTTTTTGAACATTTTGTTTTTCTCAAAAATGGCTCTAACAACGCATGTTAAAGATATTTACGTCACAAATAAAATGAATATTTTGAATCCTCTGGGAATATACACTTTATTATGGACGATTTTTGCAGAATTTTGCATAACGGTTAAACCGTGAAAGATAGACAAAAACTTCCTTCACAAAAAAATTTACATCTCGTTAAAACAATAATTTATGTCATATATGTTTTTTTAAGATTTGATTGTTTTAGAGTTATTCAGAACTGTTGGTTTCAGTTTAAGATTCTTTTCCCGAACGGGAAGTCATTCCTAGCAAACAAAGAGAACCGAATTTTAATTGTTTCATATAGCCATCAGCTTTTAAAAGATTTCATTCCTAGCAAACAAAGAGAACCGAATTTTAATTGTTTCATATAGTCACCAGCTTTTAAAAGATTTGACTATCACATTACTCTAGTGTATTTCCTTATTCCCCTCCTACTTACAAGGAAGCAAGTAATTAGGCTAATTCTGGATATGTTTATCTTGATTACCGGGATGTAGATAAAAATGATCTTTTGAAAGAAATGTTTGTTTGTGGAACAGCTACAGAAAGTTATGTGAACGGAACACATCAGTCTTACTCTATCTACCTCCATCC
This sequence comes from Hymenopus coronatus, assembly GCA_030762935.1. Lineage (NCBI taxonomy): Eukaryota > Metazoa > Arthropoda > Insecta > Mantodea > Hymenopodidae > Hymenopus > Hymenopus coronatus. The sequence goes on along the minus strand of CM060886.1, from coordinate 18,236,631 downwards.
CACTCACGGTGTGTATAATTTCTCTAGCAGCAATGCATCGCGGACCTCCCCACAAATTGTTTAATCCCGTGCTAGAAAACCTGAATTCAGGAATAAAAGGATTTTTCAATTTCTAAGAAGTATCAAGTATATATTGGATAAATTTATAACGTATTGTAGCGAAGTTCATTAATTTCTTGACAATTTTAAAAATGCCCAAATGCATGCTCCTTTTTCTCAACGTATAGGAAATTATCGCATGTTATTAGAGACCTTTATGAACTTTTAATGGAAGAATGTTTAAAACTTTTTCTGAATTTGATATGTGGTAAGTTTTTAAATTTGTCCTGCATAAAAGCAAAATTATGTTTAATCATTTTTGACAAAAATAGCATCATTAAGAAACCTTGTGTTAAAATTACCGCATACATGTAGGAAACAGCTGTGTGTGTATGTGTGTGTTTGTGCGTGTTTGTATGTGTGTATGTGTATGTGTGTATGTGTATGTGTATATGTGTATGTGTGTATGTGTGTGTATGTGTGTATGTGTATGTATGTATGTATGTATGTATGTGTGTATGTGTGTGTATGGTATGTATGTATGTGTGTATGTGTGTATGTGTATGTATGTGTATGTGTGTATGTGTGTGCGTGTGTGTATGTGTGTGTATGTGTGTGCGTGTGTATGTGTATGTGTGTGCGTGTGTGTATGTGAGTATATGTGTGTATGTGTATGTGTGTATGTGTGTGCGTGTGTGTATGTGTGTATGTGTGTTGTATGTCTGTATGTGTGTATGTGTGTGAGTATGTGTGTATGTGTGCGTGTGTATGTGTGTGTATGTGTGCGTGTGTGTATGTGTGTGTATGAGTGTGTGTATCTGTGTATGTGTGTGTATGTGTGTGTATGTGTGCATGTGTGTATGTGTGTATGTGTGAGTATGTGTGTGAGTATGTGTGTATGTGTGCGTGTGTGTATCTGTGTATGTATGTGTGTATGTGTGTGTATGTGTGTATGTGTGTATGTGTGTATGTGTGTATGTGTGTGTATGTGTGTATGTGTGTATGTGTGTGTATGTGTGTATGTGTGTGTATGTGTGCGTGTGTGCAAGTGTGTATGTGTGTATGTGTGTATCTGTGTATGTGTGTGTATGTGTGTGTATGTGTGTATGTGTGTATGTATGTATGTATGTGTGTATGTATGTATGTGTGTATGTGTGTATGTGTGCGCGTGTGTGTGTGTGTGTGTGTGTGAGAAAAGGATTACTAAAATATCTGATGTGTTACATTCACATCGCTGTAACAAATTATTGATAAAAAGCATATTCTACTATCTACTTTATGATAATCGAGATAAACATTAGCAGGAAGTTTCTTAATTACTTGCTTTCTTGTAAGTAGAAGGAAATACACTAAGCTAAAGTAATATTCAAATATTTTAAAAGCTAGTTACCATGTGGATGAAATCCTTTCTATGCAGTGCTTGGAGTTTATTACTTTCCGTGTGAACAAAGTTTTTAAGTACGTTAAGTCTGAAACAAATAACAAGGAATATCTCAGAAACGATTCAATTCCACGAAAAAAAATATATGACATACATTGTGTATTTTAACATGGTCTACATTTTTTGTGTGGTAAGTTTTTGTCTATATCTTATGGTTTACCAGCTACGCAAAATTCACTAAAATTCATTCAGAATAAAATTCATTCTTTTGTGGCTATTCCCAGAAAATTCAAGGTATACATTTTATTTGCAATACAAATATCTTTAATATACGGTATTTTAATCAAAATCGTTACAGCCATTTTTGAGAAAATCAAAATTTTCGAAATTTTTTCCATGTAAAGCGTAGTTTGGGGTGGGGGATTTTTCTCAAAATCTTCGTGTCGCATTCCTGGAAGATGCTAAACTTAAATACCAAGTTTGGTATTTTACCGACTTTTTGTTCTTGAGTTATAGTGTCCACAGACACACGGAAATTCACACACACGGAACTTTTTCTGAAAATGTTTTTTTTTATACAGGGGACCCTAAAACGTGTATTTCTGGTACAACCTCGGTATCGAATTTTGGGTGGATTACAATACCTTTTCTATATACTTGGTACATAGTACATGTAGAGAAAGTAAAAACAAAGAGTCGGATGAGTGGCTGAGTGGTTAGACCACTCGCCTCCCGCCTAGTGACCCGGGTTCGATTCCAAGTGACAGCATTGAGATTTGAGGTGGACAAAGCGGCGCAGAGACTGATTTTCTCCGGGTTTCCCGATTTCCCCTGTCATTACATTCCACCAGTACTCCTTCATTTCATGTGTTACCAGTGTGTTATTCTGAAAACATTTTTTCCGACAAAATAACTCAACATTTCAAGACAATTCATCCTTCTTCGTTTATTCATCTATGCTAATGGGATTTCTATTCAGGGTAATTAGTCAATTATAGCTCACACGCAAAATATTTGACTTAGGTGTATTCCCTGCTCATTAACTAATAACCAAAGCATTGCCAACTGCTTCACGAAAATAATCACATACTACGGAAGAGATATTTGCGTGGAGATAACACCTGGGTGGAGTATTTATATGAGGAAGAAAAATTACCTTACTAGAACATTCGATTTTCATGAGGGTGAAAATTCTCATATCAATATCATTAGAGTGAAGTCTTTCAACTATTCTTTGACATTTTTCACCAGGTGCGCTATTTTGTTACTCACTCCCCTCTTTTTCCTCCTCCTCCAACTTCTTGTCTTAGTGATAGCTAAATTGTACTGCGACGTTATGCTAATAAAATAGGAAATGGATTCAACGTGTGTAATATTTGATTCGCTTTTTGTTTTCTCTACTACGTGTATAGTAAGTAGAGAAGTTATTGCATCCCACGCATAAATTCGACATTTAGCGAGATTTCGCCGGAAACACAAGACTTGAGGACTATGAATCCAAAAATAAAATAAAGGAAAATGGTAAAATGCATGCTCAGACGTGTGTATCTTAAACATCGTAACTCAAAAATTAAATCTCGATAGATACAAAACTTGGTATTTCAGTGCCTTACAAAAAATGCGAAGATTTTCAAGAAAATTCGCCCAACCCTCCATGCAACTTTTTCAAAATATTTATTTTATAACAATTGTTGTAACAATTTGAATTAAAATACCATATATTAACGATACTTAACATATTAAATGTATTTATTTGAATTTTCTGGGAATAGCTTGTGAAGTCCTCTTCATTTGGAAATAAAGTTTTATAATTCTACATACTTACTTGATGTATGAAAATAGAAAATACAATGCGCTCTTAGGTTTCTTTAAAATCCACAATTTATTTTTAATTTTTTTTTTTTTTTTTTGTGACATCAACCATTTCCGAGGCATCGACTTGGGCACGAGCGACTGTTTTTACATTTGATTTTACCACTCTCGAAAGACTACAATAATCATTTGAATGTTGTTTCTTTTGTATCTATAACAAAATGAGTAATGCAGCTATTTCTAGAAGGATTTATCTCAATGAAGATGAAGTAGATAGAAACAAAGATTTGTAAATATTACTAAGGCAGAGAAGACATTGTATTCCACACACGTTTTCGATACTAAAATTGCACCGTAAAGACATGTTTTAAGGACACATTGATCCAAAGTGTTTAGAAAAAGGTATGTTTTCTTGTGTGTGTGTATGTGGGTGTGTGTGTGCGTGCGAACAGCATAACTCAAAACGAAAAGTCGGTTAAATATCAAACTTGGTGTCCAAGGATGCGATACGAACATTACACTGGCCAACAATGAAAATGTTTCGGGCTCAAAAATAGTTAATTCTTATGCATTTCCTTCTGATGAATTGTAAAGTCACCATAAAAATGACAGATTAGCTCTTGCTTTGGAGATAAAGTGACATTTCATTTTTATGGTCTACATTTTCAGTTTGGGGTAAATTTTGTTTTTGGAGTTGGCACACCTGTCCAATAACAAAACACAAATGCTCTTAAGCTGTTTGTAAATCATAAACATAGATACTGTTGCTATGACTGTGAGTTTCGCATAGTTTCTGCTATTATTAATGCAGAATTTTTGGTTTGAGAGTGTTTTTGTAGTGTAAACTTCGTAAAAATACGGTGAATAATTTTTGTTACTTTTGTGGTGAAATAACATTTTCCTCACAGAAACGAAAACTGACACCCCGTGTGAAGACTGCCTATCAGCATTATTTCGTAATGAAAATAGGAGACCAGTATAAATCTTGGGCTTCACATATATATATGTTGCAACGCATGTTGAGTTACACTGCGAGTAGGGCTGAAAAATAAGAAACGATCTATGGCTTTTGTTGTGCCTATGGTTTGGCGGGAGCCTACACATCATACAGATGACTGCTACTTCTGCTTGACCCCACCTATAAAGGCAGGATTCTATAAAGAAAAGAAGAACAGTACAGTACTCGATTCTTCCATTTGCTATTTGACCCATTCCGCATTCAGATAGTTTACTAGTTGCTACTCCACCCGAAAATTGTATGTTTGAAGTAGTATGGAACAAGAAGACGAAGAACCAAACAAGCCTTCCACATCCCGTGACCCTGATTTTGAGGAAAGAGATAATAATCCACACAGACTGAGTGAAGCGGAATTGAGTGATCTCATTAGAGATCTGTCAAAGGAGAAGGCAGAAACTCTTGGGTCTCGACTACAGCAAGGGATGTCACAGTCTCACCGTACAGAAAACGTCACAGGGAAGAAAAACAATCTTGTTGTTTGCTGCGACATTAATGACTTGATGAAATCTTTGAATTTCAATCATGATCCAAATATTCATAGACTCCACCAAGCTTTGTTTGAAAGCTGTGTTACTTCACAATGACAACCGTCTTTCTTCTATTCCTGTTGGTCATGCAGTTCACATGCAGGCGACATATGCAAATATGACAGCCTTCTTGGGCTCAATCAAATATCATGAACACAAATGGAAAATGGTGATCTAAAAGTCATGGCCATACTCTTAGGAATGCAGCTGGGGTACACAAAACATTGCTGCTTCTAATGTATGTTGAACAGTAGCGATAAGATACCGGGTAACGACAGGCAGACAGCCTTGATTTAAAACAGGCATCCCCAAGTCGAGTCAAGGTCGCTTGAGGGCGCGCGTGGCTAACATTACACTCATGCGGGCCGCACAGCCTCACAGTATAACCGTGCAGTGGTGGTGTAACGCTACTTATTAGTACTGTGGTGTCCCACTTACGATGGCTGGTACATCCGCGTTGGGAAGACGGTCATCCACACCTGTGATGTTTCGAGCAGAATGGGAAGAAATCTTTCTGTTTATGGAAGAAAATGATGCGACAAAATCTTTAGTGTGTTACAAACTTCTAAACAAAATAACTAAACATAATTTGCAACGGTATTACTCGCTATATCACGCACACGATTGTGATAAATACAAAGACACTGGACGCAGGTGTGCTGTTGCAGATCTGAAGCGTAAAATGAACAAGGAAGATGTAAATACTCGTGCTACTGTTAGAGTGAGTTACAAAATAACGTCACGTATTGCAGGAACATGCTATCCTTCTGTGAATATTTAATTGATGCAGCTAAAAAATTGAGCCCAGAGTATTTTTCACGATTATCAATCGGTCAGTTTATCCGCCTCCACGATAACACGTCGTGTGGAGGTCCTTGCAGACGATATTCGGAGTCAGTTGTCTGAGATAACTACAGCATGCATTGCGTTTTCTCTTGCAATAGATGAGAGCAATGATATAACCGACATTGCACATCTTTTCATCTACATCAGTGTGTAGATACCTTGGACTTTGATGAATATATAACATACTGCGACAATTGCGCGAATAATTCGAACATAGATTCCAGGACATTATACCACTTGAGAAACAATTTAAGTCATTTGCACCACCATTTTCAGTGGGTATCCTCGATAGTCCTGTTGAACTGTAGTTGTAAGTAATATATATCCAAAATGATATCGAGTTAAAAGATAAATATCAAAATAGAAACAAATATAAACCATTTCTACACCTCTGTAAGACGCGAAAGATTTCCTAAACTCACAATATGGCATGTTCGGGACAACCTATGTTTACGAATCACTATTTTCCTTAATGTTTTCCTCAAAATATTATGAACACTTAAAAGCATGTTTGCGATTGGGTAGCTCGAAAGCATAGTCCCACGTATTGAACAGCTGGTTCAAAACAGACAACCGCAAGCATCACGGCGATTGTCTGATGCCTAAGAAAGAGTAGTTTTCATAGAGACATTTATTTGAAGAATATTATGTTTATTTGTATTGTTTACTTTATTGAATTGCATAGTACCAACAAGAAGAAAGCTCTTTGTCATATTACATTATTATTTAGTTTATTAGTTCTATACAAGTGTTTGTATTTCGTTAATTGAATTTCCTGCCAATTAGATTTTATTTTGTATTATATTAGTTATTAGTATTAAAGAGTATAAAATACTGCTATAAATATTATGTAATTGACAGTGAAAGTGTAAGTTAATCTACACAATCGTAGTTCCACCACTGCAGCACCTCCATTTCTTGCCCTCAAACGGACGGTCAGGGCTTGAGGGCCGCCCGAGCGTGTGGTCTGTTGGGGACGCCTGATTTAAAACATCACCCCAAAAAATCCCCAAGTCCTCAGCAAATCGTTTTCAATGCTTAGTTACATAGCTTCCGGTGACGTCATTGGGTGTGATGTATTTCTTCCGGACGTTTAATGGCGCGATGTATTTCTTCCGAATGTTTGATGATTGTTCTAATGTTTTGTAATGCATTAAATTTAAAGGTGCAAGAAAAGAGTAGTTTTGGAAATGATATAAATCACGTATTTTTAGGCCTTAAAAATCAAAATTGACTTGCAAATTACATGTAATACTCCATTGCCATCTAAAGTGAGTATTTGTTGACTACTTCGGGTGATTACGTTTACTTGTACGACATTTTCCTTTCTGTTTCGTGGTTTAGGTGTATAAGGCTTCTTTTATGTTGCATTTGTTTACTACTTGGCGGTGATTTAGCCTTAAATTTAAAAAGATAATGGAAATCAGAACTACCACTTTGTGGTTGGCATAATAAACAGAGCCTGCGCTATCTGAAGAGAGAATGTATATTTAAAATCGTCGGGACATGAAGCTACGCTATTTGATTAATAGTATACGATGGTTCCACCACTTGACATTACTTCAATACGTGGGTACTTTTGTTATTTCGTCATTAGAGCCACTTTGAATTTACTTACTGGTATATTATAAACTTTAGGGCCCTAAGCCGCAAAGTGTAGCCCAACATGGAGGGCCCTAAGTCGCAAGACGTAGCCAAGGGATCTGTGAAGCTAAAACCCCAATGATCCCAAGAAGTAGGCAACATTTCGGCAATCTGGTGACTTTCACATCTGAACAACTTAATGTTTTCAACACTTTCAAATTTGGATCGCCAGTAAAAGTCACTTAAACTATTTCTTAAGACCGTTGTGTGTGTATGTGTGTGCGTGTGTGTGTATGTGTGTGCGTGTGCGCGCGCGCGCTTGTGTTCGTATATGTGCTGCAACCATCGTATAGCTTTACCGCTATTTGTTTGATAAGTTTGGAAGATTGTTTATTTTAGTTAAACATATACTTTCCGTACATTACGAAGCTATGCTATTTATTTGGTCAGTTTTGGGCGATTATATTCATTTTAGTTAAACGTTTCCTTTCCATACATTATGAATAATTTCTCTTGTATTTGTTATTATTACCCTTCCTATAAGGATATGTTCCCTTCGGTTTCGAGGTTATTATTTCCCACACTTTTGTTTTGACTCATATTTTACATTGCAGATATTTTATATCCATTTCCGCGTATACCAATGCCTTTGTTTTGACTAGTTAGTTACATTGAGCAATAGTACCAACTATATTAAATATGTTTTGAGGTCCCCTGAGACCGAAAACCATTTTTCATAAAAGATCTGTATGTGTATTTATGTGTGTCTGCGGACAGCATACTCAAAATCGAAAAGGCCGTTAAATACCTAGCTTAGTAATTATGTTCAGTATCCTCCAAGACTGTGAAACTAAAACTATATAGAATATCCCTCCATCACAAACTATCCTTAACCTACAAGGAAAATATTTTGAAAATTTTGTTTTCTCAAAAATGGCTCTGACTATTTTGGTTAAAATACCGCATATCAAAGAGATTTCAGAAATACAATGTATATTTTGATTTTTTCTGGGAATAGCTTATGAAGACCTTTATTCTGTACGAGTTTTGCAGAATTTTGCACAATGGAAGGCGTCCCGCTTTGGTGCTTCGTAGCGCTGGGGATCGTGGGTTCGAGTCCCGCCTTGGGCATGGGTGTTATATGTTGGTGTATATGTGTGTGTTGTAAAAAAAAAGTAAGAAAGCTGTAATAAACAGTAATAATACGGCAAAACAAAGTAAAAAAAAGGTAAATAAAAGTAGGGTATAAAGTGCCGGAGTCCTGATCAGACTCCGGTACTGTATTTTTAAAAAAAAAAAAATGTTGCATAAGTGTAGTGGTTTTTAAACGTGCATGTTGACATTCCGCATTGCGCATAAGCAGCGTCCGCCATGACAGGGTAACCTGGTCTGCAAGATTACCTTGCATTATATTAATGCAGACTGGCCTGCAAGCAATCCAATCGCTAGCAAGAAAAAATTACGTTACCGAGCCTCTCGTGGACCCAAAAATATTGTTATTCCACCCCTGCGCATCAAGTTGAGTTTGATGAAAATTTTTGATAAAGGTATGAACCATGAAGAGCGGGCCTTTAAGTACATAAAAGAGAAATTTCCGTTATGAAGTGATGCAAAAGTTAAGGAAGGTATTTTTATCGGGCCACAAGTTCCAGAACTTGTAAAGGATTCTACATTTGACCAAATTTTGTAGGAGAAAGAAAAGGAAGTTGGAAAGCCTTCAAGAGAGTTGTTCGTGGATTTCTAGACTGCAAAAGAGGTGTTACCTACTACACTCAGTCGGTGACAGTGCTCCTGCAAAACTACCATTACCTTAGATGCAACATGTCCCTTAAAATCCATGTTCTCCGCTCCCTCCAGTTGTGGAGCTGTGGTGAACATGGAGAAAGATTCCATCAGGACATCTCTATTATGGAACAAAGATATCAGGGCCATTGGAATAAAGCAATGCTTGCGGATTACTGTTGGTCTTTGTGTAGGGATGCTCCGGAATTCCCTTCAAGGGGCAAGCTAAAAGACGACGATCTCATAAAGCCACCACATGATTCTCTTCAGACCCAACCATCTACGAGGTATTCTTCCAGCAATTTCAAATTCTTAGAACGTAACTGCCATTTATAAAATGCAAATTCACTTTCAATGTTGTTAGCATATATAATCAAAATGTATCTTTCTCTTAATCTGTTAACATGAAATACTTCCACCTAGTGTGTATCACAGAAACTAGAGCTAAGAAAAAAGTTCATTATGTATTCGTTTTTCTCGACTCAAAATTAGTAAGAATTAACTCACGAAGTGCAGGAAACATTAAAAAAAATCCTTTTTTTTGGCCAGTGTATCAGGAAAATTTTCCCACCCAAACTTTAACCTTTAGATAAAATATTTTTCGAAATTTTCATTTTATCAAAATGGCTCCAATTTAATTAAAATACGTATATTAAAAATGCTTGTATGAAAACTAAAAATATATTTTGAATTTCTTGAGAAAAGCCTCTGAAGACCTCTTCATTCTGAAATAATTTTTTACTAACTGATAAACCGTAATATACCACACAAAAAATGTACATATCATTAAAACACGCAATTTATCATATACATTTGTTTTAAGCTAGCCATTTCGGAGATATTCCTGTTATTGATTTTAATACTATTTTACTTAATACTTTTCCTCAATGGGAAGTCGTTATCCGCTTTTTTCATCCTGATCATGCAAAGACAAGAGAATTTCAAATGCATCCGTAGCGATTATCGCCTTAGCGGAGTGCATTCCCTTATTTCCCTTATATTTAGAAGGAACTAAATAAAACATTTCTGATAATTGGACGGATAGAGCTAGTCTGAAAAAAATCAATGCCATGTCGGGAAGCGGATCTCCTGGTCCTTAACCGGTGACTGTAGCCATCGAATCGATTCTCACCTGTGCTCGAAAAAGTTTTCCTTGATAAAGAACGTCTCACGACCCATAAATAGGAATTCAGAATTGCCGCTGCGCAAAAACCTGAGCACCCGTATTATCATATGATTATACCTATTACAGATAATCTGTAACCAGTGCCAGCAATTGACACTTCAACAATAGCAAGACTAAGCAAAACACTATTTTTACTTTCTCTACATGTACTATGTACATGTTGTATAGAGAAGGTATTGCGTTCCACCCAAAAATTGATACCGAGGTTTCACCAGAAAACAAGTTTTAGGGTCCTCTGTATACAAAAAATATTTTTTGAAAAAGATCTCTGTGTGTGTCCGTGTGTCCGAGAGTCTGTGAACACGATAACTCAAAAACGAAAACACGGTAATATACTAAAGTTGGATGCGATACGAAGATTTTGAGAAAAATCTCCCCACCCCCAACTACCCTTTACATGGAAAAATTTCGAAAAGTTTGATTTTCTCAAAAATGGCTCCTATGATTTTGATTAAAATACCGTATATTAAAGATATTTATATGGCAAATAAATTATATATTTTGAATTTTCTGGGAATAGCCTCTAAAACCCTCTTTATTCTGAATGAATTTTGCTGAATTTTGCGTAACTGGAAAACCGTAAGAAATAGACAAAAGCTTACTACGCAAAAAGTGTAGATCACGATAAAAAACACAGTTTATGTCATATACGATTTTTACTGGAATTGATCATTTCCGAGATATTCCTTGTTATTTTTTTCAAATTTAAAATACTTTAAACTTTTCTCACACGGAAAGTTGTAAACTCTTGGCCTTACATAGAAACGGATTTCAACTACATGGCACCAACTTTTAGAAGATTTGACTATCGTTTTAGCCCCATTATTTCCTTTCTACTTAGAAGAATGCATTTCTGCTTATGTTTATCTCGAATAGCATGACATAGATAGAAATATAGACATTTCAACAATAATTTGGTACAGAGATGTAGATTAAGGCATGTGAATGGAACACGTCAGATTTTTATATATTTATGTTCCTTTAAAGCTAGGCTAGAGTTAAATAGTGTTCCATTGATGCAGAATTCGTGATAAACACGTCCAATATATGTCCGCCTTGGTGGATGCATAATTGCCTTCCAGTATCAGCATGCACACATCTTAAAATTGTTGTAGATTTGAAGTCAGAGATGCTTTATACTATATTTTAAAATGTCTGGATATACTGGTTCTGTTTCGTAAATTTTGGCTTTGATACCAGGTGGCCAAGCAGCCCTGAATTTGGTGTGCGTTAAAGCAGTTTCTTTGTGCGTTAAAGCAGTTGCAGAACTCAAGGGGGTTATTTCAAGTTTAAAACCTGCCAGTGAAGTATTGGCGAGAATCACTTTCGCTTTACACGTCTTGCTATCAGCGGGCACTATGAGCGAGGGATAAAACGAAGGTCATTCTTGGTAGGGTTTAAATTGAAATAGCCGGTTGAGTTCTACAACTCTTTTAGCGCACCAAGAGATATCTGCACACGCCAAATAGTGCGCAGAAGTTGTGCCACCTGGTATATCACCATAGGAAAGACAATCCAGAAACAACCTCGATGGCCACTGTGACCTGTCCGCCTCCTGGCTACATGTTTTTGATGGTTCCTTCAACTCTCCTAGCATAGTGGGATGGCGTATCATTGTGGTGAAACCAATGATTTAGAGCTAGAGGGAAGGTTTTCCAAAATTTGGCTCTTCTTTTAAACTGCTCAGTGCCAGGTGGTCCAACTGCCCCGTAAAAAACTTCAGGTCTGAAACTTTCAGAAAGCTTTCAGCCGCATTGCGGTGTGTCTTACCATACATCATGACCATATCCGTGTATTAAATATGTTACCTGTTTGCCTGGATGACCTGGCTTGAACAGCAAGCAAGTGAAATAAAAATCTGATGTGTTCCATTCACATACCTTTCTCTACACCTTATTAACAAATTTTTGTAAAAGTCACATTCTTGTATCAACTTCTTGATAATCGAAATAAACAATAGCAGACATTCTTGTATCAACTTCTTGATAATCGAAATAAACAATAGCAGACATTGTCTTAATTACTTGCTTCCTTGTAAGTAGAAAGAAAATAAGAGAATACACTAGCCTAAAACTATATATAATTTTTTTAAAAGCCGGTTGCCATGTGGATGAAACCCATTTCTATGCAAGGCCAGTGTGACGAAAGTTTTAACATTTTGCATCTGAAACAAATAACAAGGAATATCTCAGAAATGGCAAATTCCACGAAAAAAGTATGTGAAATAATTTTTTTTTTTTTTTTTTTTTTTGTTATCTATGGACGCTCTTTAACTACTGTGTTTCTCAGCGTCCCATTCTAAATTGGGCGTGAAAGACCATTTAATTTTGCTCAGAGGCCTCTCTATCAGGCTTGAGGTTCTTTTACGAGCCGTAAATCTACGACACGGGACCAACGGCTTTACTTCCCTTCCGAAGGAAGCCATGCTAAGGATTTTTACACCCGAAAAAATCCATCGTCCTCCGCCGGGTTTGAACCCGCGACCTTGGGTATATGAAGTCAGCATGGTAACCATTACACCACGGAGGGCGACAAGTACGTGAAATAAATTGTGTGCTTTAACGTGATCTACATTTTTGTGTAGTAAGTTTTTGTCTATCTCTTACGGTTTACCAGTTACGCAAAATTCATCCAGAATAAAGAGGTCTTTAGAGGCTATTCCCAGAAAATTCAAGATATACATTTTATTTGCCATTGAAATATCTGTAATATACGGTATTTTAATAAAAAAAAATTTTGAGAAAATAAACTTTTTTGAAAAAAGTTCCACGTAAAGGGTAGTTTGGGGTGGGGGGATTTTTCTCAAAATCTTCGTGTCGTGTCCCTAGAAGATACTAAACTTAAATACCATGTTTGGTATTTTACCGACTTTTCGTTTTTCAGTTATCGTGTTCACACACACACACATACACACACGCGGATCTTTTTCTGAAAATGCTTTTTTTTGGATACAGGGGACCCTAAAACATATATTTCCGGTGAAATTTCGGTATCAAATTTTTGGGTGGAGTGCAATACCTTCTCTATACACTATGTACATAGTACGTATAGAGATATTAAAAATAACTATTGCCGGCCACTAGTCGGTTAATTTTTTCTCTAAAAATAAAGGCTCTGTAACTGAAGTGGAAAATGGAATGACATTTTCGGTCTCTTACATGTCAGCTCAGACTCTGGTATAAGTCTGCCCCTCAATGAACGAGATTCCCTCACCGTTTTCGCTAATATGCAAGACGCGTGCAACTGTTTTATCACACGAAGGCTTTATCTGTAAAGGTTAAATTCGGCGCTGTAAGGCTACCTGGTATATAAACTATGGTGAGAATGGTTTGTATACCGAACAATAAACAGAGGGTAGAGAAAGTCATGTGAATGTAATATATATTTTTTAGAGAGTGTGTGTGTCTTTGAAGAGCATTGCTCAAAAACGATATGTGTGTGGGGGGAGGTGTGTATACGTGTTAATACCAAATTTGGTATTTAAGTTCAGTGTCTTCCAAGGATGCGACACCAAGATATTGAAGGAAACCCGGGGGGGGGGCACTTCATATGGAAGCGTTTTAGAAGCGTTAGATTATCCAAAAAATGGCTAACGATTTTGATTAAAATGCTATATGAAAAACATTTGCATGACAAATACAATAATTCTAAATGAGTTTTTTGTGCTCACGTAATATTTGTCTTTGGGTTTCTAATATATTTTATTGATTAAATCGCACACGCATTTATACTCTCATTCACACTTCCAAACTCTGGGGAGGATAGGGAATAAGCTTGGCTAGAGGAAATTCCCATCTCCCAATCAGGAATCAAACCTGGGACCACTCGCACAACAGGCAGGTGCTCTACTGACTAAGCTACAGGGCCAGCCGGATTGATTGTTGTTCCATTTAACTGCAAAATCCTATCGGCAATGGTGTTAACTCGTGTTGGTTGCTTATTTATCATTAATTACATTCGTTAGGTCACACACACATACACACACACACGCATTCATAATCATATTCCAAACTCTGGGGAGGATAGGGAATAACCTGGGCTAGAGAAAAATCCCTACGATCGAATTGTTCAATATTTCCCATTTTTAAATTCCTTTCTATATTCTGTTGCTTTGTAATTCAGCTGCAATTGCATGGGAAGATTGTGAAATGTTAAGGACAATATATCCTAACGAATGTATAACGTAGGCAGCTATTTCTGCAAAGCTTTTGTAAACTAAATTGAATAGATGGAAAAATAAATTTACGTATAGTTACTAATAAGGAAACGATAGAAGGGAGAAGGTTATGTGAATGTAATACATTCTATTTTTTCCTTTTCTTTTTCGGGAAACGTGTATCTGTATACAGGATGATGCCAATAGCAGTATTGTGCATGGGACTCTGCAAACTACTGATTTGTATGGAGTGGCTATATCTGCAAATTCAGTTTTGGTTAGTATTTGTCCAATAATTTTTGCGACCTAATGCCTTGAGACAGTAACTAACAATAATATGTAAAAATAAGATGCATTGCGCAACGAACCGATAGAGATGATTATTACTTAATTAAATAGATAGCATTTGTACATAGTAATGTCTTATTAATCATATAGTAAGGGGCTATAAGCTTTGCTTCAACCATTATTTTACTTGTGAATATTTGTATTTTGTTAATATTTTACACGCTAAGACGACAAGGTTTGAAACGTGGTTTTAACTGTAAATGTACAGATTTCCGTTAGCAAGACCTTGAAGTATTGTGAGTTGAGCTTTCAAAAGGAAACATTCTAAAAATGTTATTGCCCTGTCATTTGTTAGTGGCTTTAGGGAATAGAGGCATAAGTACATGCATCCAATAGCAAGAAGGGACGCTATTTAGACAGAAAGAAAGCTATGTTCAAAATCACAACCGTTTTGGGCAGTTCTTCGCCAGATTCCATGGGCGACACTAAGTCGGTCGCTGAAGCAAAATCGCGCCATATTGCTCACCGCGGTTGAAACCAAGAAGTCATGGTTTTGCTTTCCCCAGATTTATAATCATCACCCACATGTTTGCACGTGTCACTTGGTTGTCAACGGTTAGGGTTTATACAGTGTAATATTATACCATGCAATTTTCTTCAATAATATTTACGAACCGGTGATTAATGTTAACTTTCTTCACTACGGTTTTTTTGTATTTCCTTCTGTATCACGCCCTGTACCGAGTAATTCATGTTCGCCGATGAGGAGGAACCACCTGAGCTAAAACCGGAGCCGCAAAGACATCAAAAGGTAGGGAAATGTCACTAGGTTCCACCCTTACCGGACATACTGTCCCATACTATAACGCTGACGCTACTTTGTCATTTACTATTTAAATAATATTCAGGACAAAGTCCCAAATAGCAGTTGCAAACTTTGGCGACCAACACCGTGGGGCTAAAGACGAATTAGAAGGAAATTTAAAAACGTAAACCTCAACTGATTTGATCATCACTGCACGCCTTGACGACCACGGCTACCACGCTGCACTGACGAGGAGAACTTCAAGTAGCAGCAGACATTTATTTTGAAGGACCGGGGCAACCTACAGCTGTGGATCTTCAATTTACATCGAGAATTTCAAGTCCAGAGGAACGCCAATTCGACTCTGGAAAGTGAAGTGAAAGTGCTGAGTGAAAGTGTGTGTCCCTTGCTAAACCAAAAAGCAATTTAAAACCAGTCTTCCCAAATTCAGTGCAAGTGCTACAAGAAACTTCAAGATTAACAACAATAAAGGTCAGAAAACATATTTTTAAGTAGCTATTTTTAGATATGTTTCTGTTAACTGTTAATGTTACTTAGGAATCAGAAAGTTATTAAGAGAAAAATGTCTGAAACGAACGACACATATGTTGAGAGAGGGGAGGGGAACTCAGGTAGTTCGCCTATGCAGTGCTCACAGAACCT
The DNA here is from genome assembly GCA_030762935.1 of Hymenopus coronatus. NCBI lineage: Eukaryota > Metazoa > Arthropoda > Insecta > Mantodea > Hymenopodidae > Hymenopus > Hymenopus coronatus. The sequence continues at coordinate 18,220,544 of CM060886.1, read as the reverse complement.
TCCTATATCTCCAGAACGTTCCCAAACACCCGACCACAATTTTGCACCAGCTGAGTCCCAAACAAATGTTCAAGTCAACAACCTTACCGACTTTCCATCCTTGTCAGTAAACCCACAGAGCCTGAGTGAACTTTTCTATATGCTTGTTGTTAAGATGTCAGAGCAAAAGGCTGAAATAACACAACAGAATGACAGAATTAATGAGCAAATTAATAAGAAATTTGAGGAACAAAATCGTCAGCTACGACAATCTTTTGATATACAAGTAAGCCAGTTTGAGCAATTTAAAGTAGAAACATCAAAACAGGTTGACAATATTGCCAAACAAGTAAAATCCAAATTTTTAGAAATTCAGGGTGAAATTGCTAGCAAAGGGCAGTTAGTTTTAAGTAATGTGGATTAAGCCTTATGCAACCAGACAACAAGAATCTCAGCCATGGTTGAAGCAAACAGAGAGGAAATTGACATCATTCAAACTAGCCTTAAGGGAGATGTTAATCTAATTAATAGGCAGCTCGATAGGTTAAGTACATCTTATGAAGGAAAATTGTGAAACTAATGAAAAAATGTTCAGGAGGAATGGGGACGGAAGTTAGCAGAACTGAGAGCGGAAATGTTAGACAGCAATTCTAGTCTGCATAAAAGACTGGAAATTTCGCACAAGGAGTTAAGTGAGTCACATGGTGAACTCTGTGAGAAAATAAATAGTTCCAAGTTCCGGAATGCACCCGAACTCAGTGAGCACACTTCCAGACCCACACCTCGTAGTGAATCTTGTCACATGTCAGATAGAAATTCAGAGGTCAGAGACGCAACAAGCCTAACTAATATGTCAAACCCGGGTCTCTCACAAACTGCAAATCCTGACATACTTTTCTCCAATGTTTCAAGAGGTGTCAACAATAATTGTAGTCGGTATAATACAAACGTAGTTATACAGATATACCTCTACCGAAATTTAGTGAAGTAGAAGGGAGCTCGCCGCTCATATTTTTGGAACAGCTAACTGAATATTTCAAACTGAGGAATGTTCCGGAAACTTTAAAAATTACCATAACAAAGAAATGCCTAGATCAGAGAACACTCGATTGGGTACATTTAGCTATGTCTCCTCAGGATAATTTTGAATTATTTCAACATCTATTCCTGAACAGATTTTGGAACGTAGCTAAGCAGCAGCGTATCCGCTCGCAACTGTGTTATGGACAGTACACTCCGAACAATGAGTTGACCATGTCAGATTATGTACTCTCTCAGGCAAAATACATTAAGCATCTAAAACCGGATATTTGGTAGAATTTATTGAGCTACTAACCGGACACTTTCCACTGAGGATACAGAACTATCTCCTAATAGCAAAACCCAAAACCATTCTAGCCATGGTAGACTTACTTTCTGCCTTGGAAGCCCAAGAATTTGAGTTACGCAGGAATTCTCCACATTAATACAGAGGCCAAAGGTCACCGAAAGAATCTCAGGGTAGGAATAATAGGGGATTTACTAGAAACGACATACCCAGGGAGCGATATGACGTAATCTCCCAAGATTTGAAAGAAACAGAGACACAAGACCATTCCGGACAGAAAATATTAATAAAGTTAGTTTCTACCGCGAAGACAACAATGCGGAAAGTAGAAACGGATATGGAAATTCACCGCGTAGCAGACAATCTGGAGGGAGAAGAAATGTTAGGAGAAGGAGTTCCTTTAGAGGAAGGAACAGCCCGTACGCATCTGATAACGAAAATATGCGTAGTGAGCACTATAACTCGCATTGCCGCAATACTAACAGTTACAACAATGCGCAGAGCGACGGCTACAACGAAATTCACGTGGAAATTGTGCAGAGTTCTCGTGTACCGGAAAACCTATAAGCAACTTGATGAGGGGTGATCTAATCAGCGCGAGTCACCATCCCAATAATGTCCTATTGTTAACGGCTTTCACCACCAACAATGCTGTAAATAGTAAGAAAAAAATTGGTGATTTTGAAGTACCATATACCACCGGATTGATACCGGAGCCTCAAGTAGTGTTGTGTCTCACGCATTGCTTCAACAATGGAAGCTAGAGGGTAGAGAAATCATGGATCTTCCTACGTCGAATCTCGTTTGTAAACTAGCAGTTGGTCAGGGAACACAAACAATTAAACAGCAATGCTTCATTGAATTTGAAATTGGGTGTAAACGCTTTAATAGTGTATTTTTGATAGTCAAAAGGCTTAACTATGATATTATATTGGGCTCCGACTTTATGAATGATAACGAGGTGGAGACAGATTATGCACAAAACGTGGTTAGAGCTAAGCATAATAGTGAAACAGTGCATGCCTCTTTTGTATACGAAGATGATGAGCCGTTTAGCCTGACGCAAGAAGAAAAGGATTTGATGAATAATGATATTTTTATTCAGCAAGTACACACCCATTTCGAACGTTTAACTGCAAGTCCCAAGGTACCTCAACACACCACCGAACTGCTAGAAAAAGAGGGAAGATGTTTGGAGGAACAGAAGAATGCTTACCCTGCCATTACGGACAACCTACCCTCCGGTCATACGCCTTTGTTAATGAAGGTCAGCTGTGCTTCGGGGTTGACAAAAGACCAGCGGTGCCAACTTAATGATGTATTATTGTATAACAAAAAATGTCTTCTCAACCATTCCGGGAAATGTGAACGAGCGATCAGGAATATTGGTATATACTTAAGTATTTTTGTGAATAAAGCTTACTCACGCTGGCTAGATTATGTAAAAAAAAAAAAAACACCCAAGTATGATGTGAAAGTAAGACGTCATCCGGAAGAAAAGTCGAATACCCAGTAGACTTAAGATTTCATGTGATATTTGGCAACGTCTCTCTTGCTGTCAAATGATTCAATGAATTGCGATTTGTGCTAAAATTTAGTATAACTGTGAGTATATCAGTCAGGTTTGAGGATATGTCTGCTGGATGCAATTAAATGCATGTGTAATCAATTGTTATTGTTGTGAAATTTTAGCTGCATATCTCTTTGTATTTTAATTTGTGTGTGAAGTGAACCATAACAGTATTAAGTATTTTAATAATCAAGTGAATTGCACTGATCATTTGTAAAATGTATTTAAAGTTGTAATGAAGTAATGTAATGTTAATCAAACATGTAAATCAAAGAGAACGTGAATACAGGTAAAGTATACAGTGTTTTTTTTTTTTAAAAAAAAAAATCATGTTTAAAACAGACATTGAAATTCAACAAGTTATAAAAACAATAAGACACTCATTGTAGAAATTGCCTAATGCATATTCATTGAGCGTTAATGCGCATAAAATTGGACCTACGTGAACCTTATAGCTCATTAAATTATATGTGGAGTCACTTGAAATGCGTGTGCGCAAGTTTATGTATAATCACAAAATAATTGTCCGTGTGCTGCAGAGACAAGATTGAATTCACACACATATTATTGCAACCAAATCAACAGGATGGACAGTGAATCAGTAAAGGTTGTGTATACTATGTAATTTTAAAATAAGAACTGATACAATTATAATATAATTATACTATGTAATTTTGTTTTGTTTTATGTCAATCATGGTCCTTATTCTTTTGTGTATATAATGTTAAGCAATTTGTTCTTTGAAAGCAACCAATGCACTCCAATCCAGGTAGAACTGTGACTACAGTGACGTCCTATTTATTATACTTTTAAATATTTCAGTGAACAGGGTTATTTGTGTATATTTATATCTATGAATGTTGAAAGTGTATTTCTTAGAAGTATGTATTGTTCTCAGAGCAAGTAGAGGCCTAGGTTAGGAGAAGAAAGAAGGGGAGAGTGTTTTTCTTTTGTGCATAAATTGCTTGAGCAGCCCAGATGTTACTCAGACTTTGAATGGACAGGTAGCTGTATATGCTTGTAAACAAACCAGTAAACAGCTTGTAAACAGTGAATATTGTGAAAGGACCAGTATTTAAAATATCAAATTTCTTTGGTAAGGAAATTCATATTCCAAATAGAGGCAAAGTATGAGACAGTAACGCTTCTATATCCGCTTAAACCATCGAAATTATGTAACTAACAATAATATGTAAAAATAAGATGTATTGCGCAACGAACCGATAGAGATGATTATTACTTAATTAAATAGATAGCATTTGTACATAGTAATGTCTTATTAATCATATAGTAAGGGGCTATAAGCTTTGCTTCAACCATTATTTTACTTGTGAATATTTGTATTTTGTTAATATTTTACACGCTAAGACGACAAGGTTTGAAACGTGGTTTTAACTGTAAATGTACAGATTTCCGTTAGCAAGACCTTGAAGTATTGTGAGTTGAGCTTTCAAAAGGAAACATTCTAAAAATGTTATTGCCCTGTCATTTGTTAGTGGCTTTAGGGAATAGAGGCATAAGTACCTGCAACCAATAGCAAGAAGGGACACTATTTAGACAGAAAGAAAGCTATGTTCAAAATCACAACCGTTTTGGGCAGTTCTTCGCCAGATTCCATGGGCGACACTATGTCGGTCGCTGAAGCAAAATCGCGCCACACCGCGGTTGAAACCAAGAAGTCATGGTTTTGCTTTCCCCAGATTTATAATCATCACCCACATGTTTGCACGTGTCACTTGGTTGTCAACGGTTAGGGTTTATACAGTGTAATATTATACCATGCAATTTTCTTCAATTATATTTACGAACCAGTGATTAATGTTAACTTTCTTCACTACCTTTTTTGTATTTCCTTCTGTATCACGCCCTGTACCGAGTAATTCATGTTCGCCGATGAGGAGGAACCACCTGAGCTAAAACCGGAGCAGCAAAGACATCAAAAGGTAGGGAAATGTCACTAGGTTCCACCCTAACCGGACCAACTGACCCACACTATAACGCTGACGCTACTTTGTCATTTACTATTTAAATAATATTCAGGACAAAGTCCCAAATAGCAGTTGCAGCCTATGTAGTTTCTTAGCGCAATCTGGCTGAAGAGATTATGCTTCATAGCTTCTATGCTCATGAGGGACCGTTCCTCACATCGTAATTAGGTCGTCTGTTCTGTGACCATCACATTACCTGATTATTATTTTGTCTGTGGTTTGGGTTAAGAAGCTGAGGAGGATATCGGCACTACTGTGAAGACTAGACCTATTGCGCTTACCAAAACTCCGGGAGGAAAGGTTTAGGTACGGGAGCACGAAGGGCAGATTGGACATTTACCTTCTTGCCCGCCCCCATGTGGGCATTAGGTTCAGTTCTCTCCTTAAAACGCGTCATGCGAAAATTACCGCTAACCATCATGACAGGTGCTGCAACCCCGAAAGAAGAAATAAAATGAAGGACCCGAAAATGTAGGTCATTTCAATTTTCCTACCGATCTTAAAAAACCACGAAGAAACAAGGCCATGATGACCGGTCCAACGGTAATTGAATGCGAGTCTGAGACACCATCGCATGGGCCATCCCACTGCGTGGAGTACTATCAAGCGCGTCCTGCACCGTGATATCGTGGACTGTAGCACGGTGCTCCGGTACAGAACATGCGCGAGCTCGAGCCATCCCACACAGTACTTTGTGTGGAGTACTATAAAGCGCGTCCTGCACCGTAATATCGTGGACTGTAGCACGGTGCTCCGGTACAGAACATGCGCGAGCTCGAGCCATCCCACACAGTACTTTGTGTGGAGTACTATCAAGCGCGTCCTGCACCGTGATATCGTGGACTGTAGCACGGTGCTCCGGTACAGAACATGCGCGAACTCGAGCCATCCCACAGTATTTTGTGTGGAGTACTATCAAGCGCGTCCTGCACCGTGATATCGTGGACTGTAGCACGGTGCTCCGGTATAGAACATGCGCGAACTCGAGCCATCCCACAGTATTTTGTGTGGAGTACTATCAATCGCGTCCTGCACCGTGATATCGTGGACTGTAGCACGGTGCTCCGGTTCCCGGGTACAGAACATGCGTGAGCTCAAGCTCATTCTTGTGGTTTGGGTTTTTCGATATGTAGGATCAGTGCCAGCTCAGCATCATGATGCATTTGAGCACTATAGTAGATAGTGGTTTGTCACGAAAACTAAGTTCAGGCTGGGGTTAGGATGACGTTTACCAACATCTTTCCGTACCGGCTGGATAATTGTGTATTTGGACGTGAAGTCGGCAGCCGCGTTGACAGTTTAAGGCCCATAAGAGCTGTAGGACCAAAGATTGGCGCATTTGTGTACAAGACATCTATACTACCTTATCTCCAGAGCTAGGAAGTTAGTGCCGTTCGACAATCCGCATATAGGTTGCAACCGACCATCTCGCAAAACATTGTTATTGATAAGAGCGCAGGGGTGGAGGTAAACAAACCTGTTGTCAAGTAAACAGTACTGTTTACGGAGAACAAAAGTGACTTATTAGACATTCGTAAAAGCAGATCATTATGTACAACATACAAATTGGATAATTTTTTTTTTTCACACAAGCCGTGTGTCGGAAAGGAGTTGGATAGGTAGAGTCAGACTGAAAAATTCAATGCCATAGCCGGCTAGAGATCGTGAGATCCGTGGTTCAAATCCCGTCTATTGCATTGCATTTTTCAGTCTGACTCTACCTATCCAACATACAAATTGTTACATATATAAGACCGACTCTGACTGATTTCCTTCTTTACATATGTACATCATGAAAACGCCCAAGCACTTATAATACGGATTGTAATATTTACTGATCGAATGTAAAATAATATCCAAATAATAAAATTAATTTGTTAAATATCTTCAGATTCTTACCAGGTAAAAATGAAAGCAGGAATTAAAGTAAATCTTTACTCATCTTCAGCCTCATTACTGAAAACTATAAGTGCTTCTGAAACCTTTCAAATGAAAACTTCATTCTACATTTGGGCAAACAAGATTTGTAATGCGAAAAAGTTCGTCCCACTTCGTATGATGTATCAGTACCACCAAGCAAATAGCATTTTTTGGTATCTAAAAAGGCAGCTTGTATGCAATACATCACACTGAACCCTGCATTCTTTTCATTTACACTTTTCATTTTCATCTTTATTTCAGGTAGGATGCTCGTGGATTAGCAGATCCGTCTTGACAGTTCTTCTACATGTCACACAGATTCAATTCAGCTCCATACCTCTGGACTATAACATTGTGATAGTTGTGGGTAACTTTCTGAACAAATTTGCAATCAATAATATGTTTCTGTGAAGCTGTTCTGTTACTAGACGTTTGACAGTTAGTTACTAGGACGGTTTCTGAATAAGTACATGCATAAGTGCACTGCTAGAATACTTACTATGGTGTTAAAATCAATTAATTTTGCTCACATTTGAGCAGAACAAAGATGTTATTCGAATGCCTTCCTTCCTACCGACGTGGTTCTGTGTTATGCAGTGATAGCTGTTTTGCAGTAATGGGTTGCACTCTACGTTGACCTTTGCTCGCGCAAGTAGCGCCGCATGGTATTGCCATGCCTGGTCGCTCTTGCTCTGCATAAGAAAATCGGTATGAACTTTCCAGCTCTGATTATGTCACAGTAGCTGAAATGCACAATCATGTTGATCATGAGCGCCAATCTATATTCTGGATGTAGATGCTGCAAACAAGTGGTTCGACAATACAAAATTGCTTAATAAGTAATGCATGAGTCACTGTTTTTGCTTGGCTGTTGTAGATATTCTACAGCAGGTTGGTCAGTCAAGCGCCTGAAACCTGTGGTGCTACAACTCTCATCATCGGCACACCATGGGATGTTTTGGGAATTCATCAAACAAGGAGCAATTAGTTGCGTCCAAACATTGCCAAAACCATCAGTGAATCTTAATTATCTATACAAGATAATCTAAATGAATGTTTGCTGAAATGATTGTAACCCAAAATTTGCTTTCTTAGAATTTCAAAGCAGTTTTTTTTATATAGGTACTGTTTTTATACACCGAAGTTATGAATACACATTATATTGAATAAAACATTGCTACATTCAACATTAAGCAGTATTCTACTCGTACGCTATCGCTATTACACTACAAACCCCCCTCTTGCACGTGTGCCATTTGCGGTTAACAGGTCTGCCTTATTTTTTTTTTTATAAAAAAATACAATTCCGGAGGCTTGTCAGGACTCGGCACTGTAATCCTTTTTCCCCCTCTTTTTTCCAGTTTTCCTACATTTGACCTATTAATTTAACGTTTTTCTTTATACATATACATACACAGATTTACTAACACACAAACACCCATGCTCAAGGCGGGACTCGAACCCACGATCCCCTGCGCCGCGGAGCACCAAAGCGAGATACTTCAGCGAGCGCGGCTATGGGGACTGGCATTTTTATAGAATCTATACAAAACACGATTTTGCGTGTCAATTTGCTATCTGGCGTGACAGGTTTTATTATTTCTCTAGTCCGTATGTACAATGTATATAGTGGATAGAGTAGGTGTTGTATTCCACTTAAAAATTCGATATCGAGATTTCATCAGAGATACATGTTTTGAGAACCCCTGAATTCAAAAAAGTATTTTACTTTCTCTTTACGTACGTAATATGTAAGTGCAAGGTGTATAGAAAACGTATTGTATTTCACCCAAAAATTCGATACCGAGATTTCACCCGAAATACATTTTTGAGACTCCCTGAACCCCTCAAAAAGCGTTTTTAGAAAAATGTCTCTGTGTGATTGTGGACAGCATAGCTCAAAAACGAAAAATACCAACTTTGTATTTAAGTTCAATATCTTCCAAGGATGCGACGAGAAGATTTTCAGGAAAATTCCGCCACCTTCAAAACCATTTACTTGGAACACTTTTCGAATATTTTGATTTTCTCAATAATTGCTATAACGTTTTGATTAGAATGCCATATGTTTAAGATATTTTCATGACAAACGAAATATATATCTTGAATTTTCTGGAATAGCCTTTGGAGATTCTGGATCACTTTTGTATAATTCCTGTATAACTGTTAAACCGTAAGAGATAGACAAAAATGTAGATCTCATTAAAGCACACAATTTATATGATATACATTTTTTGTAGAGTCAACTGTTTTCGAGATCTTCCGAGTTATTGGTTTCTGTTTTGAGCTACTTAAACTTTTCTTAAACGGGAGACATCTTTCTGATCGTCTCTCTTTTCTTTACTCATGATAGCAAAGAGAACTGAATTTCAATTGTTTCACTTAGCGACCGGCTTTTAAAAGATTTTACTATCGCTTAGCTAAGTGTGTTCCCTTATTTACCTCCTACATGCAAAGAAACAAGACAAATATAAGACCAATTATAGCAACATTTATCTTGATTAGCATGACATAGATAAAAGAATAAACCTTTGTAAGGAAAGTTTGTTTGTAGAACAGGTAGAGAAAATCATGTGAATGGAACACAGTAGAATTTATTTAATCATGCTGCACTTATTTACTTCCCTTTACCTTTAATAATCCATTTAAATTCGAAATCCCTATGTGTGAACGTATTATACAAAGGAGACTCACTTTTAAAGATATTTCTCTCTCTCTCTTAGTCATTCACACACACATATACATGTACACACGCACACAAAAGTGTGGACTTTTTTAATACTGTTAAAATCTATATTTAATCTAAGTAAATGTATGGTTACCTAAGTTTTAAAAAGACTGCTTGTAGATGGGATTGTTGTCACTTGTAGCTAATGTTATAATTTAATGAAGGCATTAAAATAATAAGGGCAGAGAATAGAAGTGCAAAATATGGTTTTCCTTCCACAGTTTGCGTGTCCAAACGAGGAGGTTTCACTGAATATTTTATATCACATAGCTGCCAAGTAACATCTACCTACTGCTTAACTGGAGCACAATAACAAGTGTGTAATCAAAATGCAGGAGTCGGTATCCATTTAACCCTGAAATTGGCAAAAGTAACATGTTCAATTTGTAAATTCCAATGGAATTAATACCTAGTAAGAGAAACATAAATCCAGACAATTATTGCTTAATGGGATCTTAACAAGTAATTTTGTTTTAATTGATTTTATAAAGACCCTTTTCTTAATTTCTGTTGATCATCCTTGAAGCACCTCTCTCTCTCTCTCTCTCTCTCTCTCTCTCTTATGTTTTTGCACTATTTAAAACAACATTCATTTATTATAAAAGTCGCTGAATCCATAATTTGTGAAGAGTAATCCACTAAAATACTAGGTAATATGCAGCTAGGTGAAGAGGGCTATTTACAATAGGTATAATGTAAGTCGTACCGCGAATCCGGATGAATACGTGTGTTTCTATGAAAGGGAAGTAAACCAAGAAGATAAGAAAACGAGATAAACTCTCTTTGTATGCTTGAAAACATATTCTAACACCATAAATCGTCGCAGTTTGTCTCGTTATAAATTTGCAATTTGTCGAATTCCTTACAATCTGCAATTACATTAGATTAGATTAGAATGCATTCTGTAGGTTCGTTTAGGACAGGAAGCCACTGAACATAGAAATTGTCAAGACATATACATGTATACATATGTTTATATATTATGGAAAAAAAAAAACAGTGTACAAAGCTTGGGTTACAAAAACAGCAGAATAGACATATAATCACTCCATTTGTATTTGAGGCCTCTACTATACTTTATGTGCTCTATAAAAGCATATGAACTTCCCCTTTTTTTCAATCACATAAAAACAAAGAGTTTCAAAAATTAGTATTAAAATGTATAAATAAATATAATTTCATGATACGTAACACTTATGTAATGTCAGATGTGAGTTTTCTAATTATCGACATAATAGTTACTACTAGTAATTATATAAAACTAAAATATGATTATTGTATTATGTACTCTTCATAAATGTCAACAAATTACAATACATATTTACAAATATGTTATAGAACTTCCAATGCAAAAATTTACAATTATGCACTAGAGTGTAAAATATCAAAGCATTACTAAATACTAAAAAAATTAATTTGACATATCCATGCAAGTCAAAGTATACATGAATTTAATTTGAATATAAAACACACACACGCCCGCCTGGATAGCGTGGTGGTAGCATGTCTGCCTCACGTTCGAAAGGTCGTGAGTACGAATCTCGCTTAGGGTGAGTTACCCGGGTAAGGTTTTTTTTCGGGGTTTTCCCTTATCCTGAGAAGACGAATGTCGAGTAACTTTAAGCTCCATGGGCCCCGAGATCATTTGAGCATCATATCATCAATTTCATTCATCGTCCGATATGACCAAACCAGGTTAAAGGACGTTAAACTTAAAAAAAAAAAACACACACACACACACACACACTAATATACACAAAATGCAGTACATTATAATGCTTATATATACAATGATTGTTGACAGTATTGTCAGACAGATTTGTCACTTAAATATTCGTCTACAGAGTAAAATGATTTATTGCAAAGGTACTGCTTAAGAGAAGCCATAAAAGTCCTGAAATTCCCAACATTTTCTTTGAGATTACTGGGGAGAGCATTAAATATCTTGATTGTTTCATAATATACACCTTTGTGAAAGCAACGAAGATTGGCATTGGGACAATGAATATATCCCTTTTGTCTAGTATTAATGTTATGAATTTCCATGTTTGTTATAAAACTATGTCGATTAACTGCATAGCATTTTAAAATGGATAGTATATAAATACAAGGTAAGGGGAGTATGCCCAATATTTTATATAGTTCTTTGCATGACTGTCTGCTATAGGCATTACAGATTATTAGTATATCTTTCTTCTGTATCCGCAATATGCATTTACTATCCATTGAATTACCCCAGAATATTATGACATACTCGATGATGGAGTTAAAGTAGGCAAAATACACCAATTTAAGTGTATCGATTGAGTGAAATTTAATCAGTGCACGGAGAGCATAACATGCTGAGCTAAGTTTAGGTGTGATGTAGCTAATATGTGACTTCCAGTCCAAATGCTTATCTACCTGAAGGCCAAGAAATTTGACTTCATTTAGCTGTTCTAACAATGTATCATTAATTCCTATTTTTATGTGTTTTTGTGGTGAGCGAGTAGTTATAAATTTAATTGATTTTGTTTTTTCAAGGTTTACTGATAGTTTGTTTGCTTTGAACCAATTTGACATACAATTTAGAACATAGTTTAATTTTACTACACTGTCATTGGAATCTTTACTTGTTACTAGAACACTAGTGTCATCTACGAATAAATAAATACTTGCAATACTGTTAATGTATAATGGGAGGTCATTTATGTAAACCAAGAACAAAAGAGGCCCTAAGATTGATCCCTGGGGAACACCATGTTTTACTGATTTCCATTCTGAGGCACTATTTTGATACCCATTGGAGTTATTAATTTCAACCCTTTGTTTTCTCTTCTCTAGGTGTGAAATGAATCAATCTAGTATGTTATTCTTTATTCCATAGAAATTTAGTTTTGCTATCAGAATCTCATGATTCACACAGTCAAAAGCCTTCGCTAGGCCACAAAAGTATCCACTGATATGTTGCTTTTCATTTAGCGCTGTTAACACCTTATGCGTGAGCTTGTAGGTTGCATTATCTGTCGCTATTCCTTTTCTAAAGCCAAACTGTTCTTTGGCAAGTAAGTTGTTATTTTCCAAGTAATAATAAAGCCTTTGAACATTATTTTCTCAAACACTTTTGAGAAAACAGACAAGAGAGATATAGGTCTATAATCTGAGATATTATCTTGTTTACCTTTATTAAAAAGTGGTTTGACAATAAAGTACTTCATTCTGTCAGGAAATATTCCACTCTTTAGTGATTCGTTACATAAATAGCTAAGGGGAATGTTTATTATGTCAGAACATATTTTTAGGATCTTACTTGATATTTCATCATATCCAGAGGAATTTTTGGTATTGAGCAAATTTATTATATTTTTTATTTCAAACGGTGTAGTCATTTTTACTTTAAATTCAGGGACTCTGTTTACGAAAGAAGTTTTCAAAAAACGTAATGCTGATTCTTTACATGCATAATTTATATTTAATTTGTCTGTTACTTCAAAAAGAAACTGTTGAGAATATTTGCGACCTTTTGAAAATCATAAATATTTTGATTACCGGAATTCAGTGCAATTGAGGAGCTTTCTTGAGAGCCTTTAGCTGTTTCTCTTTTTATTATATTCCAGATAGTTTTTATTTTATTATCAGAATTGGACATCTCTTTATTATAATGCAATATTTTAACAGCTTTTATTGCTTCTTTTAGAATTTTACAGTACTTTTTGTAATGACATTCTAAGTTTGGGGTCTTATTATGGTTCATTTCTTGGTATAATTTTCGCTTACGTTTGCAAGAAGTTTTAATGCCTGTTGTAATGCAGATGTTATTTTTCTTCTGATTATGTATTTTACGATATTTGACTGGAAAGGATGCTACAAAGTGAGAGTTGAAATGTTGTAGGAAATGATTGAACTTGTCATTTACTGCATTTATTTCATAGATTCCAGTCCATGATTCTTGTTGAAGGGCATAGTTAAACAATGTGAGGGTGCTTTCATCTACTTTTCGTGTTCTACAATATTTATAGTTTGGTTTTAACTTTAGCTTAATCTCTTTAATGAGAAGTATTTGTGCCTCGTGATCTGAAAGGTCATTTGCAAATGGTAAGGTTATTGAAGCTCTAATTCCATCTATATTTATGAATATGTTATCTATTGCTGAAGAGGAGCTGCCCTGAATTCTTGTAGGAAAATGTACTGTGTGTGACATGTTGTATGTAAAAAATATAGAATTGAGTTGGTCCTTTCGGAGACTAGGTATAAGATAGTCAATATTAATGTCACAACAAATTATCAGTTCGCGTTTCGGTTTCAATATAAACTTTAAGGAATCATCTAACTGTTTTTTGAATACCTCATAGCTACCTAGTGAGGACCGATATAGAGCTATTATTGCAAAATTTACTTGATTTATGTTTAGTTGAACTGCGCACATCTCTATGTCTAGCTCTGAACAAAACTTGTTTAGATTAATGATTTTATAGGGTACATCATGTCTTACAAATATGCAAATCCCTCTTTTTTTTAAATTTTTCCTTGAATATGCTACTCCTAAAGAGTATCCATGCAGTGAAATTGGCATGAATTCCTGTTCTATTAAGTGATGTTCGGATAAGCATAAACATTTGGCTGTAATTTTTCAGAAGCAAGACTAAAAGAAAGTTCATCAGCTTTGTTTCTTAAACCCCTAATTTTTGGTGAAATATACACGAGTTACTACCATTATTTTTCTTAGTAAAATTACGGATATTTTCTGTATTCATAAAATTCTTTGTTGGTGAAGAACTTCTATTTTTTCAATTGACTTTAGAGTTCTTTCATGGCTATTTTGAGGGGATTTCCTTTAACCTAAAAAAGTCCTATCAGATATCACAACAGGAATTCTACCCATAATTCTGTCTGCACTAGCTGCGAAAGCTGCCTTTTGCCTCTAGAATTGAGGTGTAGACCATGCAATGTGTAACCATCTCGGCCTGTACCACTAACATGTATCATATCAATGTGAGAGGCAGCAGGGCTCAACAAGGCGTGCTCGAGTTGCAGATTCATCTCCGTCACCCTCCTATGAAGCCGCTGCTTGTCGTGCCTATTGAAAACCTCACAAACTTCACACTGGTATGGCTACTGGATTCCCTTATGTCACACAGCTCTTTCTCAATTGAATAATTACTATCTCTATCCAGGTTATTTCCTGGCCCACCCCCTATAACTACACGGAATTTAAAAGGCAGAATTAGTTAATGCTAAGACTCGGGACTTGACTGTCGTTGTACGAAAAGTGATTGATATTCATTGTCAAAAAAAAAAAAAAAAAAAAACACCTCCAACACTTAGATACTGCCAAGTATACGTTGTGCTAGCTTTGTTCACGTTGTACATGTAGCGCCAGTTCACTGCAAGATACACCGGGGCCCAAATGTATAACCTTAATATTATATAGATTTAAATTGATGCTACTTGTTTGAGGAAGTTATCTTGCTGTCTTTCTTAAATCTCTACATCCAACTGCATTCGGGACTATTTCTGTATTTGTTGACAGGCAGTCTGTGCCCAAATTCAGCTGATACTTTAGTGCAGCGATGTCGATATTTACCTTCTCTACCACGTGTTTAGTAATTAGAGAAGATACTGCAATCCGATAAAAAACTCAATCACGGATTGCATTATAAATACATGTTTTGAGATCCCGTATTCAAAATAAGTAGTTTTAGACGAAGTGGTGTGCCTGAGAACAGGATAAGTAAAGACGAAAAGTTGATTATCTTCCAAAGATGCGGTAACAAAAATTCCCCACCCCTTTAAGTGAAACTTTTTTTATTTTTTTTATTTTATAAGAAATAAGTCTAACGATTTTGATCAAAGTATCACATATTATAGACATTTACATGACAAATAAAATGTATTTTATTTTCTGGGAATAGCCTTCAAGTCGGCCTCATTCGGAAGGAGTTTTGCATAAGCTTGTTTAGCTAGTAAATGTTGAGCGATAGACGAAAATGTACTACACATAATATGTAGATCTCTTCAAAACACATAGTTAATTTAAATAACATTTTTCGTGACATAGGTTATTTCCGAGATTCAAACTTTGTCATTCTTTTACACTCCAATTTTTGTTCAAACTTTGTCATTCTTTTACACTTCTTCAATTTTTGTTCAAACTTTGTCATTCTTTTAGACTCCTTCAATTTTGTTCAAACTTTTTCATTCTTTTAGACTCCTTCAATTTTCAGTTTTTTTGTTTTTTTTACGATTAAATGGAAAGAGTCTAGAATTTTAGAATCAGTATATAACGTTCGCTTTTTTAAACATTTGAGTATCACTATTCCCTTTGAATCGATATATGGCAATAGTATTTCTTGTAGCTCCTAAGTTTTTTTTTTGGTAGTGTTTAACGCCCGCTTTAACTACTTATAGCACCGCAGGCGGTGACACTGGTGATACATGAATGGAGATGGAGCACCGGTGGAATGCGATGGCGGGGGAAACCGGAGAAAACCCGCCCCAGCGCCGCTTCGTCCACCACAAATCTCACATGCGGTCGCTTGGGATCGAACCGTCTAGGTGAGAGGCGAGTGGTCTAACCACTCGGCCACGGCGCGGCCATAGCTCCTAAGTGGAACATAGGGCATCGTTACGGTGTTTCCTTGATAGGATTTGAATTTCTAGTTTGTGAGCTCGCCACTATGCACCATTGTGAGAAGGGAATCAGCTCATCGTGCGCATATGGTACTGTAGGACGAAATCACGGCTTGCGACGGAATTTTTCCCAGGAACCTTCTTCTTTTACTGTGCAAATAAACATTATACGGCTTTACTTCTCTTCCAAAGGAAGCCATGCTAACCTGTAATCTTGGGTTCTGGAGGCTGTCAATGATAACCACTACACCACGGAGGGTGACTTGAATCGATAAGGAAATGTATATGTCTCCAACGATTAACTTACTTTCGTAAGAATTTGTACCCACTAATATATTACAGAGAGTAGAGAAAGGCATGTGCATGTAAGATTTTCTTCGAACTCAGCACGCATGTCAAGTGTAGAAGAAAAGTAATTATTAAAATCAGATATATAATTTGTAATTGATGTAAACCATTGTTTAGCTCCACCTTCCAAATCTGCTCTTAGGGAAATAATACATATAATATGCGACCGCCTCCAAATTTATTCGACTGTTCAATTTAGTGCACAAATATCACAGAAAATACCTCTAAAGTGTCTTACTTAAGATGTGGTTTTCTTTACTTTATCATAAGTTGTAAGAATATCGTATCACATAATTAACAAAATAATTTGTAAAAACATAATATTAGAAACATTTAGTGAGTAAAATATCATAGTTGTCCACCTATTCGTGAGTATTGCTAAAATATAATTAAAAATAACTTTCTATAAAACGAATTATATTTATACCATTTCAAAATAAGTGCATCTGCAACACAAATTTAAAATGTACTTTCTCTATTTTGTATTTATAGTAAGTAGAGAAATTAATTATTGCATTCCGTCCGAAATTTCAATATCGATATTTACTGGAAATTCCTTTTTGAGGTTCCCTGAATTCAGAAAGAAACAATTTTAGTTTACGCGGGCGCGCGAGCTCGTACATGTGTGTCTCTGTATATCTGCGCCTCTCTGGGCAGCATAACTCAAAAATAAAATGTCTGATAAATACTAAAGCTTGGTATTTGAGGTGCGTCTGCGAATTTGACCAAAATTGTGAAAATTAAAAAAAAAAATAAATAAAATAAAAATAATGAATTCTAAACCTTAAGAAAATGCCAGTTTTTTTTTCTCTTGTCGGATTTTAACTACTACTAAAGCTGTAAAGGGGCAGTCGCATGCTTATTAACAGACACGCCCAACTTTAAACCTTGATTTCTCGCAAACGTTTTCCAACACTTTAACATACTCAAAATGCTCCACACTATACAGTTTTTTGCTAATGTGTTTTATCATTTTTGTATTGCTTCTTAAAAGTATATAAAAGAAAATGGTGACATTACTTTTTCTGCATAAAGCTCCAATTTTGAGAAATAAATTATTAAATTTTGAAAAATCAAGAAATATAATACTTTTTCTACAATAAATAATTTATAATAAGAAAATGTGATATGATAGATTTATTTGTGAACTCACCTACTGTATAATTTGAATTTTAATGTGAATATTTTTAAAGGAGGCTCATTTTTATTAAAACAATAAATTTAGACAGTAAAAAGTATTATTTAAATAGGTAGCCATGCAGCTTAAACATTTTTACACGACAAAAACATCACAATTGTTATGTATAATAAGGGTATACATTTCAGTAGTATATCTTAAGCGCTGTGGATTTTCCAAATTTCACAGATGCATTATCTTAAGTGGTGGTGGTAGCGCTGCTGCTTGCCAAGCGAGAGACCTGGGTTCGATTCCCGGTACCGGTGTGGGGATTTTTCCCCCGCTGGGAGACCTGGTCTGGGGTGCACTTAATTTCGTGAGGTCCCTGGGGGAGGGGCAAGTGAGGAGCTATTTGATGAAGTAGCGGCTCCAGTTCATGAGGACCGCATTAACCGGCTGCGGGGTCGATACGCTGACCACGTCTCACCCTCCAATACTGCATGGACGGAGATAGGGGACGCAGCGGCCGGGCGGTAGGCCAAGGTTCCTTGTGAGCTGTCGTGCCATGGAGTTATTATTATTATTATTATTAGTATTATTATTATTATTATTATTATTATATTAAGTTCTCTTACTAAAGTGCAACACAAATATTTTCAACAAAGTCCCCAAACTACACATTCTTTTCTTAAAAAGTTGCCATAATTATTTTGAAAATAACATAGGTTAATGTCTATATATCTATCTTAAATGTTTCTCATATGCCCTGTGGATTCCTCTTCATTCTGAGTTAATCTTTATAATCTGTATACCTTAAAGTTAGATAAAAAGTTCATAATCTATGTACATTTCGTTAAAACACAATTTATAGCAAATAAAAATTTTACATTAGCCATTTCCGAGATATTCTATATTATTAGTTTAGATTGTAGAATCCTTTATAATTTTTTCAACTACTAAGTCGCTATTCTCGTAGTTATGCGAACGAAATTTCACTAACATATAGCGACCCACATTTAATAACTATTTGTGACAAATATAGTAGGCGAGAATTAAATACTTCGGACAAGGCATGAGCGAGAAATATTGGATGAGTCTGATAAAGCTTTTATGCATGTGGTGCATGCGATACCTTTTGCAAAGCTCTCTAAAATACACTGCATAAAATAAAGAAATAGAAGTACTATATAATATAGGATCTTCAAATTAATTTGGCCTTTGCCGCCAGTCGTTTGTTCGTGCATGACGATAATACTATGATAAGTAGAACGATGAATAAAAGGGGTGGATGTCAACAGTTTTGAGGTCACCTTGGTGATATAGAAGTTGTATCGTACCTGTCCAATATTTACATTTATAACATTCGCTTACGTCTCGTAAACTCGCAATCGCAGCATTTATGCTGATAGGCAACGCATTCTTCCAGTTCGGAAGTAGCACTCAACAATGCGAATTCTGTGATTACTTCCATCTCGTGAACAAAGAACGCACAAAATAACAGTTGAAAAACAGTTCTGTTTACGAAGTTTGGCAACGCATGCAGAGACAAGCTGATTCCGATGGCCGCGCTCGCTAAAGTGCTTCCTTCTGGTGTTTCGTGGCGCAGGGGATCGCGGGATCGAGTTCCGCACGAGCATGGGTGTTTGTGTGTTTATAAATATGCATAGTAAATAGAAAGTTAACAGAAGCGTAGGGAATGGGGGAAAAAGAACTAAAACAAAACAAAGACTGAACTAATAATGACGTCATGAATTTAAACCTACTGGCGCTAAAGGCCGAATAAATCTGAAGACTCTGTATACCATTTGGGTATCTCCAATTGCCAGAATTCTATGCTATGAACCTCACCAAGAGCAGATCGTAATAATGCGAAATGCTGATATAGATGACAGTGTTCTAGTTTCTAAACAATCATCTTGCGACTGGAAATCCGAGGCGGAACTGCTGTCAGCAACATCTCGATAGCAGTGTGAGAAGGAATGTGCTGCATTTGCGCGAGGCAAGCAGTGTTTCTCTTGTGAACGAAGAATGGCTTTAAGGCTTATGCTGTTTTCGGCCGTATAGCAGTGCGACAAGCAGCTGTTTTAGAGTGTGTACTAAAAAGATTTAATTATCGCTTACACTTACTATATTCCCCTTATGCTTACAACTAGGAATGTAATTGACAGTGAATTAGAGATTTATTACGGCTTCAACGTTGGGCGCCAATTTGAAATGGATATTTAAATAGCCCTATAACGGCTCTAGGGACTATAGAATGGTAGGATGGGTCTTTATGCGTTATAAGAGTTCTTGTAGTTTCTATAGTTTCGATTTCCTGTCGTTTATTATTTTGTGTTGGATGAGAATTTGCAATCAACGGTTTAGTAGCCTCACCCAATAATGACAAAGTTATTTGAATGTATATTGTTACCGAGTATTTTAAATTTATAAGTGTTCACAACGAAAACAAATTAGTTTTCGTTTGAGATTAACATGAAATTCTTGTGATATCTCAAGCGATGAGATATATGGAAAATGAATTGCCAGAGATGAGTACAAAAATTATAAATTAGGTCGTTATATGCAATAGCTCAGCGAACAAATTATAAATACATACAGTTTTATGACTCTTGTTATAGGAAGGAATCTTATAATTTCTAGAATAATAATTACTAATCCTCTTGTTATTCAGTAATTAATTTAGATTTGTTAATTCGAAATAATGCGGAGACTTCAAGGCTTGTACACGCGACGAATTTAAGGAAATAAATACAATGCGGAACAGCATTTCATTCAGTAGGATTTCTAACGTGACGAATTCTCAACTGAAAATACATCTTCTTATTTACTGTGGTTATGTGGTAGCAAACTGAATAATACTTGTTTATATGACAAGAATGATTTTCTTTGTTATGTTTCGTCATTATATGAACAATTTGTTATATTACTGCGCTGCTAAAATAAGTTACATACGGAACTATGAATATTGTGCCTACGAGTTTCTGCGCTAACATATGTCTCTTCCAATATCATATACTTATTTATCATCCGTTTTAAGGGTTAAATAGTTCGATATTAAGAGGATTACACGAACAAAATGTACAAAAAATTGTTTGTTAACGACGCTGTCAATTGCCAGATTCATATCAGCGTCAATATGCCGGCATTTCGTCCCGCAGGAGTTCTTTAACATACCAGTAAATCTGCTATCATGGGATTGTCGCTTTTGAATACATTTAAAAACTATTGCGGTCTGGGCCAGGTTTGAATTCACGACCTTGAGATCAAAAGGCCCAATCAACTGAACTACCCAAATCGATACCAACATATAAGGATTACACAGGTATTACACATTAAATATTGTTATTTAACGTAAATTTAACATTAAATAAACAGCACAGAAACCATTAATATGGACAAATAACTTAATATCGATATATAACGATAACATCCATAAGCATAATGACGATATATACGTACATATACCATTATACTTATGTAATGCAATTAATGTACATTTATGACAAGTCTATCTGTAAAGGTATGGCAATAGACAATAAACTATCAATCAATAACAAAGATAATATAATATCCGTTATATAAGCCTTTATAAGGATAGTCCGTAGAAGAGTGGGCAGAAACAGCCATTGAATGTGACTTATGATTTTTTTCTTTCTTTAATTTACCCCTTTATTACTGTAAAACATTTTTCCATTCTTCTTTAAAAATTTGGCCGCTAACTTTATTTGTTTCTGCTTCTTGGTTCTCCGCACTGGAGACATCGGCTGAAAGCCTGAGTGTATGGAGTGCTGTCCTTCGTTGCTCAGAAAACAGCTTCAACAAGTAAGTTGTGGGTTGCCTTCCTCTCGTGTTGTCGATAAATGTCTGCGAGAAATCGTGTGTATAAGGAATACCATTGACAAAACGTAGTAAAGAACATATAGAATAGTCTGATGTGTTCCGTTCACATGACTTTCCCTATATCGCTGTAACAAATTATTGTTAAAAAGTATATTCCTCTACTTTATGATAATCGAGATAAACATTAGCAGAAATTGTTTTAATTACTTGCTTCCTTGTAAGTAGAAGGAAAATAAGGAAATATAAACGATAATCAAATATTTTAAAAGCTGGCTGCCATAGGGTTGAAATCCGTTTCAATGCAGGGCCAGGAGTTTATAACTTTCCGAGTGCGAAAAGTTAAGTATTTTGAATCTGAAACAAATAACAAGGAACATCTCAGAAATAGCCAATTCCACGAAAAAAGAATATATTATATAAATTGTGTGTTTTAACGTGATCTACATTTTTTGTGTACTCGTAAGGTTTGTCTATCTCTTACATTTTGCCAGTTATGCAAAATTCATCAGTATAAAGAGATATTTAGAGGCTATTCCCAGAAAATTCAAGATGTGCATTTTATTTGCAATATAAATATCTTTAATATACGGTATTTTATTCAAAATTTTTGGTAAAATCAAAATGTTCGAAGAAAGTTCCAGGAGGATTTTCTTGAAAATCTTCGTGTCGTATCCTTGGAGGATACCAAACGTAAATACCAAGTTTGGTATTTAACAGTGTTTTCGTTTTTGAGCTATGCTGTTCACACACACACACACACACACACACACACACACACACTCGCGGTCGCGCGAGCCTTTTTTAGATTCAGGGGCACCCAAAACATCTATTTCCGGTGAAATCTCGGTATCGAATTTTTGGGTGCATTACAATTACCTTCCCTATACATTATGTGCATAGTGCGTGCAGAGAAAATAAAAATTAAGTTTTTAACAAATCATTATTTGTTTACTTTTATTATGATTATATTAGTATTGTTATTTATTTACAAGTTCATGTGATGCGCCACTAAAATCATGCTCACTCACCATTTAGTCATCTGTATTGCTGTATCTAATACCATTAACTGCCTTAGTAGCTTTGTCTGCTGTCAAAGGTTACAACCACACAAGCAGTGGAACTAAAACAACACCGCAAACGATAATGGTACTATAAACGGCCCTAGTGGGGCATCTGGTTAAAAGGAACACTCACTTTCATTCTATCTCAAGAATCACTTAGTGCTCAATGAACGAGAAATTTTAAGTCTTTTATACACGTTAGCCTTTTCCCTGGATTGGCGAGTGGGGATTTCACATTAAGAGTTTATTTCGGAGCCTTTACTTCGTTGCTATCTACTTATAGTAGAGGGAATAGTTCACCCCACTGCAAGCTGATGTGTTCCATTCACATGACTTTCTCTACATCTCTGCAACAAATTATTGTTAGAAAATTTATGCTTCTATTTACTTCATGCTAATCGAGAAAAAATTAGTAGAAATAATCTTATTACTTGTTTCCTTGTAAGTAGAAGCGAAATAAGGGAGTACCATAGATTAAAGTGATAGTCAAAAGCTGGTAGATATGTGACTGAAGCTCCTTTGTTTGTATGGACAGAAGTTGACAAATTCCTGTATGAGAAAAGCTGAAACCAATAAATAACAAGGAATATCTAAAAAACGATCAACTCAACGAAAAAGAAATGTATATAGCATAAATTGTGTATTATAACGTGTTCTACATTTTTTGTGGTAATTTTTTGTACATCTCTTACGGTTTAGCAATTATGCAAACTTCCGTAAAATTCATCCAGAATAAAGTAGTCTTCAGCAGCTATTCCCAGAAAATTCAAGATATACATTTTTATTGTCAGGTAAATATCTTTAATATACGATATTTTAATCAAAATGTTTTAGAAAGTTACCAATTTCGAAAAAAAATCCATGTAAAGCGTAGTTGGGAGTGCGGGGATTTACTTGAAAATCTTCGTGTCGCATCCTTGGAAGATATCAATCTTATATAGCAAGTTTGGTATTTATGGTCTTTTCGTTTTTGAGCTAAGCTGTCCACAGCCACAAGATCACAAACAAGCGCGCGCACACACGGGCCTTTTTCTAAAAAAAATGTGTGTTTTTTTTTTTCAGGAGGGCCCAAAACATGTATTTCCGGTGAAATCCCGGTATCGAATTTTTGAGTGGAATTCAATACCACTCTATACACTACGTACATAGTACGTGTAGAGAAAGTAAAAAATAATTGCAAACTATCACAGATTGTATAATATTTACCCGGATGCTATTTATTTATTTATGTATCTATTTATTAAATTTACAAGCACATATTATTTATTTCACCCGAAGGTATATGTCATAGTTATAACACAAATGAATTTACAACAGTACTAAGTACACAGCCTTAGACTGAATGCAGCTCATCCTGGTGAAAGAAAACAACATACATAACTTATACTATTAAAAGTACTATATTATAATGTTTTATAAACAGAACATACAAGCCTTGGAAATTCTCTATGACAGAATGTTTTCCTAAATATCTCATACAGTGGTTTGTCAAATCTAATGTTACAAAAACTAGAGTGTGCATCGAATATTCTTCTTTTCTCTTCTGGGACTGGGCAGTGAACAAAATATGTTCAACAGTAGTACTGTTTAGTGCACGTACGTTGATATTCGTCCTGGCTTTGTAACTTTAAAACAAATCTGATGTGTTCCATTCACTTGACTTTCTCTACATCTCTGCAACAAAATATTGTTAAATATTTACTTCATGCTAATCGAGACAAAATTAACAGAAAAAGACTTATTACTTGCTTCCTTGTAAGTAGAAGCGAAATAATGGAGCACCATAGGCTAAAGTGACAGTTAAAAGATGGTTTGTGGCTGAAGTTCCTTCGTTTGTATGGACAGGAGTTGACAAATTCCTGTATGAGAAAAGTATGAGTTTATTAAAGATGAAACCATAAACAGGGAATATCTAAAAAATGATCAGCTCCACGAAAAAATGTATATAACACAAATTGTGTGTTTTAACGTGCTCTTCTTTTTTGTGTGGTAAGTTTTTGGCCATCTCTTAGGCTTAACAGTTATGCAAAATTCCGTAAAATTCATCCAGAATAAAGTAGTCTTCAGAGGCTATTCCCAGGAAATTCAAGATATACATTTTGTTTAACAGGCAAATAGTTTTAATATATGATATTTTAATCAAAATCGTTAGAGCGATTTTTGAGAAAACCAAAATTTTCGAAAAAAGTTTCATGTAAATGGTAGTTGGGGTGGAAGCATTTTCTTGAATATCTTCGTGTAGCATCCTTGGAATATCTTAAATACCAAGTTTGGTATTCAACGGGTTTTTCGTTTTTGAACAATGCTGTCCACAGACACAAAAAGACAGATAGACAGACAGACAGACAGACATACAGACAGACACACACATATACACGGAACTTTTCCCAAAAATGCTTTTTTTTTTGGATTCATGGGACCCCAAACATATATTTCCGGTGAAATCTCGTTATCGAATTTTTGGGTGCATTTCATATGTATATAGTAAGTGTAAGTGTAGAGAAAGTAATAAATAGATACCAAGTGTACCATGTCCTGATAAAATTGAGTTAAAATGAAGCCTGGTGTGTCTGGTTTACATTGAAGGCGATATCCAACTGTTGGAAAGATTCTTCTGTGGTGTTTCCTTTGGAACTGAACTACTCGTTCCAATGCGTTCTGATATACTTCTCGAGTTTATTCTAGGGTAATACTGAGGACATAAATTGTAGCCAAAATTTAGATTAGAGGTAGCTCAGTTCTTGCCAATTAATCAGCTCTTTCGTTTCCTACAGTGCCGATATGGCTTCGTACCTATCATAAACAAATACGTTTCTCATATTATATTATGCTAGCTCGAATTTCTACTGCAGGGTACTATTAAATCATACTAGGTAAAGATTTTTCAGAAAATCGGCCTACCACGTACACATTTCTGAAAATGTTTCGTTATTATATAAAAACCATTCTAACGATTTTAAATACCATATCATGCTTCTAAGATATTTTTATGACTGATAAAATGCATATATTGATATTTTGTAGATAACCTGTAATATTCTCCATCATTCTGCATTGATTTGTATAATTTCACCTAAATAACGAACCATAACAGATACACAAAAAATTACTCCAGTAAATTGGAGTATGTAATTTAAGTCATATTTAGGTTAAATAGCGTTAGCTCTTTTCGAAATATTTCATTTTATATGTTTTAAATATAAACATATAAGGAGACATGCTTGAATAATTTCGATTCTTCTATTGCCTTTTCCTTTCCAATAGGTCATTTATCTAGCTTCTCAAAAAAGTCTCTGTGCGTATTTGGAACCTTGTGTGTGTGCATTTGAGTGGGATATCAGTTATTAAATTCGCCCATTAATGGGATCCACGGTTGAAATTAAAAAAAACACAAAAAAAAATCTGATGTGTTACACTCACATGGCTTCCTCTAGCTACTCTATAAACAAAGTTCCTTCTCCTGCTAATCGAGATAAACATTAGCAGAATTGTATTACCTAGTTTCTTTTAGTAGAAGGGAACTAAGGCAATACACTAGGCTAAAGTGATAGTCAAACGTTTTAAAAGCTGTCATTAAGCGATTGTCACTGCAAATCGCTTCTTTGCTTGGCCAGGATAGAACAAAAGAAAAACGGTCACTTCCGTCTGAGAAAAGTTTTAGTACTTAATTGAAACTAAGAACAACGAATACCTTGAAAACGGTAAGCTCCACGAAAAAAAATGTATATGACATAACTTATGTATTTTAACAAGATCTACATTTTTGGTACAGTAAGTTTTTGTCTATCTCTTACGATTTACCAGTTATGCCACATTAAGCAAAATGTATCCAGAATAAATAGGTCTTTAGAAGCTATTCCTAGAAAATTCAAGGTATACATTTTATTTGTGATAGAAATGGCTTTAATATGTTGTATTTTAATCAACTGAACATCTTCGTGTCGCATTCTTGGAAGATACCAAACTTAAATACCACGTTTGGTATTTAACCATCTATTCGTTTTTGAGCTATGTTGAACATAGACACACGCGCACATACAACACACACACACACACACACACACACACACACAGACCTGTTTCTGAAAATGCTTTTTACTTTCTCTATACGTACTATGTACATAGGGTGTAGAGAAGGTATTGCAATCCACCAAAAAATTCGATACCAATATTTCACCGGAAATATATGTTTTAGGGTCCCCTGTATACAAAAAAAGTATTTTCAGAAAAAGGTCCGTGTGTGTGTCCGTGTTTCAGTGTGTCCCTGTGTCCATTGTCTGTGAACACGATAACTCAAAAACAAAAAGTCGGTAAAATACCAAACTTGGCATTTAAGTTTAGTATCTTCTAGGGATGCGACACGAAGATTTTGAGAAAAATCCCCCCACCCCAAACTACCCTTTACATGGAACTTTTTTCGAAAAATTTTGATTTTCTAGAAAAATGGCTCCCACGATTTTGATTAAAATATCGTATACTAAAGATATATATCTGACAAATAAAATGTATATTTTGAATTTTCTGGGAATAGCCTCTGAAGACTACTTTGTTCTGGGTCAATTTTACGGAGTTTGCATAACTGCTAAATCGTAAGAGATGGACAAAAACTTAACGCACAACAAATGTAGAGTACTTTAAAACACACAATTTATGTCATATACATTTTTTCGTGGAGTTGATTGTTTTTGAGATATTCCTTGTTTTTGGTTTCAGCTATAGAAACATACTTTACTCATACAGGACTTTGTGAACTCGTGTCCATACAAACAAAGGAACTTCAGTCACATAGCAACCAGCTTTTGACCATCACTTTAACTTATGGTACTCCCTTATTTCGCTTCTACTTACAAGGAAGGAAGTAATAAGACTATTTCTGCTAATTTTTTCTCGATTGGCAGGAAGTAAATAGAAGCATAAGCTTTTAACGATAATTTATTGCAGAGATATAGAGAAAGTCATGTGAATGGAACATATCAGATTTTTTTATTCAGGGGTCCTAAAACATGTATTTTTGGTGAAATCTTGACACCGAATTTTTGGGTGGAATAAAATACTTCTCTATCCCTATGTACATTCTAAATACGGGGCTAGAGAAAGTAAAAAAATCTGATGTGTTTCATTCACATTACTTTCTCCACATCTTCGCAACAAATTACTATTAAAAAGCTTATGCTTCTATAAACTTCACTCTAATTGAGAAAAAATTAGCAGAAATAGTTTTATTACTTGCTTCCTTGTAAGTAGAAGCGAAATAAGGGAGTACCATAGGTTAATTTGACAGTCAAAAGCTGGTTGCTGTCACTGAAGTTTCTTTGTTTGTATGGGCAGGAGTTGACATTCCCCTATGAGAAAAATATAAGTTTTTCAAAGCTGAAACCAAAAAAACAACGGATATCTCACAAGCAATCAATTCCACGAAAAAAACATACATGACATAAATTGTGTATTTTATCCTGATCTACATTTTTTGTGTAGTAAGTTTCTGTCTCTTACGGTTTGCCAGTTATGCAAAATTCAACAAAATTCATCCAGAATAAAGTAGCCTTCAAAGGCTATTCCCAGAAAATTCAAAATATACATTTTATTTGTCAGGTAAATTTCTTTAATACACGATATTTTAATCAATATCGTTAGTCATTTTTGAGAAAATCAAAATTTTTAAAAAATTTTCCATGCAAAGTGTTTGGTATTTAACGGACTTTTCGTTTTTAAGCTAAGCTGTCCACAGACAGACAGACACACACACATGGACTTTTTCCAAAAATGCTTTTTTTTGGATTCAGGTGGACCCAAAACATGTATTTCCGATGAAATCTCGATATCGAATTTTTGGGTGGAATCCAATACCTTCTCTTTACACTATGCACAGAGTACATGTAGAGTAATTAAAATTGTCCAACAGTTCAAAAATTAATTACCATGTAGACAATTTTTTTGTACAATTATCTTCACTTAAATACTACATTTTTTTCTCAGATTCCCTTAAAGCTTCAAGTGACCATTGAAGTACCCAAGAGCACATGACATAATGAACTGATTTCAGTTCCAATGATTTTGCGAATTACATTTTTTCCATTAAATGTATTTGCACTCTATACTGCTGAAACTTTTAGCAGACGATGAGAGAGAATGAACTGAAAAATTCTGATGTGTTCCATTCACATGATTTTCACTACATCTCTGCTACAAATTATTGTTAAAAAGCTTATGTTTCTATTTAATTCATGCTAATCGAGGAAAAAATAGCAGAAATACTCTTATTACTTGCTTCCTTGTAAGCAGAAGCGAAATAATGGAGTACCATAGGTGAAAGTGATAGTCAATAGCTGGTTGCTGTTAAGTTCCTTGGTTTTTATGGACACGAGTTGACAAATTCCTGTATGAGAAAAGTATAAGTTTTTAAAAGCCGAAACCAAAAACAAGGAATATCTCAGAAAGGTTCAAGTCCACGAAAAAAGTTATAGATTTATAAATTGTGTTTTTTAATGTAATACATTTTTTTCCATCTCTTACGATTTAGCAGTTATGCAAAATTCCCTAAAACTCATCCAGAATAAAGTAGTCTTCAGAGGGTATTCCCAGAAAACTCAAGGTATACATTTTATTTTTGCAAGTAAATATTTTAAATATAAGAGAATTTAATCAACATTGTTAGAGCTATTTTTAAGAAAATTTAAAATTTCGACATTTTTTCCATAAAAGGTTTGGGGTGGAGGGATTTTCTTGAAAATTTTCGTGTCGCATCCTTGGAAAATATCGAACTTAAATACAAAGTTTGGTTTTTAACTCTCTTTTCGTTTTTGAGCTATGCTGCTCACAGACACACACACATACACACACACGTGAACATTTTTCTAAAAATGCTTTTTTGAATTCAGGGGGTCTCAAAACATATATTTCCGGCGAAATCTCGGTATCGAATTTTTGGATTCATTACAATACCTTCTCAGAGAAAGTAAAAAGTCATCATATGGTATTTGCCACACTTTTGAATTGCTACAAGCATTGACATCTACCATTGATAATAAAATATTACAAAAAGTATATTTAATGGCTCAAATATTTAATATGACATAACCAGAGGATGAGAAAATATTCTACGTATCCTTTTTATATATTAGTATTCCAATATGTAAGTTTTTATGTTTTATTTTGTTTAATGTCTGCTTTTGCTACTTGTAGCACCGAAGGCGATGACGTTGATGATACGTGAAGATGGAGCATTGGTGGAATGTGATGGCGGGGAAACCGGAAAAAGCCCTCCCCTGCGCTGCTTTGTCCACACAAATCTCATATGCGGTCGCTTGGTGAGAGGCGAGTGGTCTAACCACTCGGCCACGATGCGGTCCTGACATCTCATTGATTAACATAATAAAATCAGTGTTTTTTAAAAATATATTAACGTTGCCTACATAATTAAAATATTCTTATAACTGTAGAAGAGCATGTAACATTTTGAAGAAAAAAATCTGATGTGTTCCAACCACATGACTTTCTCTATAAAAAATTATTGTTAATAAGCTCATTCTTCTATCCACTTCTTGCTAATTGGAAGTAAAAACGGTAAGTAGAAGGAAAATAAGGCTAAACGAATAAGCAAGTGTTTTAAAATGTGATTGCTATGGGATTGAAATCCATTTCTTTGCGGGCCAGGAGTTGACAAGTTCCCGTATGAGAAAAGTTTAAGTATTTTAAAACTGAAATCAATATTGAGGAATATCTCAAAAACGGCCAACTCCACGAAAAAAATGTATAAGGCATAAATGGTGTGTTTTATCGAGATATTCGTCTTTTGTGCAATAATTTTTTTATATATCTCTTACGGTTTACCAATTATGCAACATTCAATAAAAAGCATCCAGAACAAAGAGGTCTTCAGAGGCTATTCCCAGAAAATTCAAGTTATGCATTTTATCCGTCATGTAAATATTTTAAGTATGAGATTTTGGTCAAAATCCTTAGAGCCATTTTTGAGAAAATCAAAATTTTCGAAAGGGTAGGTAAAAGGTAGTTAGAATGGGGGAATTTTCTTGAAAATCTTCGTGTCGCATTCTTGGAAGATACCAAACTTAAATACCAAGTTTGGTATTTAACGACCTTTTCGTTTTTAAGCTATGCTGTCCACGGACACACTCACGCACACACACCCGGACTTTTTCTAAAAATATTTTTTTTTTTTATTTAGATGACCAAAACATGATTTTTGGTGAAAGCACGGATTCCAATTTTTCGATGCATTACAACATCTTGTCTATACACCATGTACATAGTATGTGAAGAAAAAGTAAAAAGGTAGATAAAATTGAAAAAATTAAACTCTTCTCTATGATTGCACTTAACAATATCTCAGGTTTATCGCTGGCCATTCTTTTGAATGCACGTGCAAAGTCATATATGTACTTATATCATATCAAAGTTATCATATATCTACAACTGTAGACAACAACATGCGCCGAAAAGTTAACAGATAAATATATATTATATATTAACTTTGGAATTAATCCTTAGTGCTTCTGATAAACATTTGAATGTTATTTTGTATCGCGTTGCATTTTATAGCAGATACAGAATCCATGTCAATGAATTCTGTGGTACAATAGGCATAGAGAAAATAAGTGATCTATCGGAAGTTTTGTGTGCTTCTCTGAACCTTTTATTTACTTTCTTTAAATTTAGTAGGACAGAAGTGAACCAATTTAAGTCTAATGGGATATAGGTACCTTTTATGTTATTTCCTGCTGAAGCACAATTTCTTTGTACGTCACATCAGATAATTAATTAGGTTTCAGCGATGTGATTTCAACGAAATACAACGCGTGATGTGGAGTCCGTGCATGCAGATGACGAAACCCTAATTACGAAAGGAGCACAATTAGAATGCTTCCGCCAGAGCGCGTGGGTTAGAAAACATTATAATAATGTATAATTGAATCGTTGATTGCAAGAACAGCCTAAGCCTACTTTTGGTGAAGAATAAGTTAAAGGTAGAGACTCGTATTTTGCATGTAGCTCTTTCAGATCGTGCGCTTCGACATTCACCACTTCCTGTCATGCAAACAGAGGCAGATAGCTTTATCTGAGTGGGAAACATCCGAAATCCAGGACTTTGGTTACCTTTCTTTTGAACTATATGGTACCGCTGCACACAAGAAAATGACGTGTTTGCTGGTATTCTAGTGAAGTGGAGCAAGAGTCTTGTGCCAATAATTAAAAGAAGAAACGAGCGAAACATTCTTCAAAATAACGAAGGAATTCTATAAAGCCCGCCTGGATAGTGTGGCCTCACATTCAACAGGCCGCGAGTTCGAATCTCGCTTAGGGTGAGTTACCCGGATACAGTTTTTTTCGGGGTTTTTCTTTATCCTGAGAAGACGAATGTCGAGTAACTTTAAGCTCCATGGACTCTGAGATCATTTCACTAATTTCCTTCATCGTCCGATATGACCAACCAGGTTAAAGGACGTAAAAAAAAATATATATATATATAAAGCAAAAATTCACGGTAAGGAATATGTGAATTGCAGTGGCAAAACAGTTCTGATTAAGATGACTGGAAAAGACTGCAAGTGTCGAAGATCCTGTTTCAGGATTATTGCAGAAGACAATATAATTCTTTAAAGCAAGGACTATCAGAGCCACATTAAATAGGCACCGCCCAAGAAATGAGAAGGGGTGCAGGCGTGAAAAATCTGTAAGCTATTTTGTCCTGGTTGGAGGCAAACAATTTGAGGTGTATAGAAAATGTTTTGTTAGTATTTATGCAACAATTGTCAGAGATTTAAACGGATTCGCAAACTGCTGTGAGGTGGACAGATACCAAAAGATTAAAGACGAAATCGTAAGTGTTGATGGTATGCCATCAGGCAAAATTATCAACATTACAGATCACATTGGATCATTTTCCATCAAAGAAAGCAATTATGGCATCCACATGTGCACCATGTAGACAATGGGCTATCTAAGAAAGAAAATTCACCATATTTTGATTGCTAAGCATCCAAGCTCACCAGGAAAATACGAGCACTGTAATAAGATTTCTCATGATATTAAAGATTTAAGCTAAAATGCTCCATGAGCTCGCAAAACGAGCAGATTAATCTCTTAATATATTACTCCTTTTGTAAACATAATAATTTCAAAAACAACCAACTGTATTGTTACCCTGCAAGAAATGTAACAACTGTATCCTAAATAAGTATAGTACTGTACCCTAAATAATTTTAATTGACTTTTTTGTGTTTATTGAATTTCTGTCCTACAAAATTGTATTGATTACAATAAATAAATCCATAGCATACGCAAATATTTTACAATACAAACACCATAAAAGGTTGTCAGATATAAATAATAAATTTGTTGAGTGCTACTTAATCCTCAATTTAAGTTTTGTCTCCTTCTAGCAGTCAACGTAGAAATATCGTTTTTCTTGGTTTTCTCAATGCAACAAGGATTGCTCTTGCAATTAACGATTCAACTGCTTTTTTAGTAAATTAAGCACGTTGTTTGGTAGTGCCATATACAATATAGTGCATATCATCTATTGGAAGAGAAAGTATGCATTTTTTACTTAGATACTCTCTTTTCTAATCTTTATTTCAATTTTAATTCACGATCTGCGGTAATTCAGGCCTTAGGAGCAAATAATTTTAAAATCTAGGATTAATCTTCCTGAAGTTATTATTGACGTCGAACAGACCATGATACCCATTTTCATTCCGCTCTTCCGCTTCACATCTCTCATCTTTTTAATATGTATATTTTCCGTTGTGGCGAGTATTGTTAAAATTGTTCCTAATATCCGAATTTCTAAGAAAACGCTTATCATTAGTGTGTAAAATTCTATTCACATTAGTAAAAACCGGGTCATCAGTTAGTCGTTGAGGGAAACTAACCACGAAGCTGTGCATTGCCGTTGGAAGTGATTGAACACACCAGAGTATCTCTGTGAAGTATTCAAACCTTTCGAAAATATCAATAGAACCATTTTTATAAACAACTACAGTCCTTCTATGGTAGATCGCTCAAGATTCTGGCTTTGTTCAATTTTGGAGTGGGGGAATTCATCTTTAATTAGAATTATTTCCAAACCTCCTCAGAGTATGGGTGAATATGAATTCCTAACGAAAGCAATAAATAATAAAGGTTAACATTTTACAGTTAACGAGTCGGTAGCATCATCATTTATTTATAAAGTCAAAACACCCCAATATGACTATAGAGTTTAAAGAGAGTCTACTAATTAACAAAAACAAACCTAAAGACACTGGGTGGTATGAATAAAAAAGGTGTCTCAAAACTTGCAATTTGGGAGTCGCGTCCCACTTTCGTATGAATAAACTCGACGACTAGAGCTGGAGGTAACTTTGATCCAGACCAACGTCTCACCTGCTTAGGTAATAACAAGTTTCTCAGGTTTTGCAATGAATAACAAAGAGCTGCGTCTTACGTTTATGAGACGCATCTCATGATTTGTTAAGTCACCTCAGAAGGCGCAAGATGCAGCGAGACGCAACTTCTTGCAACAAATTATTGGCAGATTTGGTGTCCGTTTTGGTATTTTCTGAGCACAGATGGAAGATTTATTAAACCAGGAGGAAGTCTGATGAATTCAATTACAACGAACTTAAACGATAAAATAAAAAAATAAAAAAAATGTGCAGTGGCTTGAATATTTTCTTCCCGAAACAAGAGGAACAGGAGGTGGAGCTTTACGCAAAGCAGCAAAGATTAACATATTGTTATTATTATTTTCTCTACACGTACTATTTACATAGTGTAGAGAGAAGGTATGCATTCCACCCTAAAATCGATTCCGAGACTTCACATGAAATACATGTATTTGGGTCCTCTGAATCAAAAAAAAAAATTTAAATACCAAACTTGGTATTTAAGTTTGGTATCTTCCAAGGATGCGACACGAACATTTTCCAGAAAATCCCCCCACCCCAAATACATGAAAAAAAGATGGAAAATATTTATTTTCTCAAAAATGGCTCTAACGATTTTGATTAAAGTATCGTGTATTAAATGTATTTACCTGACAAGTAAAATGTATATCTTAAATTTTCTGAGAATAGCCTCTGAAGACTACTTTATTCTGCATGTATTTTACGGAATTTTGTATAACTGCTAAACCGTAAGAGATGGACAAAACTTATCGCATAAAAATGTAGAGCACGTTAAAACTCACAATTTATGTTATATACATTTTTTTCGTGGAGTTGATCGTTTTTTAGATTTTCCTTGTTGTTGGTTTCAGCTTTAAAAATTATACTTTTCAGATACAGGAATTTGTGAACTCCTGTCCGAAAAAACAAAGGAACTTCAGTCACAGAGCAACAAGCTTTTGACCATCGCTTTAACCTAGGTACTTCCTTATTTCGCTTCTGCTTACAAGGAAGCAAGTAATAACACTATTTCTGCTAATTTTTTCTCAATTAACATGAAGTAAATAGAAGCATAAGCTTTCTAACAATAATTTGTTGCAGAAATGTAGAGAAAGTCATGCGAATGGAACACATTAGAATTTTTAAAGTTAAAGTATTAGGGATTTAGATGTTACCATTGAGTACTAACAATTTTGATGTAATTTACAAAATAATTGCCGTGGGGACTAAATATCACAAGTAATACTTATCCTTCCCGTAATGTTCTTGCAGCCACGTTCCGAAATTCACCGAACATTCTTTTGTTTCACCATACATCCAATTGTAGGGCAGCCTCTTCAAGTACAAGCATTCTCGTCCACCTTCAATTGAGGTAGCGGTTTCAAATATATATCACTCTGAGTTGTGTGTATGTTTGGAAGAATCATGCGCATTTGATGCGTTAAAAAGAGACATTCATTTAATTGTTTTCTGTACATAGTACATGGTAGAGAAAGTATTGCACTCCACCCAAAATTAGATACCAAGATTTTACCAGAAATATGCGTTTCTTGAGAACCTTGTATCCAAAAAGAGCATTTTTAGAAAAAGGTCCGTGTTTGTTTGTTTAGTGCGACAAAAAGATTTGGAAGAAAATCCCCCCACTCCAAGCTATTCTTTGCATGGGGAAAAATTCGAAAATTTGTATTTTCTCAAAAATGGCTCAATTAATTTTGAATAAAACCGTATATTAAAATATATTTATACGAAAAATAAAATGTATATCTTGAATTATATGGGAATAGCCTGTATAGGCTTCTTTATTCTGAATGGGTTTTGGTAAAGTTGCATAACTGATAAACCGTAAGAAATAGACAAAACCTTGCTGCACAAAAAATCTAAAAACACACAATTTATGTCATACATTTTTTCGTGGGGCGACATTTCTGAGATATTCCTCGTTATTTGTTTCAGTTTTAAAATGCCTAAACATTTTCTCATATTGGAATTTGCAAACACCTGGTCATGTAAAGAAACGAATATCAATCACATGACAACCACCTTTTAAAAAATTCTACTATCGTTTTAGCCTAGTGTATTCCTTTATTTGCCTTCTACTTACAAGGGAGAAAGTAATAAAGATAATTTCTTCTAATATTTATCTTGATTAGCATGAAGAAGATAGAAAAATAAAATTAACAGACATTTGTTACAGAAATGCAGAGAAAGCTATGTGAGTGGAACACATAGGATATTTTTAGCTCTGTACCATGATTCCGAGACATCGACTTGAAAACAGTGTACTTCAATTTCAAGCTATAGAACTGAGTCGCCAGGCATATACTTCATCTGTGGGTCTCCTGTAGTTAGGAAAGCATTGGAGGATCAACAAATATCGTTACAATCTATCCTCTTTAACTTGTTGCTTTGCTGCACCTGTTGCGCACAGAACGTGGAACTAAATCCAACTTAAGGATCCCAAACGGTTTAAATTGCACCTTTGACGTGTTGGTCTGAACTAATCAAGCCTTAATTGATTACTGTACGTAGGACCATCCACTCTCCACGGCTTTCTACTTTCTCTATCAAGTACTATGCACGCACATAATAGGTAGAGAAGGCGTTGTGTTCCACCTAAAAATTCGATACCAAGATTTCATGGGAAATACATATTTTGAGGACATCCTGAATAAAAAAAACACTTTTAGAAAAAGTGCGTGTGTGTTTCTGTGTCTGTCTGCGCAACTCAGAAACAAAAAGTGTATTAATAACCAGACTTGATACTCAAGTTTAGTACCTTCCAAGAATGCAACACCAAAATTTCCAGGAAAATCCCTCAACACAAACTACTCTTTGCAACGACAATTTTTAAAAAATTTTCATTTTCTCAAAAATGACTAACGATTTTGTTTAAAACGTCACATATTAAATATATTTGCATGGCAAATAAAATCTTGATATTATATATCTTGATTTTTTGATAATATATTATAAAGCCCTCCCGATACTGGATAATCTCTGGTTAACAAATGGTAAACCCTAAGAGATAGACAAAATATTACTACACAAAAAATTCATTTATTTGATGTCTATACACTTTTTTGTGGAGATAAATATTTCCGAGGTAATCCTTGTTGTTGGTTTAAATTTTAAAATACTTATACTTTTCTCAAATGGGAAGTTGTCATTAGTTTCATATTTATTTTGTATTACCCATGACAGTGCAAAGAAAACCTAATTTCAATGTCATTCGACAGTGTTTAAAAACGTTTCAGACTAAATATTTTCATTTCCTTTACTTAGAGGGAAGAAATGTCTGCTAAGGTTTAATTAATGATTAGTATAAAGTAGATTGAGGTCGTCTCCTTAGCGCAGTGGTGGCGCAGCTGCTTGCCAAGCGGGAAACCTGGGTTCGATTCCCGGTACCGGCGTGGGGATTTTTCCCCCGCTGGGAGACCTGGACCGGAGTGCACTCAGCCTAGTGAGGACCCTGGGGAGGGGCAATTGAGGAGCTACTTGATGGAGAAGTAGCGGCTCCAGATTGAGAGGACCGCAATAATCGGATTGAGGCGCTGACCACCTCTCCCCTCCAATACTGCACCCCATCCCTGAAGTCTTCATGGGGACGCAGCGGGAGGGCCAAGGTTCCTTGTGAGCTGTCGTACCATGGAGTTATAAAGTAGATTGAAGAATTTTTTTTTTTTTTCAAAAGAGAAAAATCAATTTAATAATAATTTAATGTGAGTTATGAGAATAGGCTAAAATAATAATAATAATAATAATAATAATAATAATAATAGTAGTAGTAGCAGTAGCAGAAGTAGTAGTACTAGTAGTAGTAGTAGTAGTAGTAGTAGTAGTAGTAGTAGTAGTAGTAGTAGTAGTAGTAGTAGTAGTAGTAGTAGTAGTAGTAGTAGTAGTAGTAATATGATTAACTCTGCTGTGTGGAAAATTGAATGCGAGAGTAAATGTTGTATGTTTCAATGTAAGAGAAATACAAACTTTAATATTACACCGGATGGAAGGGGTTTAGCTGACGTTAACTTACAAAGATAAATAAAATGATAATACCAATTTAATATATGAACGCTTGTTTCAGTAGGAAAAATAGTTTTCCACACTTTTCGTTGTATTGTAATTCAAAGAGAACACGATTAAAGGAAGCAGAAACCAATGTAAATGTTATCTTCGTTTTCTTCCTTCTTTTCGACATAATTTAACACGTTTGTAGTCTCCAAATTGTCATTTACGCTGAAATTAAGATGTCTGTGCACCTCACATGGGCTATCAGTCTGTTTTATATTTGGGATAAATATCATTATCAATAGTATACACCTCTTTTATTTTATCAAATAATATTTATATAAATTATATTAAATTATATTTAAATAATTATTTATTAAATACTATTAAAAGCGTTTGGTTGCTACTCTCGTTTACTAAATGATTAAATAAAATTTACTTTCCTTTATTGAATTACTTGAATTGTTAAATAAAATGCCACGTTTTCTTTAATCTTTCTGAATATCTCAAAACATCTGGGCTTTTCTTGTACCTAATCTATAGTGCAGCAACAACCTAGCAACGGTATCGGAAAAAAGTGCGCATTCTGATCTGTTATTATCCATCAAAAGTAATTTGTATCTACCAATAATGCAAAGCGACTAGTCAGTTTGATAGTGTTTTTCATTGAAAGCTAGAAAAAACGGTTCTCTAAATTTTTTTCAATGGCATCGATAGATCTAACTGCTGTTTAAATGATGACAAACTT
This sequence comes from Hymenopus coronatus, assembly GCA_030762935.1. Classification (NCBI taxonomy): domain Eukaryota; kingdom Metazoa; phylum Arthropoda; class Insecta; order Mantodea; family Hymenopodidae; genus Hymenopus; species Hymenopus coronatus. The sequence continues at coordinate 18,181,917 of CM060886.1, read as the reverse complement.
ATTTCTTCCATCCCGCACAAATAAACCGATTACTCCAAAAAATTCTGAAGCTGACCATTGAAGTTAAAAAGTGGCTGAGTAAAACAAAAAATCTGATGTGATGCATTCACATGACTTTCTCTACATTTCTGCAACAAATTATTGTAAAAATACAAGTATAAATTAGACTTGTGTACGTGATCACAAAGTATCTGGAAATTGCATTGTTTTGCTCAAAACGTGTTGTATTTTTCGCACCGTTGTTAAACAATTTTTAAAACTATAACTCGTAAGGATTAAAGTTTACTTTAAGTTAACGAGATTTTTTTACTTTCTCTACATTACTATGTTCACAGTATATAGAGGAGGTATTGATTGGTATTGCACCCAAAAATTCGATACAGAGGTTTCACCGGAAATAAATGTTTTGTTTTGGGTCCCCCTGAATCCAAAAAAAGTATTTTTGGAAAAAGGTCCTGCGTGTGTGTGTGTCTATGGACAGCATAGCTCAAAAACGAAAAGACGTTAAATACCAAGGATGCGACTCGAAAATTTTGATTCCCTCAAAAATAGCTCTAACGATTTTGATCAAATCTCTTATATTTAAGATAAAATAAAAAAATGTGCCAAATAAAATGTGTATCTTGAATTTTCTGGGAATAGCCTCTAAATACCTCTTTATTCTGGATGATTTTTATTGAATTTTGCATAACTGGTAAACGTAAGAGATAGACAAAAACTTACTTCACAAAAAATATAAATCACGTTAAAACACACAACTTATATCATGTACATTTTTTCGTGGAGTTGGTCGTTTTTGAGATATCACTTGTTTTTGGATTCAGCCTTAAAAAACTTATACTCTTCTTAAACAGAAATTTGTCAACTCCTGTCCATGCAAGAAAAGGAACTTCAATCACATAGCAACCAGCTTTTGACTATCACTTTAACCTATGGTACTCCCTTATTTCGCTTCTACTTACATGGAAGCAAGTAATAAGACTATTTCTGCTAATTCTTTTCTCGATTAGTGCGAAGTAGATAAATTGAAGTTTAAGCTTTCTAACAAATTTTTGCAGAGATGTAAAGAACGTCGTGTGAATGGAACACACCAGATTTTTTCATTTATATATCCCCCTTTAACTTCTAACGGGGGCTTTGGTTTCAAAACAACTGGTGATGATTTTTCGTTGAACTGTAGATTTATTTAATGTTATTTATTTCAGTATTATACTAATATTCACTCTCGCATGCATATTTCCAGACTCTTTCGGGGACAGGGAATGATTCCAGTTAAATAAAACTTCCTCGCACCATCGAGAATCGTACCTGGGACCTCTGGGTGAGAAGCAAACGCGCTGATTGCTTGGCTGCAGGGGCAGGTGCGAGATTCCTGTTGATAACTCATTAAATACATTTTAAAAATACGAGTTTGCATAAATAGTATGATATTTATGCATTAAGTGTGACATATTTTCAAAAAGTGAAAGAACTTGGTTTGCCCTTCATTTATTCGATTTTTCCTTTATTCTGCATATGTACGATGTCGTACTGTTTTCTTATTTAATAAATGCAAATTTTAGAATGATTATTTAGGAGTATATACATTTATAGTCATATTATCACACGTGGTGATGCAGTAGTTTTGCTACCTGCGGAGTGAACGAATTAGGTTCCTGGATGTTGGAAACATTCTGCCTCATGTTGTTTTCAAGGAACAAATGAGGTATTACAATATAAAACTTAACCCTTTCCAGCCCAATGGTGCCATATGGCACCATTATCTGATGTGTTGTTCGAGATGGGTAAAGGTTAATGCTCAATAATTTTCTACCGTCACTGTGCATACTTCAGAATTTTCTTTAAATGTATTTATATTAGCACTGCTTAGAACAAGTAAAAGCGAAAATAAAATACTTATTTTCCAAAAAATACAGAACTTCATTCCGCTTCAATGTTACCAAGGTCCTGTCAATACTTAGATATGCCAATAGCATTTATTTAACCTGGGCTCATCCCCTCTATTATCACTGTAGCATTGTAGCGAGGATTCAAACTTAGGATAACCTGTGACATTGAAATCTTGATCAGTGATGTTCAGTGTTTAGGACATTTGAACAACTGTGCTACCAATAAGAAATCAGGTAAGGCCAACTTTTAGGGAAAATATGCATTCTTTTAATAGAAAATACATCGGTCTGGTAAGGGTTAAATAGGAATTATCTCCCACTTAAATCCTAACTAGGCTAACTTACGACATACTATTTAAAATACGTCTCTGTAGTGTAGCTGGAATTTCACCTGCAAAGCCTTACTGCATATAGGCTATAATGAAACCAACTTTGACAATGGGTTTAAAGGATCCAAAGAAAAATGTGTGTTATGTACGTTTAATAAAATCAGAGGACTTGTATAAAAAAGTGTAGCACTGTAGCGGGTAACAGAGTATGTAAAAATGCTAAGTGTTTATAACACTGTCCTGCAAAATTGTACTTTGGTCAGATGATATTTTTCGTGGTCGAGCTTAATTCTACTTCCGGCTGGTTTGTATACCAACGTTTTGGATATTCTACTACTATCCATTCGTTAAACATGATCTTGTGAGCCTAACGCGTCATGACTATGAATATCGTTTTGGAGATCTTTAAAATTATGCTTACCAACAGACATTTAACAGTAAATTGTAATCTATATAGATACATGCACGAATTATGTCACCTCCTTCAGAAACTAAATTTATGTAAATTTCTGATTGTCATGTGAGTTTAATTCTCTTCATTATTACAGGAAAGCGTAAATACCCATTACTGTTTTTTTTTTTCAGGTTATCAGTATATCTTAATGGGTAATGACAAAATCTTTCACTTGACTGTCTCGTCCCTTAAAATAAAATGAACCCCATACAATTTCTGACAATAATGGAATCTGTTTACGGTTGCACTAAGAACCCATGACTAAAATGTACTTCTAATAACTGAGCCGCAATCGTTTAAGAAACATTTGCGAAAGTAGTTTTAAATGAAATGTTTCCCTGTTTGAAAATTTAGAATTTTCAAAATTCACCTTAAGGAAATCTGAACACAAAATTTTGACAAATATAGGCTCTTGGATAGAAGTATATATTTGTGTCATAATTACCTAATGTAGTTTCAGAAATATTTGCAAAAACACTTATAAATAACATGTTTCCATGTTTGAAGATTTAGAATACTAAAAATGCACCTGACGGAAAGCTGAGCGCAAACTTTTGATATATTTTCAAAATATACTTGAATACTTAGTTTTGTGGTTAGCTAATGTACATATTGCAGAAAGACAAGTAACTCACCGGCGATTGCCAAGCATGTGATGCCGCACAAGAAGAGAATCCTGGATGTCATGGTTGCTGGATGTTCCTCCGGGTCCGTGTAGCAACTATCTGCTCGGTAGCCTGTAAAGCCCGGCTTAAATAAAATGCGCCATGTGTTAGGTGTGTAGGCGTCCCGACGACTGGAGGGGGCAGTGGTTGCGCCGGCGCCCCCATTGACGCGGGCGTGAAACAAACCATGCTGTTCCAGGAAGTACCGCTAATCGTCATCATTGTTTGCATTTAAACAAGCGGCTCACCTCGGTGATTTTGTTAGAACTCACAGCTTGACGTCCATTTCGCTCTGCTTGGACCTTTGGCTTTGACGCCGTGTTGTAATATATCTAAATAATCTCTGCTATGCGAAAAAAGAAAGAAAATTCTATGTATTTGAAATGTTTATTCATGTTTTTCTAACGGTTTTAAAATATAGGGTGCAATAGTTGATTATTTAAACATATCTATGTGTCATTACTTTAACACGTAACATACAACCAAATTGCCTTAACATTAATGGCATAAATGACAAGTAGGCCATTCAAATTTTCAGGTTAGGTGGGAAAACTTATACAAACTATGTGCCTAGACTGCTGATTAACGAGGTATAAGCACGGTATCTTTACATCAGCACCAGAGGGGCTCTATTAGCCTAAAACTGGTTAGGTATATGTGTTGTTTTGAAATTTTGAGTAGTTTTATACCGCGAGATAGTTCGCGGTAGTGAGAGACTCGCATTTGAGAGGGACCGGGCTCGATTCCCGTTGGGGCGGGCACTGGCCAAGGTTTTTTTTTTCTTTTCTTTTTTTTTCCCTTCCTTGGGCCAGTAGATGAATGAAGGAAGATTTCCCTTCTAACACGAATTTCCTGTCTTTCTGTCCTAAAATGTTCAAGATAGTCATTTTATATGAAATGTATCAATTTTTACACCTTTAACCTTTTCATTTCTTTCTGAAATTGTAGGACAAACGAGGCACTTGGTATTTTACGGCAGGACGGTGAAATTTACATTTTAGAAAAATTTCTTCCCGGGATTTTAGGGGCTACCGGGGCCCTTTTCTTCAAGGAAACTGTCTCCTCTATTCTCCGAACCACCAGGAAACAGGTGACTAAGGTACAGATAGTTGAAGTAGAATAGATGCCATGTTGTAACCGTTAGTGTCCCCGTCCTTGTTAGTGCACAGGGTCGTCCGGATCTTGTCACCCTTCGGGTCTCCCGTTTTCATCCCCCCCCAGGGGTCACCCACTATGGTCTAATGGATTCTAATAGAGGCTTTTCCGTCTGGCTACTTTTAACTACTATAGTCAGAGATCAGAGACACGGTGTCAAGGTCATTAAATCGTGGTCTTGTGTACAATAAGCTTAACAGTGTAACATAATAATTAAATAATTGTTATATTAACAATAAGCTACATAAAGCATGTTAACAGTGTCCCCTCTGGTAGTTCTCTCTCTCTCTCTCTCTCTCTCTCTCTCTCTCTCCCCCCAGATTTTCCTTACTCACAACCGCCAAATATGGGGAGGTATCCCAAACTCTGATCTTCTGAAATGTTTTCTTCGCAAATTTTTTTTTCCCAATTATCATTTACTCTAGTCAGTATAATCAGTGGAGCCTGTGGTGCCGTATATAGCAAGAATGGGTGTTAAAACACCGTAAAAGATTAGCTCTCGATACAGTTATAAGCTCCATGCTGAAAAATCACTTTACATCAGCGATGTAATGAGAGCTACATTTGTAGTTTCATATTTTGTAACATTCGAACTTTTTTCCAACAATTTTTTTCCCGAAAATTCGATAATTTGATCAAAATAAAATAAAAAATGATTTTAAAACAGGTAACTATGTCATACTGCAAATAGAAAACGAACTTGTTCTCATAATACTACTGTCATGATTTAGAATATATCGCCTTCAGAAATGGCTCATAAAATATATATTTTCTCAACTTGTCCGCATTTAATGTCGCTGTGGTCTGGACACATAAGCATTTATTGTTACAGTATCATAGATGATTATTATTATTATTATTATTATTATCATCATCATCATCATCATTATCAATTTAGCCCTTACAAAGCATGAACGCACGTTTTAGAAGTGGATTTTACAGATGCCATTGAAAAACTAGATTGTCACCTGCACGTGTTACACTAATATAACTCATAATTTTGAGTTATAAACACTTTATTGGTTTCTTCATATATTTTATTTAATTTGAATCTATGATAAATTAAATCTTCTACTTTGTTATAGTTATAGACTTATTTTCTTAACATTTAAAGTGTTATATCTAAGAAAGCATACAGCTGCACAAAATAGTCTGCCTAGGTGATTCAGTTGGTTGGCGCTGCCCTTTTGATTCCAAGGTCGCGGGTTCAAACCCGGCCTACACCAATGGGTTTGAAGTGTACTTAAAAGCGACAGCCGCATGTCAGGACATTGCACCTGCCCTCAAAAGTGTTTTGGCAATGGGGAGATTGAGAGATCGGTACTATGAAGTGCTGGAGCATCCAACCTATTCCCCTGATTTGGCTTCCCCGGACTTCCATCTGCTTCCAAAACTGAAGAAATTCTTCGCTGGTAGCTGCCTTCCGTCCGATGAAGAAGCAATTGCGGCTGAAGTGGGTACTTTGCAGCACTTCCAGAGGAACACCTCAATGGGGGGATAATGGCATTGGAACACGCTGGACAAAATGTATTGATATTAGAGTAGAATATGTTGAAAAATAAAACTTCTTTGAAAGCATGAACTGTCATTTTTCACTATCAGGCCGCGAACTTTTCAGACCACCTTCGTAAATGAAAGATGATGGCAGAATGAAGATGTTTACGGAATATAGGCTACAGTTTTTGTCAAAAAGGCGAAAAAGATATCACTGCGAAATCCAGAAGAGGTAGAAGAGTGAGCGGAAGCTTTAGAACATATAAGGTAGCAGTATAAAAAAGGAAGCTTTTAATATACTATAAAGATATGTCTTCTATGGGCAACTTAAAATGAAGAATATAGCACCGCAGAGTGGAAAATTTGGGAGTTGTGGCTGAGATAACAGATTAGAAGTATTTGAAATAGAAAGTGGAGAAGAATGGAGCGTGTGCATTGGGCAGACAAAAGAGTGAGTAAGTTATTTTAGAAAAAGAGTGGAAGAGGGGACAACATTTTTTAAACTCTTCAGGAGGAGGTAAACAATGAGCCATGGGTTTGAAATAAATTGCTTGTTGAGCAATTTTGGATGGCACACTGATTGGAAAAGGGTGCACACAGAAAAACATATCAAAGTAGAGGCAATGTTAAGATAAACGATTCAAGTATGAAAACGAATGAGAAAATGAGAAAGGAAAAGTATTAAGAAGGTTGGGTTTCCATTCAGTGTGAATATTATGATGCAATTATGCATATTGATAGAAAATCCTCCTGTTCCAAATTGTAATTTTCTAACTTAAGAACAAACTGGTCCGGTGCTACAGATAATATATGTAAATGCTTAGTAAATAAAGGAATGGAAAGATTTTATTATTAAACGAATTTTCTAAATCTTGTATCCGAACTAAAATTCTTAATAATTATATTATTGACTAATTTCGTTTATTAATAAATATATAGTTTAGTTTACGGGATTATTTATGGAATTACGTCCAGTCTATTCAGACTGTGATTAATTACTTACAGACAATCGATATGACTCTTAAAATATCTATATTTAATTTACTTATTTATTTGCGGTTTATATTACATTTTTTCTCATAAACTTTGTTGCTAAGCTGTAACTTTGGATAGGAAAGCATAATAATTCTCCACAGAAAATGAAAGAACTTAACCGTAATTTAACTTAAGAAAATCACTCTTTGGTGGATTTGATAAAACTTTGGATCATAAGCAGACACTTTAGGTTATATAAAAATAAATAAATATCTTAAATAATCAAAGGAAGTTAGTTTCAAATCAATTTTGTTATATTAAGAGAATGGTTGACTGAAATTTTGTCAGAATTTTAAACTAGTTATTTCTTTCGACATCTCCTTAAAAATATCTGCATAGATTTTCGATTCAGAATCTATTGGCATTTCCTTCTCCCTTCACTACATTAAAATTCTTTCGCGTGATTTAAGCACTAAGCAACCTAAGTTATAGAATTTGCATCTTTATTACTCTTTTTTGATTAACTTTTTATTGGGCATTTTGCATCATTGAAAATGTTTCATAGAATGAGAGTTTTCGTTAAATCAATTCGCAAATTTCATGATAATATCATGAAAAAAAACAAAAAAAAACAAATCTAAGCACAGTAGTCTTCGGGTATATAGTATCTATTTGTTGTTTAAATAAAGAATGAACACACTTCATAATGTATCTGGGAAAACTGATAAGAATAAATAAAAATAATGCTTAGTTCTGAAGAAGAGAACTTGAAAAGTCAACACACATTAGACATTTAAATTATTTACAATATACATTGGGGTGGAATATTTCCAAAAATATTACAATATCTAAATTAATATCTTAGACAGTTAACTATTACTTAAACGCTTTTTAGAATTACGATGAAGCTATATTTCAATTAAATTAATTGAAATTCGTTTAATACACCTAATCTAATTTAAACGAGCAGCCCTTCCGGATAAAACAAAGCTAATCTAGCTTACAATTAGATAAGTTAGTTTCTAATGGTAAAGCTAACCCTTAAACATTCTCTAAACATATTAACAACTCAGTTCAGTGAGTAATTGAGATATCAAGCGTATTTACATGTTACTTTCTCTACACGTACTATGTGCATAGTGTATAGAGAAGGTATTATAATGGACCCAATAATTTGATACCGAGTTTTCACCAGAAACACATGTTTTGAGACCCTCTGAATCCAAAAAAAAAAATTTAGAAAAATGTCCGTGTGTGTGGGCAGCATAGCTCAAAAACGAAAAGTCCGTTAAAAACCAAACTTGGTATTTAGGTTTGGTATCTTCCAAGGATGCGACACGAAGATTTTCCAAGAAAATCCCCCCACCCCAAACTACCCTTTTCATTGAAAAAATTTTGAAAATTTTGATTTTCTCAAAAATGGCTCTAACGATTTTGATTAAACTATCGTATAATAAAGATGTTTACATGACAAATAAAATGTAGATCTTGAACTCTCTGAAAATAGCCTCTGAAGACTACTTTATTCTGGATGAGTTTTACGTAATTTTTCATAGCTGGCAAACCGTAAAAGACAGGCAAAAACTTACTTAATAGAAAATGTAGAGCTCGTTAAAACACACAACTTATGCTATATACATTTTTTTCGTGGAGTGAGTCGTTTTGGATATATTCCTTTTTACTGGTTTCAGCTGTAAAAAAAGGTATACTTTTCTCATACGGGAATTTGTCAACTCCTGTCCATACAAACAAAGGAACTTCATTCACATAGCAAGTTTTGGCTTATGCTGTAGCCTATGCTACTCCCTTATTTCCCTTCTACTTGCATGGAAGCAAGTAATCTCGATTAGCTGAAGTAAAAAGAAGTACAATCTTTTTAACAATAATTTATTGCAGAGATGTATAGAAAGTCATGTGAATGGAACACGTCAGTTTTTTTTTTTCTTTTATTATTGTTTCATTTGTTTAAACCCCTTTAACTTCAACGGTCATATCGGGGGCTTTAACTTGTGAAACAATTCGTATTACTGTAGGTTTAGAACGTTAGATTAATCAATTTTTACTTTCTCTATACGTACTATGTACATAGTGTATAGAGAAGGTATTGCACTCCACCAAAAAATTCGATATCGAGATTTCACCGGAAATATATGTTTTAGGGTCCCCTGTATCCAAAAAAAAGTATTTTCAGAAAAAGGTCCGTGTGGTGTGTGTGTGTGTGTGCGGGTGGGTATGTGTGTGTGTGTGTCCGTGTGTCAGTGTGTCCGTGTGTCCATGTGTCTGTGAACACGATAACTTGAAAACTAAAAGTCGGTAAAATACCAAACTTGGTAATTAAGTTTAGTATCTTCCAGGGATGCGACATGAAGATTTTGAGAAAAATCCCCCCACCCCAAACTACCCTTTACATGGAACTTTTTTCGAAAATTTTGATTTTCTTAAAAGTGGCTCTAACGATTTTATTAAAATATCATATATTAAAGATATTTACCTGACAAATAAAATGTATATTTTGAATTTTCTGGGAATAGCCTCTGAAGACTACTTTATTCTGGATGAATTTTGCATAACTACTAAACCGTAAGAGATGGACAAAAACTTAACACACAAAAAATGTAGAGCACGTTAAAACACACAATTTATGTTATATGCATTTTTTTCGTGGAGTTGATCGTTTTTGAGATTTTCCTTTTACTTGGTTTCAGCTTTGAAAATCTTATACTTTTCTCATACAGGAATTTGTCAACTCCTGTCCATACAAACGAAGGAACATCAGTCACATAGCAACCAGCTTTTGGCTTTCACTTTAACCTATGGTACTCCCTTATTTCGCTTCTACTTACAATAAAGTAAGAAATGAGACTATTTCTGCTAATTTTTCTCGATTAGCATGAAATAAATAAAAGATAAGCTTATTAACAATAATTTGTTACAGAGATATAGAGAAAGTCATGTGAATGGAACACATCAGATTTTTATATTACTAAACACACACAATTCACTGTCATAATCATGCTTCCAGACTCTGTGGGGAATAGGAAATGCTTCTGGTAAAAGAAAATTTCTCTGCCCCAGCCGAGAATCGAACCCGGAACCTCCGAGTGAGAAGTCAGCTTGCTGATGACTCGACCACGGAGTCAGTCCACATTTACATATTATTAACGTTATATAATTGAATTAAATAAGCATACATTTTCATGCTTCATAAACTGGAGTATTGCCTTATGAAATTCTAGACACTAGTATGCCTCAGACTCGGAATTCTGTTACGTCAGTTTTTGGCCTACTAAAGAGGACTGTAGCAGCAAATGTGGGTCACTTCAGATTTTAACAGGCGCAGAATGTGCTAGTAGTATCCATTTTACACTGCACGCAATGAATGACATATAAAACACAAAGAGGCACAATGTGCCAGGAACTTCATTTTGTGAAAAAGTAAAGGCAACTAACAAATAACTAACTCGTTAAGTCGCTATTTGTTTTATTTCTATGATTAAACACATATAAGATGCTTTTGAAGACAAACGATATAATAGGTGACCATTTACACGCAACCATCTCTGCAACTCGTTCATAATTAATTTATGCATGATTAAATTTCTCATTATGGCTATTTATAAATTTTGGTGCCGGAAACTTTTTATACGAGTTTGTCAATAAAGTTTTCAATTATGGAGTTAAAGGAGAACAAATGTTTTCAAATATTGCGTTTCAGAATAATAACCTGCAGCTACAGACTGGCATATGTACACGTGGAATGACAATATAATGATCTAATTGTGATCAAAAATTAAGAACATTTTAACTGCTTTTACACAACACTTCTGAAACTAATATACATCCATGTATATGTAAAACTGTATCTTTATTTTCGATCAAAGATAGATTATTGGGTCACATATGCTCAATTTGTGGTACTCCCCTTATTCTCTGGCAATCTGTAGCATATATACTGGAAATTATTGAAATTTCATTATTTGAAAAGCTGAACTTTGGACAAAAAGTATATGCCTCCTCTCATTTACTTTTTTTCGAATATAAATTTTATATGATAGTGGTAGGTACTGTTTATAAGAATATTAAAATACTTTCTGTACTTTCAGGTCGAGATTTAGCAACGGCGAAATGCAAATTCTGAATCTACATATTGTCAAACAGGTGATCGAACACCAGCATTATAAGGCTGTTTTTGCAAACTTCTTTTTGTTTTATATGCCAGAATACGCTTTATTAGCTCAAGATGTAATTCCACGTATCCGTAGAGCAAATATAAAAACAACCTATTGAACACAATTAAGTACGGAACGTTTCCTCTTCTCGTAGACCATTGTTCGGCATTGAAAGCATCGTATTGTACACATCCACCTACAATCCACTAGCTGCGATGTCACCACATACCAATCCATCATTGTGCTCCAGAAACCTATCTTCGTCCTCATTTTCCGCACTCGCTTAGGAGCAGAACACTTTGCTAAGAATTATTGGGCACACGATCTTATATTCTTTCGCACTTCCACAGTGGTGTGGATCCAGTACAGTACATGGACCACATGAGGAGGGTGAATTAGCGCCAGGAATAATTCTCGACGGCATTTGGCAGTTGCTTGCGAGTTATTGATACTTAAAAAAAAAAAAAAAATAAGTAAATAAATAAAAAAACTGATAACCTATCTTGGTTCAATTTGTTAAGTATTATACTACTATTATTACTGCAATATTGTGTTAAAAACACCTAAGTATAGTATTATATTCTCCTAAATACAGTATTATAAAATTGTAATATTATTAAAGGTTAATAAAAAAAATATAATGTGTTACACTCACATGCCTTTCTCTAGCTACTCTAGAAACTTCTTACGAAAGAAGTTCTTACTTCTTTCAACACCATTCTAATCGAGACATACATTAGCAGAATTTTATTATTTAGTTACTTATAAGTAGAATGGAACTAAAGGAATGCACTAGGCTAAAATGATAGTCAAATGTTTTAAAAGCTGTCGTTACTTATTGTACATATGGGACTAGAGAAAGTAAAAATCTATCATTTGCTACTTTCTCTACACGTACTATGCACATAGTGTATAGAGAAGGTATTGCACTCCACCCAAAAATTTGATGCTGACATTTCACCGGAATTATATGTTTTAGGATCCCCTGTGCCCAAGAAAAGCATTTTCAGAAAAAGATTCGTGTGTGTGTATGTGTGTGTGTCCGTGTGTCTGAAACACGATACTCAAAAACGAAAAGTCGGTAAAATACCAAACTTGGTATTTAAGTTTAGTATCTTCCAGGGATGCGATACGAAGATTTTGAAAAAAATCCCCCCACCTCAAACTACCCTTTAAATAGAACTTTTTTCGAAAATTTTGATTTTTTCAAAAATGGCTCAAACGATTTTGATTAAAACATATTTACCTGACAAATAAAATGAATATTTTGGATTTTCTGGCAATAATCTCTAAAGACTACTTTATTCTGGATGAATTTTATGGAATTTTGCATTACTGCTAAACCGTAAGAGGTGGACAAAAAACTACCACACAAAAAAATGTAGAGCACATTAAAATTCACAATATATATTGTATATCTTTTTTCGTGGAGTTGATTGTTTTTGAGATATTCTTTGTGTTTGGTTTCAGCTTACAGGAATTTGTCAACTCCTGTCCTTACAAACAAAGTTCAGTCCATACAAACTTCACACACATAGCAACCAGCTTTTGATTATCACTTTAATCTATTGTACTCTCTTATTTCGCTTCTACTTACAAGGAGGCAAGACTATTCTATTTCTTTCTCGATTAGCATGAAGTAAATAGAAGCATAGGCTTTTTATTTGAATTTCACTGCTGCGTTGCGTCATTGTCTCAATAACTGGTAGGCTACCTTAACATTGAATGGGGAGGGGAAAATATAGGCATACTACGGCTATTTAGCAACAAATAACCGTGTTACCACTGCCATCTGGCTGCTATTAACCTTAAGCGTTCCCTTGGAACGGTTATTATTCATATTATGAGACTTTAAAAACTTTCCCGTACTATTTTTAAACATTTTCTTTACCACAACCCTTGTCAGGAGAATAACGAACACAGAAGAAGAAGAAGAACAAAAAAGAACTGTTCAATTTGGAGCAGCCATTCGGAAGTGATGCGCGTAATACATTTCGGCGATTCATTTATATACAAGATGTACATAAATAAATATCGGGGTTTTAACTCTTTATAATATTTATTACATTTGTACTTTCAACTTACAGTTATAAATGATATGTCAAATGAAAAAGCAACTCAAACAGTTTTGTTTGTTGGCACAAGTGCGCATGTGCGTGCAATGTTTCTGCCGCAATCCGCTAGACAGCGGTAGTAGCAAAGATGGCGACTAGTAAACAGAAAGCGTTTTGTGTTTTGCAGTTTGCAAAGACCGAGTCTGTAGTTACTGTGCATCGTGCGTTCCGAAGTAAGTTCGGTTGTGATCCTCCTAGTGATAAAAACATTCGTAGATGGTATAATCAGTTTGAAGATACCGGCTGCCTTTGTAAAGGGAAGAGCACGGGACGACCAGGAGTAAGTGAAGAGACTGTTGAGCGAGTGAGAGAGTCGTTCACTCGTAGCCCAAAGAAATCAGTCCGGAAGGCTAGTCCTGAATTACATGTTCCTGTGTCGACTGTTTGGAAATTTGTAAGAAAACGCTTATAGCTACGTCCTTACCGTTTACAGTTATTACAGACTCTAAAGCCGACAGACCACGGATTACATGCCAAATTCGCAAACGACATGTTGTTTCTTGACGATTTTGTGGATCGTGTTATCTTCAGTGATGAATCGACCTTTCACCTTAGTGGACATGTTAACACTCATAATGTGCACTTCTGGGGCTCAGAAAATCCTCACGATATGGTACAAATGCAACGAGATTCCCCTAAAGTGAATGTTTTTTGTGCCGTATCCCGGCGAAAAGTTTATGGGCCTTTCGTTTTTGGTGAATGTAACTGTAACTGGCACTTCTTACCTTGATACACTAGAGCAATGGCTCTTCCCTCAGTTGGAAGAAAATGAGCTAGAGAACTTAATTTTCCAGCAGGATGGTGCGCCACCTCACTGGCATAACGAAGTACGCGATTGATTGAACGTCACTGTACCCGAGCGCTGGATAGGCCGAAAGGGCCCCAATGACAAGGCTTGCTATGCATGGCCTCCACGTTCTCCTGACCTAACGCCGTGCGATGTTTACCTTTGGGGCTCATCAAGGATCGTGTGTACGTGCCTCCGCTACTAGCTGACCTCCCTGAATTAAGAAACCGGATTGAAGCAGCTGTTGCTACAATTACTGAATACACACTCATCAACGTTTGGGAAGAACTCGGCTATAGACTTGATGTGTGCCGTGTGAGAAAGGGTAGTCACATTGAACATTTATAAGCTTCTTGGTAAAACTGTTTGAGATGCTTTTTCATTTGACATATCATTCATAACTGTAAGTTGAACGTAATAAATATTATAAAGAGTTAAAACTCCGATATTCATTTATATACACCCTGTATATATATATATATATATATATATATATATATATATATATATATATATATATATTCTAAATAAATTTGTTTCGAAAACATCACGTAGCATACACCACAAACAATGGGAGTAATGAAACATGGAGTCGTGCACGCAAGTACCGTGGCCCAAATTCCGCCAGGACTGTCCTTCCTGGCAGATAAATATTATGCAGGTTTTCTCAGTTATCATAACTAACAAATGCCGGTGAGGTGCCACTGCCTTTTGTGCCGTATGTAATAAGAATGGGCAAACCACTTCTAAAAGAACGGTGACCAGAGAAAAACCATGAACATCTTCATGGTCAGAGTTCGATCGAAACCGAAACCTCCCGAATAAGGGCCACAGATCATCCATCTGAATCATCCCCAACGAACCTAATGATGATTATCAACCGCAACAAACAAGCTACTGGCGTTGTCCCTGGCGTGTTATTTATGGACGTTCTTTAACTACTGTGGTTCTCAGCGTCCCATTCATTGGGTGTGAACGACCGCTTAATTTTGCTCAGAGGCCTCTCTATCAGGCTTGAGGTTCTTTTACGTGCCGTAAATCTACGACACGGGACCAACGTCTTTACTTCCCTTCCGAAGGAAGCCATGCTAAGGATTTTTACACCCGAAAAAATCCATCGTCTTCCGGGGTTTGAACCCGCGGCCTTGGGTAAATGAAGTTAGCATGGTAACCATTACACCACGGAGGGCGACAGCGGTCAACGCATTATCAAGTCTGAGTTCATACCTTAGTAGAGGTAATTTGCCTTAAAATTGTTTTATTTTATTATTATTATTATTATTATTATTATTATTATTATTATTATTATTATTATTTTATTACTTTCTCTGTACGTAGTAGTGCATAGTACTCTGCACAATATATGTAGTAGGTAGATAAGATATTATATTCCCCAAAAGTTTGATTCAGAGATTTTACAGTAAATACATATTTTGAAGCCCCCGAACCCAAAACGAAGCTATTTTTGACAAAGGTCCATACGTGCGCGTGCATATGTACGGAAAGTATAGTTTAAAAACGCAAAGTCAGCCAAATACCAAACTTGTTCAATATCATTCAAGAATGCGACACGAACGACTTTCAGGAAAATCCTCCCACACCAAACTACCTTTTACATGGAACATTTTTCGAAATTTTCGATTTTCTATAAAATGGCTAACAATTTTGATTAAATAACGTCTATTAAAGATATTTACATAGGAAATAAAATGTATATCCAGAATGTATTTAAAATATCCTCTGAAGTCCTCTTTCTTCTGAATGACTTTTGTGTTACTTGTAAACCGTAAGGCACGCACAAAAAGTGTAGTTCAGAGCTTTATGCATATACAGTTTTCTGTAGAGATAGCTAGTTTTCGCTGTTATTGGTTTCAATTTTAAGATACTTTAACTTTTTTGAAACGGAAAGTCCTCGTTCGTTTTACTCCTGACCATGTAAAGAGAGACAATTTCAAAGCTAATTCACATAGCGACAGTTTTTAAAAGATTTTTAGCTAGTATATTACCTTATTTCCCTCCTACTTATACGGAACCAAGTGTTAAGATCATTTCTGGGAATATTTAATTTGATTAGCATGGTGTAGATAAAATAACACTATTTTTTTAGTACAGTTTGTTTGCAGAACAGATAGAGAAAGTTATGTGAGTGGAACACCTCAGCTTTTTACTTTCTCTAGCACGTATGTGCGATGTACATAGTACATAGAGAAGGTATTATTTTCAACTCAAAAGTTCGATACGAAATTTTACCGGAAATACATGTTTTAGTGTCCTCTGAATAAAAAAAAACTTTTTTAGAAAAAGATCCGTGTATGTGTGTGTGTGTGTGTGTGTGGACAGCATAACATAAAAACGAAAAGTCGGTTAGATACCAAACTTAGTATTTAAGTTCAGTATCTTGCAAGGTTGCGACACGAAGTTTTTCATGAAAATGCTCCACCCCAACTACCCTTTACATGAAACATTTTTCGAACCCTTTGATTTTCTCAAAAATGACTCTAACGATTGTGATTAAAATCCCCTGAATATGTTTAGGACATTTTATGTATAGTAAGTTTTTGTCTACCTCTTACGGTTTACTAGCTATGCCAAATTAAGCAAAATTCATCCAGAATAAACAGGTATTTAGAAGATATTCCCAGAAAATTCAAGATATACATTTTATTTGTCAGGTAAATATCTTTAATATACGATATTTTAATCAAAATCGTTAGAGCCATTTTTAAGAAAATAAAAATTTTCGAAAAAAGTTGCTTGTAAACGGTAGTTTGGGGTGGGGGGATTTTACTCAAAATCTTCGTGTCGCATCCCTGGAAGATACTGAACTTAAATGCCAAGTTTGGTATTTTAGCTACTTTTCGTTTTTGAGTTATCGTGTTCACAGACACACGGACACACACACACACGGACCTTTTTCTGGAAATGCTTTTTTTTGGATTCAGGGGGTCCTAAAACATATATTTCCGGTGAAATATCGACATCGAATTTTTGGGTGGAATACAATACTTCTCTATCCCTATGTACATTGTACATACGGGGCTAGAGAAAGTAATAGCCTGCGAGTTTCAAGAGATAGTCTTGCATCCTTAAAACCACTGTGCTTATATACGAAGTTCGATATTTAGCCTACTTTTTTTTTTTAAGTTAGCATCTATCTTTCTCTCTTTCTCTCACTCACACACACACACACACACACACACACACACACACACACACAGACACACACACACATACACAAGCACACGAGTACGAATGTCTTTTTTAGACCATTTTTGTTACTTTATAGATTCAAGGGAGTTTAAAACGACTATTTTCATGAAGCCTCGATATCAAATGTGTGGTTACTAAGGAGGACTTCCTATCTCAGCTATAAAAGAAAGGGGGGGGGATGAAACGTTTCTGTCGTATAAAAATATATATTTATGCTTTGATTTCTTTAAAAAGGTAGAGTAATGTTTTGCAATATCATATTTGACGTGCAAGTATTTCATTACGTTATTAAAATTTCAAGTTATTTTAATTATTTGTTTCCCAAAAACACTCCGGAAAAGCAAGCTTCATAGAAGGTTCCTTCAAATTATGAATACGATAGCGTTTATGCGACTACTAAATTCTGAGTATTTATTAAAAGACTTTATCTGTGTAATATGGAGAAGGAAACGCCCCGCCATTATCTGGAAAACCTGAGCCCTTAAGTCGTAATTCAAACAAGCTCGTAGAGGTTGCCGAGGGCTTGTGGAATATGGGAGGTACCTATGTCCTCTGCTCACGAATTCACGGAAACTTGCGGTTGAGACTTAACTGCGTCAAATAAATTTAATATGAACGGCTGCATTGTTGTCAAATGCAAAATTGCGTTCTGAAATGTTTGCTTTCTTCCCCCACCATAGCAGGCACAACAATGCTTCGCGTGGGCGTTATCATATGTGATGGATGGCATTTCGACGCCAATTTTGTAGAACCTTTCAATTGATCGCTCTCACTGTTGAGTGTTTTTATCCCTTTAGTACTGGTTAGAGATAAATGATCATAAAGGCATGGAGATACGTATTTTATAAACGTATGTATGCCTTAAGATATTCAAAATTAAAAAGCGAGAAGGACAGGGAAATGAAGGCTACGTAAAATTGCAGCGTTCTTTATAATGGTGGGATACAACCTTCTTCCGGATCCAAATTAAGGACAATAATTTATATATTTATTCATGATCATATGCTTATTATGTATTGCCATGGCAGTCCAGGGTTAGAGAATTGTCATTTAAAGCAGAAAAATCCATGGTTTGAGACATGACATTGAATTGTTCAATTCCGGTTATATTTTAATCCCTATGCACAAAGGCCGGTGTAATAGAATAATAAATGAAATGTATAAGCTGAATTTAATAAAACTGTAACATAGGAAATTCTTTCTATCAGGACGGCTGTTCAAAAATCTTAACAGTTTTAAAGGTGATGCATGACAATTGAAGTGCACGCATTTATCTCATGAAATCGCTGAAATTTATAAATATATTTTACCAGTGTGTAGACTAAGATTTGAATTATTCAAATGTGATTTCATATTCCTTGTGATTTGATTCCTTTAATAATCATTTAAGCATGCAGGGAATTTTGATACCTTGATCGGTATGTAAGGGGTGTTGGATCGGTGAGAGATGTGTCAAGTAAAACATTTGAATGTGTTAAATTTACATAACTTTCTCTACATATCTGCAACAAATTATTGCTAAAAAGCTTATGCTTATATTTACTTCGAGAAAAAATTACCAGAATAGTCTTATTACTTGCATCCATGTAAATAGAAGCGAAATAAGGGAGTACCATAGGTTAAAGTGATAGTCAAAAGCTATTTGCTGTGACTGAAGTTCCTTTATTTGTATGGACAGGAGTTGACAAATTGCTGTATGAGAAAAGTATAAGTTTTTTTTTTTGAAACTGAAACCAAAAACAAGGAATATCTCAAAAACGATAAACTCCACGAAAAAAATGCATATAACATAAAATGTGTGTTTTAAAGTATTCTAATTTTTTTGTGTGGTAAGTTTTTGTCCATCTCTTACGATTTAGCAGTTATGCAAAATTATGTATAATTCATCTTGAATAAAGTAGTCTTCAGAGGCTATTCCCAGAAAATTCAAGATATTCATTTTGTCAGGTAAATATCTTTAATATACGATGTTTTAATCGATATCGTTAAAACCATTTTGAGAAAATCAAAATTTTCGAGAAAAAAAATTCCATGTAAAGGATAGTCTGAGGTGGGAGGATTTTTCTCAAAACCTTCATGTGGCATCCCTGGAAGATACTAAACTTAAATACCAAGTTTGGTATTTTACCGACTTTCGTTTTTGAGTTATCGTGTTCACAGGCACACGGACACACTGACACGCGGACACACGGACACACACACACCACACGGACCTTTTTGTGAAAATACTTTTTTTTTGGATACAGGGGACCCTAAAACATATATTTCCGGTGAAATCTCGATATCGAATTTTTTGGTGGAGTGCAATACCTTCTCTATACACTATGTACATAGTACGTGTAGAGAAAGTAAAAAGTACAAAGGCCTATCCTCCCGAAATAAAAAACTTTGTTTGAAATCCGATTTTAAGAGTGTTTCAAAACATTGGTTTGCTTAGCAATATTTTAGTTTTATTTTACATTACACAGGCTCCATTTTTATTTTATTGTTATATTACTTGGTATTTAAGTTTGGTATTGTGCAAGGATGCGACACGAAGATTTTCAAAAAAATCCCCCCCACCCCAAACTACCCTTTACATGGAACTTTTTTCGAAATTTTGATTTTCTTAAAAATGGCTCTAACGATTTTGATTAAAATATCATATATTGAATATATTGACCTGACAAATAAAATGTATATGTGAACTTTTTGGGAATAGCCTCTGAAGATTACTTTATTCTGAATGCATTTTACTGAATTTTGCATAACTGCTAAACCGTAAGAGATGGACAAAAGCTTAACACACAAAAAATGTAGAGCATGTTAAAACACATAATTTGTGTAATACACATTTTTTTTTTTTTTTTTTTTGAGAGTTGATCGTCTTTGAGATATTCATTGCTATTGGTTTCAAGCTTTGAAACACTTATTCCTTTCTCATACAGAGATTTGTGAACTCCTGTGCATTTAAGCAAAGGAACTTCAATCACATAGGAACCTGCTTTTGACTATCGCTTCAACCTACAAGGAAGCAAGTAATAAGACTATTTCCGCTGATTTTTTCTCGATTAGCATGAAGTAAATAGAAGCATAAGCTTTTTAACAATAATTTGAGGCAGAGATGTAGAGAAATTCATGTGAATGAAACACATCAGATTTTTTATTTTAAACTCCGGGCTCCGTATGAGCAAGTCATTGAAAGGTGCTGAAGAAGCGGACTTGTAATTTATATTCAGTTGTGCATAGGTAAAAAGCCATTAACTAATAGAGCTTAATATGCATTTAGTGGTTATAAACCTAGCAAGAGAATCTTACATTCATTTAATATGACGCAAAACTACTCGACACTTCGCTGTAGAAATTATTGTGCTTCGTACTTCAGCCTAAAATGTCATAAAATGTCATTATTTATTAGCATAATCCTTCACTATTAAATCATCATGCTATAAGTAGGTTAGTTATTAGTTTTGTTAATATAGATATTTTACGGAGTGGACATGTTTACACGATGGGATATAAACGAGCTGGATATGCAATGTCTCAAATTGAAGGTCAATACAAGGGGCAAATAGTGACACTATTTATCTAATATACCTGCTTCTATAGCTTGGAAGTGCAGAAAGAAAAAGTTTGCCACCACTAACTGAAAACACTCTACCCTTATATTGACAACTTTTGTGTATAACTGTTCTTCATGACCTCTCAAACTATACGGTATTTGCCAACTTGTTAGCTCGAAGGTCAATGATGAGCTTGAGAGAGGTGACAACAGTCACGTGTACTCATGATCCACCTCTGAGCTTCCAGAACAATACGAAGAGGGATCGTCTTTTGTCTTCAAAAGAGACCTTTCTGGTAGAGGCTGGCAACATTATTAAAACCAATGATTCTTTAAGTAAACAGCGAAGTTAGCAGTAAATCCTAGCAAAGTGGCCGCCATTACACCCTGCCAGATAGTAACACGAGGCAAATTAAACCTATAATTTCATTTGAAAAGCTAGAATTGCACTAGTATAATTGTATTAACTTTTAAGCATGGCTAGCGTACTAGGCATATACAAGAGTACACTTAAGTCCCAATTTGTATTGCAAGTCTAAATCTACGTATTTATAAACCAAATTGCAATATAGTTATTACTTATTACTTATCTAGCACGTATATACATTCAATGTACATTGTAGATAGAGAAGGTATTGTATTCCACCCAAAACTTGATATCCAGATTAGACCGAAAACACATATTTTGAGACCCCTGAAAAAGAGCATTTTAAATATGTGTGTGAGTGTGTGTGTATGTGTGTGAGTTTGTGGGCAGCATAGCTCAACAACGAAAAGTTCCTTAAATACCAAACTTGATATTTAAGTTCAGTATATTCCATGGATACGACACGAAGATTTTCAAGAAAATTCCCCCACCTCCAACTACTTTTTACATGGACAAACTTTTGAAAAGTGTGGTTTTGCAAAAATGGCTCTAACGATTTTGATTAAAATCTGTTTTATATTATTTTAGACATGTCCATGGCAAATCAAATGTATATCTTGAATTTTCTGAAAGTAGCCTCTGAAGACTTCTTCATTCTGGATGCCTATTTCTGAAGTTTGCATAACTGGTAAACCGCAAGAGATTGATAAAAACTTACTACACTGAAGATGTAGATCTCCTTAAAACACACGATTTATGTCCTAGACATTTTTATGTGGAGTTAACCTTTTCGAGATATTCCTTATTATCGATTTCAGTTTTAAAATACTTTCACTTTTCTCATGCGGGAACTTGTCAACTCCTGTCCACGCAAAGAAAAGGATTTCAATCCCATAGCAGCCAGCTTTTAAAACTTTGTCGGTTTACCCTAGTGCATTCCCTTATTTCCTTTCAACTTATAAGGACCTAAGTAATACGACTATTTTTGCTAATGTTTATCTCGATTAGCATGAAATAGAAGAATAAGCTTATTAATAATAATAATTTGTTACAGAGACGTAGATAAAGTCATGTGATAGAACACATAAGTTTTGTTATACTTGTTTCTTTGCTTTACTGTCTTACATTTCTGATTGAATATTAATCACATACAAGGATATTCATACACTCAGACTCCAAAACAAATATACAATCAGTTCCAGTCCTTCTGCTGGTAATCGAAGTGAGAATCTGTGGATTTTAAAAGTAACATATCTACTAACGAACACACTGCAGAGACAGTCACATGAAATCTACTCTTGCAATACAACACACCATAAAATAGCGTCTTCATTTTTGTGCAGTTTAACGTCCTTGTAACCTGATAGGTCATATCGGACGATGAATGAAATCGATGAAGTAATGTTCAAATAAATCCAGGGTTCATGGATTTCAAAGTTACGTCTTCTCAGGATAAGGGAAAATCCCAGAATAAACCTTATCCGGGTAACTCTCCTTAACAAAATTCGAACTCGAGACCTCTTGAATGTAAGGAAGATACGCTACCCCCAAATAAATGTTTTATCTGAGAAAGCATATGCTTGGAAAATCTTTAGCTTGGAATAATCAGTTTTTATCCACAAATTATGTGGTGGACAGTCTATAAAAATCTGATGTGTTCCTTCACATGACTTTCTCTACATCTCTGCAACAAATTATTGTTAAAAAGCTTATTGATCTATTTACTTAATGCCAATCGAAAAAAATGGCAGAAATAGTCTTATTACTTGCTCCCTTGTAAGTAGAAGTGAAATGAGGGAGTACCATAGGTTAAAGTGATAGTCAAAAGCTGATTGCTATGTGACTGAAGTTCCTTTGTTTGCATGGACAGGAGTTGACTAAGTCCTGTGGGAGAAAAGTATAAATGAAACCAAAAACAAGGGATATCTAAAAAAACGATCAACTCCATGAACAAAACGCATATAATATAAATTGTGTTTTAAAGTGCTCTACATTTTTTGTGTGGCAAGTTTTTTTTTCATCTCTTACGGTTTAGCAATTTGCAAAATTCCGTAAAATTCGTCCAGAATAAAGTGGTCTTCAGAGGCTATTCCCAGAAAATTCAAGATATACATTTTATTTGTATCATGTAAATATCCTTAATATATGATATTTTAATCAAAATCGTTAGAGCCATTTTTTAGAAAATCAAAATTTTCGAAAAATGTTCCATGTTAAGGGTAGTTTAGGTTGGGGGATTTTTCTCAAAATCTTCGTGTGGCATCCCTGTAAGATACTGTGTTTTACCGACTTTTCGTTTTTGAGTTGTGCTCACAGACACACGGACCTTTTTGTGAAAATGTTTTGTTTTTTTTTGGATACAGGGGACCCTAAAACATATATTTCCGGCGAAATCTCGGAATCGAATTTTTGGGTGAAGTGCAATACCTTCTCTATACACTATGTACATAGTATGTAGAGAAAGTGAAAAAGGTGTAGGCGAATTGCTGCACACGTTAAGTTGGTATTTAATATGAGAACTTGAAGAAAAATGGATTTTGGGTTGAAATTGACAATTTAAGGATAACTTACTTTGAGTGCTATCCAAAATTAAGGGATTCTTGCACTGTTAAATGATTGACGCATGAAAAACTAAACTTTTGATTTATGTCTGTTCTATTTGTAGCTTAAAAATATAGGAAGTATTTCAATCGCACTTCATATTCGCAATGTATCAATTAAAGTACACGTTTATAAGTATATTAAAACCTAATAGTCATTCCTATAGGAGATGGGAGTAGTAATAAGGCAAAAATAAAAATCGTATAAATACTTCATTTGTAATTCATTCCCACTGTAATTTTTCGCGGTATGTTAAATATGTCGAAAGTTAACCTGTTGAGAATTTGTGCTTAAATCTATGGAGCCATGCACATTTTAAAACGCAAAAGCTGAATTAGGAAAGTTACATGTTTTCTAAAAGCTCACGATTTTTTTCTAGCACCAAATGTTTAGTCTTGGTTGCTACATAAAACTCTCTAATATTTATGAGTACCTAATATGATCAATTATGATGCAATAGTGCAATAGTATTCAAATGTTCATCGAAAAGGAGTTCAAGTGTTTATCGGTGCAAACAAATATTATACGAGTAGATCAGACCTCCCCTTCTCGAATAGAGAAATTTGGAGAATCGTGCAGAATCGTTGTTTTTCTCATAATCAATTAGGTTTTTTATTCTTCGGGGTTGAGCGAAACTCGGGCTGTGTTAAAATGTTATTCTGCCCTGCATAACTGGGTGTGAGGTTGTTGGCCCCGGCACCATTCGGGCAGTAGCTCCACGGGATTAACGCTAAAAGAACAACTTTAAGTGTTGAAATACTATTTACGATCGTTGAATACAACAAAAACACAATGATTTTTCACACATAGCTCGATATGGTAAACTACCGGCCCTTCAACGACGGGTACATTCTGTTTAGGTATTATTTATATTATTTTTCCTATTTCGAAGCCACAAACTATATATACTGTCTGTTCAGTGGTATTATAGCTAGTGGAGTGGGGCGCCCTTCCAAGCAGGTAGAAGGACGTAATGTTGAAGCAAGCGAGGGGTAAAGAAGTTTGACAGAATGGATGTTTGGCACGAGTCCAGCATATGTGTACCCCTTCCAAGTTTTACTTGAGCGATAAGACACCCAACTCCACTAGTTATAACACCGCTGAACAAACAATATATACGTAGTATACTGAACACTGAACTTTGAGTTTCTAATCTATCTGCCAGCATTCATCTTCATCTTCGTCATCATCATCATCATCCTAAGGCCGGTTTTGACTCAGAGAGAATTCATCCGTCCAGTTCTACTATCGCTCATTCGTACTCTGTGATCATGCCACTCAGTTTCATTTGAACTTTTGTTTTTCATTCAAGTTAAATGTGTTCAATTTATTTCTGATTTCATTATTATTTATTTTATCAAGCAGTGTAAGGCTATCAAACTTTCTTAAAATTTTCATTTTATTTGTTTCATTTTCCTTCTATCAAATCTATTTAATGCTCAATTTCAGAAGCATATGCTAGGTACAGTCGATAGTCATCACTAGGGATAGCATCATGGCAATCGAGAGTGGTACACATGCGAATACCAGTTGTATATCTACCGAGTAGAGATCATCTGCATTGGCGACTGCACGCGCCGCATGTAAACAACCTATAGTAACGCGTTGGGGAACGTGGCTTCACGCAGCAGTATATTATGCTGTATATTACAATATTGTTTTACAGGTAATTAATGCATGCTCTTCACTCAAGGTTGTAAAATATTTTGCTTCAAATGAAGATTTGCAATTTACACAGAACAACTTTGCAGATATATCTACGACAAATATATTTGAAAACATCGAACGTTGAAATGCCTCGGGCTCTGCAAACTGTCTATGAACTTGTGCAAGCAATTAATCAGAGATCCGTGACACCTGTTTTAGACCTTGTGAAAAAGAAAGTAAAGACAGAGTTTAAAAAAAAAAATGTCGGATTTTCAATAATGCGTGAAATACGAGATGTGATACGAGGTATTGCTTCGGAAATAATTGCTGATGGAGTATCTTACCCAATAATCGATGCTATGTCTTTTTTCCGTTTTGCTGGAGCGACGTTTTTCACAATATAAAACCTGTTTACGGGCCAGTCGGAGAAGATTCACATTTGAGACGTTACGAATGTATGTAATGCATTGTAATCTATGTATATTGCGAGAAAATGAAGTGAATAATGATGCTGATGACTTGTTGCACAACAGCAATTGAATGTATGTAAATATTAAAATTGTTAATTCCCGAAAATCGGTAATATTTATGTTTACCACCCACCCAATCTCAATCGCCTTCCACTGCTAGTGAAAACATCACAGTCTACCACGCAACCACTGTCCCATTTTCCTTCTATTAGTATACCACTACGTACACACTGCATCGTCAACACCACTACATTATATACCTTGTTGCGTTAACTTCGATTCTGTCCCTCTATCGGTCCCCAAGATGCTATCCCTAGATATCACCTTATAGAAATTGAGCTGAGTATCAGTTCGAGTTTGTTTCTTAAATTTCTGTGTTGAAATGTATACAACTTATTTATTGAGTTATTCGTCCTTTCGCACTGTACATTCAATATAATTAAAATGAGAGACTTGCTCTACTGTTCTTTATTCACAATTATTTTTTATCTGATCGGTTGCTTACCGTCAAAGTTAATATTGTTACTTGAGCTGGACCTAACTGCTCATTACTTTCCCTTTATGCGAAGTTGGCTTGTTTGTTCTTGGGTTGTAAGCAGAAATAAAGAGGTATAGAAGCAAAAGTTTCTTGAGAGATAGCACTTTAAGAAATATCGTTGTTGAGGTAAGTTTTAATCCGGGTTGCTCTTTTGAGGATGGGCTCAGGTTATTACAAAATTAATAAGCATTTAAACCCAGCTAAGCCTTCTGCATACAACGTGCAAGATTAAGCTAAGCTGTTTCTTATTCAAGTTCCTGGCTTATTAAGAGAGATGAAAAGAACTCTAATAATGACTTAATGTTCATGGCCACTAGCATTCAGTGCAGTTTATCCCCACGTTATTTGTTTTATGAGCGTGTATTGTGAATACTTTGCTGATAATTTTATTAATAAGGAAATGGGTTGACTATGATGAACTTCATAAACGAATAATATTTTTTTTTCTCTCTGTTTTCTTTCTTTTTGAATAGGTCACCTTGCTCAACCTACCGGATCCCTAAAAGAATCGACTGATACAAAATTATTTACAACCTGTTCCTAGGCAAGAGGGAGCCTTTGTCACCTCGGCTGAACGATCAAACCAGGTAAAACATGCGTCCAACCATGAGCATAAATTGCCCTTCGTTATTACAGGTAAAGTTGGTGTACCTTTATGAGTAAATCGCAGCAATATGTGGTTTAGCACCATCTGTTTGGGATTCCCAATATATGTGTGTGTGTGTGTGTGTGTGTGTGTGTGTGTGTGTGTGTGTGTGTATAGTTGTGTGTCCATATTCATATTTTTGTTTCTTTACCACGTATGAACAGCGTGCATAGTAGGTAGGGAAATATTGTATTCCAACAAAAATTCGATACCGAGATTTCACCGGAAATACATGTTTTGAGAACAACTGAATAAAACAATGACTTTTTACTTTCCCTTCTTCGTACACATAGGCAGAGCATATGTTGTAAAATGGCGCCGTCATGTGGTGTTGTTACGAGATCGGCAGGGAGAGATTTTAAAAGAAAAATGATGCTAACGATAAAAATGTGCATGTAAAGATGCCCGTGGTTGATGATGAACGAGCAAGAAGTGTGGATAAAGGAACAAGTGAATACTTCAAATTGTAAGAAGATATGTGAGTTGCAGCCATGTGCGTCGTCATCGACGAGAGAAACAATAGTGCCTCTACAACTAGTGATTTCGATACTTAGTAAGGGTCTATTAAAGGCTCAAAATGAAATTATCGAGTTAAAATCTGAAAAAGAGTCGTTAAAAATACAACTTAACGAAAAGCAACAGTTCTCAAGAAAACAACGAAGGGTCCTCGGCCAGCTGAGCGTCATACGGAAATTGCAACCCATAATCAATTTGAAATTTTGAATGAAGCTGAAGATACTGACTGAATGAACCACGATCTCAAGATCAAAGGAAAACAAAAGTTTTAGTTGTTGGTGATTCTCTACTGAAATTTGCGGGTGAAGTTTGCGTGGCAAAGGGACATCGTACACATTGTTTCCCGGGAATAAAAGTGTTCAAGCTTCAAAATCAAGTGAATAAAATGGACTTGAAACAAACTAAACCTGATATAGTAGTAATACATGTGGGACCAAACGATTTTAGTTGTGGTGCAAGACCCCAAGAAATAATGGGTGTTACTATGTACTTGGTAAACAAAATTAGAAGGCAGTCATGTGATACTAAAATCAGAATAATTTGTGTTCTACGTAGACGAAACAAAAGTACATTGTTTATAAGAAATATAAACAAAGAACATTGGCTGTGTTCTGTAAAAAAATGTTTAGTGGTTGATGGCAACTTCTGGCTAAATGATTGGGACTTTAGCGGAGATGGGGAACGTTTAAATAGAAAGGGTTCTTTTAAATCCGGCAAATTGTTGAATGATGCTATCCTTTCACTGTTTAAGGGAAACTAGTGGGTGCAATTTCAGATAAGGCTACCACGCCTGCTGTAGAAAAATATGTGGAGGAAATACATTAGAAATTTTACACCAAAATGTGCAATATATATCCAATAAAGTGCTTGATTTGAAATTATTATTATTATTATTATTATTATTATTATTATTATTATTATTATTATTACTGGGGAAAATAACCCCGATGTAATATATATATATATATATATATATATATTACTGAGCATGGGCTGAGGGACACAGATATTAAAAACTTATCATTCCAGGGATACAACCAGGCAGCATGTTTTTGTAGGGAACATTATAAAAGTGGTGGAACAGCAATATTTGTAAAAAATAATTTTAAGGTATATAAGATTACAGATTACAATATTGAATATATATCCTGGCGGAAATATTGACAACTCTTTTACTAATTTACAATTAATTCTTATAAAATGACAAAATGTAATAAATATATTATAATTTTGGGTGATTTCAATATAGATACACACAACGATACAGCCACATCAAGAAAGTTTAGTAATTTTCTGTTGTCTTTCAATATTAATCTAACTGTACCAACAAGGATACCAACTATTGATAACATAGCAACGAATATCCCAAAGCAGTATTTTAAGACAAGCTATACACACCTTAATTTCTGACCATTTGGCTCAATCAATTTAAATATAATTAGGAAAGAGCTTGCCTAGTATTAAACATAGGAACAATAATAAAGCAACTATAAGATATATTGATGTATCGAACATTTCTGGTTCTAACTTAGTTCCAAGAATTGATTAAAGGAAAAGATTGGACTACTGTAGTTTATGTAAATTATGTTGACGAAAAATATTCATAGAAATAATAGATTATTACCTTAATGTTGCGATGCCAAAACAAACAAAGAAAATTCCAGAGAAAAATACAATTAAGCATAAACAATAGTTCAGTTAATGAACTGTCGCATGACAATTTCTTATGATTTATTTAAAATATTTAAAACTGATGATTTAGAAATTATGTATAAGCAAAAAAAAAAAAAAAAAAACAATAGCAACAATTAATTAAAACTACAAAATCTAAATATGTTAATAGTATCCTAACAAATAGTAATAATAAATCAAGAGCTTTGTGGAAAGTAATAAATACTGCGAGAAACAAAAATTACGCTGAACAAATTAGTATAATTAGTAACATAAAATTAAATAATAAAAGTATAATAAAGCCTAACTTAATTGCTGATGCATTTAATTATCATTTCAACAATATTATTAAGGAAAATGCATATGTAACTAAAAATAATAATACCATATCTGTGGTAAATAAATCTCGATATCCAGCAACTGAATAAAAAATATGCAACATCATCAGGTCTCTCAAAAACAGTAAAAGCATTGGAAGTGACATATCTAACAACCTGCTAAAAAAAGCAACAAATTTATTGTACCTGTCTTAGCAAATATAATACATGTGTTCTTACAAAGTGACAAATTACCAGAGATACTGAAAAATGTTAAAGTGGAGCCTTTATTTAAACATGGAAATGTCGACGATGTTAATAATTATAGACCTCTTACTTTAGTATCATCACTTAGCAAAATGTTTGAGAAAGTTTTTTAAATGCAGATTAATAAAGTTTTTAAATAAACCTAATGCCCTGAAGTTGAGCAACATAGTTATATAAAACGCCCTTATAGAATTAATTCATAAGAATTTGTAGCTTTAGGTAATAAAGAGTTTGTAATGAACATATTTGTCGATATGAGTAAAGCATTCGACTGTGTGATTTTAGATAGTTTAGTGGAGAACTTAGGCGGTTATGGTATAAGAGGAGTGGAACAAGAATGAATATGATCATATGTGTATAATAGGAAACAGTATGTGGAAATAGAGGGAACGGATGGCAACTACAGATCAACATTAACTACAGTAAAATATGGTCTACTGCAGGGTTCTACACTAGGACCCTTGTAATTTAAAATATACATTAGTGATATTATCAGTTCATGTAAGACATTAAAGCATAATGTGCCGCGCCGTGGCCGAGTGGTTAGACCACTCACCTCTCACCTAGACGGCCTGGGTTCGATCCCAAGCGACCGCATGTGAGATTTGTGGTGGAAAGCGGCGCTGGGGCGGGTTTTCTCCGGGTACTCCGGTTTCCCCAGCCATCTCATTCCACCGGTGCTCCATCATCATTCATGTATCATCAGTGTCACCGCCTGCGGTGCCATAAGAAGTTAAAGCGGGAGTTAAACATTACCAAAAAAAAAAAAACAACAACAAAAACTAAAGCATAATGAGTTAGTATTATATGCTATATGCTGCACTCACAAATGTTTACAGGTTTTGGAAATTAATGCTCATATTGTAATAAACCATCTCCCTCAGATTTTAAATGGAATAATTTGAATATTAATATTACTAAAACTAAGTATATGTTTTTATCTGATCGAGAAGCTGATTTCAAACCTGATAATAATATTGATGGAAAAAGCTTAGAGGAAATTGAAACCACGATAGGAGGATCAGGATATGTGTGTGTGTGTGTGTGTGTGTGTGTGTGTGTGTGTGTGTGCGTATTAGACAGCGTTCCGTAATTGAGTTCCTGCATGCGGAAGGTGAAATTGCCATTTATGAAAGGATGGAAAATGTGTATGGTGATGCAAATAAGGATGTCAACACTGTTACAAGATGGGTCCTTCGCTGTAATGATGCAGAAGGGCAAACACCTTTTGGCTGATGAAAATCGGAGCGGTAGACCGGTGACTGCAATGACTCTACTCAACATTGAGCGAATGGATGAGAACATTCGTATTGACCGCCGAGTAACAATGGATGAATTATGTTGCATTGTGTCCCTCAGTAAAGGCAGTGTGATGAACGATTATTCAACAACTGGTACTCAAAAGTTTGTTCACGGTGGGTACCAAGAATGTTAACCGATGAGAATAAGGAGACAAGAAAAACAATAGCCGCCGAACTCTTGCAGCGCTTCTATTTGGAGGGAGAGGAGTTTCTGGAAAACATTGTGACTGGAGATGAAACATGGGTTCATTTTTGAACCTGAATCAAAAGGCATCGCAACCTCACCGAAGAAGAAGAAGAAAAATCAAAACTGTCGGCAGGGAAAGTGATGGCGACAGTGATCTGGGATACACAAGGTGTGCTTCTGATTGAATTTTTGGAGCAGGCATGCACAATAAATTCTGACCAATACGTCAGCACCCTCAAAAACTAAAAGCACGTATTCGGCGAGTTCGCCCGACAAAAACCATGGCGGGTGTTCTTTTTTTTTTGCATAGTAATGCAAAACCACACACTAGTCATTACACCATTGAAGCGATTGTGAAAATCGGATGGAAGTCTTGGCTTATCCCCATACAGCCCTGACCTAGCACCATCAGACTACCATCTGTTTAGGCCGCTAAAGGAAGCTCATCGTGGGATTCACTTTGAAGATACACAGGCCGTGAAAAACATCTGTGCGTCAATGGTTTCGGAAGCAAGACCGTGCATTTTACCACACTGGAATGCATGTCCTTGTTGAAAGATGGACTAAAACTGTGGAAAAGGACGGGGATTACATTGAAAAGTGACAATTTGATCCTCAGTGTTGTGGTTTTCAAGCTGTGCAATCAACGTTTAATTTTCTTACAAATTAAAAGAGAAAAAAAAATAGGAGGCATTAGTTATTGACTGGCCCTCGTATCTTATTAGACAATAATAATAACTGGCCCTCTCATGTTTATGAATGTTGTAGTAAACTGAATAGAGTTAATTATTTGTTAAGATATATGGCAGCCTTTTGTAGCACAGAAGTATTATTAAATATTTACCATAGCTTGTTTATGATTTATGTAAACTACTGTGTAACAATATGGGAAGCTACTTCTATAGACATTTTTATCCTTCAAAAGAAAGAAATTCTTACTATGCTAAAGTTAAATATTAGACAAAGTCTAATAGTGGTTTTACACTAATCATGAGATTACTTATGTTTCCAAGCTTAATTATTTAATAATTTTCCGAACTGTACTGCATACAAAGACAAATTATAATAAAGTAAACTATGAAAATCATGAATATAACACTAGACATAGGAATGACTACAGTGTAGTATACAGTAGATTAGCTATATTTGAACGGAGTCCAAAGTAGGAAGGAGTTGCATAGTATAATAAGCGTCCTAATGAAATAAAGGCAATAAACAGTGCAAATAAATTAAAAAGGAGAACTGTGTAAATATTTAGTAAATAAACATTCGATTCAATTGAAGAATTTGTTAATAACTGATGTAGTTCTTATATTTCTGCTTGTGTTTAATTGATTTGAAGTATTTTTGTTTGTTATATTTCTGTTCTATATAATTAATTTTAATTAAATTGAATTGAAGGTACCTAGAGTATCCATCTAAAAATTCAATATCGAGATAACATTGGAACTACACCTTTAAGGATCCTTGAAAATCAAAAAGTCATGCATAGAAAAAAGTCCGCGAGCATAATTCAAAAACGAAAAGTCATTTAGGTACAAAACTTGATATTTAAGTTCAGTATCTTTCAAGGATGCGATACGAAGCTTTTCAAGAAAATCTCTTTATCCCAAATTGCCCTTTATATGAAAAAATAAAATTCCGAAAATTTTGATTTCCTCCAAAATGGCTCTAATGATTTTTGTTAAAATATATCTATTAAAGACAATTAAAAAATATATTATTTTTCTGGAAACAAATTCTGAATTCCTCTTCATTCGGGATGACTTTTGCATAACTGATAAAACGTAAGAGGTGGACAAAAACGTACTACACAAAAAATGCAGACTCGTCAAAACACACAATTTCAGTTACATGCATTTTTGTTTTGGAGCTAACCATTTCCAAGATATCCCTAGTTATTAGTTTCAATTTTAAAATATTTATTCTTTTCTCAAACAATATTTTTTCTTTTCTCCTTTTTTCTTTTGTTTCACTTCTAGTCATGCAAAGAGAACTGAATTTCAATTTACAATATCTACCTTTATCTTCCTAATTTAATCTGATTACTTTTTTTGAATACCATTTGTCTTAGATTTCTTAATGTTTATTTTATCCGTCATGCTTCGGAGCATTTCTAATCAATTTCTAACCTACTTTTTTCAAATATTATTCCTTCATTTTATTCCTGATTGTTCCATTACTTTGTTACAAGCAACCAGAAATGCACCAACAATTCAGTAAAAAACAAATATATTTTTTAATTTAAAATTGACGTTTTATTCTTAGTTTGTGAATGATTTAGCTTGCAGAAATTTTAAACTTCATAAATAAGAAAAACGTTTGAAGAGATGAAAAATATTAAAATTTAACAAATTGGGAACTGCATGTATGCAAATTATTTAAATACTACATTTTAACTTGTCGAATTTATCCAGCAACCAAGACAGTTGCAAATAAAAATGAGTTTTTAAAATATAAGTATCGCTTTAGTATTTCGCATGTATTTCCTCAGTTCCCTCCTACTTGTAAGGAACTAAGTAATCCGGCCATTTCTGCTAAGGTACATCTCGATTAGCATGAGATAGAAGAATATTATTTTGTAAGAATAGTTTGTTGAAGAGAAAGTATTGTGAATGGAATAATCCGATTCTTAGGAAAAGGTCCAGGTGTGGGTGTGTGTGAGTGTGTGTGTGTGTGTGTGTGTGTGTGAGAGAGAGAGAGAGAGAGAGAGAGAGAGAGAGAGAGAGAGAGAGAGAGAGAGAGAGAGAGAGAGAGAGAACTGCACAACTAATATTTACTTTTCTGGGAATAGCCTCTGGACCCTCTTTATTTTGACTTTCACATAACTCGCAAACCTTAAGAGATAAGCAAAGCTTACTACACAAAGAGTGTAGATCTAATTAAAGCACAAAGTTTGCCAAATAAATATTTGGGGGGGGGTGGCAGTTAATCATTTGTGAGATGCTGCTTGTTACTGGTTTGAATGTTCAAATACTTCTTTTTTGTTTCGTCCATTTATTTTATACCCCAGCCTTAAATGTACTGTGTATATATCGGGGCATTTTACCTTTGGAAAATACTGTCAAGTGGTGTTAACCCATATCAAACTGTCTTTGTATTTCTAGTTTTTTTATTTAATGCATTAGGTCTCAATCCCACATTCACACTCTCTTCCATACTTTCAGAAACTGAGAAATAATCTTGACTAAAGAACAATTTTCAACCAGAACTCCTCACATAGCAGGCAGGTGCTCTACCGAATGAGCTACGCGTCTAGCTTTCAATTATGTATACTTCTCTTAAATGGGGCGCTATTCTGTAAAGTCTGTAAAGTCATCACATAGCAAGCCGCCCTTAAAAGATTTAACTATCGCTTAATATATTCCCATTTTATGCACAAGAAAGTATGTAACAAACTTATTTCTGCTACCGTTTTTCTCGATTAGCAGGAAGCACATCGAAGGATAAGCTTTCGCAAGAATAATTTGCTGGAATATTGTATATCACGTTTTGCTGTTAATATCTACCCTAAAATATAGAACGTAGTGAAAAAAATAATAAGTATAATTGGGTGAGCTGATGAAAATATGGGAAAAACTAAATGTTTGTTTGATGTAGTTACTTACAGGCAATTGTAGTTTATTTCTTTATTTTATTCAAAAACGGAAACTTTATATATACTCACTGGAACTCTTCAGTATTTACATGTATTTGTGTTTTAAACTTAATTACTAAACTCATCTATGATACAACAAATTGTGTATGATCCATTGTTACTATCATATAACTAACGACAGAGGAACCATATAATGTAACAATGTACATTCCACGACTAGAGAAGCTTTGTACAACCATGACCCTAACCATATGCGACTCAGTAGTGTCTTATTTTTTGTTTACACCCACCCCAGTCCTGATGCTCCAAATATATTGTGATGCTCAAATAAATATGCTGATATTTTGTCAATGCTATTATAATAAAGCGGCTACATTTGAACTCGTGTAGTCAAGGAAAGGAATCGATGAGGGTGCAACGATTATATAAGATGTAGAACCCAAACTTAGCAAGTAGAATGTTAGGTAATCTTGATTTCTGCTGACAAGAGAAGTTGGACTGAAGTGGATTTAGATAAAAGTGATAGACCAAGCTACATTCCTTTGTTTCACGATATTAGCGAGGTCGTCAGCAACTTTTCAATACAGATGAAACACAATAATCATCGTAGATACTGAAGATGGTTCCAGGATCCAGGGCAAGTTTTTACAGCAGCCAGACATGAGATGTAAATAATATACCTAAACAATTTTACAGCTTGCTTACCTATAGTAGATACTACAAGTACTGCAT
This sequence comes from Hymenopus coronatus, assembly GCA_030762935.1. Lineage (NCBI taxonomy): Eukaryota > Metazoa > Arthropoda > Insecta > Mantodea > Hymenopodidae > Hymenopus > Hymenopus coronatus. Next base: position 18,146,277 of record CM060886.1, on the reverse strand, counting down.
TGCATCAACACTTCAATGTTGAGATTTCAACGCAAATACAAGTTTTAAAGTTTCCCTGGTATACATTCACAAACATAAATGTATAAACCGCATGTTTCAAGCACTGTATTTTATACTTGAACACCTTGTAAGGTTGCCAAGTCATGATTCTTAGACATCTCATCACCTCAAGCAAACCTTTATTTACATTTAAGCCACTTATTTATAAATGATATACCGAAAAAGTGAGAGAAAGAAATGGCCACTGTCCAGTGTTGCTGAATAAGGAAATACGCGAATGACCTAATGGTGAGAGCGTTCACGGCAATAGGACTTCAGAGGACAATTACGAAATTCAGAAATCCTGTCATTGCCGCTATACCTTTTGCTTCTATCTTTCTACCAGCTGCCCGCCTCCATTACAACTTAATTTTATCCCCAAAAAGTGAAACTCTTTCACTCTTTCAATTCCTTTTCCTTCCAAATATCTTTATCTTCCTAATTTCATTTGATTATTTTTTTGAATACCATTGTCTTAGATTTCTTAATATTTATTTTTATCCCTCATTCTGCATAGAATCTCTAATCGATTTCTAACTTACTTTTCTCAAGTATTATCCCTTCATTTTATTCCTGATTATTGCATTACTTCGTTACAAGCAGCCAGAGATGCACCAACAATTCAGTAAAAGCAAATATATTTCTTAATTTAAAATTGACGTTCTATCTTTAGTTTATGAATTACTTAAACTTACACAAATAAAAACATGAAGAAATAAAAAAAACATTAAAATTGCACAAATTGGAAACTGCATGTATGCAGAGGTATTTAAATACTACTTTTTAACTTGTCGAATTTATCCGGCAAGCAAGACAGTTGCAGGCAAAATGAGTGTGGGCTGACTGCTACAACCCTGGTCCCCATGACCAAGCTCGTTAAAGTACAAAGCTTTGGTACTCCGCGGGGTTGCGAGTTCGAGTCCCGCTTTGGGCACGAGTGTTTTTATTCTGTAAATGTGTGTCTGTATATCTATAAACGGAAAACAATTAGGAAAATCAAAAGAGAAAAGTAAGGAAAACAGAAAAAGAGGGAGGAAAGGTTGCATAAAAAATCTGACGTGTTCCATTCACATGACTTTCTCTACATCGCTGTAACAAATTATTGTTAAAAAGCAATTATTCTGTCTACTTTATGATAAACGAGATAAACAGCATAAATTGTTTTAATTACTTGCTTCCTTGTAAGTAGAAGAAAAATAAGGGAATACACTAGGATAGAGTGATAATCAAATCTTTTAAAAGCTGGTTGCCATGTGGTTGAAATCCGTTTCTAAGCAGGACCAGGAGTTTACAGCTTTCCGTGTGACAAAAAATTTAAGTATTTTGAATCTGAAATAAATAACAAGGAATATCACAGAAATAGTCAATTCCACGAAAAAACATTATATGACATAAATTGTGAGTTTCAACGTGGTCTACATTTTTTTGTATAAGTTTTTGTCTATCTCTTAAGGTATATCAGTTGCGCAAAATTCAGCAAAATCCATACAGAATAAAGTAGTGTTCAGAAGCTATTCCCAGAAAATTCAAGATATACATTTTATTTGTCATATATTAGCTTTAATGTACGGTATTTTAATCAAAATCGTTAGAGCCATTTTTGAGAAAATCACAATTTTCGAAATTTCTTCTATGTAAAGGGTAGTTTTGGGTTGGGAGATTTTTCTCAAAATCTTTGTGCCGCATCTCTGGAAGATACTTAACTTAAATACCAAGTTTGGTACTTTACCGACTTTTCGTTTTTGAGTTATCCTGGTCACAAACACACGGACAGACACGCACGCACGCAGACCTTTTTCCAAAAATGCACATAGTACGTGCAGAGAAAGTAAAAGTAGGCACAGCCGACTTGGACCAACCAGCTTGTTGGGTGCACAGCGAACAGTTCGGATATACCAATGTCTTACTTTTATATGAGACTACCATTTACTTAGGCAGAAAAATACATTGCTTTTTAGAGTATAGCATCAACAAAATACATTAGTTTTTAAGAAAGAATATTTATATAGTATTATTTTTAATCATTGCAATTTTATTTTATTTTCTGATAAAATTACTTAAATATTATATAAACTAAAATTAATATCTTAAAATATCTTAAATTATATCAAATGTTTAACTTGGTCTAAAGTCACCTGAGCAAAGTTATACTGAACCAAAAGCTTTAAATGTAGAGATCAATGTACATATTCGAGAGATCAGGGTACTGAAACCTGATCGCCCTTAAACCACCATAATAATCATCATTATTCGAGAGATTGGGAAAACAAACATTACACACACACGCACACACACACACACATGGGCCACGCCTCTCACCTCGATCCCAAGTGACCGCATGTGAGATTTGTGGTGGACAAAGCGGCGCAGGGGCGGGTTTTCTCAGGGTTCTCCGGTTTCCCCCGCCATCGCATTCCACCGGTGCTCCATCTTCATTCCATCTATCACCAGTGTCATCGCCTGCGTTGCCATAAGTTGTAAAAGCGGGCGTTGAACACTACCACACACACACACACACACACACACACACACACACACACACACACACACACACACACACACACACACGAATGTTACAGAATTCAATCGAAAGACTTAGGGATTACAGCGCAGAGGAATGTTAGGTGAGCACTTTGATATATGCGCTTACGTGTTTGAGTTAATGGTTGTTTGCAATAAATCAAAATCAGTACGAGCCACTGATAATACATTCCTAACTTGCTACTTACTGCCTGCTATGTTGAAATACTCCACAAAACTACTTCCCAAAAATCTACTTAAACTTTAAAAGGAACATGAGAAATAAAATTGGATTCATTCCAAACCTACTCCATTTATGTGTTTGAAAAAACAAAGTGAAAACATCTGATATGTTACACTCGCATGACTTTCTCTAGTTGTTCTACAAACTTATTATATAAGATTATTGTTCTTTCTGCACCTTGCTAATCGAGATAAACACTAGCAGAATGTTCTTATTACTTAGTTCCTTATAAGTATAAAAAAAATAAGGGAATACATTAGGCTAAACCGATAGTCAAATGTTTTAAAAGCTGTCGTTATCCGATTGTCATTGCAAATCACTTCTTTGTTTGGCCAGGTGTAGAACAAAAGAAAAACGGACACTTACTGTCTGAGAAAAGTATAGGTAATTCACAACTGAAACCAATAACAAGGAATATCTCGGAAACGGTTACCTCCACAACTAAAATATAAAGGACATAAATTGTGTGTTTTGACGAGATCTACATTTTCTCTGTAATAAGTTTTTGTCTACTCTTACAGTATAGCAGTTAAACAAAATTCGGCAAAATTCATCCAGAATAAAGAGGTCTTCAGAGGCTATTCCCAGAAAGTTCAAGATATACATTATATTTGGTATGTAAATATCGATAATATACGGGCTTTTAATCAAAATCGTTAGAGCCATTTTTAAGAAAATCAAAATTTTCGGAAATTTTTAGTGGTGGCGGGATTTTCTTGAAAATCTTCGTGTCGCACTCTTGAAATATAGTAAACCTAAATCCAAGTTTGGTATTTAACGGTCATTTCGTTTTTGAGATATGTTGTAGACACAGACACACACGGACCTTTTTCTAATATGCTTTTTTCGGACTCAGGGGACCCCAAAACATATATTTCCGACGAAATTCGACATCGAATTTTTGGGTGGAATACAATATTTTTTTATCCCCATGTACATTGTACACACCGGGCTAGAGAAAGTAAAAACACTTTAACGACTTCTTCGGGGTTTGAACTCAGTAACAACAGAGTACAGCTGGGTCCGTTAATGGTTGCGCTATTATTGCTATAGTAGATTCACTCTGGCCAGTCGGTCATTGTCACTTCACTCTCGCGCTATACATGTCTTTCTAGAATTTCACCTCTCTTTCCTCTCTCCCAGAGAGCTTGAGACTAGAGTTAACAAGATTATTTTCACAATGCTGCAAGAGCGGAACTGAGTGAAGTGAGCGAACGGTTACAAAGCGGGAAAAAATGTTCTTGAGTGGATTAGCGAAAATGAAAGCACTATAATTGCTGCTTCTCTCTCTGATACATCTAATTTCACATGGAGAATCACCGACCCTTGCTGGCGGAGCTTTTTTATTTGCTCTACACGTACATAGTGTACAGAGAAGGTATTATAATGCACCCAAAAATTCGATACTAAGATTTCACCGGAAATACATGGGACCCCCTGAATAAAAGAAAACAAAACATTTTTAGAAAAAGGTTCGTCTGTGTGTGTTTGGGCAGCAATAGCTCAAAAACTAAAAGTCGCTTAAATACCAAACTTAGTATTTAAGTTGAGTATCTTCCAAGGATGCGACAATAAGATAGTCAAGAAAATCCTATACCCCAAACTATCCTTTATATGGAACATTTTTAGAAAATTTAGATTTTTTCAAAAATGGCTCTAACGATTTTGATTAAAATACCTTATGTATAGGATATTTTTATGACAAACATATATTTTGAATTTTCTAGGAATAGCCTCTTCGTCCAGCTTTTACGGTTTACCACTTGCGCAAAATTCTGCAAAATTCATTCAGAATAAAGAGCCATTTTTAAGAAAATCAAAATTTTCGAAAAATTTTCCATGTAAAGGGTAGTTTGGTGTGGGGGAATGTTTATCAAAACCTTCGTGTCGCATCTGTGGAAGATACTAAACTTAAATACCAACTTAGGTATTTTACCGAATTTTCGTTTTTAAGTTATCTGTTCACACACACGAACACACACAAGAATCCTTTTCCCATTTTTTTCATTCAGGGGACCCTAGTGAAGCAGTGTTTCCTATGAAATCTCGGTATTACATTTTTGGATGGATGTACATATGTGATAGAGAAAGGTAATTAATTAACAGCAAAATATAACTTTAATTCCAATTGCTGCAACTTATTGTATAAATATAAAATAATGTCTACTTTCTCTACCACGTAAAATTGTATGCATATATGTATATAGATATATAGGCAGAGAAGGTATTGTATCCACCCAAAATTTGATGTCAATATTTCACCGGTAATATGTTTTGAGGTCCGTGAATCGAAAAAAATAGTTTTACTTTCTCTATCCGTACTGTGTAAGTAAGAACACTAGGTAGAGAAAGTGTCGTATTCCACCCAAAAATTCGATGTCGAGATGTCATTGGCAATATACGTTTTGAGGTCCCATGAGTCCTAAAAAGCATTTTTAGAAAGAACTCCATGTATGTGTGGGTGTGTGTGTGTCTGGACAACTTAACTCAAAAGCATAAAGCCTGGTAAAAACCAAACTTGATATTTAAGGATACGGCACCACGAGTTTTAGGAAGATCCCCCACCCCTAACTACCTTTTACATGGAAGTTTTTTTCTCGAAATTTTCGATTTTCTCAAAAATGACGATTTGTATTAAAATACCCTAGGTATATTAAACATATTTACGTGGTCAATAAAATTATATCTTTAATTTTCTGGGAATAGCCTCTGAAGTCCTCTTCATTCTGGTTGACTTTTGCATGACTGGTAAACCGTAACATATAGACAGAAACTTGCCAAATAAAAAATATAGATATCGTCAAAACACTCAATTTATATCCTATACATTTTTTATTAGTTTCAATTTTAAAATATTTAGACTTTTCTCAATCAGAAGTTATCCGTGTTTCTTTTATTTTACCTTGGCCACGCAAAAAGAACGGAATTTCAATTGCAAACCTCTAGCGATAGCTTTTAAAATATCTGACTATCGCTTTAGTCTAGTGTATTAGCTTAATTACTCTCTACTTGTAAGGAACCAAGTAATAAGACCATTCTCCTAATGTGTATGTTGATTGTCATGAAGCAGGCAGAAGAATAAACTTCTGTAAAACGTTTTTTTGCAAAATAGGTAGTGAAAGTCAGGTGAACGGAAAGTCGTTGGAGTTTTCAAAAACGGTCAGTGTGCGCGAGATTGTGTGTCCGTCCGTGTGTCTGTGAATAACATAAACAAAAAACCCATTAAATACCAAACTTTGTTTTTAAGTTCAGTATGCTTTAGGAATGCAACACAAAGATTTTTTTTAAAAAAATCTCCCCGCTCCAAACTACAAGGTACATTTTTCGACCATTTGATTAATTCAGAAATGGCTCTAACGATATTGATTAAAATGCCATATGTTTAAGATATTTACATCGCAAATAAAAGTATATCTTGAATTTCTGAGAATAGTCTTTGAGGCCCTCTTAATTTTGAATGCATGTTGCAAACTGGTTTCAAACTGTAAAAGATAGATGAAGACTTACTATACAAAAAAATGTAGATCTGGTTAAAACAGCAATTTATGCGATATGTACATTTTTTATGGAATTACTTCTTTCCGAGATATTCCGCTATATAAGTATATATCCCTAGACTTAGAGATAAAGAGGGAGAGAGAGAGAGAGAGAGAGAGAGAGAGAGACAGTTATTGGTTTTAAAATTGCAGTACTTGAGATTTTTCTCAATTGGGAGGTCGTCATTCACCTTTTTTCATCCTGGTCATACAAAGAGAAGAGAATTTTAATTGCATCACATAACGACCAGCTAATAATTTACTATCACTTTAGATTATGTATTTCCTTTCCCATTTACTTAAAAGGAACCAATTTCTGCTGATTGTTTGGGATAGTTTAATGTCCTTGAACAAGGTAGGTCATATGAATGAGATGAGTGAAATGATACTCAAATGAACCCGGGGTCCACAGAGGTTAGAGCTACTCGGCATTTGCCTTCTCAGGATAAGGGAAACCCCGGAAAAACGTTATTCGGGTAACCCACCATAACTGAGATTTGAACTCTTAACCTCTTGAACGTGAGGCAGACACGTCACCACCACTTTGTTAATGTTCATCTTGATGAGTATGTAATAGAAGAATGAGATTTTGTATGAATATTTTGTTCCAGGATAAATAGGGAACGCATCAGAATTTTTAAAACTCTTTCAATTCAGGATTAATTCTTAGTTATCATTTGATTTTATATAAATTGTTTTAAAATGTTTACATATACATAATCCCCTCAATATTTTTCTGACTGCGCTTTTGGGCAAAATCCTTAGAAGAACAGCCTTGTCACTTAACTTCAAGAACTGAGGAACGATAGAATGGGAGCGTCTCAGTCGCGAACATTTAGATGTCAAACGCACGCAAATGGATGTACATACGATGTACGTATTTATTACGCACGTGTGTCCTTGATGTAAATGAACAAGTGTAATTATTTATAAACACTTTTGTTGTAGTAAGACTTATAAACGATGATCATATTTTATATATTCAGCTCTTTGTCATTAATTAGACGTTTTTATTGACAGGTAAGTGCTTGGTGGAACAACTAGACTAAACATTCGTACACCAGAGATAACTATAGCTGCGTGTTTATTTTTTCTTTAAAATTGCATTAAATTTTGTTTTATAGAAAGGCAACATTTTGGACGTAGTTATAGGCTCCATTGATGCGATAACATACCTTTTTACTTTCTCTGCGCGTACTATGTACATAGTGTATAGAGAAGGTATTACATTCCACCCAAAAATTCGATACTGAGATTTCACCGGAAATAGACGTTTTAGGGTCTCCTGTATTTTTAAATATTTTCAGAAAAAGATCTGTGTGTGTGTGTGTGTGTGTGTTCGAGTGTGTGTCCGTGTGTCTGTGAACACGATAACTCTAAAACGAAAAGTCGTTAAAATACCAAACTTGGTATTTAAGTTTAGAATCTTCCAGGGATACGACACGAATATTTTGAGAAAAATCTCCCCATCCCAAACTACTCTTTCATGGAAAAAATTTCTAACATTTTGAGTTGTTCAAAAATGGCTCTAACGATTTTGATTAAAATACCATACATTAAAGATATTTATATGACAAATAAAATGTATATCTTGAATTTTCTGGGAATAGTCTCTAAAACCTCTTTATTCTGAATGAATTTTGCTGAATTTTGCATAACTGGTAAACCGAAAGAGACAGACAAAACTTATAACACAAAAATGTATATCACGTTAAAGCACACAATTTATGTCACACACGTTTTTTTCGTTGAACTGACCACTTCTGTGATATTCCTTGTTACTTTTTTAACATTTAAAGTTGTAAACTCCTGGCCCTGCATAGAAACGGATTTCATTCACATAGCAACCGGCCTTTAAAAGATTTGACTATCGTTTTACCCTAGTGTATTCCCTTATTTTCCTTCTACTTAAAAGGAAACAAGTAATTAAGACAATTTCTGCTAATGGTTATTTTGATTATTATAAAGTAGATAGGAGAATGTGCTTTTTAACAATAATTTATTATAGCGATGTAGAGAAAGTCATGTGAGTGGAACACATCAGATTTTTATGTTTTTCTACTAGACGGAAAACTTTTTCTTTGTTTCTTTGTTTCATTTTTCTTTTGGACGGGGTTACCGCATGCGGAAAACAAAATAGTTACATATTCGAAGAACTCGGCACGACACATGGTCGTTAAGACTTGCACCTGCCAATGTGAAATTACTGCTACTACGACTACGACCACGACGTCTACTACTACGACTACGATGACGACTACGACTACTACTATTATTGTACAATTATTCTATTACTATTATTATTACTAATTATTATTGCATACTTTATTTATGTGCTTTTTATATGACATTTCTTCTTTATTATATTTGTTATTATTGCATTACTCCCGTAAAAAAGTAAAAGAAGTTTATGGCATACGTACAAATATACTTCGGAACATAGTACTTCCCACTCTGAGAGAAATCAAAATTTCAATAATACATACTTTACAGAGACTGTAATCAAATCATCTTAAAATTATATGCTATTTACTTTGGAAAGTATTCCTTCAAGACTTACAAGTTGGTGAATTTCTTAACAGATGTGAAGTGGGTAAACAAACATTTTGTGTGGATAATGAACAACAACATCTCAGCAATTTTAAAAAATAAAGCCTGTTTTAATTACAAGTATTTTAGTAAGGAGGCAATAAATTCCATTAATTTGAAAGCTCTCAAAGGACCATATTTTTACTTTCTCTACACGTACCATGTACATAGTGTATAGAGAAGGTATTGTAATGCACCCAAAATTTCGATACCGAGGTTTCACCGGAAATACATATTTTGGGCCCCCCATGAATCCAGAAAAAGCATTTTTGGAAAAAGAATCGTGTGTGTGTGTGTGTGTGTGTGTGTGTGTGTTTGTGAACAGCATAGTTCAAAAACGAAAATACCATTAAATACCAAACTTAGTGTTTATGTTTGGTATCTTCGAAGGATGCGACACGAAGATTCTTTAAGAAAACCCCGCACCCCAAAGTACACTTTTCATGGCAAAATTTTCGAAAATGTTTATTTTATCAAAAATGGCTCTAACGATTTTGGTTAAAAGCTCTTATATTTAAGATATTTACATGCCAAATAAAATTTATATATGACTTTTCTGGGAATAGCCTCTAAAGACCTCTTTATTCCGGATATTTTTTATTGAATTTCGCATAACTGGTAAACCTTAAGTGATAGACAAAAACTTACCACATAAAAAATGTAGATCACGTTAAAACACACAGTTTATGTTATATATATTTTTTTTCATGGAGTTGATCGTTTCTGAGGTGGTCCTTGTTTTTGGTTTCAGCTTAAAAAAAAAAACATACTTTTCTCATGCAGGAATTTGTCAACTCCTGTCCATACAAACAAAAGAACTTCAGTCACTTAGCAACCAGCTTTTGACTAATACTTTAGCCTTTGCTACTCCCTTATTTCTCTTCTACTTGCATGGAAGCAAGTAATAAGACTGATAATTTTTTCTCGATTAGCATGAACTAAAAAGAGACATAAACTTTTAAACAATAATTCGCTGCAGAGATGTGAATGGAACACGTCAGATTTTTATACATTATAATTATATCTTATTTTTCAGGAATTTGTCCTCTTGATTTCGTGGAATACTGTGTTCCTTGCCAATGTTTAATGTCGAACCCTTATTTGTTTAATAACATTTATTAGAAGCTAATAGTGTGATTATACACGTCGGTGATGCTAGTTGTCACAGTAATTAACACATTTTTCCACATTCGGCTACATACATCATGCTGTAATAAACTACGTAACGTTATTTTATGCCTTTCAGCAGTTCGCTACTTTCACGTAGAAACTGGTATCAGCCACATGCATGTACCAGAGAACAATGCCTCTATTGTGTGGCACAGTTGAATCGCAGAACGTGTTAAATATCCGCTCGCATTTAGCTGTAGAGTATTATGGAGTGGGAAGCTTGCAGAATCCAAGTTGTTCCTACCTCGGCTATTTCATTACTGCTGTTTTAATTCATATCTCTGCTGAGTATATAATGACAGTTTTAGCACATGTTTGAATGATATGAAAGCGCAGAATGGTTTGAATTATGAGTGTAACGACTTGAAAAATCTGATGTGTTTCGTTCACATGATTTTTTCTACACCTCTGTAACAAATTATTGTTAAAAACTTACTCTTCTACCCACATCATGCTAATCGAGATAAACATTAGCAGAGATGGTTGATTACTTGCTTCCAACCACTAGGCTAAAACGATAGCCAGATCTTTTAAAAGCAGGTTGCCATATGGTTGAAATCCGTTTCTTTGTATTGCCAGGAGTTGACAAATTCCCTAAATTTTAAAACTGAAACCAATAATAAGAAATAGCTAAAAATGGTCAACTCCACGAAAAAAATGTTCATGGCATATATGGTGTGCTTTAGTATGATCTACATTTTTGTGCAGTAATTTTTTGTCTAGCTCTTACGGTTTACCATTATGTAACATTCAGCAAAATTCATCCAGAATAAAGAGATATTCAGAATCTATTCCAAGAAAATTCAAGATAAACGTTTTTCATGTAAATATATTTAATATACACAATTTAATCTAAATCGCTAGAGCCATTTTGAGGAAGTCAAAATGTTCGAATATTTTCCAGGTAAATGGTAGTCTGGAATGTGGGATTTTCTTCAAAATCTTCTTGTCGGATCCTTAGAAGATACTAAACTTAAATACCAAGTTTGACATTTTGCCGAATGTTCGTGATCACGTACACACGCACATACACGGATCTTTTTCTTAAAATGCTATTTTTGCGAATTTCCGATGAAATCTCGGTATCGAATTTTTGGGCGGAATTCAATACCTTTTCTATCTACGTACCATGTACTACGCAGAGAAAATTTAAAATGCGCATTTGTGAACTGCAGTGCCTAAGAATATCTTTCATTGATTTTCTTTGAATGTAGAGACAACAACATAAACATCCTGATGAGCAGTTTTTACTCTAATTTTACAATTACTATATTCGAGTCACAATGCTAAACATTTAAGATAGGTAATTGAGGATTTACGCAGTTTATATACATATGTATTGAAGCACTGCCTACTGCTGCTTGTGCAGGTTGAAAAAATGAAAAACACAAAATTTAATATTCTAAAACAAGACTGTTAACGTTATATAGGGTCATTGAACTATAAAGTAATCTATCTGGTGGTCTATGTATCCTTCGCTCTTCCTTCGCCATCTACTGGGGCTTCAGACAGCCAATTTCCGCTAAATTATGTCTGATGCCTCCGTCACTACAGTCACTTTTCTGTGGAAGAACGTACAGGTTAACAATGTGTAAAGTTTACTTTAAACACGGATTTGCTGTAGAACTGTGTTTAAAGATTTTCACTTGCAAGAAAAACTATACATGCAATCGTGTATAAGTTCGAAGCTTCGGGTTCGGTAAGACAAGGAACGTTGTAGCAGATTAGTTTTGATTGAAAACGAACTAGATGAAGTCCGTGCCAGTTTAGAGCAATCACCTCGAAAATCGCTTGGGTCCTGTTGCTGGGCTTAAGCGACTGAGCGAGAACATTTTTTCTATTTATTGCCTGATGAGACCAGACCAGGATTTACACGCGCCTTTGCCGGGTACCACTCTCCACAGGTATAAAAAGAAGAGAACAACTTGTCCGGTGGGTAAGCCAGCCCACGCCGACAGCACAGAGGGAACACCCTGCCCACATTACCGACACAGACATAAACGCTTGCACAAGACTACATCTTTTATATCGCACGGGTAAATCCGCGAAAAAAGCGGATAGGTACCGTGGTGATTTGCCCCCGCCCGAGTACACTCGGGCGACTAGTTCCCAGGGGATCCGCCGCCGCCGCAACCTCAGCGACCTCTCCGGTCGCCAGCCACGGACTTTAGCCAGCAGTAGAGCTGAGCTCTTCTGCGGGCTGATGGCCATCCGCCACTGTTCACTCCATCTGCCTATGGCCTGGAGCTGTCTCTGTAGCGGGGGGAAGCAATATCGGGCGTTCTTGTTACGCGCCATTATGAGGACATCGTCGGCATACTGGCACGTAACTGTACTGGGTTCTGTGGGGAAGTCGGACATGTAGGCAGCAAAGAGTAACGGCGACAGCACGCTGCCTTCCGGCACTCCCGCCGCTATGGGTCTGACTGTGGAATGCCTCCCCTCCACCCTCACCCTGAAAGTGCGGTCCCGAAGGAAGCTACTAAGCAGGTGAAGGTAGGGGGGAGGAATTTCGGCGTTCTTGAGCTTGTACAAGAGTCCCTGATGCCACGTGGTGGCGAAGGCCTTTTCCACGTCCAAGAGCACCGCGACTGTTTTGAAGTTGTCCTGGAAGCCCAGGGCAGCCTTCTCAGCCAGTCGCAGCAACTGCAAGGTTGTGGAATGTCCAGTACGGAAACCAAACTGATGATCCGGGAGTAGGAGTCTCTCTTCGAAGAGAGGGGTGAGGTGAGGTAGGAGTAACCGCTCGAATACTTTCGAGACGATCGGAAGTAAGCTAATAGATCTGTAGCTTGACGGGAAGACCGGGTCCTTGCCGGGTTTCAAAATGCATACCACCCGCGCCTCCTTCCAACACGTTGGAAAGGGACGTAGGTGCAGGCATGCATTGTAAATCCGCGTCAGGTGGATTACGGCCTTTCTGGGTAGGTGCTGGAGCATAGGCGCCGTTACGCCGTCATGTCCAGGGGCTTTGTTAGGCTTTAGGTTGTTGAGTTGGGAAGCCACCTCTTTCGGGGTGACTAAAGGAATGCGGATCTCCTCATGGGGCGGCGGGGGCTCCTCATAGAGGTAGTCTACCGTCGCTTCCACGAGCTCAGTAAAGTCCTCATCCTGGGGGTCTTCACGGGGTTCGAATTGGGACTCCAGATAATCTGCGAAATCCGTGGCTTTATCCTGGGGCTCAAAAGAGAGTCTCCCACGGGAGCCATGGATGGGATGCTGAAACTGACTTTTGTCTTTCCTGAGGGATCGGATGATCCTCCAGGGTTGTTTCTCTTCCAGGTTTATATGTGCCATTGTGTGTTCCCAGGCCGCTTTGCGGTGCGCGCGAAGCAGGCGCCTTGCCAGGGATTTGAACCGCTGGTACACTGCTTGGATCCTGGGATGGCGGAAGCGCTGCCATAGCTTCCGTACGGTTGCCTTGGCTTTTAGCAGCTGCCGGAGTTCATTCGGTATGGTTCTCGGGTTAGGTTTGTTAGATGGGATGCGGTAGGTATGCGCGCGTACCACATTCAGGAGTTGGCGGGAGAAGGCCGTGGCTGCCGCTTCCAGCGCTTCGATGGAATCGATGCGCGGTCGCGGGTCCACAGTTTGGTTTAGGTCTAGGACGGCTGCGTCCCAGTCGATCTCATTTATCCAGTCTGGTGTTACCAGAGCTGATACGGTCTCGGTTGTATCCACCACGACAGGGTCATGGTCGGAGTCCAACTCGTTGACCGCCGAGAGGTCTAGATGAAATGGTGTGTTCTTGGTGATTATGATGTCAAGAACATCCGGTCTGCCGCGAGCCGGATGACACGTAGGTCCTCTCGGTCCGTGCGCGACGAGGGCGGGGTTGCCGCTGATGAGGCGGTAGAGCCCGCGGCCTCGGGGGTTGTTGGTGCGGCTGTGCCAGAGGGCATGTTTCGCGTTGAGATCTCCTGCGATGCATACCACTGGGTGAAGGTTGAGTAGGGTGGTGTAGTCCGCTTCATGGAAGCGGTGGTTTGGTGGGTCATATGCAGCTATCAGCAGCGCGTCTAGCCCGGCAACGGCAAGCCGGATTGCACAGGCCTCCACGTGCTGTAGTGCTGGGAGTTGGACAGGAGTATGGGTTATGTGGTTCTTAATGAAGATAGCTGTACCGCCACCCTGTCGGCCGACCCGATCGGACCGATGGGTGACGTAACTAGGCAGCGAGAAGTCAGTAACAGCATCCAGATGGGTTTCGCAAACCATCAGGATGTCAATTCCGTACGATTGTACAAACTCAATGACGCCTGGGCGTTGCCCCCGGATGCCGTTCGCGTTCCAGTACGCGAGTCGCAATGGTCTCCGAACGAATCTAGAGGCCATTACTTAGCGGAACCCGGGTACAACTGCTCCAAGGTTTGGAGGAACAGGGTGTGTTTCTGGAGGGGGGAGAGTCTGGGGTTGCTGTACTGCAACTTGAAGTTTCGCAGTACAGGTAGGACCTTACTTAGGAGGTCACCGAACCACAGGGCTAGGTCCTGAAGTTCATCCAGGTCCGCCTGTGGGATGGCCGCTGTAAAGGCCGAGGAAGCCGCTGTGGTGGTAGGTGCAGCGGGGGCCTCCGCTACTGGAGTCGGTACTGTGGCGGCCGCTACTGGAGCTTCCGCCACTGGTAGCTGCTGGGGTGCTGGGGGCGTGGCCTCGGGTCTCACAGAGGTGGGAGCCTCTGATTGGCCCGACTGGCCGGGCGCCCGACGGTTCTTCTTTCCTCTCCTCCTGGACTTTTTTTTTGGAGAAGTCCGGCGTGGGCCCTCTGTCGAGGGCGTCGGGGCGGCTTCCTCCGTTGAAGTAGGCGGACCAGGTTGGGGGGTTGGGGTCTCCGTCAAGGACGGAGCTGGCACGGTCTCTGCAGTGACTGCGGGGCTGGGAGTTGCTGCTGCCTCAGCGGCGCGCAGTGTTCCCTCAGCGCGGTTTAGTGCCGAGGAGAAGGACACCCCAGGGCGCACATTAGCTGGCTCCTGGGGGCCTCCACGGCGGCTCTCAACAAGGCGCTTCCGCACCTTACATCCTTTGTATGAGCCCACGTGCGCCTCACCACAGTTCACACAGTGGCGAGCTCTGGCTCCTGCAGTAGAATTAGTTTCAGCTGGGAATGCACAGCGCGCAGTAGTTGAATCAGAGTTTTGCGGAAAATTCGGAACCTGTACCTCCCATCGAGCATCGAAAGAAAAATGATGCTAAAGCAACGAATAAAGACGTTTATTTGAAAACAAATTTTTGATTGTAATCAGTTGAAAGAAATTAAGACTTGTTATTAGAGTAACAAAGCTGTTTTGTTATAGTATTTTCATTAGCTAAATGTCCTAGATACTATATCAAGATAATGTTCTAAAATGACGAACGACCTCCAGTGTGTATGTAGAAGGTAAGAGGTAACCATTTAAACAGATTTTATGAGTATTATTTATACTACGCCAGACTTCAAATAGGAAAATAATCTATCGTGCTACTTCTTCTTCTTTAATGGACAACCCTCTATGTAGATCCTACACTCCCAAGATGTTAAGCCAATGTAAAAAGTAGATTCCGGGCTTATAGGCCGTGGTCGAGTCGAACTGACGTTTCGCTCCTAGTTCCGTTGGGTTCTTCAGAGAATATGACTACTAGCTGGTTATAACTAGAGTGGCGCAGATACGAGTAGTTGATAGATTGAGAGCAGCCCGACGGTATGTTAGACGTGTTCCCATTCTTGCTAGAATTTAACCACGTACTGACGGGAATGTGGGGTTTCCAGGATGGCGGGTGTAAATGAGGTTGAGTGCAAGTGTTTCAGTTCATGCACCAGGCACTACATACAGGCCAATGGTTACGGGAAGAAAGAAATAAACCGGGCCTCACACCCAAGAAGGAGTACAAGAAACCGCTCTGAGACAACAAAACAAAGCCTTTTTGCCCTAGGTCAAAGGCGTCACGAATGTATTTGTAAGTTGCTCGAGAAATCAAATATAAAAACAATATTTAAACCCGACAGAAAAATAAGACAGCAACTAAGATCGGCAAAGGACAGACAGGACCCGCTTTCAATGCAGGGGATATACCGTATACCGTGCAGCTGCGGCCAAGTTTATGTTGGCACTACTAAGCGCAGCATAAAAATTCGTATAAAAGAACACAACAGTAACTGTCGTCCTTTTTTTTTTTTTTTTTTTTAAATACAGTTCCGGAGTCTGATCGGGACTCCGGCGCTGTAGACCCTACTTTTTATTTGCCTAATTTGTTTATACTTTGATTACTGTATGATTACTGAATTTCTGTTTTACTTTTTACACACACATACACAAACATATGACAACCATGCCCAAGGCGGGACTCGAACCCACGATCCCCTGCGCTGCGAAACACCAAAGCGAGACGCTTTGGCGAGCGCGGCCATGGGAACCGGCGTCGTCTTGGGCATACAGAAAAATCAGCAATAGTGGAGCACGCGTTGCTAATGGGCCATGACATTAAGTTGGAAGAGACTGAAGGCCTAGCTAGCACAGCATATTATCACGCACGGTTGTATCGCGAGGCAATTGAAATTTTCAAGCATAAAACAATTTCAACAGAAAAGAGGAAATAACCCGCATACATAAAGCCTGGATGCCATTGCTAGACGGAACTAAACCAAATCCCACAGGCAGTGAGCTACCTCGCTGCCCTCGCCACCACCAACGCCGCCTGTCGCCGCTGCTTCACCGGCAGCGAGGGGCACATCTCCTATCGCATTCGCCGCCGTCCCGGTATAGTCGTGGTTCGAGGGGTCCCCGGGACCTTTCGGCCCGACATGTCATCGCCGCTGCGAAGTCTCAGTGCCCTTCCTGGGTGAGAGCCACCCGAATCAACAGCGATCTTGGACTTACACCTCTAGTACGTCTGGAGCTACTGCACCGGGCTGAACTGGAAGCTGCCTTGGCGTTAGGGTTGCCCTTCTTAGGGCACAAAAGAGCCGGTCCCCGTAGCCGCGCTCGCTAAAGTGTCTCGCTTTGGTGCGCACGGGATCGTGGGTTCGAGTCCCGCCTTGGGCATGGGTGTTTCTATGTTTGTAAATGTGTATGTGTTTGTCTATGTATAGGTAAAAAGGAAAAACTAATAGGTCAACTAAGGAAATTTAGAAACTAGAAAAAAGAGGTAAAAAAGAAGAAGAAGAAAAAAAAACGCCACCAGCCCTGCCGACGCTGCTCCTCATCGCCGCGCTGTCACTATATTGCCGAGTGCACTGGGCACGACTTCGCCGACCACTACACCGGGCAAGCCCAGTGGGGGAGTAGGCATACATCACCGCAGGCAGCCCGGTCAACACCACCTACACAACCAACGCCAACATCATCAGGACCTCCATGCTCACGGCTGAACTGACGGCATTGTAGGGCCGGCTTCAAGATCAAGTGAGGCCATGCTCACGGCCGAACTGACGGCATTGTAGGGCCGGCTTCAAGACCAAGTGAGGCCATGCTCACGGCCGAACTGACGGCATTGTAGGGCCGGCTTCAAGACCAGACGTACACCACTTCATTACTACAACACCAACAACTTCCTCAGAATTTCTAACAGGCAATATCAGCAGCAGTGGGAAGTCACTAGAAATACACATCAATCACATCCGACTCATCTTTAAGGAGGAGGTGAGAGCCCTCCTGGGGAAGATGTAGGAGAAACGAGCCCCTGCATTTAAGCTTTCCAACGTCAGGCGCTCAGTCTACCAGTATGCAGACATAGAGCTGATAGCATCACTCTACCAGAACTTACTCCATCCTTCACCCCGAATTCCTTCATTCTGCAGTCAGATAATCATCGCAGTCATGAGGTACCGCCTCTCCTTATTTCCTTCTAATACCGGTGGAGGGATTTTTTAGTCGGTATGCCCACATGAGAGACCCCGACACTCCGGGCTTGCCTGGGTCAATCCATAAGGTGGATTTTTCCCTTGAATCGAAAAAAAATCTGTACAACTCTTGTTATAACCAACTAGCAGTCATATTCTCTGAAGATGCCCAACGCAACTATGGGTGAAACGGCAGATGGGACAGCCAATGCGGACCACGGCCTACACGCCTGGAATCTACCTTTTATTTGATAACACAGGCCGTGAAATACTAAATGTATATATTAAGCCAATGTCTTGGGCCAGTAACGTGTCGAGCAACAAGCGAACCCTGGATTATAGCCCATACCTATATTCAGGATGAGTGATCATATCAATGCCAGGTATGAGCATGAAATGATTATATGAACATTTGCAAATCAAATGAGGATCAAATAATTCAACCAAATATTCAGTTAGAGACCAAGGAAAACGCATTAAAAATCTTCGGTTACGTTGGTCGACCCCGAGGGCTTGAACCCGAGACCTACCTAATACCACTCACTTTCCTATGTTACGTCGGCGACATATCTCTTAGCAATCTACCATACTCTACTAGTTTAATTAATCAGCTTAAGGTAAAAGCAAGGGAAACTACACAAGAGCACAATAAAAAAATCTGATGTCTTCCATTCACATGCCTTTCTCTACATCTGTATAACAAATTATTCTTAAAAAGCTTATGCTTCTATTTACTTCGTGCTAATCGAGAAAAAATCTGATGTGTTCCATTCACATGACTTTCTCCATATCTCTGTAACAAACTATTGTTAATAAGCTTATTCTTTTATTTATTTCATGCTAATCGAAAAACATTAGCAGAAATAGTCTTATTTCTTGCTTTATTGTAAGTAGAAGCGAAATAAGGGAGTACTATAGGTTAAAGTGAAAGACAAAAGCTGGTTGCTATGTGACTGAAGTTCCTTTGTTTGTATGGACACGAGTTGGCAAATTCCTGTATGAGAAAAGTATAAGTTTTTCAAAGGTGAAACCAAAAGCAAGGAATATCTAAAAAATGATCAACTCCACGAAAAAAATGTATATAACATAAATTGTGTGTTTTAACGTGCTCTACATTTTGTGTGTGTTAAGTTTTTGTCCCTCTCTTACGGTTTAGTAGTTATGCAAAATTCATCCATAATAAAGTAGTCTTCAGAGGCTATTCCCAGAAAATTCAAGATATACACTTTATTTGTCAGGTAAATATCTTTAATATATGAATCAAAATTGTTAGAGTGATTGTTTAGAAAATCAAAATTTGGTTTTTAACGGACTTTTCGTTTTTGAGCTAGGCTGCCCACAGACACACACACACACACACACACACACACACACACACACACAGACACACACGGACATTTTTCTAAAAATGTTCTTTTTTTGGATTCAGGAGGTCTCAAAACAAGTATTTCCGGTGAAACCTTGGTATCGAATTTTTGGGTGCATTACAATACCTTCTCTATACACTATGTACATAGCACTTATAGAGAAAGTAATATAGCAGAAATAGTCCTATTACTTGCTTCCTTGTAAGTAGAAGCGAAATAAGGGAGTACCAAAGGTTAAAGTGATTAGACAAAAGCTGGTTGCTCTGTGTCTGAAGTTCCCATACAGCAGAGGAGTTTACAAATGCCTGTGTGAGAAAAGTATAAGCTTTTTAAAGCTGAAACCAATAACAAGGAATATCTCAAAAACGATCCACTCCACGAAAAAAATGTATGTCTCATATATTGTGTGTTTAAATGAACTCTACATTTTCTGTTATGCGAGTTTTTGTCTATCTCTTACGGTTTGCCAGTTATGCAAAATATCGTAAAATTCATCTAGAATAAACTTTCTAGAAAATTCAAGATATACATTTTATTTGTCAGGTAAATTAATATACGTTATTTTAATCAACATCTTTAGAGCCATTTTTGAGAAAATCAAAATGTTCGAACATTTTTTCATGTAAAGGGTGGGGCAATTTTCTTGAAAATCTTTGTGTCGTATTCTTGGAAGATACCAAACTTAAATACCAAGTTTTGGTATTTAACGATCTTTTCGTTTTTGAGCTATGCTGCCCACAGACACACACACATACACACAGACATACACATACAGACACACGACATTTTTCTAAAAATTCGCATTTTCTATTCAGAGGGTCTCAAAACATATATTTCCGGTGAAATCTCGGTATCGAAGTTTTGGGTGCAATATAATACCTTCTCTATACACTATGTGCATAGTACGTGTAGAGAAAGTAATATGAACATTCTTATTTTTTGCCACATATTTTTACTTTCTCTAGGGCATATGTACAACGTACATAGTAGATTGAGAAGGTGTTGTATTCCCCCAAAAATTCTATTTCGAGATTTCACTGGAAGTATATGTTTTGAGACCTCCTGATTAAAGAAAAACATTTTAAGAAAAAGATCAGCGTGTCTGTGTATGTGTGTGTGTTTGTGTGTATGTGTCGGTGGAGAGCCTCAAAAACGAAGAGTCCGTTAAATACAACATTTTTATTAAGGTTTAGTATTTTCTAAAGATGAGACATGACATTTTCAGTTAAAAATACTCTTTAAAAAATAGAAAATTATGATTTTCTCAAAAATGGCTCTAACGATTTTTATTAAAATACCGTATATTAAAAATATTAAATGACAAATAAAATTTTAATGTTGAATGTGCTAGGAACAGCCTCTGAAGTGCTCTTCATTCTGGATGAATTTTGCATAACTGGTAAGCCGTAAAAGATAGACAAAAACTTACTACACAAAAAATGTATATCTCCTCAAATCGCACGATTTATGTCCTTTACAGTTTTGTATTAGAGCTAACCATTTGTGAGATATTGCTTGTTATTCATTTCATTTTAAAATACTTAATACTTTTCTCAAACAAGTAGTCCTCCGTGTTTGTTTTGTTTTGCTCCAGGTCATACAAAGAAACGAATTTGACTGACAATCAACATAGCGTAAGCTATGATTATCGCTTTAGCATAGTGTATTCCGTTAGTTCCCTTCCACTTATTAGGAGCTAATAAGACATTCTGCTAATGCTTATCTTAATTAGTAAGGAATAGAAAGAAGAATAATCTTTTGTAAGAGTTTGTTTGTTTGTAGAACAGCTAGAGTAGCTCACGTGAATGGAACACATCAGCTATTTTCATGTTATCATAAGCAACAATTTAAATTTTATCTCGTTTGCGTGATCTAGCATGTTGTTCCATTAAACTAGCAACAATATGGCAGTAAAACAAAGCTACTAGCACATCTCGGTTTGTACTAATTGTAAGCAAAGTTTGCGCGTGCATTATCGCTAGCAAGTAATACACTTACAGTTTTCGAAATGTTGCACTCTAGTCCTCTCAGTTCACTCATGTAGAGAAAAATGTTGGTAGTGCTTCGAAAATTTCGAAACGTTCTTTAACCTGGTAGGTCATATCGGACGATGAGTGAAATCGGTGAAATGTTCAAATGACATCGTGGTCCAAAGAACTTAAAATTACTAAGCATTCGTCTTCTCAGGATAAGGCACAACCCCGGAAAAAAAAAAAAAAATTCCTGGGTACCTCACCCTCACAGAGATTTGAACTCGAGCGACAACTGATTCCTGCTTTGGTCCTTGCTGCCGCGGCCGCCGCCACCGCCACCACGACCACTGTTGCTGCTGCTACGACGACGACCGATACCGCCACCGCCACTACTACTGCTCCTCCTCCTCCTCCTGCTGCTGTTGTCATTATTGTTATTATTATCATCATTATGTTGATTATAATGAATATGATGATTATGATGATTATGATCATTATTACTATTATTGTTGTTGTTTTTATTATTATTATTATGACTATTATGATTATTATTATTACTACTATTACTACCATTGTTATTACTATTATTATTATTATTACTACTATTATTGCTGTTATTACTATTATTATTTATTATTATTATTATTATTATTATTATTATTATTATTATTATTGTTATTATTATTATATTAAGACCTTGAGTTTTTCAGGGTGCTTTATCTGATCATTATGACACTTTTGCTCTCTTTATTGACTCAAACGTTGGTTACAAAGTATCTTTATTTCACTTATGCAAACAATTCACTCGACGCTTCGACGCAAAGACCTCGGACGGCTTTCTCACGCCACTGCGGTTAACACTACAGTCAAAGTGTGACTCACCAGTCTCTGAACTGGCTTGCGATTCTTCCTTTCTTTTATAGCTAGAAATGGTATCACAGAACTTTCTGGAAGTTTATCGAAGCTATTGGAAAAATCTGGCGTGTGTATCGCGTTCCGGTTACCGGTCCGTCTCTTCCTGTGTTTACCACATTCCAGCCCCATCGCTGCAAACCAAGCTTCTGCGAACTTGAGGACGATCGCACACTCCACTGTCACAGTATTTATTAATGATAATTCGGTTTGCATACTGTTCTTCAAGTATAAACACAAGATTAACTCTGAAGAACGTTAGATGCCATAAAAATAAATCCTGGAAAATTTGTAAAAATTCTGACCATGTTCTAGATTGTTTGTACAAAATATCAAGTTTTATTGCAGAAAGACACATAATTGCCAAATATTTTAACCACGCAAACTTTAAAATCAAACCTTTGGTCTGAGTTGGCATAGCGAAACTAATACTTACGATAGACGAAATAACCGGAAAATTGAAGAAAGACAATTAATACTAAACTGAGAAACAAATATAAAGATCATCGAAATGTATTAGCTAACATTATAAGAATAGTCATAATTAAACACTATTCGGGGAAAAATTAGAAAATAATCAATATGAATCGCAAAAAGTTTTGGCAAACCGCTAAAGAACCGATAAATATTGCATGTACCGGTAAAATGTATACTAAGAACATTGTACTAATAACGAATGAAAACGAAAATGTCGAAATCAACCCTTACTTTACCAACATTAGTCATGAAATCGCCTCCAATATACCTGATAAATTAAATAATTGCTACACCGAGATTTTTTTCCCCTCCTCTATGTTAAATCTATCTGCAACAGAAGATGACAAAACATTAGAAAGCAAATCTTCTGAGAAACTAATAATATATCTTCTGAAACACTCAATTATCATATTAAGCAAATTGCTAAACCACTGGTAACATTTTCAAGCTTTCTTTTTCGTACGGTGCATTTCCCAACAAATCAAAATAAGCTACAGTTGGTCCCATGTATAAAGTAGGCATTGCTAATTGTATGAACAACTAGTCCAATATATTTATTTCCATATACTTCCAAACTTTAGGAAAATACATAGAAAATAGATTAGTAAGTTATTTAGAAACATTTAATATTTTAAACTGTAATTAATTTGGTTTCGTAACAATTAAGATGTTGATATTTTGCAGTAACTAATGGAATTATAAATGAATTAGATGAGAGAATGCATGTCCAGGGGATTTCTTGATATTAGAATTACGATATCCTGATAAACAAATTAAACAGCTTAGGAATCAACGAGACTGCTGTATACACTATGCAGTAAAACATTTTATGGTGTAATTAAAACTGAAGATATATTTCAAAATGAAAATGACGTAGCTTCTGGTAGGTGCAGAGAGAAAATACACCTACTTGACCCATGTCGTTACAATGATTAATCTTGTCAGACTGATGAGAGATGATGAAAAAAGAGCAATCGCTACCCTGCATTGCCAATTAAAATGAAGGCCACGAGAATGTCAGATTTGAGAAATTTAGTGCCTTAGCTTCAGCGACACGTCAGCTTTGTTAGCGCGCTCTTTCCAATGTTCAGCATGCCAGTCTGTGACGACGTAGATCAAAATACAGGCTCTGACCCCCAGCCACCATACCTTTTCCCTTTCGATCATATAGGAGTATTTAAAGGAGCAGAGGGGAAGGCACAGTAACTCATTCCACTGCGTGTGAAGCATTGGGACATTCCGCATACTTAATGTTATTTTGATTTTCTCAAACGCTCTAACGACTTGTATTAAAATACCATATCTTAGGGTATTTTCATGACAACGAAATGTATATCTTGAATTTTCTGGGAATAGTTCTGATAACCTCTCCATTCTGGATGACTTTGGTATATCTGATAGATCGTAAGAGCTAGACTAAAAATTTACTACACAAACAATATAGAGCCCGTTGAAACAAACCGTTTATGTTTTACAATTTTTGTAGAATTAACCGTTTCTAAGATATTTATTGTTATAGGTTTCAATGTTAAATACTTAAACTTTTCTCAAAACGGAATTCATTTTTCGTTTCATACCTCTTTTGTTTTACCCCTACCCACGTAAAGAGAGCCGAATGTCATTGTTTCACTTTGTAAAGATATGACTATCGCATTAGCCTTTTTCTCTTCTGCTTACAAGAGGCTAATATTTATCTCGATGAGAACGATGTAGATAGAATAATATCGTTTTGTAAGAACAGTTTGTAGAGCAGGTAATTTCAGTGATAGATTTTACTTGGGACAAGTCCATCAATATCTGCTTCTAAGAATGATGTACGAGATGTAATAGATGAACCAAATGATAGTCGTGTAATCAACTTCGATGCTGGTTTTTAATAAAATTCATTTTTGAAAATCTTTGTTCGCAAATGTATTTAAATCTGATGCAAATAATCGCAATTTGGAAAACGAATCCATAGGCAAAGATTAAATGATGACCAACCTCTTTCTTTCGAACAATTTATGTCCGTACAACTTTTATAGCAAGTAATTTCATTGCAGTTCGTCTGTTCGTCTGCAGCATGTGAAAATATTTTCTGCGTTTCAAAGCTGACATTCTGTTTGTGTTTACTTAAAAACAGCACACTTGCTACCGAGTATTGTACACACACACACACACACACACACACACACATATATATATATATATATATATATATATATATATATATATATATATATATATATATATATATCCTCTTTAACTGGAGTCGGGGAAAACGAGTCTGCCGTTAGTACCTCGCAAACGCTACCTTTGGACACGGCTGATTTATAGTAATCGTTCTTGGAGATCATCCCGAGCTTCTCGAGTATACCAGACAACTGGCGCTTTATGGTCGTCTAATATCTAAATTAATATCTATATCTAATAATATTATAAAGAGAAAATTTATGTGTAGGTATGTGTGTGTATTCTCAAAAACCATTTTTACTTTCTCTACACTTACTATGTACATAGTGTATAAAGAAGATATTGTACTGCACCGAAGAATTTGATACCGAATTTTCACCGGAAATACATGTTTTCAGACCTCCTGAATCCAAAAAAGCATTTTTAGAAAAAATCCGTGTATGTTGTGTGTGTGTGTGTGTGTGTGTGTGTGTGTGTGTGTGTGTGTGTGTGGTGGGAGCAGCATAGTTCAAAAACGAAAAGAATCGTAAAATACCAAACTTAGTATTTAAGTTTGGTATCTTCCAAAGATGCGACACGAAGATTTTAAAGAAAAATACCCCACCACCAACTATCCTTTACATGGAACATTTTTCAAAAAAAATTATTTTCTCAAAAATGGCTCTAACGATTTTGATTAAAATACCCTATGTTTAAGATATTTTTATGGCAAACGAAATGTATATCTTGGATTTTCTGGGAATAGCCTCTGAAGACCTCTTCATTCTGGATGACTTTTGTATAACTGGCAAACCGCAAGAGATAGACAGAAACTTACTACACAAAAAATGTAGATCTCATTAAAACGCACACTTTATGCTATAGACATTATTTTGTAGAGTTAAACGTTTTCAGAAATTTCAGATTATTACTTTCAATTTCAGCCATTCAAACTTCTCTCAAACGGGAAGATATCTTTGTTCTCGTTCTGCTGGAAAGCAAAGAGATTGGAGTTTCAATTGTTTACATAGCTACTGGTTTTTAAAGGACAAGCCTATCGCTTTAGCCTGTGCAGTTTCTTATTTCCCTTCTACTTACAAGATATAAAACTGTAAGCTTATGTTCATCTTGATTAGCATGATGTAGATAACAAATAGAAGTTTGTTTGCCGAACAGCTAGAGGACATCTTGTGAATAGAACACATTAGATTTTTTCCCTTCTACTTACAAGGGACCAAGTAATAAGGACAATGTCTGCTAATGTGTATCTCGCTTAGCATTGAAAAGCTGTCTACAGGGCTGATATAAAATACTATCTAATTTGAATTCAGGAATTACTAAAAGATTAAAAACGGGTTTACAAAGCCCTTGAAATTGAAAACGAATAATTGGACTTAAAAAAGAACCTACTTGCAAAGGAGTCCTTCAGTCTTAGCTGAGAATCGAGCAGGATTCGCAGCTAAGTATGGAAGCTGGAACGCAATGGAGTAGAAAATATTTTTTGACCATCCACAGAATATGCATGTAAAAATGTGACGTGTTCCATTCACATTACTTTCTCTACATCTCTGCAACAAATTATTGTTAAAAAGCGTATGCTTCTATTATTTCACGCTAATTGAGAAAAAGTAGTACAAATAGTCTTATTACTTGCTTCCTTGTAAAGAGAAGCGAAAAAGGAAGTACCATAGGTTAAAGTGATAGTCAAAAGCTGTTTGCTATGTGACTGAAGTTCCTTTGTTTGTATGGACAGGAGTTGGCAAATCCCTGTATGAGAAAAGTAAGTTTTTTAAAGCTGAAACCAATAACAAGGAATATATAAAAAACGATCAACTCCGCGAAAAAAAAAAGGTATATAACATAAATTGTTTGTTTTATCGCGATCTACATTTTTTCTGTAGTAAGTTTTTGTCTTAAGGCTTACCAGTTGTGCAAAATTCAATAAAAATCATTCAGAATAAAGAGGTCTTTAGAGGCTATTCACAGAAAATATAATATATACATTTTATTTGGCACGTAAATTTCTTAAATCTATATTTTAATCAAACTCGTCAGAGCCATTTTTGATGAAATAAAACTTTTCGACATTTTTGCCATGTAAAGTGTAGTTTGAGGAGGGGGCATTTTCTTGAAAATCTTCATGTTGCATCCTTGGAAGATACCAAACTTAAATACTGAATACCTTTTTTCCAAAAATGCTTTTTTGGGATTAAGGGGGACCCAAAATATGTATTTCCGGTGAAATTTCGGTATTGAATTTTTGGGTGGAATACAATACCTTCTTTATACCTATGTACATAGTACGTGTAGAGAAAGTAAAAGAACAAAATCCGCGAATATTTTATTCCAAGCAGTATGTATGTATATTCTCAGGACTTAGATAAGAACACAGCAATACAACAAATAATCAAATCTGTTCAAAAAGCTACATGTATGTGATAGCAATGCCAAAATATATTAATAACCCTTTGCAGGAAATTGTTACTTTATTGCCTTTCATGTTATAATAAAAACTAGTAGGACATGTTAAAATAGTGCAGCTATGTGCAGCTAACATTAGAAATTAGTGAACCATAATTTTATAACTAACCACTGAGATAATATTATTTTTCTCGGAGAGGAGAACTACTGATTTTTACTTTGTCTACTTAATACAAAGCACATAGGAAAAGAAGGTACTGCATTGAACCCAAAAATTCGATACCAACATTTCACTGGAAATACGCGTTTGAGATGTTTAAATAAAAACGTCTGGCACATTCCATTAACATGACTTTCTCTCTATTTCTGCAACAAATTGTTCTTATGCTTCTTTTTACTTCATGCTAATCGAGAGAAGAAAAAAAAGTAGCAGAAATAGTCTTATTGCTTGCTTCCTTGTAAGTAGAAGTGAAATAAGGAAGTACCATAGTTAAAGTAATAGTCAAAAGCTGGTTGCTATGGGATTGAAGTTCCTTTGTTTTATGGACAGGAGTTGATAAATTCCCGTAAGAGAAAAGTAGAAGTTTTTAAAAGCTGAAACCAATAACAAGGAATACCTCAAAAAACGATCCACTCCACGAAAAAAATGTATATAACATTAATTGCGTGTTTTAACGAGCTCTAAATTTTCTGTTTGGTAAGTTTTTGTCTATCTCTTACGGTTTGCTAGCTATGAAAAATTCCATAAAATTCATCCAGAATAAAGTAGTCATTAGGGGCTATTCCCAGAAAAATCATTATATACATTTTATTTGCCAGGTAAACATTTTTAATATGCAATATTTTAAATCGTTAGAGCCATTTTTGAGCAAATAAAAAGTTTCGAAATTTTTTTCTATGTATAGGATAGTTAGGGGCGATGTCGCATCCTTGGAAGATACCATACTTAAATTGTTCTGAAGCTTTACAAAAAAATAAATAAATAAATACATGCACACATACCCACCTACCCACACATACATACACACATACAAGATAACGTTTGCAAGCCCATATTATGATCATTGTGAATCTCTCTGGTTCCCAAAGCAGTGCATTTAACATGGCTATGATATCACACAAACAAACCATTACAATTTACCTGTTTTCACCATGAGGTTGAAAGAAATCTTGATTTGCTAGAACATACTTGAAACAAATTTCCAAATTCCTTTTTATCTTCCTAATAGAAATCTCATTGCAGTCTTGGCAACTCGTTTTATAAACCCCTGATTGCTGAGTTTTGGTGTGGTATCTTTCAAAAGATGATTTAACAATAGACAATATACAGGGTTACTACAAAAGAAATAGACAACTTCAACTGCCTGTAAAACAAAAACTATTAGAGATAGCAACCTAATTATTTTGGAGGTATGTTGAGAAACTCTCAAAGTTTCGTTTGTTACTATTGGTAACGCTGTAGTGTTTTGTTTGTTGTTGCAGAAGCTGAAATGGCGGAAAATCCTGTGGAAAAGGCATATTGCGTGTTGGAATTTGCTAGAACGCAATCAGCAACTGTTGTCCAACGACATTTTAGAACACGTTACCACAAAACGCCACCGACTAGACAGTCAATCTACGAGTGGTATAGAAAATTCGAGACAACGGGATGTTTGTGCAAAGGGAAGAGCTCGGGAAGATCAAGAGTTTCGGAAGAAAACGTTGAACGTGTTCGTTCTGCCTACATAAGAAGCCCACAGAAATCGACATCTAGGGCAAGCATGCAATTACAAATTCCACAGCAAACTGTATGGAAAATCTTGCGGAAGTGACTGCACATGATGCCTTACATATTACAGATGTTGCAGTTTCTGAGTGAAGAAGATAAGGTCATACGGCGTGACTTTTGCATCGATATGTTGCGACATGATGAAGACGATGCTGGTTTTTGTGAGCGCATCATTTCATTCTTGTGGTAACGTGTTCTAAAATGTCGTTGGACAACAGTTGCTGATTGCGTTCTAGCAAATTCCAACACGCAATATGCCTTTTCCACAGGATTTTCCGCCATTTCAGCTTCTGCAACAACAAACAAAACACTACAGCGTTACCAATAGTAACAAACGAAACTTTGAGAGTTTCTCAACATACCTCCAAAATAATTAGGTTGCTATCTCTAATAGTTTTTGTTTTATAGGCAGTTGAAGTTGTCTATTTCTTTTGTAGTAACCCTGTATATAATAACCAGAACTTGTTAAATCACCGAATGAAAGATACCACATGAAAAACTCAGCTATGAGGTATTATGTTACAAAAGGTAACTTTTGAGTAAATAAGTATGTATGTTGTCAAAAAGCAACACTAGGAACTTATGGGATCATATTCTAAGTATTATTTTTTAGTTAAAGCAATTTAATTTATAAAAGAAGTAAATGGTTGCCATTGTTATCAAAGAAGACACTAACAAAAGTTAAAGTTTTCATGGATGCAAAGTCTTTTGAACCTTTTTGCACCAGTAATATCATTTAAATCACTGATAAACGAAATTTTAGGGTATTCTTAAATATGTATGATTCATATAAAATGTTATAGGTAATTTAATACTACAAGAAGTTGATGAGGGGTGAATTAAGTAAAATTAAACAAAGGTTCTTCCTCCCAAAAAAATAATTTTAGCCCAAAATTCAAACTTTTAATAACAAATCAAAACATTGGTTTGTTAACAATACTTTTAGTTTGTTTTTTTATACTGATAGACATCATAATTCCATAATTTTGCTTATTCATTGGCGGCTCTCTTATGTGACTGCTTTCACACCAAACACTGTTCTTGAATTGAGGATTACCACAATTATAATTCATTTGGATTCTAGAGAGAACTCTATGACTCACGTGGTCAACCACCGACGAGGTAATAATGCTTTAATTCCTAGCAGTCAATCAGAAAGTGGGAAGTGTCAATAAAGCTTGTGAATGATAGTATGAGCAGTTTTATACTGTAGGGGTTTTGTTTGTATATTAAACCATATTATGAGCAATAGAAAAGCGATCAAAGTCAGCAAGCAATTGCTTATAAGGAGATTCAGGAGAAAAATTGCATTTATGTGAATTTGAGCAGCTGCTGGAATTAATGAGATATGGGCCTAAGCCTGCTATTACTTACACCATTCATTATTCTGTCTCATTGGAGTGAGATCTCGTACTATTCAAATAGTTACGCTCCACTAATTCCATGGAAAATTGACTCAGAAATCAATTGTAAAATCTTAAATCAATATGTACCTTAAATAGTTGGTTTAATTAAATTAAATATATAGCTTTAGGGTAAAGAAAGTATTGTGGTTCACAAAACTTGCATTTTATTTTAATAAGATCAGAAAATTTAAGTATTGGAACTGTATTAAAATATCCTCATAAAACATTAAAATGAACACAAAAGAATAAAGGGAGACAAACTTTTTCATTTTCAAAATGTACTAAAAACACAGTGGGAGGTGCTTACAAACCATACAAAACTATGGCACAAATTTTATGCAACTGCAATTTCTCTATAA
Organism: Hymenopus coronatus; assembly: GCA_030762935.1. Lineage (NCBI taxonomy): Eukaryota > Metazoa > Arthropoda > Insecta > Mantodea > Hymenopodidae > Hymenopus > Hymenopus coronatus. The sequence continues at coordinate 18,115,529 of CM060886.1, read as the reverse complement.
TGATTTCAGCATTCAGGTAAGTCATGACACTTTCTGAAAGAATTTTAACAAAATTGGTGAACATTATATTTGTATCATCTGAACCCTCTGCTCACCCCCCCAAATAACACACACACACACACACACGCACACACACACACACACACACACACAAACTTAAAACTTTAAAGATTTAGTCTGAAGAGTTATTTTGAAAAAAGAAATATTTAGGGATTTTGCCCAATTAAGGGGGATTTCAGATGTGATTTAGAGAGAAATGTTGCTTCAGAGTTGGCAATGTTGCTCCTGGAGCAGAACTAGAGTCGACTACATGAAGCTGTGGTATACTGACTTTACAATGTGCATGAGATGGCTCATCAACACATCTAGGTAACAAGTGACTGGATGAAGACCTGCAGACCAACAACCGAGGTTTCCAGCAGGTTGATCTGGTGCGATTAATCACCCTAGGAATAAAGGATGCTGCCCCAAGCTTCAACAACCACAGATTATCTAACCCACTATGATGGTGCTGGCTGGGATGATCAGCCCTAAGGTGAGGGCAGTGTGACTACATGCCAATTGCATATTTGTTGAGCCATAATTGCCACACATGGTGAGTGACTTGTGTTCGAATGTATAGCTAATTGTTGCCGGGTGCTATTAGCCTATATTGTCACACCTCTGCGTGACTTTGTGACCCCTGTATGTGGTTTGCAGGTGCAATAATAACCTCTACTTCTGGAAATTTCTTGCCATGTGATCAACAAATATAAAAAGGGGGCAACTTGATCCAGAGAGTTAAGTTTCAACTGTGAGTTCTCAAAATGAGTGGAGTTAGAGAGTGCAGTCAATTGTCTGTAAGTGTTAAAGCGACGAGAGAAAACATTGTGCTTTATTATTGCAATAAAGTCATCTATTATAGCATCATAAATTTTAATAAAGAGATATTTGTTACATTGTTTTCAGAAGACGAATTTAACAACCCAATGGAGGAGGTGATGAAAACTTTACCTGCCAAAATCAAGAGGATGGACACAAAAATAGAATCCAGTATGGAAGAAATGAAATCAGGGATGGAGAAGATGGAAATAAAAATACAATCCAGAATGGAGAAGATGGAAGATAAAGTGAAATTTGGAATGCAAGAAATGAAATTTGCAGTGAAGAAGATGGAGAGGATACAAGCAAAAACAAAGATGTAAATATCCATGATGAAGCCGGAACTTTCTAGCAAAATTGACGAACACCTGGTTGACAGAAGAAAAACATTACAGAGCTTGGTGGAAAGATTAAGAACCTTGACCAATGCATTAATGCCCTGGAATATCGAGGAACTTATTAGTGCCTGGAATGAGGATGCTATATGGTAGGATGACCTCAAGTAAGAGCATTTCCTTGCAATAATTTTCAATGGTTTGTAGAGTACAGAAGAGAAAGGGATTCCCCCTAAAATGAAAACAGTGAAGCGTTACAACAACAATTATGTTGAAAGTAGAGTACATGTTATGCAAAAATCATTGTTGTATATATTATCTGATTCAAGAAATCCTGAGTATCAGATTAGCAACAATAAACATTGTCCTTAAAGAAAAACTTAAAGTCAGGAAGCTCTGTAATTGTTGGATGTCCCAGCAATTCACAAATGAACTAAAATACATATACTCAAAAGTGTAATGGTGCCAGGAATGATAGAAAAATTTGATGGGGGAAGTTTCAAATACACATTTAACATTATAACAGAAGACAAAAGCTGGAAATATAAGTGACAGTCATCAGTCTTCCAGTTGGCATACACAAAATGTCTACCACAAATCTTCAATGCACTGAGACAAAGATTCCTAAAACTAATCTGCACAGAATTTTAATGCAGCACATCAATGCCTCTTCTCACACTCCACACTGATCCAATTTCTGCAGCAGTCACGAGTCAAATAGTGCCTTTCTTCATAAGTACAAATCAGGCCTCATGTATTTTATTTTTTTTCTGTTCTAAAAAATCAAAGAAAAAATTCCAGGTCATTGATTTGAATCACTGAAGCTATGGTAGTGCTTATGAAAAATGCATTTATATTATAACCAAGAAGTGTTAAGCATTTGAAAAGTTGTTCAAAAGGATGAGATTTTGTATAGATTGCAGTGGTCAGGTGCACAGTTTAGATCTAAACGTTTTAAATTTAATTGCAATCATTCTCAAAAAATTTGTAGTGACCCTTGTATATACACATGAACTCTGTGTTACATGACTTTCTCTTCACTCATCAACAAACTATTAAAAGCTTATTTTCTTATCTAATTCATATAAATCAACATAAATAGTTGTGCAAATGGTATTATTACCTACTGCTTATTCACTTGTTTGTATATGGGGAATACAGTTACAGTGATTTTAAAATCATTTGAGAGTGAGCCACTATGTGATAGCCCTGAAATTCCATTCTCTTTGCATGAGCATGAGAAAAAAATTGATGTTGATTTTCTTCTTGAGAAAAATATTTGAAAAATCAGAAGCAAAGATACCCTAGAAATGGTTAATGCTATAAAAAAAATTATTTAGCAAAAAATTCTGGGCTTAATAGGATCTACACTTTTTGTAGAGTAAGATTTTGTCTAATTAATCAAATTAAGTATGGGAATCCACACAACAAAACTTGAAAATTAAACTAAAAATATAAGTTGAACTTACACTTTTAACCTTATGTTCTAAGTAAATACTTAAGTAACGATGCTTAAGGGTGTTAAACTTCAACTCATGTTTTACTTTAATTTTGTTTAGTGTTTACAATTGACTATTTATACACAAATCATTAAGAATGAAGAGGACCTCACAGACTATTCCTGGAAAATTGAAAATAAACATTTCATTTGTCATGAAAACATTTATTTTTATAAAATCAAATATAACAAAACATTTTACTTTAAAAGAGAGTTAGCAGTGCAGTATTTTTTTGAAAATATTGTGCCACATTTTTATAATTCCCTTCCCTTCCACTCTCCTCCTTCTCTCTCTCCCTTGCACATTTTTGTTTCCCCTAAAAATACTGCTTTTAATTTGGTGTCCTCAAAAAATGTAAATCCTATTATCAAAATCTTAAATTGAATAATACTTCCTCTACTTGCTATATGTAGTAGAGGAAGTAATAATTTAAGTACCATGCACTAAAATCACTTGAAATTATAACATTCTCAGCTAAAACTACATTGCCACCTGTCACATCATTCTTTGGAAAAATGGTGAGCACTAAATTAATATTATGAATTATTACTTTCTTTAGCCCCATATGTACAATGTGCATAGACATAGAGAAGTATTGTATTCTACCCAAAAATTTGTTGTCGAGATTTCACCAGAAATATATGTTCTGGTGTCCCCTGAGTCTGAAAAAAAGCATGTTTAGAAAAAGGTCCATGTGGTGCGGTGTGGGGTGTGTGGTGTGTGTGGGGTGTGTTAGCCATCTCATCTGAAACAAATAATCTAAATCGCGATTCTGGCCTACAATTAAGTTCAGCATGGACACCGATGATAAAGAGCCTTAACACCTAATCCTGTACCTGCAGTCTTCCAAGACTTATTTTCTAGCAGGTGCGTGCTCAAACACAAAACATTAGCCGAATAACTGCTATAAATAGTTTTCTACGAAGTCCGTGCCCATGTCTCAGTCAGCTTAAATACCAGGCCATAATATCTCGCGAACCAATCAGATGTTAGCTTCATCCCAGCTCTTATAAATACCAGTCTCCGCAAGCTCAAACCATCAGTTCACCCTGAAGACGAGGAAGATGCACTTCTTCGAAACGTTGGTGTCAAGCCAAGTTTTTACCTGGCTAGAAGCCCGAGAAGATTTTGAATTAACACGTCGCCAGGAAAGCTTTAGTTCTTATTTTATCTTCTCTCTGTTCACAGTTAACATCTAATGTCACTCATGCTGTGAATGTTTGCAATTTTAACCTGCAGATTAAACATCTTATTATAATGCAAATAAATGAGAAGGTACTTTAACATTTGTATGTACAGAACTTATCTAGCTGTTATAACAGCAATTAAACTAAAGAGTGAGTGAAATAATCACCCTCTTAAATAAGAAAGAGTCAACAAATTAAGCTAATAAACAAGTTAACATGAAATAGAGTTCCTATCTAATGCTTTGTTCAGTGTTTGAGCAGAACAACTTCTAAAAATAAATATTTTATGACAAGCCTATTTTAAATTGCCAACATCAAGCATGTCTGAATACATTATTTTCATAAAACTGCTTGCTAAAAAATTAAAATCACACTCTTTGAAAATTAATAAATTAAATGCTTAAAAATGATTTTATTTTAAAAATGTAGTTTTCATCACAATTACCTCTTTATTATTATCTGTACTTTAGGAGTGTTATTAACATGCTATCACTGCAGATAAACTCCTTTGTGTCAACACAAGCCTGCTGCTTTGTCATCTTATCTTTCTGTTATAACCTGTACTTGAACTGTACTGACATATCACTGGAGTAATTAAAGAGATAAGTAGGTACTCATGTTTCATTAGTTGGTGAAATAAAGTTGCAGAATTGTTAGCCACCTCTCGGAGTGCTGTTAAGTTGAAAATATACTCAGTGAGCTTTTAATTTTTATTTATACTTACTTTATTCATATATATGTGCATTTAATGGCTCTCATTTTGTCAGAAGATGAATACTGCTCCATTATTGAAAAGACTCTGGGTACCTCAAGTTTCAAATTATTGGAAATCAGAGAGAAATCCCTAAATAAAGGTGAGGCAGGTTTATTTGGTGAGCATTTTAAAGCAGAAATTAATGTTCATCTGAAAAGTACTACAGAACAGATAAAACTGCATTATTTTGTAAAAATAAAACCAAGAAATCAAGGTATACATCAAGATCTTGTAAATAACACTCAAGTATTTGAGAAGGAATCAAGATTCTATAATATATTATTTCATGATTTAAAAGAAAAATATTTTGAAGTTCAGAAGATCAGAAAACACTATCCCAGCTTTTGGTTCTGCAACTGCTACCTCTCCAGAGAAGATGTGATTGTCTTGGAAGATCTTTCTGAAAGTGGATTTAGGATACAAAGTGCTAGAACTCCATTGGATTACAAACACTGTGTTCTTGTTCTCACAGCTCTGGCTAGCTTACATGCTGTTTCCATTGCATATGAAGAGAAGATATTGGCTGAAAAACAATTAAACCTAAAGGAACTCTACCCTGAAATATTCTTTGAGTCCACTTGTGTGAAAGAAAAGAACCATCTTGGATATGAACTCTGCTGGACGGCACAAAAGGGCACATTAAGTTTGTGTAAGTATATGCCTAATTTTGGAAAGAATTATAAGCACTATGAGTTCATTCAAGAAAATATTTTAGAAACACTTGATCAACTGTATGAACTGGTGAAACCATCAAATAGTTTCAGAAATGTAATGTGTCATGGTGATCTTTGGGCAAACAACATCATGTTTAAATATGGATCTTCTGGTGAACCTGAAGATTTGCGTATCATTGATATGCAATTAATGCGATATTGTCCTCCGGGACATGATATTATGATATTCCTGCATCTCACTACAACAAGAGAGTTTCGTCAGAAACATATGGAAGAGCTACTGAAACTTTACTATGCAGCCTTGTCTGCAGAACTGGAACTTTATCATCTTCAAGCCAAAAATATCTTGCCATGGACTGAACTGCAAGCAAGCTGCAATGAGTATTCTACACTTGGACTTATTTTTGCTCCAATGTACTTCCAGAACATTTTATTGAATGCTGATAAAGTTAATGACATTACAGATTCAGAGAAAATGAAGCAGATTATTTTTCAAGACAAAACTAATTTTCTTGCTAGTACATTTGAAAGTGATCCAGTGTACAGAGAAAGAATTTGTGAAGCTACAGAAGAACTTATAGAACGTTGTATTCTAAATAAAATTGATTCACCTTAAAATCTACATTTAAATGGTGCCTTTATAAAACTAAATTTTAATGGTTCCTTTACATAACTGCTTGTTTCATAATTCTAAAGATTTTTGTATTTAAAGTTTTCCAGATAATAATGAGTTTCAAAGCTAAAATTGTTTGTTAGGAATAGCTGCATATTTCTTAGGTTAAAATTCTGAGGGTGCTCAGAATTATACTCAAATTTTATATACATATATACACACACACACCAGGTGAGTCTTCTCAGCCTGCAAATTGAAAAGTTATGCAGCCCTGACATTTTACAGGCTATGCTGTAAACACTTTCCACTACATTTCCACTGAAAGAACTGCTTTGCACCAGGGTACGTGAAGCAACTTTCTCTCATAGTGCAACAGTGTGCATGTTTGTCTTCAGATGGGAAAATCCCAGGTTCAAATACTGTGACTTAAAAGTACTTTTTATGTTTAGTAAATTTTATGAGAGCTGATAGTTTGGCATTGAAGTGTCATTTTGATTAATCAGTTTAATTATGTGAATTTCATTAAGACACAAATTGTTACTTGTCAGAATATGCAATAATGAACATCATAAATAAATGCATAGGTATAACATTGTAATTAAAACCTACAAACAATTGGCATCATTATATAATATTTTACTATTTAAACTATTCTTTCATACAAAAGAAAGCCAATAAATTGTTCTGAGAGTTCACTATACAAATTTGCAAGCTCATTTTAATGATCATTGTGAACCACTGTGGTTCCCAAAGTAGTGCATTAGTGCATTTAACAGTAATTGTGATATTATACTGGACCATCACATAGATATAAACCTTTACAATTTACCCATTTCCACCATCTTATAACAGGTGTTTGAAATGGTCACTATATTGGCAAATGTAATTGTGCCATAGCATAGTAAAACAACAAAAACATTTACTGTATACAGATTTTGAATTAATAAGTAGAATTTTTGTTGTAATATTAGGTACTAATTTAAAATGGAAATGAATGCTTATTCTGCTTATTGTTAAAACCTACAGAAAATTAATACTATTAAAAAGGTGAAAAATATTATCACACTGGAGACAATCATAAAAAATATACATATATATGTATATACTGAGTAAATCTCATCTTGTGATTTGGTAACTAGGCAACCCTGAATGTTACAGGTGCTGATATCGCATTCATCAGCCCACTGATTAGAGCTAAGGTGGTCTGAGTCTAACCATCACTGTCACCCTAACCTGGTGCAATAAGGCCGGTATGATTTCATGGAAAGCTAAGATGATGAGTTCCTTGAGCTTTTGAGAGGTTATTGGCCTTTCCTGGTACAAAATCTCTTTAATTTAGCTCCACAAGAATAAACCTAATGGGGTTAAACATGCTGAATGTGCTGGCCATCCTATTGGTCCATGCCATCTGATCCATTGCCCAGGGTAGGTGGTATTGAGATAAGCTGTTACATGATGGGTTGAATGAGCTGATGCCCCATCATGTTGGTACCACATATTTAGTCAGTTCTACAATGGCACTTTATCCAGTAGATTAGGAAGCTGGTGTTGTAAGAAGTGGATATAGTGACTTCCAGTGAGTTGGCCATTATAAAATATGGTCCCTATTAAATGATCACTGAATGTACCAACCCAAATGTTGAATCGCCATCGGACTTGTAAGGCTGCCTCTCGAATCCAATGAGGGTTTACAGTGCTTCAGTAATGCATGATGTGGTGTTTTATGGCCTGCATAGTGGAATCCTGCTTCGTCTGTAAATAACATAGTTGCCCAAAAATACAAAATGTGAATCATGTTCAGTTTGTCGTATGAACCATCCACCTAGCAAATGCCACTCTTCATCAATTGTCCCGGTGCAGAAGCTCCTGGTGTAATTTTAGATGATAAAGGTGAAACTTTCTTGATGTAGTATTCTCCACACAGAAGATTAGCCAATACTGAAATGCCTGTGAATGCCCCTCATGGTACAGTATGGATGTTGAAACTTAGTCACTTACAAGATCTGTCGAGACAGGGCGATCTCTTTGTGGATGTGTCTGGTGCACTGTTCCTTACTCCAGAAGGCAGTTCACAACTCACAAAATCGTATGATATTCTTATACTAACAGTGCATTCAGATACTCTCTATTTGAAAACATTGTTCCACGGTGAGCACGAGCAGCTGGAACATCATATTTATAAGCAAATCCACTTTCTAGTGCATCCAGAAAGAAATCATGATTTGGTAGCAGCGCATTCTCAAAATATGAACAGAAATTAACAAAAAAAACCTCATATATTTGCAGGTGTGATTTGAACTTCTGACCTTCACCATGACTTTCTAGCATCTTAACCATTGTACTACTGGAGCACATTAACAAACAACAAGCACCATCATAGTCTTAATCTGTGAGCTGATGAATGTGATGTCAGCACCTGTAAAATTCAGGTTGCCTACTTACCAAATCACAAGATGAGAAGATTTACTATATATATTATATATATTTTTTTTTAATTTTTTTTTTTATGATTGTCTGCAGTGTGATAATATTTTTAACATTTTTAATTTTATAAATTTTCTTCAGGCTTTAGCAATAAGCAGAATAAGCACTCAGTTTAATATTGCCATTTTAAATTAGAAACAAATATTGTAACAAAAATTCTCCTTATTAGTTCAAAGTCTGTTTGCAATAAATGTTTTTGTTGCTTTACTGATGTGGCACAATCTTGTTGCTAAGGGCTTGCTAGACTCTTCAGTTGTTCCTTTAACTGCAGTATACAATCTGAACTCACTGTCCGAATTGGAACTTGTGTGGCCCTGCCAGCCCTTTATATACCACTGATGATGTGGCAAGAAATTTCCAGAAGTGTAAGTCATTAATGGCAAGTGCACATTGCATACAAATACAGTACACAGCTTTGATGTAAAGAAGTGCCTTTTAACTGCACATGCAGGTGTGCCAATGGATTCAAAATAGAAAGGAAACACTGCTAACAATTAGCTACGCATGATCAAAAGCAAGCCATTCACACATGTATGCAGTTATGGGGTTGCAAGGTAAAGGTGAGTGCACTTGGTACGTAGTTACAAGGTACGTATTTGAATAAAGAGACAGCCAAAGAGTAGCAAACATTGTAGCAACGATGGAATAAATTATGCTACAGCACTGCAGAAAAACATTCATTTGTAAATCAGAAAAGAAGTGCTAAAGAAAGATTTGTAACAACATACCTTATTCAAAATTTATTCATATAATTTGTCTCATTCTTATAAATTTTAGAAAAATAAATAATTTTAAAGTTTATTAAAAATTACAGTATTAATTAAGCATTAAGCTGTATCTGCCAAAATAAAAGTCAAGTATGTCTTTGAATAAAATTAAATATAGAGTTTTTCAAGGAATTTCACCTGTAGTTTTTTGTTAGGAAATTGTAGCAATGTTAGGTAATGAAATCAGTTTGCTTGACAGCTAGCATAAAATTATCTTAATAAGCCTAATGTAGTGCATAAAATAAATGGTAGAATCTTTATTTACATGGCATAATTTTAAAAGCTTAAATTTAAACTTAAATGGTTATCAATTCATTGTAAACAGATCACCGAATTCTGTATTATACATTACAGAAAACATAATGTTTTTTTTTAAATTAAATATACACATGAACATTAGGGACATTTAAAGTTATCTGTACATGGCATTATCCTATTTTACCTATTAATTTAAGCACATCCTCAGAAAGCCCACCTCAGTAGTGTGGGGCAATGTGTTTGCCTCACAATCAAGAAGTCACGAGTTTGAATCTCACTTAGGATGAGTTACCCAGGTAAGGATTTTTTTGGAGTTTTCCCTTATCCTGAGAAGACAAATATTGAGTAACTTTAATCCCCGCCCCCCCAAAAAAAATAAAAATATCATCAGAATGTTTAAAGTTTAGTTTTTAGATAACTTGAGATTTCAGAATGACAAGACATAGAATTCACAAATATGTCCTGGTTGTATAACATTCTGGTGCATATAGTCAGCTTTTCCTTCATCATCTTCCTCTTCTTCTTCTTTTTTTTTTATTTAGAGTTTTTGAGCTTGCAAAAAAAGAAAAAGAAAAAAAGAAAAAGAAAAAAAGAAAAAAAAAATTAAAAAAACTTGTTCCTTAAAAGTAAAACATACAAGTACTCATTGTTAATGAACACGTTTTTGTATGAAATCAGGTAATACTAGTTTTGATTTCTGAACAAAGTTTTCTCCTGTTACTTCAGTTATCACTCACGTTGTAATAAAGGAAAAGTAAAAAATGGAAGAATAATAAAAGTATGTGAATTATTGGAATATCTATTAGTTTTGTAATATTTTGAACAAATAAATGGAATTTTTAAATGTATTGCTTTGTTTTCTGATGCATGTCGTTTTGCCTCACAGCTCTTGTTATTTCAGTCTTGTTACCTCATTTCATATTCACATTTAAAATTTAATGCAGTTACTGAATATCAGGGTCAACACTTTAGGGGATGCTTATATACTGAGTATTCCCTTTATTTTTCTGTGTTTAATTATATTTTCTTCTGTAATAACTTTAAAGCAAGAAAATTACTTTCTATAGTTCATTAATGATCATTAAATTTGTTGACGATATTTTCATAGATCATAGTGCAGGCCAGCTACTATGACCTAAACAAGCAAATACAAGGTGTGCTAGTCAATCCGTACCTTACAAATACAGCAGCTTACACTGAGTGTCTCAGTGCATCACTGCCTGTATGGAATATAGTCATAATGGCCTCCCTACAATCCTCAAACCCACCAATTGCCAGTTCCTCTCACCTCTGCCAAAGGCGGCTCCTCAGGATAGCCAGGCTAGGTAATAGTTTCAAAAATATTTTTAAAAACTGTTTAATAATACTCATAATGAAATTTATGAGTAACAAAGCTAAAATGAAATGTTTCCACTTAACAAAACAAAATCTATAAGTAATATTACATTGCACATAGATAGAAGTATTAAACAATGGGATTCTTGAAAATTCGGCAGGTTGCTTTCTTCTGGAAGGAAAGAACGATCTTTTAAACAAAAATATATTACATAATGGAACAGCACAAAGACAGTTGTCACTTGTCTACGAAGGGCAGGCAAATCCTGAGCTGATGTCACAATCACAGTCCCAAGTATTTGCTGCCTGGTAGTAAGCATTAGGGAAAATTCTGTTACAAATGGTGGAGTGGCAATGATGCTTTTGTACATCAAGATAGGCAGACAGTAAATTTGCCTGCCCTGTTGATTGTTGACTGCTTTTCCTGGAATCTCCCAAAGTCACCTAGATCATGTGCGAGAAGTTTATTATGTGTGAAAAATTTATTGCTGCACTAACAATTTTGTTTTGAAGAAACAGAGAATTAGAAGTAAAATCCATTTTGAAAGTACCTATTAAATGGAAATACATATTTTTAGGTCTTAAGAATTACTGTGTTACATTGTGAAGTAATATTCCAACTGCCTTTAGAAAATGTTTTTCTTCTAAGGAGCTAGATTCATTTCAAAATTATTACACCAAGATTGAGAAGGAAACTTGAGTTGGTCTACTTCAGTAGCAGTCTTGTCTTGAAGTCTAACTACAGTTATAAAACCGTTTGTGGAAAGTAATATTCAAGTGTGATTGATTACCTTAGCTGGAACAATTCCTTCCACAAGTTGCAATTTCAAGAGAAGGTTCTCCTGCTTGAACAGAGGCAAGTCCTTACTTAAATTAATTTAACTTAAGTAATAACAATACAAAATTTAAATTTATTCCTATGAATAAAAACTGTCTTTAAATGAAAATAAACTTAAGGAGCACAATAGGACAGGGGAGGATTAAAGCTTTAGCGACCCTGTCTTTGAACAAGAGCTTCTTCATTCGCTGGAAAAACAGGAGACATAGTACAGTGATGTCATCAAGCAATATGCCAGCATGAAGTAAAGGTAAGAAAATCCATTTTGCTAGATCTGTAATTTGCATGTTGAAAATATCACTGACCTCCACAAACCCCTGGCATACCCACTGTGTACACACTGGTTTTCACCATATGCTGGTATGGTTCTGACTACAAGTGCTGTGGTAAATTGTGTTTCTTTGTGAATAAATTTGTTCCACATAAATTTAAATTGTGTATTATGTATTTCATTACAATGAGTGGTGTCTTGGATTGGAATGTGAGGGGTGTGTTGAGTGAAAAAGAACAAAGACCTATCCTCCCAAAATAATAAAAAATGCTATAGTGTTAATGTTTCCACTATGAATTTCAGTTTTATTTTATCAAGTATATGTTATTTCAAACAATGAATAACACACCTGAAACATTAGATTTGTTAAATATCTTATGATCAGTGCCTCTATCAGATTATACTTATGAAGAAGTGAGTTGAAAGTGAAACAGCCTATTCAAAAATGTAATGTTAAAGAGGTTAACATCAACACCGAATTCAATCTTCATGGTATGACAAGTTCTCTTCGCTAGGAGATTTGAAACAATAAAATGCATTGCTATGTTTGCTTCAAGTTCAGTGAAAAAGATTTAGAATGATGCACAAAAGGAATATCTATTTAAGTAATTTACAAAAAGCAATCAAACATAAAGAATAAAAGTAAATGTATTAAATAAAGAGAAATTTCAGTTAACAGGAGAATACCAAATTTATCATCTTTTTTAAGAAGCTGCATATCTTCAGAAAATAATAATAAGGAACAGAAAGTATTTAACAGCCTTTTTATTTTAAAGTAATGCTATACACACACATGTATGTATGCACATGTGCACACACACATGCACCCCCCCCCCCTCCTACACAGAGGAAGTTTTTCTAAGGACAGATTCTTAGACATATGATTCAAACCATAATATATTTGTGCAAACAAAATTAGCTTTACAAAGTCACTGAGAAAATGATGAATACAGTCACAGGGGTATTTATTTGGAACCTTAAAATTTAGTTGCTTAAAATGAATTGGTTATAGGAGACCATATTTTACAGTCTTCATCAATGAAAGTGACTTCATCAGAGATTCAAACTTATAAATTCTATTTTTACTTCTTATAACTTTTCATAGCTTCTGTTGTTATGGACAAAATTAATTCAGAGGGCTTTCAGTGAAAAGAGTGGGCAAAGATATCCAAGTATTCACAGATTTTCAAAATCATAACATAAAGAAAGAAATAGAGTTGATTAAATGTGTAAAGAAACCTTTGGAACTGCAAATTTGGGAAAACATCTTTATCACCAAAGAAGAAGATTCCCTTATGAATTTTGAGGTCCCTGCCATTGGTGACATCATCCTGTGGTGACAAGAGTAGAGGGTAGCACAATGCCAGGCTGCATACAACCACCTGTTGTATATCACAGAACTGAAGATAGGGTTAAAGTACCCTGAAACCGGTCTTCCCAAACGAAGGCAAAGTTAGACAAAAAGTGTAGAAAAGGTGACTAAATTCATTTAAATAACTGTATTAATTTGTATACTTGGGCAACAAAAAAAGAAAGAAAAAAAATAAAGAAAATAAAATAAAAAAAAAATTAAAGCTATATTAAAACTCAAGACAATGAATGAACACGAATATGCTTCCAGTTTGTTCTCTCCTCTGCTTGTTTATATTAAATTGCATGCCAAGTAACACTTGCCAAACAGTTTTGAAGACTTATCTTTGAAGTTAGGTTGTGATTGTCTATAGATGAGTAATAGCTTTTCGAGGTGTTAGGATACCCAGTTCTTAAGGCTGCCTTGATATTCACTCTCTAGATACTGAGTTTATTTCATATGTAATGGATCACCAATGTGATTTCTGTTACTGCACTTTGTACCATTAGGCTTTTAAGGCATAATTTTGTCTTTAATCTACTTTTTTAAAGTTTGAACTGTTTCCAGTAAAAAAAAATCTTTTAATCCCTGAAACTCCTTATTTCTTTATAATGTTTGTAAAGTATCAGCTTGAAATAGCTTTTTTAAATAAAACCTTATATGAGCAACTAAAATAAAATATTGTGGTTATTTAAATTTGACTGATCATTAAGTTTGGCATAGGATGATGCGTGACCAATTACATTTTTGTGATTCTTTTGTGTTTATAGGTGATCTATTTTCATAGGAATTAATAACACTAATTAATTTCTCTAAAGCTAATCATACTGCTCAATAAAATTATCTTAAAATTAAATAACCCAGAAGTTTGAGACAAGTGAAGTAGTTCAAGTATAATTTAAACATGAGTTGGAATAGTGACACGTACCTCATTTAAAATGAAATTTTCAAGACATGTTTCTCAACTGAAGAAGAGGGCAAATGCCCTTGAAACAAATGTCTTGAAAATTTCATTTTAAGTGAGGTGAGTGTCACTAATCCAGCTCATGTTTAAATGTTATGCTTGAACTACTTCAAGTTTAACTATTATACTAAAATTATCTTAGGTCACACATATTAACACTCTTGTTGCCAAGTCTTTTAAATGGTTTCAACTCTAAAACTACCACCTGTCGATATACTCAACTTTACTAATTTATGCTGAGGCTGCCAGCATCAATCTAATCGACACAGTGTTTGAGAGACTAAACCTATTTTTGAAACACCATATGGGGAAATCCTTTATACCATTGGAAACAGGAAACCTTTTTTCAAGGACATTCAGAAGTGTCTTTTGTTATTTGTGTGTCAGAGTTTCAACCTTCAGCAATTTTTTTAACCATATTCAATACAGTTCTGTATTAACTGTGAAAAAGAAAACATGGCAAGTTACTTCAGAAATGTTTTTCTGCTAGGGAGGGTGGATAATAATATGACACTATGAATGTGTGATACTGATGCAAATAATGTGACAGTAACAGGGATAATGTGTACCTAATACACTCTGTAGTCACCACATGCAAAGAGAAGGTTGTGTATTTATTAAACTGTGAATGTATTACCGGTATGAAAATAACTACATTTCAATTTAATTTTATAATAATTAATAAGTAAATTCTCACTGGTTTCTGAAGAGAGGAGAGATGGCTGAAGATAATTATTAATTCTGCTTCATCATATATTTGTAAAATTACTACCAAAGAAGCAGGAATGCCAGTGCTTTGGTTATATGCCAACAAAATAAATTACATACACTGTGCATAAAATTTGAAAAAGCATTAAGTGCATTAATTTGCATACATGCTCTAAATAAAGAGAAAATTAATGATTTGCAACCAAGTAATGTCATAATTAACTGCCTCTTTTATAATTTTTATGTACTCCTTTTTTTTGCTATTTGAAATGTTTACCTTATAATGACATTTATATTTTAATTAGTGATTTATTTATAATTCTCTGATGGCTATAAATGACTAAATATATTTGTGTTCATATGTAAATTGAGAGTAGTAAGATCCATGGTATAGTGTTGAAACTAGTGCAGGAAAACCATTATCATAATTGAAGCACTTATATTCCCAATACAAAATACACTGACATCATTGACACCAGTAAGTTATATTTTGCATATTTTAGTTAAACATAAACCATTTTAAAAGCATGTTTGTACTTATTTTCTTTGCAGCTGAATATAGTTTTATAGTGTTAAATGCTTTTCCAGTTATTTTGATAGAACTGTGTGACATTTAATCTCAAATTATAATACAACAATTATTATTCTTTGTTGCTGTGATTGAATAAGTGCTGGATATTAATTTAATACCCAATAAATCTTCTAAACAGTAAATTATTGAACAGATGTTAATACAGCAAAATCCAGTTTTTAAATAATCATTTTAGTTTTAAAATTATATTTGTTATGATTTGTTTTCTAATAGCTAGTATTTCAAGGTGTAGAAACCCGGCATTTTTCACCCCAGTGCCATATATAAACATGGCGTTTAAAAGCCAGACAAGCACCGTCATGGCAGCAAGAGGGTATAAATGTTGCTAGTACATAGGAGGAAAAATTAAAACTACTCCATGCATATTCCTGAAAGATTCAAAACGATGTCTCCAATTATACATATATGTTTAAACATTTATACCCTAAAAAACTTTCACACACCTCCTCTCTTTTTTCCATTTTTTATACACTGTTCTATACAGCATTGTAGTACAACACATAAATAAAAATTATTTATTCTGAGAGTTTCCATTTTTAAAATATAAAACCCACTACCACAAACTATAGGTAATAGAAATTCTAGGATTTAATCTTACAATTTCTATTTTTTAAATTTCCAAACTGATATACAGTACTAATTACACTATCCTACGACTGTGGGATAGTGGTTTTTATGAAAAAAAAGTGCACTAATTTAAAAAAATATAACAGTTTTCGCATGTCACATACCATTTTTAGGAATTCAATATTTTATTAATTATAGTGGTCATTATATAATTATCATTTCAATTATAAATATATTTTACAGCAAAAGATGAATAATTATATTATAATAATATGTTATGGATCTTCAGGGCAAATATATACAGAATATCCCAGAATTTGACAGCACAAATTATTTCAGAATAATGCTTGATAAAGATGGTGCTAAACACATACAACTCACATTTGGAAGTGCGATTCCTAGCAATCAAAATGTTTTTTTTTTTGGGAGGTTTCCCGAAGTTGTTAGGTAAATGCTGATGTGGGTTCTCTTATCCCTTGAATTCCCTGCCCCTTCAGATCATTCCATTACCCATTTATGCATCCCTCATGCCATTTGGTTGTTTCAGGGTTGGAAGAGTCAGTGATAGTGTTTCAGTGCAGTGTGGCAGGGAAAAAGGATGCTGTCTGTGGAACTTTCTCTGTCCCTCAGCCTTTGGCTGGTTTCCTGGTAAGTAGACCCCCCTCTAGGGGTCCTCATCTGCCTTTTCGACTACCAGAATGTCTCAATTTGGAAACTTCTCTTATCTCATCTCTCCTCCAAAGGGCACCTTGGATCTGTGTGAAATCCTTATCCTATGCTTGATACATATTTGCATGGGAGAGGATGGATATACTGAGAGTGGTTTGGGTGGACGAATAGATATTTTACTCATCCAAACTATTAAATAAATATGGCTTCATCATTTCTGCTTGTTCTAATTTTATATAGATACTATGGGTAAAATCTGATGTGTTACATCCACAAGACTTTCTCTATCCATTCAATAAATCACTCCAGTTTTATTTTCTTATTTTTATTAAATTTATGTACAGAAATTGGCCACTCACACAAGACATCCACTGTAATACATTTTCTTATAAAAGTTTCTTCTTTACTTTATATTAATCAAGGTAATCATTTGAAAAAATTATTTTAATACGGTAAGATGGTAATGATTGTCATAGTTTTTAAAATGCTGTATTAAAAGAAGATTTTTGAAAGAAAACAGTGTAAGAACCTGAATGTATTCCTTGAAGAATAATTTTTGTATAGTAAGGGCTCATGATAACACAAACCTACTGTGAATGAAAAAGTTTTGCATTTTAAACATTTATGCATTGACCATTTTCCTTGACTTGTGAGAGATGTTGTACAGTGAGGTGGAAACTGATGATCTGGGAGACCTTAGGTGCTGGGCTGCGCAGCGACGACTGGTCCTATCTCCTGCGATGTAGCTGGCGATGCTCCTCGGCTATTTGCGGACTCAGCGACGAGCAATTGAGACTTATTTACATTCAGCTCAGGTATTGAGCGATGGTGATCTCATGGGATGATACGGGAAATTGGCCCAAAATAAATGTCGGCACTCTCATTAGATCGAAGTTTTATTTCCCTTTCCAGCGTTCTCGACACAGTTCCTGGCACGATTCTATTTCTGTATTCTCACTCGCAATAGAGCGTGATGCACACAAAGGAGACTCGAACTTACGCGGCGATAATGGCAACTGTTATGTGCAGGATTTTTGTAGACACTTTAACTTTCTAGCGTGGAGATCTTATCACAAGTGTCGCAGGTTCCGCATTAAGTTACATTTCAACTGCATTTATAGCAAATTCTACCCACACGCAAAACTCTCAACTTGCAATCTTATTGGCCCATTTTGGCGCCGAAAATAGCTTGGGGTGCGCTTCTGACGTGACGTGATTATTTTCGATTGGTCAACACATCTTTCACGTGATTCTTGACCCCAAGTTTCTCATGATTCCCCTATGTATGTGTCACGTCCACTTTCTCTTTCCGAGATGTGACTAAATAATAGCATCTTTTCCCCTCTCGTAATACAAAAGCAAATGATCGTAAACACTGAAATAGCCGCTTGAGAACTCCGGGTTTAAAGTTAGAAATGCTTTCCAGGAACAGCCTCTCTGAACTTCAATATACATTATGACAATAAATACTTGATATTTTACTTAGTAATTAACTTAAACAATCTAATTAACTAAAACATATGCTGATGTGCTCACTCAGCTTGGCGACATATCGTTTCAACAGGGATAGAGAGTCATACTCAAAGATAGTTTAGAGATTTATTAAGGAAGCAGTTAATTATACTATGAATGATATACCTACATTTTTGTTTATCAGTTTATAGTGAAGCTCTTGTGAATAATGGTTCCTCAGGAAAAAGTATAAAATAAATAGGATGTTAATTGTTTTTTGTTATAGCTTTCCCATAAGACAAACAAATGATAATGAATGAAGCATGTTTACATGAAACCAATGCTGACAACAAACATTGAATCCATTCAATTCTCTGTTTTGTCTTTTCATAGTCTTCATCACATTCATCAGCTAAATTCATGAAGCAGTTGTTATGGAACCATCTTCAAACTCTACTCTCCCCTCAGCACTGGAAATATTGGCTGAAACAGGTCACTTTCTAACCATCTTTAGCATCGTGAACTTGCTACTAGTGAAATCTGTCTTACTTCTAGCCTTCAATACTTCACTATAATCACATTATACCATAGTGATAAAGATTATATTAATGACAAAGCAGTGCATCAGAATATAGAAAACAAAAATGGAGAATATATCTTTAAAAATACAAAATATGATGAAAATATGTCTTCAAAAAGTCTGGCCAACATTCCCAGAAGATTGTAGGCAAATAAGGTACTTAAAAAATTATACCATTTAATATACTTCCTCCAAAAACAACAAATCTTATGAATCCTAATATTCCTTTATTTAGCTATGCTCTCCAATTTGGAGGTGAGATGGCCACAGGCTACAACAAAACCAGGAGAACATTATAATAATGTAAAGAATACCAATTAAATACCAAAAATGCACCTACTGTGTGCACAATGTTCCAATTGTTTTGAAAGGATGTTGGTTTTTTTTTTACTTCATTCAACAGCGGAAAAATAATTGACCAAGTGAAAAGTAACAGAAGAAACAAATTGCCAGAAATGCCACCATAAACAGTGCACATGATTGACATTTGAAAGCACTGAAAGTGTGCTGGCTGCCAGCCAGATTAAATAAATATCGCGCCACAGCTACAAAAATTCTTTGTAAACTGTCAGGGAATGCGCATATTACAAAGATTGAAACAAAATTATGATCAACCCTATTTTTTTCACATAATATTTCAAAGTTTATATTGGTTGAAACTGCAAAGATAGTCTACTTTACATTAATTTATATTAATGTATTATAATATATTTATATAATACATTAATTTATAGATCAATTAATGTATAGATTTATGGGGATCAACCTCCAAAACTAATCTCAATAGAATTTTTATATTACAGAAACAAGCTGTCAAATTGCTGAGAAACAGCTCATGTAGGAAAGCATTTAAAACTCTAACATCACTAACTCTTTCCAGCATTTTTTTATTCAAATCCATACAGTATGTATGTAGCAGATCACTTCCACAAATTCATTGACTCATAACCCAACACAAGAGGAAAACAGGACCTGATAATCCAAACTCATATATTAAAACTGCATGAAAAAAGTTTAACGTGTTCCACTCACAAGACTTTCTCTAGCTGTTCTGTAGAAAACTATCCTTATAAAAGATTATTTTTATATATATCATGCTAATCAAGATAAACATTGCCAGAATTGGTCTTATTACTTATTTCTTTGTAAATAGAAGGGAAATAAGGGAATGCACTAAACTAAAGCAATAGTCAGAAAGCCTGTCACTGAGTGAAACAATTGAAATTTGATTTTCTTTGCTTGCTAGGAGTAAACGAAAAGAAAAATGTCTCCTGTTTGTGAAAAGTTCAGTACCTCAAAACTGAAACCAATAACTCAGAATATTTAAAAAACAGTTAACTCCACCAAAAAATGTATATGACATAAATTGTGCGTTATAATGAGATCTACTTTTTTTGTAGTAAGTTTCTGTCTTTTTTTTTTACTATTTACCAGTTATCAGAAGTCAATCAAAATATGTCTTCAGAGGCTATTCCCAGAATTCAAGATACACATTTTGTTTGTCATGAAAATATTTTCAACATACAACATTTAAATCAAAACTATTATAGCCATTTTTGAGAAAATAAAATTTTTCGAGAAATGCTACATATAAAGGGTAGTTGGGGGTAGGGCAAAGTTCTTGAAAATCTTTGTGTTGTGTCCTTAGAAGATACTGAACTTAAATAAAAAATGTAATATTTAACTGACTTTCGTATTTGAGCCACACACGCACACACACATGCACAGGGTTTCTAAAGTTTTTTTTTTATTCAGGGGGTCTCAAAACATGTATTTCTGATGAAATATCGATATCAACTTTTTGGTGCAATACAATACCTTCTCTATCCACTATATACATTGTGCATATGGACTAGAGAAACTAAAAATACTTATTAGTAAATTATTCAAATAAACCACCAAATAAATTTTCATAATAATACCTCAGTCTCCAAGTTTAAACACACAATAACTAAATTTCTTATAAATAAAGTACCTATGTTACAGTATTGATGATAATGATCATAGAAAAGAA
The DNA here is from genome assembly GCA_030762935.1 of Hymenopus coronatus. Classification (NCBI taxonomy): domain Eukaryota; kingdom Metazoa; phylum Arthropoda; class Insecta; order Mantodea; family Hymenopodidae; genus Hymenopus; species Hymenopus coronatus. The sequence continues at coordinate 18,094,756 of CM060886.1, read as the reverse complement.
CAGTATTTATATACTTGAAAAGTATAAGTATTTATAACTGCAAATCAAAAGTAAAAAGAAGATCACTAAACTAAACTGCACTTTTTCCTTTTAGTAAAAATATGTAGAATGTATGACCGAAATGCCTGCCAAATCCAAACTAACCTTGATCAGTAGGTACCAAATTTGTTTTGGTGATGTATAACAAATGGCAGTAAATGATAGTAACTCCAAGCCCTCGTATATATATAATTCATCTAAAACTTATTTTTTAGGAGGTCAAACATATGAGCTAGATATCCTTAATTTTGTACCAATTTTAACCGAAGCTGAAAGATCCTGTCAAATGTTATTGATAAACTTTCAATTTTATATATGCACTTCGCCTCATGTTTGCAGAATGAGAGAGAGAGAGAGAGAGAGAGAGAGGAAATTTAAAGGCACTCTGCAGAAATAAATGTACCAATCACGTTAAACCCTTCCTAATACCAAATATTGGATGTGCCACTGATTAATTAACTTTAATTTCAGTTTATCTCAAAGCAAGAATTTGTAATCTGGATTTTACCTATTAACTTGTTATATTTATTTATGCTCTTTTCTTGTGTTTTATTTGTATAACTCCTTTAATTATTATTGCTATAATGGATAATAATGTTAAATGCTTTTACCAGTATAGCTATTAAGCAATATATTTTTAAAACTAAAGAAGATCAAAACTAGGTATAATACTTTGAAGAAAAGCCATTTTTCAAATGTTAAGAACTATATTTAAAGTGAAAATATTTATAGGCTTGTGAAGTATTTTTGTAATTTTGGTATCAGGTTTTCGAAATTCTAAAGGCTCCCACAGTGGGTTTCTGAGATCACATATGCTAATTACTGTGAAGAAATATTATTTAAATAAAATATCAATGATTTTGTTGTATAGGTTAAAAATAATTACTTGGTATTCTTAAACTTATGTTATGTTTATCATTAGCTCCCCTTTTTTACCTCTTGAAACACTTTATCAAAAACTTGTAATAGGCTAATGAGTAATTCCAATTAAATAAAGGTTTAATAGCCCAATCAAGACTAAATCTTGGGAGTAATTGGTTTGGAAGTCAGCTTGCTCAACTGTGTACTGATCACTTTTCTGTTTACTCCAAAATTAATTTTAAGCAAAATTATATTATGCCAATGTGCATTTCTTTTAGGAATACAACAGTCAGATTGAAATATGAATGAAAAGCTCTTGTTTTAAAAAGTGGTTCTTGATAAATAGGAAACAGTTGTTTTTGTTTGCTTTGTTGGTATCTTATCACCAATTATTTATTAGGGTCTAAAATATGTCACTTGAGATTACAGACATACATACATACATTCATTCTGCTTGATTTTACACAGTTTTTTTTTCTTCTGTGTGTCACATAAGGTTACAAAGCTTAGGCATTTTTCAATTTTTAAGAAAGATATCCAGTGAACTATCTCTGAATTCTTGTTATATACAGCAGCTCAATGGCCTCTTTTTTGTCAGAAGAGGAATATAACATTATAATTAAAAAGAAGCTCAATACAACAGATTTCAAGTTACTTGAAGTTAAACGACAGCCCCTAAGTGAAGGTGAGTCTGGAATGATGGGGGAACATTTAAAGATAGAACTTAAAGTACTACAGGGGAATTCCTCAGAGGGAGTTCCATTATATTATTTTCTAAAATTAAAGCCTAAAAAAGAAGATATGCTTAGAGAATTCGTAATAAGTACCAGAGCTTATGAAAAAGAATTCAAATTTTATTCTACATTATTCAATGTCCTGAGGAAACAACACTTCAAAGTATGGGATTTCAGAAATCAAAAGAACTTCTGGTCCAGTAATTGCTATCTCTCAAGAGAAGATTTGATTGTTTTGGAGGATCTTTCTGCAGCTGAATTTAGAGTATATGGTACCAGAAATCCACTTGATTTTGATCACTGTGCTGCAGTTCTCAAAACCTTGGCAAGTTTTCATGCTGCTTCCATAGTTTATGAAGAAGAAGAACTAGTTGGTAGAGGATTAAATGTGAAGGAACTTCATTCTGATATCTTTTTTGAGACTCTATGTGTAAGAGAAAAACATCATCTTGGTTACATATATTGTCAGACAGCTCTGAAAGGAATGATGAATTTGTGCAAATATTTACCTAATTTTGGAAAGAATCACAAGCAATATGATTACATCCAAAGATCACTCTTAGAAATATCCAATCAAGTATATCAATTTGTGAAACCATCAAGTAAATTCAGAAATGTTATGTGTCATAGTGATCTCTGGGCAAACAATATCATGTTCAGATATGGATCTACAGGTAAACCAGAGGAGGCCCGGCTTATTGACTTCCAAATGATGCGCTACTGTCCTCCAGCACATGACATCATGCTCTTTCTACATCTCACAACAACTAGAAAGCTCCGTCAGACATATCTGGAAGAATTGTTGGGTCTTTATTATAAAACTTTCTCTGCCGAGCTTGCACTATATCACCTACAAGCTCGAAATTTCCTTTCTTGGACTGAACTGCAGGTGAGCTGTAAAGAATATTCCATCACTGCTCTCATCATTACAGCAATGTACTTTCATAACAATTTGATGAATAATGAGAAAATAAAAGAAATCATAACTGATAGAGAAAAACTGAAACAGATCATTTTTGAGGATAAAACTGATTTTCTCATGAATGCATTTACAAATGATCTTGCATTCAAAGAACGATTTATTGATGTTACTGAAGAATTAATTGAATGTTGCATTTTAAATAAAATGTAATTTATCATATAAAACATTGGCTATCAATGAATTAAGACTAGATAAATTAATAATTTTTGTGTTACTACCTTTACTAGTGTAAAGTACATCATTAATTCATTATACAAGAAAGTTGAAATCTTAATATGAAAAGTAAACTGAACTAGAAATGCTATCAACAAAATCAGTCAGAAGCAGCAATAAGGAGGAACATATTGGGTGAGCATTTAGATGTCATTGAGCAGTATACATTCTTTTTGGCAATCTCACATGCATATTTGCTTTTGATTTGATTTGACACTTTTGATGTAATAGGTGGTGCCTCCCAAATGGTATTCGTAACCTCATTTCAGGGAGTAGCTCTCTGGTACAGAGGGTAGAACTTGGGAAGAACATGGTTATGTGCAGGGTAGATATGGATCCAAAGCTGCAGCGAAAACAATCTTTCTTGATATCAAACCTACATCACATTTAGATGTCAAACCTACCAAGAGCTGGCCTAAGAATCATAGCATTTTCAATGTCAAAAGTTAAGAAGATAATACAATGATTTAAAAAAAAGTGGAAGCAAACAATTTACTTTATTGTTATGGGCCTAAGTTGTTATAAAACAAATATTGATAATTGAGAAAAAAAGATCCCCTTTTGAATTTGATTCAATCTCAATATTTTGCTTTATTGCTGTTGTTCAATCCATTTAATGTGTTTACAAATATTTTTCACAGAACCACATAGGACAAAATCAGTTTGATTTATGGAAGAATACCTTATGAGCCATACTTGGCAAAATTAGATTAAACAAAGTGAAAAATGAAAATATTACATAAATGTAATGTGTTATGGATGTAGAAAATTCATAAAAGAAAAAAGAGCACAAGTGAAGTGCTTGTGTAGACAGAACCAAGAACACCAGGCTGATCAAGATAGCTCAAGGAGATGTGCTTAAAAAAAAAAAAAAAAAAAAAAAAAAAAAGGGTTGGGTCAACCTAAAAAGTAGTGGAAGTTGGGTCTATATCCTTTAATAAGTCAACCCCTATGTGATGAAAACATAAATGTGTGCGAAAGATAATGAAGAAAATTAATGTTGTTGTTTGCTGACATTCTGAAGAAGAAAATAAATACGTAAATTAAAAATGCTTCAGAATTGTACATCAAACTTCTCTGTAAAATTTGGAAAGGTGCAATAGAAGTAGCACTATACAAGATCAAAGAAGGGAAATACATTGTTACATCATGGCAATTATTCTTTTCCTACCGCGTCAAGGCATTAACAGATAATTCACCATCATATTCATCCCAATCTCTAGCTGAACAATTCCAGAAGCACTATAGACAGTTTAACTTAGCTTTTATTTCTGAAAGAGTAACAATTTTACCATGCAATTGAAAATATTTATCAACTGTAATATTAATGTTTATAGGTAAAATTAATTTTTTATGTTAAAGTTTATCAGAAACTTCAGAATAAATAAACTTGACTTGATTAAATGGATTTATAGATCATTCATAAATAAGGAATATTGTAAATAAAACTAAAATAACTCATTTTTTAAAAAGAATGCTCAGACATGTCATTTGAAAGGAAAATGTCACAAAAAAGAAAAGAGATATTCAACCATTATTATACAAGATGTGATATCATCAACAAACATTTTAAATGGCATTGTACACTCAAAAGTGTTAAATGTCCAAATTTTCCAAAATTGAAATATTTTATCAGAAAAGTGCTTTAAGACAAAGCGGTTTTCCTCTCAAAAGAGCAATGTTTTTGTTTCTCATCTTTGATTGAATAATGATAGATAGCACTGGCATTAACTCTAGTAGTTATGTCCTCTTAAAAATGTTAACTGCCACATTGAAATTATTACAGATGATATGAAAATTCACAATGTTACTGTTGGCAGTTCTAATTTCAGTGTAATTCAAATTGTATTATTGTCAAATTATTTACAATTAATAGAGACATTTTAGTTGCTTTATTATTTGAAAACTTATTTTGTAAAGCTCAGTAACATTACATCATTCAGAGGAAATCTATCTGTGAATTTACCACTTTTTCTAATTTCAGATTTAAATATTATTATTTGCTTATGTTCCACATTATTTACATATGTTTAATATGATAAATAGTCTGGTAAGAAATTTAATAAGATGTTCAAAATGCTACAGTTAATGTGTTTTTGTTGCACTAAAATGGCACAGAGACATCTGAAAGATTACAAAATATTTTAACAAATGTCTTTACTGACACAAAAATTGGTTACAAATAAAGTATTTAATTCACTGCTGCAAATAATTCACTCAACACTTCAATGCAAGGACAGTTATGGCTTTCTCCTCATACAACTGTGTACTAACACTCTAGTCGAAGTTGACTCACAATTTAATACTTATTCACTTGGTTTACAATGTGGTTTACAATAAGTTTACAGGCTTATTGACTTATAAGATTGGTCTTATTAGGTAGTACAAAACTCTTGGACCTCCTAGGCAGTGCTAACTGGAGTTCAAAATTGACATTGTTTCCAACAAAACATTTTCTCAAGTGCAAAGTTTTATCTATTGGGTAAGATCAATGAGTAAACCTCTCTTCAATGATGTGACTGGCCACTTGCCAGCCTGTTCATTGCATTGCTATCAAAGTGTTCATGCGGTAGTAGCCATTTTTCCCTTAAATAATCCTAACAATGCAAAACAGTATAAAATGTTAAACTTACCTTTCGTTAAAAAAGGTGTTTGAAATGATGTCTCTCTGTCTATTTACAAACCTGGCTCCCATTGAACACATGATTGAACTCTTAATGAAATTCTGCAGCTAAAATGCACATCTAATTTTACTGAATGGATGTTTTTTTTAACCAAACATCATACAAAATGTTATAAACATTTATGATTAATTATATTTCTGCTTGTATTTTAGGACAAATTGAGTCCTATTCACCTTTCTTTTAAGGAGTACAATGTGCCTAACACTCTGGCCTTTTGGGTTTCAATTAGCCTTTATTTTTCCTCTTCCTTTCCCTTTCTGTGGTTCCTTCTTTTTCTTATTCTCCTTTCTCTTGTCCTCCCTGTGTCTACTCCCTATTTTTACTTTCCTTGACCATATCTCTTTTATTACTTCCTCTACACATACTATGTACATAATGTATAGAGAAGGTATTGTATTCCACCCAAAATTCAATACCGAGATTTCACTGGAAATACATGTTTTGGGTCCCCCTGAATAAAAATATATGTGTGTGTGGGTGGGGTGGGCGGGCGTGCATGCGTGTATGTCTGTGGACAGCATAGCTCAAAAACGAAAAGACCGTTAAATACCAAATTTGGTATTTAAGTTTGGTATCTTCTAAGGATGCGACAAAAAGATTTTAAAAAAAATCCCCCCACACCCAACTACCCTTTACATGGAAAAAATTTCGAAAATTTTGATTTTCTCAAAAATAGCCCTAACGATTTTGATTAAAATCTCTTATATTTAAGATATTTGCATATCAAACAAAATTTATATCTTGAATTTTCTGGAAATAGCCTCTAAAGACCTCTTTATTCTGGATGAATTTTATTGAATTTTGTAAAATTGGTAAACTGTAAGAGATAGACAAAAACTTCCATACAAAAAATGTAGATCACGATAAAACACAATTTATGTCATATACATTTTTATCGTATAGTTGATCATTTTTGAGATATCCTTGTTATTAGTTTCAGCTTTAAAAAAACTTATATTTTTCTCATATAAGAATTTGTCAACTCTTGTCTATACAAACAAAGGAACTTCAGTCACATAGCAACCAGCTTTTGGCTATCGCCTTAATGTATGGTACTCCCTTATTTCACTTCTACTTACAAGAAAGCAAGTAATAAGACTATTTCTGCTAATTTTTCTCAGTTAGCATGAAGTAAATAGAAGCATAAGCTTTTTATCAATAATTTGTTGCAGATGATGTAGAGAAAGTCATGTGAATGGAACACATCAGATTTTTTTTCCTTGTAAGCTTGCCTATACACTCATAGTGATAATTATTTTCTCTCTCTTAACTGTTAATATTTTAATAGCTACCACTTTGCACAATTTGTCCCATTTCCTAACTCCAATTTTCTAGTTCTTTGCATTCTACTAATTACCCTTTTCTCCAAACATTGACATATTCCTGGTTCTCACCCTCTAAACCCTCCCAAGAACATTGACATTATTCCTTTCCACTTCCTCCATTACCTATCTGCTATCATATACCGACATAGCCATCTCTTGCCTATCTCTCTTAATTTCATATTATAGGTAAACTTACATATTTTTTGTTGTTGTTTTCAAGGCTTTTATTGAATGTTGCGATTTATTGCATAAACTGTGTATGCTGTTTGTCCATTGTGACCCAAATATCTACCCATCTATACAAAGTGAAAAGACTGATTAATTTGTAGAAAAAAATCCAATTATAAAGTGTGCGATGAATTTTTTAAGGAAAACAAAAGAATACACACAAAATTCAACCACATAAAAATCTGACATGTTTCATTCACATGATTTTCTCTACCTGTTTTGCAAACAAACTATTCTTATAAAAAAAACATTCTATCTACTTCATGCTTACTGAGATAAAAATTAGCAGAAATAGCCTTATTACTGCTTCTTTCTAACTAGAAGGGAAATAGGGAATATGTTACGATAGAGCATTAATCAAATATTTTAAAAGCTGTTGCTATGCACTTGACATTGAAATTGGTTCTCTTTGCACAGCCAGAAGTAAAACAAATGAGCATGTATACTTCCTGTTTGAGAAAAGTATAAGTATTTTAAAACAGAAAGCAACACGGAATACCTTGGAAATTGTTAACTTTACAAAAATAAGTGTATGACATAAATTGTGTTTTAATGAGATCTACAACTTTTCTGTAGTATGTTTTTGTCTATCTCTTACGGCTTACAGTTATGCAAAAGTTGTTCTGAATGAAGAGAACTTAGAGGCTTTCCTAGAAAGTTCAAGAAATAAATTTTATTTGTCATGTAAATATTTTTAATTTTAATCAAAATTGTAAGAACCATTTTTGAGAAAATCATGTTTTTCCATGTAAAGGATATTTGGGATGAGGGGACAGAATGTTCTTGAAAATCTTTGTGCCATATCCTTGAAAGATAATGAACTTAAATATGAAGGCTGGTATTTAAACACATTTTCGTTTTTGAGTTATTGTATTCTCAGAGAGACAGAAACACACACATGCACACACACACACACACAAACATTTTTTTCTAAAAAATCTGATGTGTTACACTCACATGACTGTACCTAGCTGTTCTACATGCAAACTTCTTACAAAAGATCGTTCTTCTTTCTAAACCATGATAATTGAGCTGCATTAGCAGAATATACTTATTACTTGGTTCCTTTTTTAGTTCCTTAGAAGGGAGTTAAAGGAATGCACTTGGCTAAAGCGATAGGCAAAAGTTTTAAAACTGTTGTTTTGTGATTGTCATTGCAATTCGCTTCTTTGCTTGACCAGAAATAGAACTAAAGAAAACAGACCCTTCCTGTCTGAAAAAAAAGTAAAAGCATTTTAAAATTGAAACCAACAACAAGGAATATCTTGGAAACAATCAACTCTAAAACAAAAATGCATATGACATAAATCTTGAATTTTAACCAGATCTACATTTCTTGTGCAGTAAGCTTTTGCCTATTTCTTATGGTTTAACAGTTATTCAAAATTCAGAAAAGTATATCCAGAACAAACAGGTCTTCAAAAGCTATTCCTAGAAAACTCAAGATAAACATTTTATTTGCCAAGTAAATATCTATAATATACTGTATTTTAATCAAAATTGCTACAGCCATTTTTGAGAAAAACAAATATGTTCATACATTTTTCCATGTAAAGGGTAGTTTAGGGTAGGGGGGGGATTTTTTTGAAAATCTTCCTATCGCATCCTTGTAAGATATTAAACTTAAATACCAAATTTTCTTTTAGTTTTTGAGCTATGCTGTCCACACACATGTGCATGCACATGCACACACAAATGGAGCTTTTCTAAAAATGCTTTTTTTTTTTGGACTCAGGCAGTGTCAAAACATATAGTTCCAGTGTAATTTTGGCATCAAATTTTTGGGTGGAATACAATATCTTCCCTATACACTATGCACATAGTATGTGTAGTGAAAGTACGAGGGGCATACTGAAAGTCACGAGCAACCCATTGTAAAAATTTAAATTTCAACAAAGTAACGAAACGAATTGCAGGATCGTAATCTACAGACTTTAAGCCACATGTTGACATATTGTGATGTCATTAGCTTCTATCACGTGACCACAGACGGTGTTTGAAAAATGGCTGACATTGATGTTTCGTTTCGACAGCGTGCTGTCATTGAATTCCTTGTGAAAGAAGGAAAATCTACTCCTGAAATTCATCTCAGACTTCACGAGCGTATGGAGGTGTCTGCGTGGGTGCCAGCAGTGTTAGAAATGGATGAAACATTTCAAAGATGGAAACGCGAGTCTGCAAAATGCGCCTCGTAGCGGGCATCCTCAAACTACCTCTACAGAACGCAACAGGAAAGAGTTGATGAGCTCATTACAGGAGATAGACGTTTCACTGTGAATGAAATTGCTGCGAAACTTGGAATAGGGCATAGTGCAGTGCAAGAAATGATCCACAGCTTGGGTTATCGAAAGGTCTGTGGCCGTTGAGTCCCCCGTTTATTGACTGAAGACCACAAACTTCAGAGAAGAACCATTGCACAAAACCTTCTTCAGAGATTTCATAATGAAGGTGATGAATTTTTGATGTATATTGTGACTGGAGATGAGAGCTGGTTCCATCACTATGAGCCAGAAACGAAACGTCAGAGTATGGAATGGCACCACTTGAACTCACCATCGAAGAAGAAAGCGAAGACAGTGCAGTCTGTAGGAAAAGTTATGGGAAGTGTCTTTTGGGATGCACAAGGTTGCATTCTGGTTGACTTTTTTGAACCCGGACAAACCATAAATTCTGCCCGCTACATCAAGACACTTCTGAAGCTCCGTCGGGCTTTGCGTGATAAACGCCCTGGAAAGAGGATCATCCTTCAACAGGATAATGTGCGTCCGCATACTGCCCATGCCACTATGGAGAAGATCAGGGCATTAGGGTGGGAAACTCTTCCACATCCTCCCTACAGTCCCGACTTGGCACCCTCCGACTACCATCTTTTCGGTTCTGTGAAGGAGCAGATGTGTGGCAAACGCTACGAGACGCTGGAGGATATTCGGAAAGCAGTGCATCAGGGTCTGCAGGCAGCTGGAACGGAGTTCTAATACAAGGGCATTTTCAAACTTGTAGAACAATGGGAAAAATGTGTGCAAAACAATGGAGACTATGTCGAAAAGTGAAAGAAAGTCTGTAGATTATGATGATGTATTTGGTTTGGCTTAAAAATAAATATTAAGATTGTAAAACAGTGTTGCTCAAGACTTTCAGTATGCCCCTCGTAAAAATAAACAGATAAGTACAAAACTTAATATATTGAGTGATCAAATTTATTTGGCTTTTACTGCAACAAAATTTGAAATAATGACATAAGTAATAGTCAAGGGCCTCTCTACAACTCATTCTAGCAGCCAAAATAAAACTAATGCCTACCAGAGCATTACCTGGTGGATGTTTATAAAGTGGCAAGCCATGTAAGAGCTCTGGGACCATCCAGGAATCAATCTAGTGGGCAGGACAAAACTACCTTGCCTAATTGAGCATTCCTGGCAGATTTTAAAGAACATGACACAATTAGCAGATTTAACATATGGTGCGACCACATTCATCAGACTGACAGTTTCATTGGGTGGCATGGAGTGTACAACAGAGCATCATATTTTTGGCTACTTTTGATTTGGTAGAATAATTCAAGAAACACTTCATTATGATGGTGCCCACTGAATACATGAATTTCTTTGTGCTTTCCCTAAGTTTAGCAGTTTTTGCAACAGGTAGAAGGCATTTACGCTTTAGTTATGTGCTATATTTCTGATTATTCTTTTGTGATTTATTTCCTTTTTTTATTTGCATAATTTGGTTTCCACTTTTTAAGAATTCTTTTTTATTTATGCTAGTGAAGGCCCAGGTTCAAATTCTGGTTCATGCTGGTTGTTTTCTTCAAATTTTCTCCAACTTTAAGGTGAATATTGGGTGACTAAGTATTATGAAATAATGTTTAAATATATTTGCAATTAGGACAGAGATTTTATTTGTTTTATTTTGGTATCAGAGTAGGTACATTAAAATAAAGCTTAACTACAAGTATGATGGGTACAAAGCTGTTTCATTATGTCATAAATTCCATTCATTTGTAATCTTGTAAGATTGTGCCAGTGGATGGGAGATTAGTACATGAATAAACAATCAAAAACAAAGACAGGAGAAAGAAATTAAACAATATCTTATGGGATTAATAGCAGCCTGAATAGCCACAAAGTGGCATCCAGTTATAAATCAACTCCTGTTTAGCCCACAAGAGGCATGGTTACAATCTGGTATCTCACATTCAGAACCACAAAAGGCACTGTAATATCCATGACAACATGTAGAAGTAACTCATGTGAAGGTGCTGATACATCCATGACGACCTCTTCTGTTCTCCAGTATGATTATGTGCATTCTTTAGCGGATCCTAACTACTCAACTATGATAGAGATTCACTCTAATACAGTGATATCATCAATTCAAATTTTGTCACAATAAATACTGAATAAATTTGATCACCCAGTGTAAATATTCAATATATAGTAAAATGCAAAAATACCAGAATAAATGGATGCAATGTATTCAAAGAATATCAAATTGCCTAAGGTTGCTTTTCAATATCAACCAAAAGAAAGGAGAGATGACAGCCAGGAAGAGGTGGAGGCAGAGCTGTATTTAACTAAAATGTGCCAATGGGCCCAAAAATCATCCCACTTCCCAAAGTAAATGTAAAGTATAATTTTATAAAACTAATGAGTGAATAGATACATATGTAGAAGAAAAACTTTGAGAAATAACAGAAGTAACAGACATAACAGTGAAAAAACTTAAAGTATAGCTATTTTTACTATCTCTAGCCCCGTATGTACAAGTATTGCATTCCACTAAAAAATTCAATGTCGAGATTTCACCGGGAATACATGTTTTGGGGTCCCCTGAGTCCGAAGAAAACATTTTAGAAAAAGGTCTGTGTGTGTATGTGTGTGGACAACACAGCTCAAAAATGAAATAAACGTTAAATACCAAACTTGGTATTTACGTTTAGTATCTTCCAAGTACGTGACACAATGAATTTCAACAAAATCCTCCCACCACAAACTACTGTTAACATGGAAAAATTTTCGAAAATTTTGATTTTCTTAAAAATGGCTGTAATGATTCTGCTTAAAATCCCATATATTAAAGCTATTTACATCCCAAATAAAATGCATATCTTGAATTTTCTGAGAATAGCCTCTAAAGACCTCTTTGTTCTGGATCAATTTTGCCAAGTTTTGCTTAAATGCTAAATCATAAGAGATACACAAAAGCTTACTACACAAAAAATGTAGATCTCGTCAAAACACACAATTTATGTCCTTTATGTTTTTGAATGGGGAAGTGACTATTTCCAAGATATTCCTTTTTATTGGTTTCAGTTGTGAAGTACTTACATTTTTCTCAGACATGAAGCATCTGTTTTCTTTTGTTCTACTCCTGGCCAAGCAAAGAAGAAATTTGCAATGACAATTGCATAATGGTAGCTTTTAAAACATTTGACTATCACTTTAGCCTAGTGCATTCCCTTAGTTCCCTTCTACTTATAATGACCTAAGTAACAAGAACATTCTGCTAATGTTTATCTCGATTAGCATTGTGTAGAAAGAAGTTTTTGTAAGAAGTTTGTAGAGCAGCTAGAGAAAGTCATGTGAGTGTAACACAGATCAGATTTTTTACTATACAATGTGTTTCGAAAGTGTGTACACTTTCTGATATAACTAAAATGAAATGTTTTTCAAAAAACACCCAGACACATAAATCAGTTAATTTAAAAAAAAAAAAAAACCAACAACAACAACAAAACTTTTTCACAGTTATAAACCATTCCTTATATCAATTTTGGAAGTTGTGATGTCATCAGAAACATTAAGTTTTGTGTTCCATGTTAAAGATTTTATTGTGTAAGATTGTACAAGCTATCAAATCTTTTGTGATAACCAGCTAAAGTTTGAAAGTTTATGTATCTTCAATTTCACTTAAAACACTGTTTTGTGTCAATTTCTACAGAAAAATTGCATAAATAACACCAGGAAATTCAACTATTTTAGTAGCCATAGCTTCTACAATCATGCATAATAATAAAATCTTAAGAGATGGTATACAAAAAAATATAAGTAGTCATATAAAAATGTTTCTGATGAAATCACAACTTGTATTACAATGACATTAAGAATGGTTTGTTTCTGTGAAAAAGTAGCTCAAAATATATATATTGTTTGATGCGTCTGAAAATAATTTTAAATACAATAAATACTGTTTAGTTGTGGCAGAAAATATATGAGACTTTTATGTGCAATATATATAAATTCGAACTACACATTATAAACATACCAGATCTTACATATCCAGAGTACATTAAAAATCTTGGAATAAGAGCTAAAAAGACATTATTAGAAATTATTAATAAAATATGGCATGAACAAGAGAATATACTGTCAAACTGGTGCAAAGCACTAGGAGTTCCAATTCTGAAACCAGGAAAACCTACAAATGAAATATAAAGTTATAGACCCATATCATTGACTTCAATTCTGGCAAAAATAGCTGACAAAATGGTTGTCAATAGGTTAATGTACTATCTAGAAACAAACAATGTATTAGAAGATGAACAGGCTGGATTCAGAAAACAATACTCAACTGCTCACGAAGTATCTAGATTAATAAAAGATGTGAAAAGTAAACTAGCTAACATATGTCACTAGCAGCAGTATTTATAGATTTTCAAATAGCATTTGAACTGGTATGGAAGGAGATATTAATTAAAAAAACTAATACAATTGAACAGCCCAAAAATATAATTAGATGTATAAACATTTTCTACAACAAAGATGGACTGCAGTTAAATGGAAGAATTCATTATTCAAATTCACCTAACGTAAAACTGGTGTAGTGTAGGGTGCAGTATCCAGTCCTATACTATTTAATATATATATGCCAAGAGAAAATGGAATAAACATTGCAATGTATGCAGATGACGTAGTTGTATGGACAACTGAAAAAAAAAAAAAAAAAGACAAGAATGAATGTATACTGCAGATTAGAAGAAAAAATTAAAAATGTGTTAATTAATTAATTAATTCGGAAAAATTAAATAATATGTCCATTAATGTTGCAAGCACTAAATATCAAGTCTACACCATGAAACATTTTGATGACAGGGGAAAACCTTTAAACTGGAAATTAATGGAAAACAAATAGAATATGCTGAAAAAATTGTACTAAATAGAAAATTAAAAATGAAAGACCATGTGCAAAATGTCACCCAAAAGGCTACAAAAAGAAGTAACATATTGAAGAGATTAGGGGCAGTTCAATAGAAGTTTTAAATAAAATATATAACAGCTACATAAAACTAGTATTTTAAAATGGATGTGAATTATTAACTGCAACTGAAGACAAAATTAATTTGATTGAGAAATGACAAAATCAGTGTTTAAGATTGGTAACAGGAGCATTGAAAACAGTTAGCGCACTTCTCGCTAGAACAAATAACCCAATGAAAGTCAACATTGAAATACAGGCTGTACAACTATATGTAAAATTAAAAACAAACTCAAATAAACATCAACATCAATGGTTTTAACAACTACCTAGAGAATACAAGCTAAAATCACAGATCACAAATAATCCTTTTTAGAGAAGAATTATAATCACCTAAATTTATCAGAAAAATGCACTCCTCATCCTCCTAGAACTAATCCAATGGATTTTATTCAGATAGTAACAAATAAAGAGCTGACAGAACAACTAAATAAACAGGAAGACTCACCAGAAGTACTTGAATCAATTTTTCTACATAATCAATTCCCTGAAACAGAGTGGCTCAGAATTTACACAGATGGTTCTGCAGGAAAATTGAAAAATAATGTGGGAGGTGGTATATATTGTAAATATTTTTCACATTATTTTACATTGCCTAGATAATCTACAAATTTTGATGGTGAAATGATTACAATACAATGAGCAATAGAACAGATCTACTATAGGGCTGATATAAAAGAAAATAAATTACTTGTTCTCACAGACTCGGTTTCTGCCATTCAAGAAATAGAAAGATATAATAGTCCATATGAGTCTTATAATATTAAGGATGAGAGATCTTATTATAGATTACTCCAAACAAAAATTCAACATACAATACTGCAGTGGATACCAGCACTTGTGGGAGTGATTGGTAATGAGATGCAGACTTTCTGCCCAAAAGGGTGCAGTGCTACACTCAAAACCACTCAAGTCTTATAGATTAGACAAAAAACTAAAAACTATAAAAATTAATATAGAACAAAAATACCAACATAATATTCAAAAGGAAATTTTTAATAAAAATTACTCCAACATAAAAGAAATGGTACAAAAAATAAAAAATGTCCCAAGAAAAGAAGCAGTTGCTCACTTCAGACTAGCCACTATTTTGCAGAACATCTACATAGGTTTGGTTTTGTGAATGACAATGCATGTAGATCTGTAATGCTGACAAAATTTTAAATGGAGAACACTTACTGGAATGTACAGAATTGAGGAAAGCTGTACCAGATGGGAAGATACACAATCTATATTGGTTGGCTAGGGAAAAATTTATGAATCAAAATCCTGCACATTAGAACAACAGCAACAACACACAGGAGACGGTCTCTATCATGCGAGTTGGAAGTTGGTAAATGCTCAGACATTATGACAGATAGAGTGCCAGCAATAACAAGGGAGAAAATACATCTGCAATCCACCTGTCTCATTCTCAAAAAGCATTAGATAAAAAAAGTGGGATTTTCAAATTATTGGTCAAAATTATTATGTTAGGAAATCAAGCTCTTAAGCATGTGCAACTAAACCCATTTATGCTGTACAACCTTAAAAGGTGATTGAGTTCAGGAAAATATCTTAAAAGATATTTTTGCTATTTATAAGGAAATTCCTGAAATCCTTCATTAGATACCGTGGAACAGGAAGAAGAAATTACAAGCCCAGAATTTTTAAAGCAGTTCATTAATGCACATGAGTCTTTAAGGAAGACAAACCAGTATCATATGGTGGAAATGTAAATGGAATTAGAAGCAAGTTAAGCATTTTAGAAACAAGTTAAAGATTTTCAAATAGTCTGTGAAGACAATGAATTAGTACATTTCCCCTGCTGCCTGCAATTAATGGCAGAAAAGAAGCTACAGATTTTCTTGATGACTGAGAAACAAAAACCACACCCCACAACTTGAGTTCTGCGATTTATAAGCTGCATTTCTACTTACCAGGCAAGAAGAGGGACCATGTTTATAAAACTGATACCCAGGGAAAAATAGCCAAACTAAAGACAATATGGACAAAATGACTTCAATACATACACATACATATGTACACATACACATGTGTACATATTTTTTATTTTGAACTACATTAAAAATCACTACAGAAGCCGACTTGCAGATTCATCCTCACCACATATCTTCAGGTGAACAACAGTACTGGTGTTCATTCATTGGTAGATGCAGATGATTAACCACACTACTCCCACTAAATTATCCCTTTTGTTCCCTTCTTTTTGCTATTTGTATAATATTAATTTCAAATTAAATTGACTGAATTTCCAAAATACAATTGTAATAATTTTTGTATATTTTTAATTTTGATCTTTTATACATTTGCTAAATTGTACTGTAAGCAGTTAAAATAATCTAGTTTTCAAACCTTGTTTTCATTCAAATTATGTGTAATATTCCATCACCTTTGTTTTATTTGGAGAACTTAACAAATATTGAGGTTATATTCAAGTGCTGACTGCAATCACATCCTTGAGTCTCCTTACAAATTGGAAATCCCTACACTATACTTTAGGAAATATGCATTTTTCACTCTTGTTCAGCTGTATTGAAATTATTTTAGAAAATTATAGAAGTAATTATTTTCTGGTAGACACTTCAAATATAATGAATGACATTTATAACTCTCAATGCTGTAAAACAAAACACTCCATTGTAATTTTTGGTTTTTTACCAAATTGAGTTATTAAAATCCATTTATGCTAATGCAAATTACTAATTATGCAGCAGATTAGAATTATTTTCTGTTGTGCATGTTTATTTTAAATTAGGGTGCTTTATGTTTATTACATCTTAATATACATAACTTCCAGCATGGCTTTCGGAAAAACAGATTCACCATTACTACTAGCAATCACTTTATTCAAATAATAGAAGAAAAGGCACAAAGTAGCAATAAGGTTAGCATCTTATTTTTTTTTAATTGTACAAATCATTTGCTTCTGCGGACCACAATACCCTTCTAAGAAGCTGGACACACAGAGCTAGAGGCCTCCCTAAAGAGGTACATGCTTAGTTGACAGAAAACAAATGACTAAAATTACATATAAGAATGGTAGGTTTATCCAAAATGTAGAATCCAAAATAGAAATGGTGAAATATGGAGTACCCCAAGACACAGTGTTGGACCCTTATTATTTATATGTGAATGTTATAATATACCCTAACAATACTGCCATTGTTACCTATTCTGCTGATACTACAGCTATTTGCTGGGGAAAAATACAGACGAAAAACTCCTCAGGAATATAAAGAACTCTACATCTTCACTTCTAAATTATTTTGAAACTTTGAACTTGAAATGTAATGCTCAAAAATGGGATTCAGTAAGCCAAATAAAAAATTAAACAATGTCAGTTTGCAGGTTAACATACACAAAATTTTAAGCATTAAAATAGACAACTGTTTAAATTGGACAGAACATATAGACTATTTATGCAGTGTTATTAGCACATCAATATATTTACTGAGGTATTTTCAAAATTATGGGGTGGAAATATGGTGGGGGGGGGGTGCCGCTAAAACTAATATGAATAAACTTCTTATTTTGCAAAAGAAAAGCATTAGATTGATATATAAGATGAAATCACGAGAACTGTGTAGAACTGCCTTTATCAAAAATAAGCTATTAACCATTTATTCTCTGTATGTTTACAGAACTATACTATATATAACAGATAAGCAACCATTAATAAGAAACAATTAAATGCACTACCATTATACAAGAAATAACTGCAACCTCTTTATACACATAAATAAAAGTTTCAGTGAAAGGGATGGTGGTATAAGAGGGGCAATTTTATTCAGTAAAATATTTAGTCAACACCCAAAATATATGATTCAAACATAAGCTGAAAGAATATCTCATTAATTTAGATAACGTAAATAATACATTGTAAGCAGTGGTAAGTACATATGTATATTATTGATGTTATGTAACAAATGACCTGTCCAATGTCAAATGTACAATGTACAAAAGATTTACTGAATCAATAAACTATCATCATCATCATTATTATTATTATTATGCAGAACACCTCAAGTTGAATCATTCTGTGTTAAAGTAGTGACAGATAGATAATGAACGGAATGAAAAAATGTTGCAAGCAGCAGAAAGGATTCAAAATTTTCTCGGGCTTCTAGCCAGGTAAAAACTTGGCTTGACACCAACGTTTCGAAGAAGTGCATCTTCCTCGTCTTCAGTTCACCCTGAAGACGAGGAAGATGCACTTCTTAGAAACGTTGGTGTCAAGCCAAGTTTTTACCTGGCTAGAAGCCCGAGAAGATTTTGAATTAACACGTCGCCAGGAAAGCTTCAGTTCTTATTTTAAGCAGAAAGGATGTTCAAAATTGTTACAAAACAAAAATGGAGAATAGTATGATATTGCATACATTTCTATTTAATGCTACAAAGTAATCACATAAAAGAATTACACAGAATGATAATGTTTAATATGTCATCAATTAAATGTGCTTGCAATCTACAGTCATTTACATATATTAAGGGAGCTCTAGAAATAGTGAATGATTTATATGCCTATGTAGGGTTGGAGAGGGGGATGTGAATATTTGTTTGGAGCCTGATGGACCCAGATAATAAAATATTATAGCATAAGATGTCATTTTATCATGCTTTATATAATTTGTATACTATTCTTATGTACTATTTATGTTACTATCTTCACCTTACTGAGCAAATGATGTGGGACCTTGGGAATTCTACACAAATGGATGCTGTGGCTGGACTCTTTAATGAGAGCCCAGAATGTATATATAGGATCACGAACACACTCTTCTCATGTTGGCTTATTCTAATCGTAAGTTTGCATAACTCGTGATTTGACATTATTTTTCAAACAAACAAACATACAAAAGAAGTCACTTTTAATTGGTTCCTTAATTATTAGTTAAGAAAGTTCAAAAAATGGTTAATTTTTGCTTCTATTTACACAGTAACTTATGAACTATTGGCTATAAGTTATTTGCATTTCATAGCTACAATATGCTTATTTATGTGGACAGTCAACTGAAAATCTGAAGTTTAGAACCAAACTTGTGATTTTTTGTTTTTATTACTAAAACATTCTTTGTTATTTTCTTTATTTAAAGTGGTACAATTCCAATGTATCCCATTAAGCTTTATTTTCTTTGTTTCTGAAAACATTTTTCTTTGCATGAAAAGTACTTTGCAAAGGGATTTTTCCATGCTATTATGAACTTCAGAATATAAGCTCTTATAACATTTGTTTTATAATTTGGTTTGGATGTTGATTAGAATTAGTTGATCATTTATGTGGTAGTAAATATGAAACACATAATTTGAAAAAATTAAAATTGCAGATAGAGGAATTCCTGCTTGATTTGCTTTACTTATAAAGCAAAATCCAGACCAAAATTTATTTGCAATATTTTAATAAATGTTTAGCAAATATTATACATGAAACATATAAACTATTCCACAAGAAGCATGTATATCAAGCAATTACATTTTTAAACAAAACTGAATACAGTAGAAACTAATTAGAATAAATGGCTGAAATTTTGCAGACAGACTACAATTAACAGTAATAAAGACACAAAATTTGAAAGATCTATCTTTACATATATGGAATTCAGGATTTTGACTTGACTGTTCCCTTTATACAAGCTATTTAGAGTTGCAAAGATCTCTAACAAGAATGTCAATGTGTTATAAAGTTTGGAAAGTAGTTTACAATACAAAAAAATTATCTACCTTTAGTGGTTTGATGAGGTAAACCAGAATTTCCTCTGAAAAGCAGCTATTTTTATAAAAGCAGAAGGGAGGAAAAATCAGGTAGCTAAATTTATAACACTTATAATACTTACATTATTTTAATATTACAAACATTATTTTCTGCTTAGGTATGAAAATACTTTGTATTTAAAATAAAAGCGGTACAAAGATCCCTCAATAATTCCTCAAAAAGCAATAAATGTAAAAATTGTTCTCTGAATCAAGGCACCTTAAAGTATCAAATATGAGCAATTCATATATCACAATTCAATTCATTCCTTTTACTTTTCAATGATAAGCAACGAAAACACATTGAAGTGTTTTTCATATTGCATGTTTTGTTTCCAATATGAATTTTATGAAGTTCTTGTTTGACTAGGAATCTTATACTTATCTTAAAGTTACAAAGTCAATTATTCATTCAAAAAATAAATTTCTGTGTTACAATTCTTGAATACACACAATAAAACTGACAGCTAATATGCTGTGTTCAAAGAGAGAGACTTTCATCAGTATATACATACTTATTTTTAATGAATATTTTGCACTTGAATGCTTTCAATGGAAAAGCTTGATTAGTCTTAATTTAATTATACAGAAACATGAGTTAGTTGAATATAAGCAAGTAATTTCTTTTTCTTTTGGGGGGGGGGGGGGGTTTAAATGTTTTTGTTGAAAAAGTACTTACTTATTTAGTTTTAGTCAATTATTGAATAGGGATGAGTGGATGTATTGTAATAATAATGTAATGTAACATTTACATTTCAGATACTGAAGTAACGGAGAAATAACTGGTTACCCATTAATGGTTACAACGTAACGAATACAAGTAACTAGTTACTTAATAACATTGCCAAAGTAATGAAGACATAACTATTATGCTGTCAAGAGTTACCGAGTCAATCACTGCATGTGCATTGGCATTGCTTATCAGAACTAGTTACCTCAATTCGTTACGCAGTATTAATCTGCTCTGCAAGAAATCCTTTATATACCATCTGAGAGCAAATTGACTACTAATTAATTACCCATTTTGCCACATATACTAACTGAGATTATCTGCATATTTTGTGATGTTAGACAATAATGTGTGTTTGGGTGAAAATATTTTTCTTCTGTAGCATCATCACCTCTTAAAATGTCATTACCATGTCCTACAAGAATATTTAAATTACCTAGTATATACTTAGGCCATGTTTATGTTGGCATTATAATGTATTTTCCTGCTATATTTGGCTGTTTATGTGTAGGTTTCTATATAGCTCAATTCACCTGTACTGACTGAATATATGCAGGATTGTAGAAGCAAGTGTGAATGAATTATGAACCACTGTGGACAAGTGTGCTGTCAGAAGGTTCTTGGACATTGGAACTGGGCATTGTTACATCTGAGTGAGTTTGTGACACCTGCAGCAGTTTGCACATCTGACGGCTTCTACAAATTTCCTGCCATGTGATCGACAGGTATAACAATCACAGCTGCAATGCCAGAAGAACTTGCTGTGGGCACAGTGTTCACTAATGCAGCTGTAACTATGGATGCCAACAATCAGTTATAATTTATGAAGTAAGCAGTTTACACATACTTAGCGATTATGGCCTCAGGGCATAGTTACAATAAAAAAGGGAAATGAAGATATACTGAGGAAAATAAGCATTTTGATTTGATGAAAAGAATACTCCATTACAGAATCTTTTGCAGGATCATTTAGAAATGTTGGAGGAACTAGGGTAAAAGTAACAGTGGCAAACATACTCTAGACATTCTCGAGCTTCAAGCCAGCTAAGATGATGTTGGAATCATCAGGATGCGATGACTTGATTATTTTTTTTTACCTTGGAGGGAAAAACACATTATTGCATTTGACCCCAGCCAAAGTGCAACAGGGGGCTATTAGGGCCTCTGCTTGGATACAGTATACCCACTAAAAATCCTCCACGTGATAAACTGTGCAATGCTGTGTGTTCATGCTCTACAGCCTGGTGCAGTCCTCCATATTACAACATGAAAGGCAGGATGCTACCACACATTGTGCAGGAGCAGGTGAAGGTATACTTTTAAGCTACAGCAGTGAAACTTGAATATGGGCCTAGGGGAATTAAAGGTGGCATTGGAAGGAATAAAGGAAAAGTTGTGTAGGGTGGTTCAGTCCTATGAAGTCAGCAGTGGCATCTGATTCAGGTGCTCCTGAACGATTACACTTGCGTTACCTTGGCAGGCTTCCTTCATGAGACAGGGGCATCCTGTTGCATCATAGAAGTATGTAGTATGTTAAAGTACTCCACAAGAGCTTGTAGAGTCACATTTTTGGACTCTAATGGTGATGTGAAGTGAAGTCAGTAATAGCTTGGTGGTGAGATGAAGTGCTGGCTGCAAATGGTCAGTATATATTCTGCCTGCCACAGAGGTTAGCGCAATTTTAATTTGACTACTCTGGCTGCCGCTTAGATTGTCTGTTATTGTGTTTTCTGAGCCAGTCAATTTAAATTTTGATAGTTAGTTTCCATCAACATGAACTGTAGACCAGAGTTGCAGTTTAGCATGTATCAGAATAGGTGAGATTTCTGCAAGGTCCATCCCAGAAGAAAATCCCCACATTTTTTATTACGTCCACGCTAGCCACTGCAGCAGACATTGAATATACAGGCCAATTTCACCTATCAAGTCATTCAGCATTCTGATGATGAGAGAGATGCAGGTTCCCGAAATGCTGATATCTCAACATCACCTTACCTGGCTTGAAGCCCGACTAAAAGTAGTTTTGGTATATCAAGGATAGGAAGGATATAGTAATTTTAAGCCTCATGAGACCGGGGAAAACTCTTCAGAGGCTTAAACCCTGAAGGTGATGTCAATTTTCTGTAAAAGAAAAATTAGCTGTAAATCAGCAATAACTAGGAGTAGCTAGTTTTTTTAAGTGATATTTTTCCAAAATTTGCTGGATACTATAAGTTTGACTGACATATTCATCCAAAACTTCATACATAGGAATTCTATCAAGTAATGCTTGCAAAATATACAAATTTTTTATGTTTCGAATGAAACTAAATCATTAATGTGAAATATTTGTTTTTCTGAAGTAAAATTTAACTTTTGCACACTGTGTTCTGTAATGATGTCTGCTAGTGCTGAGGATCAACCACTCATTGTGAGTGCTTCAGAAATGTGGCATTGTCCTTAAGAGACAAATGGAATTATGTAGAAAGGAATGATTGACGCTTAATGCAAAAGATGAAAAAAATCAAAGTAGTACATATGGAAGCTTCATTTCTTTATGGTACAGTGGTTCATTTGCTATATAATAATTTATTATGTGACCAACTTCGGTGTTCTCATCTTCCATTCAGAAGTTAATCACACAGAATTAACTGGGTTTCTCTATTCTGCAACTTAGTGCAGCAATAAACGTGTGTGTGTGTGTGTGCGTGTGGGTGTGGGTGGGGGTGTGTGGGGGTGGGGGTGTGTGGGGGTGGGGGTGTGTGGGGGGTGTGGGTGTGGGTGTGGGCGTGGGCGTGTGCGTGTGGGTGTGGGTGTGTGTGTGTGTGTGTGTGTGTGGGTGTGTGTGTGTGTGTGTGTGTGCGTGCGTGTATTTTTGTTTTTTTAGCTGCTTTGTTCTGCCAAAGACTAATTATACGTGTTCCCTGCTCAATTTGTGCCGTTTTATACATAAATCCAAAACATCACTGTGCTTTAATGATGATTACATTTATACAGCTTCATTTTTATTTGGAGTCCATTTTCTATGGTCTGGCCAAAAAAGAATTGTGGCATAATGACAAGTTTTTTTTATTTTTATTTGAAATAACATTGAAATGAACAATGCTTTTGTCCCAAAATTTAAGGTGTTTGTTTATTCACCATAAACTATGAGACCCAGTAATGGAGTTTTTCAAAATTACAGTAACTTTCAGTGCTGACTCATAACAAGTTTACACTTTTATTCAACTAACCCATTGTTGTACACAACTTGTTGAAAATTATAAATTTATAGATGCAGGATCATATATTATACAAAAAGATAACAAAAAACCAATTCATTTACTATTCTTAAAATACAAATGTATCACATCAGTTGACAATAAACATTATAAATCTAAACTCTTCATACAGTCTGCAAGCACCTTGAATAAGCTTTACTTTTAATCCTTTAAAGGAAACAGTATAGGAATATATATTGTGCCAACAATTTTATGAAAGAGTGTTCTGGGACAGTAATATGTTTTTTGAGTTGTCTTTGTAACAGTTTAAGTATCACTTACATATTGCTTTGTCAGACCAGTTTCGAAACCATGTGGGCTTCATTGTCAATGGTTGCCAACTGAATTTCTACAGGACGTTCTATGTTGAGGTGTGTTGTTACCTGGTGACTGATTGATGAACTTCCACAATGTGTTTTGTGGCTTTTTCCAGACCAGTTTCAAAGCCATGTGGGCTTCATTTTTGAATTTCTACAGGAGGGTCTATGTTGCTCCACAAAACACATTGTGCAAGTTCATCAATCAGTCACCAGGGGCCAACACACCTCAACATAGAACCTCCTGTAGAAATTCAGTTGGCAACCATCGACAATGAAGCCCATGTGGCTTCAAAACCAGTCTGGCAAAACAATACGCAAGTGATATTTAAAGTGTTACAAATCCAACTCAAAAATATTCTATATATATATATTTTGTTTGTTTGTTTTGTATATATTCAGAAGTGCATGTCATCATAGTATTTTATTTTATTCAAAGTTATGAGAGCATTTTTTTCTAAATATAATGTAATTCTTATCATACAAGTGAAGCTAGAAAATACTCCATGTGATAGCTAATTCAAGGCATTAATAAGTTTCTATCAATTACAGTATTTTTATAATATAATACAATCAATACAATATCTTAATATGAAATAAAGAGAATGAGAATTATTCTTTAATTTAAAATATGTTATTAAATCTGATACATGGTGCTACTTTTTAAGCATCCTTGATTACTGTAATTGGAAATGAGATCCTTGGAATGATTGCAATGCATTCATGTTAACTTTTCTTTGCTAATTCATTAGTTTATCAACTGTGGTAATTGCAATTAATATGTCATCGCTTGAATGTTTTTATAATTAGTGTGGAATATTGCTGCTAGGAGCAAAGCTGGAATGAAGCACTTGGTGTTTTAAAGAAATGTGACACTGCTTGCACTAAAACCACCCCAAATATAAAGGCACCTAAAATGATGAACAGCACCGCTGCTGACATTAAGAACTTGTCCTTGTTCAGAATAACCATTGGATCCTTGTGAAGTATAGACTGCATCAAACATAACCCTAAAATTAGAAAAGTATAAATGTAATGCAACATTTAAATACATTTTAATAAAGAATTCTGTATGCTAGGTGACTTTAGGGGGCAATTCTTTGTGAAATAGCAAACAAACTGCTATGATTCTCAACATCCCATTCTTTACTGGGCATGAAAGATGGTTTCATTTTGCTCAGAGGCCTCTTTATCATGTTTTAAATTCTTTAGTGTGTCATAAATTTATGACATGGGACCATCAGATTTACTTCCCTTCTGAAGGAAGTCATACTATGGATTTTTATGCCTAAAAAAATTCTATTGCCTTTCACTGGGCTTGAACCCAGAACCTTGGAGGCTAATATATTACCTCTAGACCAGTGATGACCAATTAGTAATTCACTGAGGGCCAGAATATGATAAGGAGCTTAATTAAGGGCCAGGAAAATTAATAGTATAACTATATCTTTGTGTCGCATCCTTGGAAGATACTAAACTTAAATACCAAGTTTGGTATTTAACCGCCTTTTCGTTTTTGAGCTATGCTGTCCACACACACACACAGACCTGTTTCTGAAAATGTTTTTTTTTGGATTCAGGGGGGTCTAAAAATGTATTTCCGGTGAAATCTCGACATCAAATTTTTGAGTGGAATACAATACTTCTCTATCCTTATGTACATTGTACATACGGGTCTAGAGAAAGTAAAAATCACAATTTACCAAACAAATTACTATTTTAATTATACAAGCTGTCCTTTCTATATTTATATTCAATAGAACAGTTATGGAGACTTATTTCCACCATCCAACTATTCTCACTCTCCCTCCTTTACCTTATTAGATGATGTTTCCTGGCTGGATGTAGTGTACAATGAGATCATGTTCATATGGGAGACATCAAAATTTAATAAACAATTCACAACTGATCCTTTCATCTTTTTCTAGGATCTCTTTCTTTCTGTGTATTTCTAAATACAAATACTTTTACCGGTCATCTCCTTAGTGCAGTGGTAGCACAGCTGCTTACCAAGCAGGAGACCTGGGTTCGGTTCCCAGTACTGGTGTGAGGATTTTTCCCCCACTGGAGACCTGGTCCAGGGTGTACTCAGCCTCGTGAGGACCCCTGGGGGGACAATTGAGGAGCTACTTGATGGAGAAGTAGCAGCTCCAGGTCATGAGGACCGCATTAACCGGCCGGGAGGGATTGAGGTGCTGACCACATCTCACCCTCCAATATTGCACCCCATCCATGACGTCTGTTATGGACCGAGATGGGGGTTGCAATGGCCGGGCGGTAGGCCAAGGTTACTTGTGAGCTGTCATGCCATGGAGTTCTAAATATTTTTCCCAAATGGAGACTTCAACCAGTTTTCTAATCAAATTTAAAAATTTGGCATTTGGCTCAAATGACCATCTATGGGCCAAAAATGCTAAGCTACTGATTTATCATTTTGCTTAAATTTTCACGTGATCTTAATATTTTGTGTCCATGTTCCTCTTTGTCTTCCTTTGAATACTTTCCCCTTAAATTTACAAATGCCTCAGGCTTTTTCCATTAGAATTTCATCCTTGTGTTGGTCTTGAGTATGTTTTCAGACAATGTTTCAGGTTATGTTTATTGTTGTGCCATACCCACCATACTCACTGGATTATGCTCCATCTGATTATACTATGTTCAATAACATGAAGGATGCACTGCAGGGTAAAAGGTTTGGCAACAATGGTTTCACGATGCAATAATGATGTTGCCAGGAAGGTGACAGTGATCCACTAACTTTGGAAGGGAGCACATTGAGTGATCCCATGTACATTGTATCATGTTCATTAATAAAATCCAAAAAGCTATAATTCTAAATTTATTGTATTTATTCTTGCACTAAACTAAAAAAATTAAAAGTCAAGCTATTATTGCTCAGCACATCAGTGCAGTTTTGAAAAATATGGTTGCATTTCAACGAACATGGCCTAATGTAACACAAAATTATATTCTGTACACATTATGAATAAATTGTGTTCTTAATAACTGTATAATCAAGTAATTTATAACTGCGTAATTTACATATTTAAGTTCATTAATTACTAAGCAATTATACCTTTTGGATAAAATTTCCATTTCTGAACCACATGAACTCTGCTTCCTTAATCTGCTGCAAATACCATTTTAGTATAATATAAACCAAATAAACCATAAAACCTACTATAAGACTAATCCAATGAGAAACCTTTTCATTGCTGTGACTACAGCTCAACGTGTTTATAAAACTTACAAATGTCAAATCAAATGCAAACTGCAAAATGAAAACATTTGGTTGTTAGATTGACCTTTTACTAAGACATGTTTAATTTGTTTTATTCATCACTATGGCCACACTAAATGCTTTTCACGAACATCTCCAAGTTAAACTAGTTTTAAGAGACAAGCACTGTTTTGTTTGTTTTTTTCTTAGTAAGTAGTTCCTTTCTTTTCCCTGTTTCAATAATTCTTATCTAACATAATATGAGAGAGAGAGAGAGAAGAGAGAGAAGAGAGAGAGAGAGAGAGAGAGAGAGAGAGAGAGAGAGAGAGAGAGAGAGAGAGAGAGAGAGAGAGAGAGAGAGAGAGAGGGGGTGGAATGTCAAAATTCTTTTAATGATGCACTTTCTTCTCTTCAGTTTATTGTTATCTTAAAAGTGTAAACATTACAAACAAACATACATTGCAATTTTGTTACATACTGTTTATGAGTTTAATTTACTGCAGCATTATGGTTTTACAGTCACCAATACACTGGTGAGGTGAAAGATATACATAAAAAGGATGCAATAAGGAATCTAAAATAAAGTTTAATTCATATTTTATTCAGTGTTATACTTCATATTATCTATTCAAAACAAAATCAAAAGACAATTAATTACCTGGATAAACAAATATGAAGATTGCTGCCAAACTTCCAAGTATATCTATAACACTGCCAATATCTGGACTGACAACTGCTAGGATTAGAGTGAGAACAAACCATACTGTTGCAATGGTGACACGTCGTCTCCACTCAAATAAGGCAATATCACTCTCATTGGTTGCATAAATCCAAAGGTTACTAACAGCTTCTCTAGAGAAAGAAAGAGAAAATGTTGCATCACATTTGATAGTATGATTGATAGGAGCTGTACATACATGTTTAGACAAGAGGAGAAAGTGGTTTTTCAATTCATTTCACAATACAAAAAATATGTCATTTTAGTCGTATTTGCAAAATTAGTTTTATACACTGAACGGTTGGTCTGGAAGGGAGGCAAAAAATGAGGCTACAAGAAATACACAATATCCCTCATCATCCAGCTCAATTTGTCATGTAATAGATGATACTGCTATTGAGGAGGTATTAAATAGACTTTATTTGGAACAGTAGAGAGAGAGAGAGAGAGAGAGAGAGAGAGAGAGAGAGAGAGAGAGAGAGAGAGACAGAGAGCGAGGGAGGGAGAGAGTGTGTGTGTGTGTGTGGGTGTGTGGGTGTGGGTGTGGGTGTGTGGGTGTGGGTGTGGGGGCAGGCGGGGGGGGGGGGGCGGGCATATGTGTAAGCAGATATGTGAGTTGAGTTCATAAGAATTGAGCCAAAGTTTGCATTGCTGATCTATCAAGGGTGAAAATTGTCTGCTACCACCAATCCTCTTCCTGTGCTAAATACCCAACTCTATTATATACAAAGCTTTGTTGGTTACTTCGTCTCCTTTGTTTGCAGGTAAATTTCAGGATTATTAATGACGTTAGGTTACATTTGCTTAAGGTTGTACTTGTCCAATAACCATGCATTTTGTTTGGATACACTTAAAAATTATAACACAATATACTTAAATAATTAAAACTCTCAGGACACTATAAAGAAAGAAAAGACACTGAGAAAGCTCCAGGCAAAAGCACATGTAATGATTTCTTGTGAATGCAGCTGTGACTTTGATATTTGCAAATTTGGCATTCCTTGTTGCTATTTACAGAAGAAATCTCAACTCTTATATATTAAGATTAGTGTCAAACTTTATAACAAATAACCAAATGACCTGAAATGTAGTCTAAAATTTAAAACACTTTAAGAAAATCCTTAATTGAAAATTGTTTTTATGACAAATGAATACCCACATTTTCTATAGATCTATTATTATAAAGATTTCTATATGTTCTGTATGACAAAGCTTATTATAAACTGTATTTGTTTAATGACTAATAAAAAAATTGTTTATTTATAAACATTTTCTTATTAGCTTCCAATTCTTTAAATCATTAATGATCTGAGGCTTTAAATTACAAAATTGACAACAAAAAAGGAAAAGTGGGTTAGAAAAGAAGTAGATGATAAAGATCTATTTACTTACCTTCCACAAAATAGCAGTATGGGATATGTAGTATAAGTTTTTATAGCAATGGCAACTATTCCTATTAGCACAAGAGCATTAGAACCATTATATGATTCTAGAATGTCACTGGTTACAAAAGAACCAAATGTAAGATATCCATATGTTCCGGCCAATGAATATGCTACTACACATGCTCCAACAGCTGTCGAAGAACATACTGTGAAGTTGTAAAGATTCCGCTCACGGAGGCAGGCATATATTGGAATCACACTCACATGACACTGAAAAACAAATAATGATTTACATGGCTTTCTCTGCCCATTACACATACTTTATATTATCTCTTCTACAAACAATTTTTATATAAGTCAACATCTAAAAGAGTAAATATCTAAATGCAGATCCATTACTATTTCTGATTCCTCTAGTTGCATAAAGTCCTTTATTAATGATGCAGATTAAAGCTATTGGTTGTTCTTTATTAATTTCTACCAGCTTTTTCTGTTTTTTGTAGTTTTGGCTATTGTTTTTGAGACAATAGCCAGTTTTGATTTGCATAAAAACAAATTACAGATGATTTGAGGTTAGGACAAACATAAGCTAGAATTTTTTTAGTTTCATATTTTCAGCTTGAGCTCTAGCTTAGCCTCCAAAGTAAGAGAAACCTACTCACAACCATTATCTTCATTCTCAGGTTGATCTGCGCCACAACATGCCCACGAGACCAGTGCACTGTGTGCAATATCCCATGCTAATAATAAAAATTTCAGGAATTTATTCTTAAATGGTATAATATTCTATACAAATACCTAAAGGCAAACAATTTAACAAATGCTGCGTTATGCTGTTAAACAGAGCTACATGTCCCAATATGAAATTTGTATGAGTCACTTGATATCCAGAATATTGTTTACTTAGTTGCTACTTAGAATCAGGGGGATGGTTGTTGTGAATTTCTTCTTGCATCTTCGTCGAGTTATGTAAAGCATAAAGTTGGTAAACCATTGACTGGTATTGTTGAATGTATATTAGGAGAAATATACAATGCTTCCCATAAAAGTGGCAAAATTATCTTCTGAGTTCACTGGTGTTTCAGCTACACTATAACCAGCACTCGCAAAGAAAAAGGTGAAATGGAAAAGTGGGTACACCTGGGATAAAAAGAAAGCAAGTTAAATGTGATGCAAGAGTGTGACGATTTTGTGTAGAAAGCAATTCACCTAACACTACCCAATTTCCTTTTTAAAATGAGCTGCGAACAATTGATAAAGTGCTACAGCAAGTTAATGCTAATTTCAGAATAACCACATTTTATAAATTTTTGTGTGAAATTGAGTTCAAATTTGTCACAATTGGCCAAAATGTATGCTATCCTACACATTACTTTCTTTTCACTTGTTTCTTTTAGAATTAAATGTGCACTCATTTATTTTATTGTAACTACCAATAGTGTCATCTTTAATCAATTACAGAATATGGCAGTTGCTGTTTAAGTTGTTGAAATAAGGGCTCAATGCATTATATGCAGTGTGTACACACCACATGATCTTGAAAGCGTGATATTTCTGGTGCAATGGTGGAAGGCTAGATTATAATGATGCACTGGTTGTGTGGGTTTTGTTTTGATGTGGATGAACTTTAAAGTGAATAGATAGCAGCGTATCTTATGAGAAGTGAAATTTTTATTGTGTTCCTCCATTAAATCACTACTAGCACACCTCATTTGAAGCTATGCATGAAGCGTAGTAAATCTCAAGCTTTTACAATTATCTACGCTGGTAATAAAAATATATCATACTGTTGAAAACAGTTTATTACTGACCAATAAATTAAACATTCATACCCTATGTTGAAATTATAAAGACAAAAGGGAAGCGAGTGAATTGCTCACCAATTGAAGGGAACTGTTTTGATGCTTTTCTTAAAGAGCTTCTCGATATTTTCTGTAATTACTTACAGCCACATAAATGTTTTTAAAATTATTTTAATTATCAATTATGAATATTCTCTTCTGCATTACAAATAGGATTTCTGCTTAAGTAATACATTTGGTATTTTATACACTCTTTTGGATTCGTTTATCATTGGCTCCAGTGCTTCATTGACTGCACATTCTAGTTTTAGTATGCTTTCGATACCTTAGACTGCCCCCATCTTTGGTGTTAATAGGAGCCATTAATGGAGACATTGTATAAACAATTTTCTCTCTCTCTCTCTGTCTGTGTCTGCATCTGCGTGTGTGCATGCACGTGTGCGTGTGTGTGTGTGTGTAATTTATTTTCCCCCAAACTATAAGATAATTAATAGATTGTTTCTTTCAATGCAAACTTTATATTTTTTAAATTAATTGTCAGATTTCTTATTGAACTCAAAACACCTGCTTATAAAAATAAGCGTGATGATTTAAGGCATAAAGTTTACTGCATAGCTTTAGTCTGCATATTTGAAGTAAAATATTTTTAAAATTTCACTTCAATTAACTTGAAAATTGCATAATCAGGAGCATTTTAAATGTAAAAGAATATTGAAAATATTACAAACGAGAAAGAAATGTGTTAATCCATACATATTGACTGAGCAGATACCCCTTTCCACAGTTCAAACTGCATCAGCTGTTGCCTATTGACATCACACAGTTATAGCAAAAACAAGATTATCTACTATTGTCAGAGTGATGTAAATTGAAATTTTACTGCAACCTGGGAGAGAGAAGCAAGTCAGTCAGCTGGAGAACTCATTGAAGGACAGACCATTTTCAAAAAGCTCAGTGAAGCTTTACTGTGTAGCTGCCAAGGGTAGGCAAGAGAGGAGTTTCTTTCGGCTCAGACAAAATTTGGGGTTATACCTGTTTGGTGAGTCTAAATTGTTATTATTGTGAAAACCAACTTTTTACAACTAGGTGTTTACTTTCTTATGAAATTTTGTTCAAATTGTGTTTCTTGACTCTAACTTATGAGTTGGATTTACAAACTGTAACTTAAAACGTAACAAATGTAACTTTCTAACTAAAAGTGTCAAATTCAAGTCAGATATGTATTGAATGACTGTTTATTAAAAGAAGTTATTCTAATAAATGTGGTGATGAATACTCTGGCAGTATTTTTGGTGGAAAATTTTGCTTATGCCTTTTTACTTTCTCTATATGTACTATGTACATACTGTATAGAGAAGGTATTACACTCCACCCAAAAATTTGATACCGAGATTCCGTGTGTGTGTGTGCGCGTGTGGGTGTGGGGGTGGGGTGGGGGTGGGGTGTGTGTGTGTCATGAAGATTTTGAGAAAAATCCCCCCACCCCAAACTATCCTTTACATGGACATTTTTGATTTTCTTAAAAATGGCACTAACGATTTTGATTAAAATACTGTATAATAAAGATATATACCTAACAAATAGAATGTATATCTTGGATTTTCTGGGAATAGCCTCTGCAGACTACTTTATTCTGGATGAATTTTATGGAATTCTGCATAACTGCTAAACGGTAAGAGATGGACAAAAACTTACCACACAAAAAATATAGAGCACGTTAAAACCCACAATTTATGTTATATACATTTTTTTCGTGGAATTGGTAATTTTTGTAATACTCCTTGTTTTTGGTTTTACTTTTAAAAAACATACTTTTCTCATACAGGAATTTGTCAACTCCTGTCCATACAAACAAAGGAACTTCAGTCACATAGCAACCATCTTTTGACTACCACTTTAACCTATGGTACTCCCTTATTTTGCTCCTACTTACAAGGAAGCAAGTAATAAGACTATTTCTTCTAATTTTTTCTCAATTAGCATGAAGTAAATAGAGGCATAAGTTTTTTAACAATAATTTGTTGCAGAGACGTAGAGAAAGTCATGTGAATGGAATACATCAGATTTTTAT
Source organism: Hymenopus coronatus (assembly GCA_030762935.1). NCBI lineage: Eukaryota > Metazoa > Arthropoda > Insecta > Mantodea > Hymenopodidae > Hymenopus > Hymenopus coronatus. Next base: position 18,061,203 of record CM060886.1, on the reverse strand, counting down.
TTAAAGATTCTCTCTGGGATTTTTTGTACATTATGTTTGCCTAGAATTACTATAGTACATGACTGATATGAAGCTTTATTTTTTTTCCATAAAATGGTTTGCATTTTTACTTAAGATAGCTGCATTTAGAAATTATTTAAAAAATATCACATAACTTGACAGAAAAAGAAAAAAAAAACTATATATACATATATATCAACAGCAACTTCCTGATGTTGAGCTGAAACATAAGTTCTTGTACTTTTTCATATACAATACATGATTGCTTAAATAATAAATAAAATTGGTCAAATGCGTGATTGCAAATATGTCACCACTCTTTTATCGTTTTATTCTGTAACTAGAATAGCGAGGTAGAACTACAAAATATGAATTATCCATGTTTTAATTATTTGTTACTAAAACGAATTTTTTAGCCACAAAATGATATTAAAGAATTGGATTCTAGAATGTCTACTGGAGTAAAGTCAAGGGCATATGCTTGACAACCATGCAACATTAAGTGTGGGTATAGAGCAGGTCAGGAATGTTGACAGTAAAACTATTTGCCTTGATACCTTACACAACAGCTGGTTATGTCAGTGCTTCAGATGTATTAAATGCATTCAGAATAATGTTAGCCTTTGCAAATCAAGAGTATCTTTTTTCTTATGGCAAAGCCCAATCCTTTAGGTTAACATTTTTCGGGGATAATTTAAGAGAAGCTGGTCCCCATGTCCGCGCTCACTAAAGTGCCTTGCTTTGGTGCTTTGTGGCGCAGGGGATCGTGGGTTCGAGTCCCACCTTAGGCATGGGTGCTTGTGTGTTTGTAAATATGTGTACGTGTGTGTAATTAGAAACAAAAAGCAAAAGGTAATCAAAGGAAATGTTGGGAAAATGAAAATAAAGGGGAAAAAAGTAGGAAAGAGAAAAAAGGGAAAACAGCGCTGGAGTCCTGACAAAACTCCAGAACTGTGTATAAAAAAATAAATAAATAAAATAATAATAATAATAATAATAATAATAATAATAATAATAATAATAATAATAATAATAATAATAATAATAATAATAAAGTGGTAAAATGTACATGATGAGGTTGCTACCATTGATTATCTTCACACACATATGTTTGAACCAGACCTAAGAGATTGGGCAGGATGCAGAATCACTAACGAGGGTAGGGCAAAATTGGCTAAGAAGATGCAATGTCTATATAGATTCTAATGGAACACATTTTGAGCATCTACTTGTACATGAACATATACTGCTGATGATGCAGTCGTTGATCATTAATACATTTTCTGTTTAACAAAGATGTGGCTTTGATTTAATTATCCATGATACACCTGAATGAGGTATATCTAGAATTCAAATTTGAATTTGCCTTACCTTTCATCATTAATCTTAAATCTGATGTGTAGCCTCTTATACAGCTTTTAGTTCATGTCTTGTGAATATGATCGGATACATAACTTGAAAGAAAACTACTCCACCCCTCATTACTGGCAGTAGCTGATAATAAACACACAGACACGTGGTGAACCAGATTTCAAGCACAAACCAAAACAAAACAATGTCCTGGCCACAAACCAAAATAAAACGAAACAATTAGCTCTTAAGTCCTACTCTGTTGCCAGATTGTGCAAATGAAGAATTTAATAATGTTCAATTTATCTCTGTTACTTTTCAAGATACATGAAGTTGTTATTGCACTTTATTATTTGTCATATTTGGATCTCTCAGCACGCAAAATCTGCACACCAATACCCCTAACACCATGTGTATGTATATATATATATATATATATATATATATATATATATATATATATATATAGTTTTTGTTTTAAAGTGAGAAAGCTTGGGAAATGCATGTGCTGCCATAACCTTGGGGAAGGGTTCTTTAAATCACAGGAAAACACATTCAATTTCATTCATTTACAAAAATTTGAGCAAGAAAAAATGCCTATAGAAATGCATTGTTAAGTTAAAATGCTAGATATTGTATTTTGCACCTTATTTTTTCTAATCACCCTTACAATCCCACTTAGAAATCATACAGTCTGCAGGATGAGTAGCTCCTGCATCAACTAGTGCAGTGACAACACAGACGGTATTGAGCAGACTTTCCCTGCTTTCCAGGCTAAGGTTCTAGCAGCCATTTTGTGTCAGAGTTGCTTAGAATGATCTCCACAGTAAAGAGTCTAATGTGCATAATATAAATCTATGCCGTGCTTGGAACGAGAACATTAAAATTATTCAAGTCTTCTTTTCCATTCCCAGGACCTGGGTAAGCTTCCTGTCAGTTGTGAACCATTAAAATACATGCATTTTAGTTTTGTCTTTCTCCTTTAACTTACATTCTCTCAGTTGTTGTGGGCTAGCCTTAACTGTCTTTCAAGAACAATCTAGTGTCACCAGCTGAGGCAATAAAGAAGTACCTTTTTTATTTTTCCAAATCAGATATAGGCTGTTATGGTTGCATACATTTTTGTCCCACATAGTTCAAAAGACATAAATAGAAGATAGCTATAGAAAAGTGGACTAAGCTATTTATGTATAAGATAATGACCTTGATATGTGCTTTACATCAATCTTGCATTATAATACACGACATTACTAACAGTTTACATTCGAATAATAGCTGAACATTTCCTGGGAACACCAAAACTTCAAAGCAACATTTGACTTCATGTTAGCTTTATTAGTGTTTCCAAGTTTGCAGTTGTGTAACTGCATCTGAAGTTTCTAGAATACCAGCAGGCTATGAAATTGAATTCTAAATTTAGTGATTCTTTAATAGTATGAGATATTACTGTATTTATCTGAATACAAGATTATGTTTTTTTCTAAAATATTAATGTTCAGATCTTGGAGTTGTCTTGCAATCACAATGTTTTCCAAATACTATGCAGAAACTTTGTGGGTAGAGCAGTGGCGAAGCCTGGGGGAAATGGTATAAATTACTGCAACACATGCAGCATATTTTGTGCACTTAATTTTGCTCCAAAAATTAGCGTTAATGGGCCTATGAGCATTCTGATTGGAAAAAAGGTTACTCTCCGAGACTAAAATAAAATAAGAGGACTTCCTTTCATATCGGTAGCTGCATGTAATGTTGTATTGGAAGCCAATGGTCAAGCAGAAAGTGTATTTCCTTATCTCCTGCCATACATATATACTGGTACATTTTGGTTACCCTTCTACCTCTGTGTGCTGCCATAATGCGAATTTATGCCCAAATTTGAATTAGGCCAAATGTTTTACGATATATTATATAATGTTGTCTTAATAGAAAATAACATCCTTAATCAATGTTACAGCATGTACCGCTACCGCCGCTGCTGCCATGTTCTATCTTTGCACACATTCCGTACATCTCCGTACCCCTCTCTCTCACTCAAAACATAGCTTACACACAAATTTGCATTACATAAACTATTTTATGATGCATTATATTAAGTATGTTGTCTTAGTTGAAAATCGTATCCATAATATTCGCTGTGGCATCACCACCAAACACAGACATACAGCTACATTTCTGTTCTCCCTTCTCGATCTCCCTCCCGCTTGCAATGTGAATCTTAGCGAATTCAAATTGGGTAAAAAATACCAAGTTTGGTATTTAATGGTCTCTTCGTTTTTGAGCTATGCTGTCTGCCGCCCGCCCGCCTGACCCCACCTGCATCCCCACCCACCCACACCCACACATACAAACCTTTTTCCAAAAATGCTATTTTTGGATTCAGGGAGACCCAAAATATCTATTTCCAGTGAATTTTCAGTATCAAATTTTTGGGTGCAATATAATACCTTTTCTATACACTGTGTACATAAGTAGTACGTGTAGAGAAAGTAATTAAGTTAACATTTCTCTTTTTATATATGAATATGATATGCCAAATTCCAAAATTAAATTCTGAAAAATGGGGGTGGTCTTGTATTCATATAAATACGGTAATTAATTTATTTGTTCATACATTGGTTATTGAGAAAAAAAAGACTGTTACATTATGTAAAAATAAAGTTGGTTGGGGGGGGGGGGATAGAAAAAGAAACCTACCTGATAACCAAAACATATTACTGGAACAACTAGGAAGACATCTGTCCAATGGGTTGGGCTTGTTTTAATGGAGCCTGAAATGAATTCTCCCATATATTTCTGGTAGACTATGAGCAGTAACACATAAATCACTGCCAGCACTCCAAGTGAACTACAAACAAAAATACACTTTTAAATTTCCTGATTGAATATCTTAGTAACTGGTTTAACTTTAAAAACACTAAATTAACACTTTAAAATGAAAATAAACTCAGGTACCTGACATATTTGAGAAAATCTATCCTCTTTGAATAACAGAGAGGTAGGATGAGAAGAGATGAGCTCACAGTAATAGTAAAACTCCTGTTCATGAACCAGTAATGACAGAAGTCTGGGCCATAGAGTGATGATAACACTGAAACATAAAGAATTTATTCTATGCATTTCTGCTCATTTGAAGCAGCAATACTTTAAACTACCAGGAGAGCCAATAAACTGGAACTGAAGAAAATAATTTAGTAAAATGTCTCATTTAAAAGTGGTTATCGAGATCTGTTGTTGTAAACAAGGGCACACTTCTGATGCAGTTCTGCTCTGGAACTGCAGTATTGAGTTAACTGTATAATGGTATAATTCAGTTATTACAAATTACTTATTATATACCCTGTACTTAATCACAAAGTATATGATAACTCAGTATATGTTTTTTTTACTGCACAGTGTGTATTTATTTATGATTTGTATGTATTAACTCAGTTTGTCCAGTGGAAGTATGATTTCCAAAAAGATTTCCAGGCATAAAATTCCAGACTGTATAACAATCCTTAAAATTTACAATAAGTTTCAGGCCATAGGAAGCGTTTAGGCTAAGAAACCTAAAAGACAGCATAGAGTTCTTATCAAAGAAACATTAGACAACGTTTGGAGACTTTCTCCTTCTCCCCAATAATCATTTAGGCATCTTTCACAACAGAAAAGCAATTCTTATGGTTCTGTGTGAAGAACTACTAAACTGCTGAAGTTTAAACCACACAAAATAACTGTGGTCCGCACTCTTCAACCAGGGGATTAGTAATTAGGTGCACATTTTGGGAATGGAGTCTCAATAGTGTGTAAAATGGCAAAATATATCTATATTTAATACTTTTCATGGACAAGGCTTGTTTCCACCTTCACGGATATGTGTGGACACAAAATAATATAGCCCACCTGGGTAGTGCGGTGATAGCGTGTCTGCTTCACATTAAAAAGGTCGTGAGTTCAAATCTCGCTTAAGGTGAGTTACCCCAACAAAGCTTTTTTTGGGGTTTTCCCTTATCCTGAGAAGACGAATGTCGAGTAACTTTAAGCTCCATGGGCTCCGAGATCATTTGAGCATCATTTCACCAATTTCATTCATCGTCCGATATGACCAACCAGGTTAAAGGACGTTAAACTACAAAAAAGAAGAAAAAAATAATTTGTTATTATAGCTCTGGCAAAGCTTAATATTGCTCATGAAGTACCTCTTTGTGATGAGAAAATTGGTGTATAAGTGCATCATAAGCTGTCAATTTTTTTTTGACTCAACAGTTGGCACATGTATGTATATAAATATAATTTTGCCTTCCCTTTTTTAGAGAACTAACAGACATGGAGCATGTTTTTACCTTTTCTCAATAAGACTCTGCTACAGCTCATATGGCTAACATTTTGATAAGAGCAATTGAAAGTTTTTGAGGAGAGAATTATTAAGAGATATTTGTTGCCCCCTCAATCAACTGAGCTGTGATTTCTATCTCTAGAGTAAATTAAAACATAACGTGCACAAGACAAACACACACATCCTGTAAGAATGAAAAAAAAATGTCTGTCTGAAAATTGCCAGTATTTCTCAATGTGAACTATAATGAGTGAAGTGCCAAAAATATATGAACAAAGCTGGTGACCAGTTTCAGCATCTTCTTTCATAAAGTTGTACGTAAATCCTTTAAAAGTAGTTTTACAAATGTTGAAATTGAATTAATTAAAGTGGTACTGTTAACACACACTTCACTTACTTTTATTGAGCAGGACAATTGTTTCGCGGACCGTTGCCCGCATCCTCAGCTGTTGAACCACTACTGCTTGGGTTTGGATTCCAAGTTGTGGTTGTGGATGTGTTGGTTGTGGTGACATCTGCTGAGTGGGCGATGAGGCTTGTTAAGCAATCCTTAGGGGAGAACTCCACGTTCATCAATGTGTGGCGGTATTTATGGATGTAGATTTTTTCCCATGCTGGTAATTGAAATGGGTTCGAAAGTTCTTTCAATAGTTTGATGTTCGGATTGATTTCGTGGTGTGCTTCCCAAAAGTGATGTGCTACTGCAGATTTGTCTGGCTGTTTTGTGTTCTTTATTGCGTGTTTCAAGGTTTCTTACTGTCTTTCCTATGTATTTCCTGTTGCAGTCTTGATATTCAATGTCATATATTCCTGATTTTTTCTTCAAGGGAATTTTGTCCTTCAGAGAGGAGCCCAGGAGGTTTTTTACACTGTATTTGTTAATTGGTGCTAGTTTGATGTTGAAAAAAAAGTAAGTGAAGTGTGTATTAACAGTACCACTTTAATTAATTCAATTTGATTATGCCTTCACTGTAAGCAGCTTCAAAATGATACATTTACAAATGATAAATGGTTGCATTTGTGTCATTCTATGGTAGCGCAGATGGCAACGAGCGCTAATGATATGTACAAGAAAAAATACTGCACACTCAGCTCCCACTTCATTGACTCTCCCTGTATTACAGATTCTTATAACTACTAGGAAGTATCACGCATCCCAGTGAATGTAAATGGGAGGGAGGAGGAAGGAAGGAAGGGAGGGAGGAGAAAGGGAGAAAAGAAAGAAGGAAGGAAGGAGGGAGGGAGGAAGTGTTGGTAATATGTATACAAGGGTTATCTAAATGTTTTGAGAATGGCAACAATTTGTTGTGATGAGCAAAAGCAAGTTTACTAGCTTTGGATTCGAAGTTCAGATAGTAACATTTGCAGGCCTGGGTGTGTTCCAACAATGTGCAGCATCAGCACTTCTGTGTATGTGCATGTAGGTGATACTATGCCATTGCTATGATGGATCTCAAGTAAGAGTGTTTCCGTGTGATGATTTTCTATGAGTTTTAAAGTATGCTTATGGTTGAGAGACTGTCTAGAAAGGATGCATCAGGCATTTGGGGATCTTTGTCCTTTGAAATTCATGATTCACAAATGGTTTGCAGAGATAAAAAAAGGAAAAAGAAGAAGGTCACACAAGATGGCTGGCTACAGCAAAAATGGATCAAAATGTGACAAAAGCAGAGTGCAAGTTGTGCAAAGATTATTCTTGCATATATCTCAGATTTAAGAAGTGTTGAATACTAGTTCGGCAGCAGTGATGAGCATCATTCTTAAACTTCAAATCAGGAAACTATGTGGTTGTTGGATTCCTCACATCTCACAAATGAGCACAAACAGGAGTGTGTGCAATATTGGCAAGAAATGATAGAAAAGTTTTATGTGAAGTTTCAAAATCATATTTAACATTGTAGCAGGTGATGGAATACTGGATATACCAGTGTGATCCAGAAATTGTCACTTGTCTGTCTGAATCTTCCCAAAAAAGGGTCCCTCAAAAAATTAGATGAGCAAGAAGTGTTATTCAAAACTTGCAAATATGCATAGAAGCTTGTGACAGTGATGTGATTAAATAAAAAATAAAAGAATGAGTCGGTTTTTGTAACACAAACATCACTTATTTTTACTTACTGGGGACCGGTTTCAGGTAACAGTTGTTCCCATTTTCAACCCTTAATTCCGACTAAATCTTTCTTCGTTGGCAGCAACGATGGGGGTGGTGGTGTATTAATTGTGGAGGCATCTGTTGTTGGATCTATGAACTTCCAGAGGTTGCTGTAAGGTGGCAAATCAAAATTCATGATATGGCTCTTTTTCTTCACGATGTAGATCTTCTCCCAGACATCTAATTCTGTGGGTTTATAAGCTGGTTTTAATAGTTTTCTATTTGGTGTGATTTCGTGTCCTGATGTCTAAAAACGATAGGCAACTGCTGATTTTTCTATTTGTTTGTATTTTAGATTTCTCATGTGTTCCTTTAATCTGGTTTCTTTTTTAAGAAGTGTTATTTCTCAGTTAGTGGCCATAAGACGATACATCCATAAAATTTGATAAAAAATTGTGAAAAAAAAATTATTATAACAAAATAATATGAATTCTAAACTATATTTTACTACAATATATTTTTTTCCACACTTTAATTATTTTAACTGAAGCTGTAAATGGACAGGCATATGCTTACTAATAGACATTCCCAAATTTGAGCCTTGTTCTCTCGCAAAATTTCTTTCAACACCTTTGCATACTCAAAATGCTCCACACGATGCAATATTTTACTAATTTGTTTGAACTCTTAAAAGAAGATAAATGGTCATATTTTTATTTACAAATACATCTCTAATTTTTGGAAATAAATTACTAAGGAGTTTTGGAGAGTGTGAAATGTAATAATTTTCCCACAATTATGGTTAATATAAAAAAAATATGACATGGTAGATCTATTTGTAATAATTTTCCCACAATTATGGTTAATATAAAAAAAATATGACATGGTAGATCTATTTGTAAACTTATTTACTATAAAACTTGGATTTTTAATGTGAATAGTTTTAAAAATGCATCACATGGCTCATTTTTATTAGAGCAATAAAGTTAGACAGTAAAAATTCATTCCATGATTTTTATACTTTAATATAAATATTTTCTCCCAAACCATTAAATCTATGGGTCCATTTAAGTGTTTTAATAATTTAACATCTGGATTTATTTCATAATTAAATTTTCAAAAATGTTCTGCTACAGCTGATTTATCAATTTGTTTGTATTTAATATTCCTAAAGTGTTCTTTTACTCTGGTTTCCAAATGACATTTAGTCTTACCAATATAAACAAGGTCACAATTTAAAAAAATTAATTGATAAATGCCCGATTTTTTATTTTTTGAAATTTCATCCTTTAGAAAAGCCTAACAAATTTTTTATACTGTATTTATTTTGAGGAACCAATATTATGCCATGCTCTTTGAAAATATTTGTGAATTTTTTAATTGCCCAAGGGTGATAAGTCAATTTTTAAAAATGTAATTATCTTTTATTTTCTTAAGTGTAGAAATATCTTTAAAACTAGAATTTTATTTATAAGAATATTAATATGTGTAATTTTTCTTGGGTCTGATTTAAATTCTTTTATATTTTATTTAAAACTGATTTTTATTTTCCTTTACAACTGTTTTGCCAAAAGCTGTGTCTGGCATCTTCAAGGTAGAAAAGACAAGTGCAGCTCCAAAGTGCAGATAAGACTGGAGCGTTAGCCTCTGGATCCCAGCTCTGAAAAGAGTGAGAGTGAAACCAATGCAAGGGAAAGCTCTTCGCTTTAGACCAGATTTAGAAACAGCCCTCCAACAGGCAACCTTGCTCCACCCCCTAACTGGCCATGCCCTCCTTCCACTCCTGCCTATAAACAGAGCAGCAGTTGATTAGCGCTCCAGTCTTGTCTGGACTCTGGAGCTGCACTCATTGCAATTATTTTTTAACATTCAATGTTGAAATTGCGTTGATTTTACCAGTAACTATTATTGTAATAAGATCAAACATAGCAAATTTAGCTTACTTTTCAACATTTTGTTACAAGACACACCACAATTTTTGATATTTTAGAATTACAGCTTAATTGTGTCTGCCCTGAAGATGCCAGATGCAATTTTTTGGCAAAACATTGGTAAAGGAAACATCTGGACCTTGGCCTATACGCCCAGCAAACTTATATAATGATACTGAATGTGTATTACCCAATCAGCTGGTCAAATTAAACTTATGTTCCTTTCCAGAAGATATTGATCATCATTTAAAACAGCCATTATCTATGATGCTAAAGAGTCATCTTTACCTGCTCTGCCATTAGTATCTGCACAGGGAAAGCTGAGCAGCAGACAGATTTGTAAACTCAGTGGTGTTTCCTGTTTGGGACTAACTTTGTTGATAAAAATTGATTTGAAGTGCTGTAGCCATAATGCTTTATGAAAGTATATTACTATGATACTTCATTATTATTATTATTAACAATAATAATAATAATAAGTACAACAATGTTTAATATACTCCAGCCAGTATTGACATCGGCCGTGAAAGCCTAAGAATTTCGATGAATGCTTAATATGCCAGAATATGAGTAAATTGTGTTTTACATCACAGAACAAATTATACAACCAATGAATAAAACATTGTTTATTAAAAGTTAGTAACATTGCATACTCAAAGGGAAAATAAATAAGTTGCAAGCTGACTAGCATGCACAAATTTAGCAATAGCAATACAATATTGTATAATAAAGCACACAGATTCTACTTCTGTCCACAATAACTTTTAGTTTGTTCCAATAAAGCTGACCTTTCTTGCCCTTGGTTTTTATCATGTTGATTTGCATGGAAAAATGAATAATGGTGCTGCAGATTAAAGTTTTAATTAAATTAAACACTTTACACATCTTATGCTGCAACAAAATACTTGTCTTTGCTAGCTGGGTTGAAGCAGTTGGTGCTGAAAATCAATGATTTGAAACACTGTCCTCTGTGATAAATGAAAACTACCCATTATGCTTGAACCTGATCCAAATTACACTGATAGAGAGTATGAATGATATCAATATTTTCCCCTTTGTTCCTCTTTTGGTTGGTCCCATCATGCTTATGTAGTGAACAGGCAGGTTCTATGCTAGTCTGCTCAGTACTTGACGATAGCTGGTTTAGAGAACTCCCATCAAAAAATCACTTGAGCATCTTTGGAAAACAAATGGGTATTTCTTAAGATTCTGTACAGAGTCATTAAATTGTTGAAGTTAAAATCATACAAAATATTTGTAACAAGCACAAGCTCTTCAACAAGGTAAACTTATACGCAGGTGCACGTCTGTGAGTGAAGTCCAAATAATGTATAATGTGACAATATATGTCCACATTTAATATTTTCCTCTGCCAAGCAAACTTTCATAGTTCTGTGTATAAATGAAATAATCATTATTGGAGTTAGGAGAAGCCTGGTATTAGTCATTAAGTATACCTCTAGATGAAAAAACTGAGCAAGCAAAGAATAATAGGGCCAGTTTTTCCAACGCAATAGTTGCTGTCCCTACATCTGAGAATGCAGCTTTGCTCCCCTCTTACAGAGGACCATAAGTGTTTTTGTTGTTTTTCAATTGTTTTTTTTTTTTTTTTGTCTGCTTATTTACTTTTCAATTAATTTTGATTATATTTATTGTTTATTCAAGCTCATTTAGCCAATTGTTTGAATGAGAAAAATGAGAAAGTGCTCACAAAAGACAGCATTATTAGTAGGGATTTGTGGCCTCCTCGGTTTCTCTATCCCTAAAATTGTGAATTGTCTTATCTCTGGAATAAATTAAAAAATAATGTAATAAAAGACAATCCCACATTCCCCAAAGATTTGCTGGTATGTAATGGAACAGAGTAGAATGAAATATGAGCCAGATTACTCAACATTAAGTACAGCGAGTCATGGGTAGTGCCTTAAAGAGGCGCAAAAAATGTAAGAACAACAATGTCCAGTTTCAACAGTTAAAGCCTTTTATAATAGTTATGGAAATTATCATATGGTTGCATCATTCTGTGATACCTGCAGATTGAAACAAGCAAGGCTCTCGATCATAGCATCTTTCTGCATATATATGCACATTCTCATTTATTACAGTTAGGGTTTGGCACTTACCTCAGATCTCAATGCCTTAAATTATGTTGTAACTACTCTACTTATAACTACCTCTGTCAAACTGATCTCCTATGATGATGAGAAATGTTACACAGGTACCAAAACAGTAGAGTGCAACTGTAAATGAGCAGGCAATGAGGCCAGGTCGACCACACATTCCTTCAAGCACATCTTGAAGCGTATGTGCACCTGTTTGATCTGAGCAGTGAGCCAATATCAGTAATGCTCCCACTATCCATATTAGCAGCACCTAAAGTTCAATACAAAAAAATGTTCAGTTGTTAAAACACTGTAGCATCTATTTATAAATAAAAAAAAAAAGCATTCCATTCGCATGACTTTCTCTACCTATTCTGTAAAACTATTCAGACAAAAGCATGATTTAACATCATCAAAGTTATAATTTTGGTTAAGCAAACCAGATTTCTTAACATTAAAATTAAAGAATTTCATATGTAAAAGCGTTTGAACTGCATGGGCATAATGGTACATCTCTTAGGATTCAAAAAAACTAACTCGCAACCATGTCCCTGCATGGTTATGACATCTGAAAGGAAATAAAGCAAACCGGTGCAGGAAAACTACGTCTTGTACCACCACATGCTTCTAATCATGTGATCCATGTGGCGTAACCAGGGTATTCCAAAAGCAGTGAAATAATGGATTCTTCAAGCAGTATGCAGTGTTTTGTTGCTAATAATGAATTATTTTAAGTTTTTGAGGCTTTACCGTCAATTTTTTTAGATTTATTGGCGTTCGGAGATAGTGACAGTGATATTTACGTTCTGTTGTGTGTGTTGCATATGTTCATATAAAAATATTTTCAAAATGAAAATTTAGAACTTCCAGAACATCTAAAACAGCCTACATAATTTCTGATGTGTTCATATTTAATTTTCAATAGTTTTGCATATTTTCCGAGAGTTTTAAAATTTGAGACATTTCTGAAATTAACTTAGCAAGGTGTTTCTCGCCTAAAAATATGTTAGTAGTGAAAAAGTTAAGAGATAAATTTGTGAAATACTTCTAAACTCACATGAACAGATCAAATTAACTCTGCAGGATAATGCAGGAAACTCAAGAAGTTAAAGAAAAACATTACACACTTTTATCAAGTAACCAACCAGAATACTATTATTGTTATTATTGATTACATGTGAAAAACTTGTATCTCATTAGGACCAAACTTTATATAAGCTAAAACTTATTTATAAATTTCTAGATTTCCACTTTTAAAGCAATATAATGTATGCAATAGCACAAGTCACTAGTATTTTCAACATGTAAAATGATCTCAGTTTAGGTTGCCTAATAACAGTGTTAAGTGATGACATGGTGGCCACTATCAAGGTTACTCAGGAACTGGTTATCAGCAATAGATCTCAAAACTGTAGAAATACACCTCAGGAGGAGGAGGAGGTGGTGGTGGTAGTGGTGGCACCTTTTCTTTTTGGGGGAAACATTTATATGCAAGATATTTCTTCTTAGGCAATTATGACTCAGAGAAAAACACTGATATCACTGCATATTAATACAATATAAAGTTGCATGATAAATTCCTAAGACCCAGCTGCTTAATATTATGTCCAGTTGTCTAAATCTTGAAGCAAATTTCTTCTACATTTAGTTCTATTCACAGAGGAATGAAGTGAAGCAACATTCAGCTCTAACCTAACAACTGCATGTAAATTTCTATTGTGCATGCGTGTGTGTGTGTGTATGTGTGTTTTTTCAGCCTATTACTACCAAATACTGTGTAAACATACTTAAAATAATTTTGTACAATAAAATGAAACATTTCCAAATGTTGACAAAAGAACCTAATTTGAATGTGCTCTTAAAGAAGAAAGAAAAACAAAATGCGGCAATAAAATATGAATGCTGAATTTGAAGCAGTGTTTTGTTTCATACTCTGGCTTGCATGCTGGCCGCTGATCTCAGACTTGCACCAAAACATTTATATCTGTGAAACCACCTTACTTTCTTATTTACTGCTACAATTACAATAATAATAAGCAATGCATTATCATAAGAGATGTTGAATTTTTTTTTTTAACATCCTTTAACCTGGTAAGTCATATTAGAGGATGAATGAATGAAATTGGTGAAATGATGCTCAAATGATCTTGGGGTCCATTGAGCTTAAAGTTACTTGACATTCGTCTTCTCAGGATAAGGGAAAACCCCGAAAAAAAACCTTATTCGGGTAACTCACCCTAAGCAAGATTCAAACTCACAACCTTTCGAATGTGAGGCAGACACACTACCCCACACTACCCAGATGGGCTAATTTGGAAATACTGTACTCTATCCATACAAGTGTCACATTTCTGACACTTCTCAGAAATTTTCATTCAGATTTGATGGTTCAATATCTGAAACTGAGTGAATTTCTTACCTCATATTATCTTTTTCAAATGTATAGGTTTTTTGCACTCACTTTATTTTTCAGGTTCCTCCACAGATGAAAATCACATAGAATTAGAGGGGTTATGAGGGCCATAATATTTTACTAATTTACCTACCTGCAAAAACCTCCTTAATTAAATTTAATGACTCATCAGTGTATGCACAGTATCAAAGATTTGTTGGAAATACCCAGATTGACATTTAACGTTAGTCAGCAATTCAAAATAGTGTAAGTCATTCCAGTACCTCTCTGCATTTATTGTTATTCTGAGTGCATACCAATTTTTACTTCATGCAAAGGAATTTCCTGTGTAAAATCAGTCGGTATGTGTTATTTTTATGAAGGAACATAACCATGCAAATGGAACCTTGCCTTTCATAGGAAAATATTATGCATGGGTCAATTATTATCATTGAAAATACAATTAAAGAAATTTGCCAGACCCTGAATGATCACATAAAAAATGAAGTGCATTTTAGAAAACTCATTTATTGTAAGAAAACATCAGGTGAGAATAAGAACTGAAGCTTTCCTGGCGACGTGTTAATTCCAAATCTTCTCGGGCTTCTAGCCAGGTAAAAACTTGGCTTGACACCAATGTTTCGAAGAAGTGCATCTTCGAAACATTGATCAGTTCACCCTGAAGACAAGGAAGATGCACTTCTTCGAAACGTTGGTGTCAAGCCAAGTTTTTACCTGGCTAGAAGCCCGAGAAGATTTGGAATCAGGTGAGAAATTCACTCAACTTCCGATATTGAGCTGTGGAGTAGAAATTATAATTTTCTGAAAAGTGTCAGAAATGGTGCATAGAGGACAAATTTCCAAAACCTGTGTGCATGCTGCTGTGCAAAGACTACAGTGAGAAAGAAAATAAACATAGTTTTTATGAAATACTTGCTTTAAAATTCATAAAATAACAATAAAATAGAATACTTATGTCTTCTATGTGCTGACTTTTATGCATGGCTGTTATGAATAGGTAAATGACTTTATGATCACAGAGAGAAATCTTAAAAATGCTAATTGCAAAAAGTATTACTTTTCTTCTTTCACAAATTTGTGGAAAAGTGCACTGGAGAAGAGAGATATTTGGTAATTATGGACTTTTCTTAGCAGAATAGGGTGAGACACTCCACACTCGATGGTAACATCATGCCTATTCCACAGCAGAATGCACAATCACTGTTGAAAGTTGCAGTTTTCTGAAAAGGGATACAGAAAGTAACTGTTGGTAAGTTTTTTTTGTGTATTTGCAGCAAACTGTTAAAACCAACTAAGCTGGAGCACCTATGGGTTTGAATGAGGAAATGAAAGAAAGCATATGGTTCAGCATTACCATTCTTTTATATGCTCTGAAAAATATTAAATAAACAAATACAAAAGAATCTCATTTATTCGAACTTCATTAATATGGATTGATGTTTTTGCTAATTCACCTTTTTGCCTCTCAAAAGCAGCACAAACTTGACATAAATTTATAGGCTCTTTCACAAAATAAAAGTGATTACAGCATTAAATATAAGTGTTTTTTTTAGTGGATTAGAATTTATGTTCATTTAATTTTCTGTTTCCAAATTATCCAGATTTTGTTAATGAAGATAACCTCTGCTTCCACATAGTTCAGATTCACAAGGTTCTTTTGTAACATATTTATAACTGCTGTAAACAAAACATAGAAAGCTAATATCTTTCCTAAGTAATTATAAAAAATAGAAGAAAATCTGCATTTCATTTAACCTCTGATGTGACTTTCTCTACCTATTCTTCAGAAAGCTATTCTTACAAAAGTTTATTATTCCATCTGCTTCAGTTAATTGAGATAAATATTTTCAGAGAGAATTTTATTACAAATTTCCTTGTGGGCACAATGGAAACAAGGGCATACAGTTGACTTAAACAATAGTCAAATCTTTCAAAAGTGATCACTATGTGATGGCTTTGAAATTCCATTCTCCTTGCTTGACCAGGAAAAAGAAAAATGAATCAAAGATTTCCCATTTGAGTATAGTATAACTAGGTATTTTAAAATTGAAAAAGCAAAACAAACTGCCTTTGAAATAAATTATGTGCTTTAATAAGAACTACATTTTTTATGTAGTAAGATTTTTGTCTTTATCTTACTGTTTGTCAGATACAGTAATTTGGAATGAAAAGGACTTCAGAGGCTATTCCTGAAAAATTTAAAACATACATTTCATTTGTCATGAAAATAACCGAAACGTGTACTATTTCAATCAATGAATTTTGCGTAACTTAAACCATAAAAAACTTACTTCACAAAACATGTAGATCATGTTAAAACACCCAATTTATGCCATATACATTTTTTTGTTGAATTGATCATTTCTGAGATACTCTTGTTATTTGTTTCAGATGTAAAATAATTAAACTTTTCTCATACAGAAAGTTGTAAACTCCTGGTCCTGCATAGAAATGGATTTCATCCACATGGCAACCGGTTTTTAAAAGATTTGACTATCGTTGTAGCCTAGTGTATTCTCTTATTTTCCTTCTACTTACAAGGAAGCACGTAATTAAGACAATTACAATGTTTATCTCGGTTATTATGAAGTAGATAGAAGAATTTGTTACAGCAATATAGAGAAAGTCATGTGATTAGAACACATCAGATTTTTACTTTCTCTAGCCCTATATGTACAATGCATATAGTGGATAGAGAGGTATTGCATTCCACCCAAAAATTTGATACCGAGATTTCACAATGAAATACATGTTTTAGGAC
The DNA here is from genome assembly GCA_030762935.1 of Hymenopus coronatus. Lineage (NCBI taxonomy): Eukaryota > Metazoa > Arthropoda > Insecta > Mantodea > Hymenopodidae > Hymenopus > Hymenopus coronatus. The sequence goes on along the minus strand of CM060886.1, from coordinate 18,044,239 downwards.
CCCCTGAATCCAAAAAAAAGCATTTTCAGAAAAAGGTCTGTGTGTGTGTCCTTCTGTCTATGGTTATCACTTTAGCATAGTGGATTCCTTTAGTTTCCTTCCACTGTAAGGAACTATATAATAAGAACATTCTGCTAATGTTTATCTTGATCAGCATTGTGTAGAAAGAAAAATAATATTTTGTAAGAAGTTTGTTTGTAGAGCAGCCAGAGAAAGTCATGTGAGTGTAATACATCAGAATTTTTTTAATGAAATAAGTACTGGAAGACTAAAGTGATTTTATAATTAGCCATTCTCTCTACATTCAATCGCCAGATTATACCCCTCAATTACATATTTATTAGGCTTTATGTATTTGTTATGATCAGTTCTGCTACCTCTTAAAATATTACACATTTGTTTTTAACTTTCTATACATAGTACACACATAGTTACTCCTTCTTATACCTTGAAGCTGTTTGCTACTGTAACTATTAAGCCACCCAGTTTTCTAAAATTAAAGATAACTTTGCCTCTTCTAATACAAAATTAAACTGTTTTTATATTTGATCTTAAATATAATTAATCTTTATAAATGTAGGTGATAAGCATATAGTGGTAATACATGCAGAGTACACAGCAAAAGAATTAGAATATTTGAGAAAGTACAACTTAGTCTATTTTTTTAAAAAAAAGGGTTAGTGTTGTATGATTTTATAATACCAAAAATTAAAAATATGTTTTACAGCCAAAAAACAACAATAAAAAATTATAAATTGAAAATTTTGCACATGTTTTAAAACACTGTAGCATCTATAAAAGTTTAGATATCTCAGACTTCAAAACCAATTTGTTTCTCTCAAAATGTGCAACGATGTGAACCTCAAATATTCTGCTGTTTAAAAGGGTACGCATTTTTAAATTCAAAACAGGTATTTTTACCAATTGCATTTTAATTTAAAATAAGTAAAGAATTCTTCTAACTTTGATTAGGCTATAGCATTGGCAAATTCTCCTATGCACTGCATACAACGCTGGTGTACCAAACTGGAGGGGGTTCAAAACAACTCTCAATAAACATACAAAATAATCAGAATTTTTCGTATGCACTTCAACTAAATATGAAATGAATGTAACGTTGTGTGGTTAAATTTTCCTCTTTTATGCAATGGTGTGTGCACACATCTACATCACCACAATCATCTAAAATGATAGTCATGCTCCCTCCATTCTCCGCTAGCTAGGCGAGGCCAGCAATGGTGTGTGTGTATGTCTACTATATCACAAGTTGAAGCAATGGCCACCCACTCCCAATTCTCTGCTAGAGAGGCCAGGCCAGCAATGGTGTGTACGTACCTCTACTCTATCACAAGTTGAAGCAATGGCCACCCACTCCCAATTCTCTGCTAGAGAGGCCAGTAATTTATGATTCAAAACAGTAAAAATGTTGAAAATTTTAGTTCACAGAAAGTGAAATGAAATTTCAACAATGTTCTGAATAGCTGTGCAGTGTTGTACAAAATCTTAAAGTACACCCACTTCTGGCAAGAAATGTCATATAAACTATACATCTTAGAAAACTATATATAGCACAATAAAAACTTTGAAAACTTTTAAAAATTCACTATTTCCAATATTTTAATGTACTTTAATGAACCAATTCTTATTGAATAAGGAAAATATGAGTAATAGGAGTAAAAGTTTCTCTCAATTCAGTACGTACAGCTTGTACTGTCAATGCAGTTACAATGCCTCCTGCCTGATCAAATGCCTGTGGGAAGTTGAGTAGTCCTGCTCCAAGTGCAGCATTAATGATCAGGAACACTGCTGATAAACAACTTGAGCCTCCTAAATAATACAAAACAATGAATTAAAATGTTTATTTTATAAATATTTCAGATTTTACCACTATCCTATCAAAAAAATATCGTAAATATTTTAAAAGCTGTGTGTAAAAAAGAAGAAGAAAAGACTAACAAAATACATAGCTTAACTCCCAAAAGATGCTCTCAATATCTTGTTCATCTTGTTGATTTAGTAAAACTTATCTTTTAGTGAAGGCATAATGTCTGATGCTTTGCAAAGTGGTGAAAATCGTTCCAGTATACAATGTATCCAATAACTATAGACCTATAAGCATTCTTCCTATAATATAAAAATCAAAGAAACTGCAATGAAAAATATATTGTCATTCTTAAAATGCCCATAAAATTAGAGTGATAAACACTGCGCAGCACTCTAAATCTGTTAGTGACACTATAGTACCAATTCAAAAAGCCCTAGATGAAAATACAAGGCTGCTGGGTAGTTTATAGATTTTAAAAAGAGCTTTTGATATGGTTAATCGTATGCTATTACTCTTCAAAATGAATTAAATCAAGAGTTCATGGCGCTCCACATTGTGGTTTGAAAATTATCTGAAAAACTATGTGCAGAATACGTTCATGTGTGGTTTAAAGTCAAGTTGTTATAAAGTATGATGTGACACTCCAGAGGTTGGGTGCCAGACCTAGACTTTTTCTGATCTTCATCAATATATTGTTAACCCCAAATTACATGGATGACATGTCACTTTTTTATACTTATAATGATGAAGCAACAATCATTGTTTAAATGTAATCAGATTTTAACTGCTAAATAAATGTATAAAAATAAATAAATTACTCCTTAATACAACTAAAACGAATTCACATTTTTTATAAAATCTTGTCAAATTACAGCTTCATAGCATCATTTAATGCTAGAAATTAATACTGACATTAAAGAAGTTCAGATGATCACTTTTCTTTGCTTTAAGTTGGATACCACACTGAGTTGGAATGAAAACATTAAGAAAATTAAAGATAAACTGTCACTATTATTGGCAATTTAATGAGATTAAGAACTACTGGCTTACCTAGAACCATGCTAAAAATGTATATTAAGCTCTCCTAAATACTGGATATCCTAGAACCACGCTAAAAATGTATATTAAGCTCTCCTAAATACTGGATAGGCTAGAACCATGCTAAAAATGTATATTAGACTCTCCTAAATACTGGATAAGCTAGAACCATGCTAAAAATGTATACTAGGCTCTCCTAAATACTGGATAAGCTAGAACCATGCTAAAAATGTACATTAGGCTCTCCAAAATACTGGATAAGCTAGAACCATGCTAAAAATGTATATTAGGCTCTCCTAAATACTGCATAAGCTAGAACCATGCTAAAAATGTATATTAGGCTATCCTAAATACTGGATAAGCTAGAACCATGCTAAAAATGTATACTAGGCTCTCCTAAATACTGGATAAGCTAGAACCATGCTAAAAATGTATATTAGGCTCTCCTAAATACTGGATAAGCTAGAACCATGCTAAAAATGTATATTAGGCTCTCCTAAATACTGGATAAGCTTGAATAATGCTAAAAATGTATATTAGGCTCTCCAAAATACTGGATAAGCTAGAACCATGCTAAAAATGTATACTAGGCTCTCCTAAATACTGGATATCCTAGAACCATGCTAAAAATGTATGTTAGGCTCTCCTAAATACTGGATATCCTAGAACGTGCTTAAAAATGTATGTTAGGCTCTCCTAAATACTGGATATCCTAGAACATGCTAAAAATGTATGTTAGACTCTCCTAAATACTGGATATCCTAGAGCCATGCTAAAAATGTATGTTAGGCTCTCCTAAATACTGAATATCCTACCTAGAGCCATGCTAAAAATGTATGTTAGGCTCTCCTAAATACTGCATATCCTAGAGCCATGCTAAAAATGTATGTTAGGCTCTCCTAAATATGGATATCCTAGAGCCATGCTAAAAATGTATGTTAGGCTCTCCTAAATACTGGATATCCTAGAACATGCTAAAAATGTATGTTAGGCTCTCCTATATACTGGATATCCTATAACGTGCTTAAAAATGTATATTAGGCTCTCCTAAATACTGGATATCCTAGAACATGCTAAAAATGTATATTAGGCTCTCCTATATACTGGATATCCTAGAACCATGCTAAAAATGTATATTAGGCTCTCCTATATACTGGATATCCTAGAACATGCTAAAAATGTATATTAGGCTCTCCTATATACTGGATATCCTAGAACCATGCTAAAAATGTATATTAGACTCTCCTAAATACTGGATATCCTAGAACCATGCTAAAAATGTATATTAGGCTCTCCTATATACTGGATATCCTAGAACCATGTATATTAGGCTCACCAAAATACTGGATAAGCTAGAACCATGCTAAAAATGTATACTTAGGCTCTCCTAAATACTGGATAAGCTTGAACCATGCTAAAAATGTATATTAGGCTCTCCAAAATACTGGATAAGCTAGAACCATGCTAAAAATGTATACTAGGCTCTCCTAAATACTGGATATCCTAGAACCATGCTAAAAATGCATATTAGGGTCTCCAAAATACTGGATAAGCTAGAACCATGCTAAAAATGTATATTAGGCTCTCCTAAATACTGGATATCCTAGAACCATGCTAAAAATGTATATTAGGTTCTGCTAAATACTGGATATCCTAGAACATGCTAAAAATATATATTAGGTTCTCCTAAATACTGGATATCCTAGAACATGCTAAAAATGTATATTAGGCTCTCCTAAATACTGGGTATCCTAGAACATGCTAAAAATGTACGAGGGGCACACTGAAAGTCATGAGCAACACTGTTTTACAATCTTAATATTTATTTTTAAGCCAAACCAAATACATCATCATAATCTACAGACTTTCTTTTACTTTTCGACATAGTCTCCATTGTTTTGCACACATTTTTCCCATCGTTCTACAAGTTTGAAAATGCCCTTGTGATAGAACTCCGTTCCAGCTGACCGCAGACCCTGACGCATTGCTTTCCGAATGTCCTCCAGCGTCTCGTAGCGTTGGCCACGCATCTGCTCCTTCACAGAACCGAAAAGATGGTAGTCGGAGGGTGCCAAGTCGGGACTTTAGGGAGGATGTGGAAGAGTTTCCCACCCTAATGCCCTGATCTTCTCCATAGTGGCACAGGCTTTATTAGGCTCTCCTAAATACTGGGTATCCTAGAGCCATGTTTAAGATATCTGAATATAGTCTGGCAAAAAATCTGGATGTGTTCCATGCACATGACTTTCTCTAGCTGTTCCACAAACAACTTCTTTTACAAATGATTATCCTTTAATCTCATCATTTTAATCAAGATAAACATTACCAGAATTATTCTTATTACTTGCTTCTTTGTAAGTTGAAGTGAAATAAGGGAATACACTATAGTAAAATATTTTAAAAGTTGCTTGCTATGTGAAAAAACTGAAATTCAGTAAACAAAAAAAGAGACAAAAAGAAAGATCCCTTCCCGTTTGAGAAAAGTTTAAGTAGCCTAAAGCTGAAACCAATAACTTGGAATATCTCTAAAAAATGTATATGGCATAAATTATGTCTTTTAATGAGATTTACATTTTCTGTGTAGTAAGTTTTTATCTTATCTCTTACAGTTTGCCAGTTATACAAAAGTAATCCAGAATGAAGAAGTCTTCAGAGGGTATTCCCAGAAAATTCAAGATATACATTTTGTTTGCCATGAAAATGCTTAAAAATATGACATTTTAATCAAAATCATTGTAGACATTTTTGAAAAATCAAAATTTTCGAAAAATGTTCCACGTAAAGGGTAGTTAGTGGCAGAGGGATTTTCTTGAACATCTTCATATTGTTTCTTTGGAAGATATTGAACTTAAATACCAAGCTTGGTACTTAACCAAGATTTCATTTTTGAGCTATGCTCCCCCACACATTCCTAAAAATGATTTTTGTGGATTCAGGGGATCTCATAACATGTATTTTCAATGAGATCTTGGTATCAAATTTTGGGCAGAGTACAATACCTTCTCTACCCACTGTGTACATATGTGCTAAAGAAAGTGAAAATCAGTTACAACAGCAAATTGAGGTTTTACAGAAAAGAGTTATTAAAATAATATTCAACGTATATCAATATAGGTTGAATATTATTCTGTATATTAATAACAAAAATTATTGCACTATCAGCAAGCCTAACAATGTTAGTTATATTATTTTTATTTAAAATCTTACATAATTAATTTCATGCTAATACAAATATGCTCCAGTACAGTAGCACACACAAATATTCAACCAGGGAACATTATAACATTGAGTGAAGTGAATAAAAGCAGTAAATCTTAACTGTAAATACTAGGTAGTTTTAGAACTTGCTAAAAAGGAGGTGAATAATCTTTTACTAAAAGTATATAGTAAATGCTAGACTGCCTCCCCCCCCCCAAAAAAAAAAATTAGCAAATACTATGACCTAACATTTACTAACCTATAGCATTCACTAATGAGTCAGCAAGTTCTTGTTCTTTATAATAATTGCTCACATGTAGTTGTTTATGAAATAGTACATTAATTTTGGTTTGCAAATATTTACACAATTTTCATGTTGATAATTGGGAGAGTCATTGTTGTTACTTTTTCATATTGTCATTATTAATAGAACCTGTGTAACATTGTCACCTGCACTTATAGTTAATAGTAAACCAGATAATTCAGCCTCCACGACAACAGCAGGAATCTGAGTCACTTTAGTGCAGTACTTATTAGTTGCTGGAGCAATGGTATCTGTTGGGGAGACTATTGATGAAGAAAATGGAAATGCCAAGCATCTGGATCTGACTTTGATGGTGATGTTAGATGATAAATATTCTGTTATACTAGATATATCACAAATTCCTGCTGTTGTTTTGTTAAAAGCTAAAGCCTGGAGCATGTTCACTGAGAGTACTTGAATACAATAAAAAAGAAAGTAAAGTTAGTCAGCTTAAGAAACTGTTGAATAACCTGATATCGACTATAAAGGGGAAAAAAAAAAAAAAAAAAAAACATATGCAAGCTACTGCAAACAAAGCAATAAAGCTGAAGCACTGGGAAAAGCAGATGTAGTGCATTCTTGATAAGACCGAAAAAAATCCAGCTTTCCACAAAATATCAGATGCTTTTATTTGCTGCGATCAAAAGAAGTATTGATAGCACATTGTAATAGAAGAAGATGCAGGCCAAAGGATGAGAAGTCAAAATGACAACACAGTGGACAGCATGGAAATAACACCGAGACAGCAACAGTAGCAGCATATGAAACTGAGGAAACAAAGCTGCTATCAGTACCACAATTGCAGAGAGTAGTTTTACTATTGTAATTCAAAATAAACAAATTGAAAAAGAAGCAAAAGAAACAAAGAATATTAAGCAAACATCTAGTGATAAATGCACACAGACCAATAAGGACTTGGAGGACTTTTAGTGTTTACAAAATTGCAAAAATCAAATAAACATTAATCTTACCCACTCCTTAGAGAAAAAATAATAAGATCAAAATAAAGGTTTAAATAAAATAAGACAAAAAAAATGAAAAATAATGCACACGCTTTATGCAAATGCACTTTTAATGTAATGGATATGCCACTTGTTCTTGTACAATGGTATAGCCATGCGTGCTAAAGCCTGTAGTTTTGTTGATTTATATATTTTTCTTTTTTGTGTAAATCATTTGTAAATACACATAATCAGATTAAGCAGTCATGCTTTTAATGGCACCTGGGTCACAGCCATAGGCCATTTCCTTCCCAGCACTTTTTTTCCCCTGCATGAACCAGCCTATGCATCAAAACGAATCGGATGAATGGAGAAGGTGAATTAGAACTGTTATTGTTTCACAAATTACAATACGGAATGTCCCTTACATTGCTTTCTTTTTCAAGGATGATGTTGGCAAAGTTCTCCTTGTGCTTGAAGACAGGCATTGCAGCATCTTAACAGATTATTAAAAAAAAAGTTGCAATTCTTGGGATATGGTGGTCATTTCTTCCCGTAATGTTCTTGTAATGTTTGAATATTAGATTTATACACCTTGTTGCTTTTTTGTGCTGATCCATAGCACACTCCTAACTTTGAAATTGACTTTCTTGGCAAACTTTCTAGCCACACACAAATATCATCGATCCTTTCGTCTTTAAAACTGACATTTTCAATTTTTATTTTCTCTACACGTACTATGTACATTATGTATAGAGAAGATATTGTATTGCACCCAAAAATTTGATACCGAGATTTCACCGGAAATACAGGTTTTGGGTCCCCCTGAATCCAAAAAAAGCATTTTTGGAAAAAGGTCTGTATGTGTGTTTGTGGACAACATAGCTCAAAAATGAAAAGACCATTAAATACCAAACTTAGTATTTAAGTTTGGTATCTTCCAAGGATGCAACACAAAGATTTTCAAGAAATTACCCCCCACCCCAAACTACCCTTTACATGGAAAAAATTTCGAAAATTATGATTTTCTCAAAAATGGCTCTTAACGATTTTGATTAAAATCCCTTATACTTAAGATATTTACATGTCAAGTAAACTGAATTTTCTGGGAATAGCCTCTAAACCTCTTTATTCTGGATGATTTTTTATTGAATTTTGAATAACTGGTGAACCGTAAGAAATAGACAAAAACTTACCACACAAAAAATGTAGATCACGATAAAACACATAATTTATGTCATATACATTTGCTTCGTGGAGTTGGCCGTGTTCTGAGATATTTTAGTTTTAAAATAGTTAAAACTTTTCTGATGCAAACTGCCAACGCAAAATAACAATTTCAATCCCATAGCAACCACATTTTAAAACATTTGACTGTCGGTTTAGCCTAATGTATTCCCTTATTTCCCTTCTACTTATAAAGAAACTTAAGTAATAAGACCGTTTCTGCTAATGTTTTAGCAATAAATAGATAGAAGAATAAGCTTATTAACAATAATTTGTTACAGAGACGTAGAGAAAGTCATGTGAATGGAGCACATCAGATTTTTTTTTCCAGTCTAACACTGATCCCATACTTTTAAATTTCTTAACTATTTTAGGAACTGTACTTCTGTTAGCAGGATAAATATCAGAAAAGTATTATGTATGTAACCAAGATGAAAATTCATGTTCTATAAAGTTGCAACAAATGAGAATTAATTTGTTGTGTAAGATATTGGACAATGACGAATTAATAAAGAAACTTCTGCTGTAACCAAAGTTGAAGAATGAACTAATGCAAATACAGGCACTAACACTCAACTGAAAACCACCAAAGAACATTCTCTACTGCCTTTGTTTATCATATACTGTCATGATGCAATCGCATGAACTGAAATCTCAGCAAGTGAGTAAAGTGCACCTAAGACTGCAGTATGGATAAGAGCATCACTGCTTTTATTTCTGTTCTTAATATATTACAATAGTAGGAAGGAGTATTTTTATCCTCAGCCCATTTGACAAGAGTGTATATAAATAGGTGCTTGGAATGGAAGTTTACTATTAAACCATTTAACAGCATTTTACAAATTTTACTTCTTTTATACAATTCTGTTATCTCTTGACATATCATTCTGTTTGATTTGTTCTCTTTTCTAAGTTATCATTAGGACTAGCATCTTGGGGACTAAGAGCAGGACACATGTGGACACCAACTGCATACCTACCGAGTAGAGATCGACCTGCATTGGCGACTGCAGGCACCATATATAAACAACCTATAGTAATGCATTGGGGAACATGGGAACTATGCTATTACAATACTGTTTTATAGCTAATTAATGCCTTTGATGATAATTAATGCCTTCAATCAAGATTGTAAAATTCTTGCTTCAAATGGATTGCATGAAGATATGCAATTCATACCAAAGAATTTTGTAGATATATCAATGACAGTAACACATATTTGGACACATCAAACATTAAAATGCTTCGAGCCCTGATAGCTGTCGATGAGCTTGTACAATTAAATAGAGATCCTTGACACCCGTTTTAAACCATGTGAAAAAGAAAGTGGAAAAAAGTCGGACTTTCAATAATGCGTAAAATATGAGATGTGCTATGAGGTGTTGCTACAGAAATAATTGCTGATGGAGTATTTTACTCGATAGTCGATAATGTGTCCTATTTCTGTTTTGCTCCAACCACATCTTGTGATGTGGAGTGAAATCTTTCACAATATAAAGTCTGTTTACATGCCAATTGGAGACAATTCACATTTGAGATGTTATGAATGTTTGTTGTGCATTGTAATCTATGTTCTTCAGAAAAAATGAAACGGATAATGATGCTGATGACTTGTTGCATAACAACAATTGAATGTATGTAACCATTAAAACTATTAGTTCTCATAAATCAGTGGTATTTATGTTTACCACCCACCCAACCTCAATCGCCTGGTGAAAACATCACAGTCTACCATGCAACCGCTGCCCCATTTTCCTTCTATTAGTACCACTTTGCACACACTGCATTGTCAACACATCACAACTATATTCTATGCTGCGCTAACTTTGATTCTATCCCGCTATCGGTCCCCAGGATGCTATCCCTGGTTATCATGTTCTTGTACTGCTCATTGTAAACTTTATTATTTTCTTCCACTTCAAACTCATCTCAGCATCAAGAACATAATTTATTGCTGCTATACTATGTAAGACAGCACAAGATATAGCTCATGAGGTGAGACAAAAGCAAAACCATAGCTGCACAGTGGCAACTCTTCACCTGAAGGGCTGTTAATGGGTAAGGTTGCGCCAACATGTGTGCACGGAGGTCATTACATTTCTGTCTACAATGAGTGAAATATTCTGACGCTAGTTTTTGTGCAGTATTCTTTATTGTTTATTGTTTATGCAAATAAACACTAGCACATTATTATTAACTTGGAAGAGGACAGTGATGCCGATATCAACAGCGATGCTGGTTATGAGGATCAACATGATGGTGCAATGAGTGGGATTGAGGAGCTGTAGAAACATGTGCTGAGTACAGTAATATTGATTTATGTTTGTGGTTGCCAACTCATTATGTGATAAGCTGAATTGCAACCAAAAATAAATATATTGACATTCTTCAAACAAAATACTTGGTTTTGTGCTCTACATACTGCTAATAACATATTATATATGATAATGTATGTATAAAAATCAGACTTATAATGAACAAGGTAATTTTCTTATAACTACGTGACGATGACTTTCATATGAACTGCAATTGTTCCATGCTGTTGTGGTTGCATTTAGTCATTCACGCCAAGCCATTGCAGAGAGGTAACAGCTTGGCATGATATGCAAGATCTGCTCATGTCTCACCTTATGACGTATATCACCACTATGGGAACATTTTAAAGTGATACTCTAACACAGTTGCCAGGAAACCTTTTTCATTTGTCCACATACCCTTTCAACTATGACCCTTTTCTTGGTAAGAGTTGAATTAAAATATCTTTCATCTTCATTTCTCGGCAGCTTGTAGGGTATAATGAGCCAAGGGGATATCCCAAACTCCTCTGAACAAGCAATTCACCATCAAATAGCACATTATCCTCTAATAGGGCTGGTCTGCCATATCCTGGCATCATGAACACTTCCAGGCCATTCAGCAGATATGCTTGTTAATTTTTTAGTGGCATTGCAAGTGGCTTGTACATTTATACTGGAATAACCCTTGCATGTCACACCTAGTGTCGTGCTCAGGCGAAAATTCAGTCATTAAAAAACTTTATGCTATTTTCTCCAAATCGCAATAATCTTTTACAATCATCAGTTTGCTCAGTGTATATCTTCCTTTTGTAAACTTGCATGAACATGCCCATAGCTGATACTAAGCAAAAAGCTAGCATGCCTGTTAGAAGACTTAATAAAAACTTAGTATTTACTATTCCTGGATAAATCTTAGCTTTTGCTAAGCTTAGAGTATACTTATATTTTTATACACCAAACTCAAGCAAATCTTAAAAACTGGGTAGTAAAAGTAAATACTAGCTTTTATTCACTTCATTCATTGTAATTAATGCTATGGAGCATTAATGGTGCTTTTAATAAAACGTACAGTATAATACATATTAGTATAATAAGTTGCCAACACATTTAAAAAAGACATAGTTAAATTTATTTTATTTAAAAAAAAAACATGTAAAATCTTATCTTTTAAGGGAATATTACAGTAAATAAGCGTACAAACCTCATATGATGTACCTACTTAAATTTGACTTATCTTTTATTTCTATTCATAATTTTGCATTACTACTTAAGTAATTATTTCTAATTTACATTTAATATTTGCATACTTAATTCCATATTTTCTTTCTTTATGGGTATTCATCAACAAATGAACTGAGTTTTGTTGTATAAAGAATAAAACTTTACAGTTATTGTTGTGACAAGCAAAATAGGTTCTCTATTTATGTACATGTACCTAATGCCTTTAAAGCCCTACTACCTAACAATTTTTTGCCATGTTACTATATCTTACTATGTTCACACTGTGTACTTATTTCATGAATTGTTATTGTAATAATTGTTATTACATATTGAACTGCCCCTCACAGTTCTTTAATTAAATAAATGAAAAGTCTTATAATTCTCTAAATCCATGGATAGCAACACACATTTGTATCTGATATTCATTTGTAGTATTCAACTTTGTGTGCACTCTTTATATAAGAAAACTGTAAACAGTAAGTTATTAATTTCAAGACTTTTAATATTTGTAGTACAAAGCAATTAAGATGACTGAAATGCATACATAATTAAATTAATTGCATGACTGCATTGGTGTCGATCACAAAAGTAATTATGCTTAACATATTATAAATTGATATATCTATTTATACTATATTAAATATTTGTATTTATCTTCTTATTTATCAAGTATCCAATTTCCTATGTAAGACAGTGTTTCACCTGGTCTAGCTTCCCTTTCTTCCTCATTGTTGTTTCCTGCAACAGTTGTCAACCAAAGCTCATTTCTGCTATTTATGACTGAATCATCAGGATCCAGGAGTCTAATCATCGCTGCTTTTCGATTTCGTATTTAATGTATAGTGGATACTTCATTCAGAAAAGCTAAGGCTTCTTTAACATTCTGCTAAAACTGCTTTGACCAACGCATAATATTCCCACAAACAGGTACAACATTTCTAATGATCACGAGTTTATGACACACCATCGATAATTTTATTTGCTCTTTAATTAGAGAATCAGCTGTTCCTGTTTACTAACAAGATAATTCACCATATTGTTTTGAATACATTACACGATAGCCAACATAACTTTGTCATAACATTGACATTATAAAAGTGGAGATTAAGTGTTGAAATCGCAAAATGTGCACACCTCGCGTAATTGAATGAAACCCATGTAAATCCTGTTTCCAACTAAACAAATATAATCGACTAGTACATAACATTTATACTCGCAACAACTGATTTTGAGTTTTGCATTTCAAACTTTGCACTTGCAGTTTGCCAATCAAGAAATCGCATTTCTGCTGTTATTGTTTGGTAGAAATGGTTGTGTTTTCCGTTTTTTGCATGAATTATACATCGAATAAACTGTCGACAAAGTAAAAAAAAAAAACAAATAAATATTTGTAAATAATAGGCTGTCACAAATAAGGAGAGATGAATAAAATAATGAAATATGGGAGCTTGCGACAAATCTCGGTTAGTGCTGGACGCAAGTGTTTGTTAAGATAAAGCTCGAGTATTAATATTTAAGTATTTCTTTCTTTGTTTTTTGAATTAATTGCAGATTTTGTCCAGAGTATGGAGTGGTCCTCAAGCAGCATCTGGTCAAGCTAATGAAAAGAGGGTTCAAGAGGCTTTAAAACAGCGGTTTCCACAAGCGCGAACGATACAAGTAGTAGATATATCAGGTAAACGGGGGAAGGGATCGATCAGAAATCAATGGAATTCTGTAATATTTATTTTTCTTCGGGACTTGGGAATGTAAAGATATGGGGGTTAACATTGGCTTGTTATAAGCATGTGCATGAACATCAGTGTTGCCACATGCCACTCTAAGACAGCTTACCTATCATTCGTACGCTTCAAAAGTCGCCAGAATTTTCACAGTTTCTTTACATTAATGAACTACCATATCTATGCTAATTGTTTTAAATTTGCCGTCAATTTAATGACAGCAAATTATCCATTATGCTTATCATTTTAATGAGTCATTGTATGAACGTAGGTACAAATTTTAGCATGCATATAGAGCAGCTCACATTTTTCTGTATGCGATCATGATTTTGACACACTCGCCAGCACACTATACCTCTCTAGTTGGCGCTAACTTCATTTGTAATGAAAACCACTAAATTAGGGCTGCTGATATATGATCAATTAATGTAGACTATTGTAAATTTAAACATGGTAGAAGATAAATGATTCTAAAGCAATTTTGTGGGTTGCGAGTGTGCACTTTAAGTACCAAAACTTTATTTTTATATTGGCAATGCTGAAATATTAATGCTCTACCAAGGGTATGTATTTTACTATTGGAACCAACTGGAAAATTTAATGCCACAGCTGGGATTTGAATATGGCTCTCCTGCTCTCTGTGCGGTTGCTCTAACCATTGAACTGCTGTGACAACATTCTGGTATACCATTCAATCCTCCAACTGATTCTTGTTTTTTTTTCCAGTCAACCAACCAGTATGTCTCCTAACTTCAGATATCATCTTAATGGTGTTTTTGATATTTGTGTAATATTCACATAGTTATGTCAACTATTGGGAATTGTATAATTTATATTGGTAATGTTACCTTAACACCTACTGTTAGAACTAGCTGAAAAATTCAATGCCACAACTGGAATTTGAATATAGTTCTCCCGTTGTCTGTTCAACTGTTTCTAACAGTAAAATGCATACCCTTGGTAGTACATTAACACAACAACATTACCAATACGATAATAAAATTGCTCTGTAGTGGCAGAACTATGTGAATATTACCTGGAAACTAAGTAAGGAGTAAGTCAAAAAAGTATGTGGTGTATTGAATGTCTGCATTCTCAGTGCTCGTTACCACCTGCTATCATCATAGAAAGGTGCAGATGAAATCATACAACATTTTAAAACTATTTTTAAAGGCTTTAATTACCAACTTTATGAAAGAAGATGCTGAAACTGGCCACCATTGTTGTCCATACATTTTAGGCACCTCTTGAAAACTATTCATCACTCACCTAACCCAGCGGAGGACGTAAAAATCCTCAGTATGGCTTCCTTCAGAAGGGAAGTAAAGTTATTGGTCCCATGTCATAGATTTACGGCATGTAAGAGAACCTCAAGCCTGATAGAGAGGCTCTGAGCAAACTGAAATGGTCTTTTATGCCCAGTATAGAATAGGACGCTGAGAACCACAGCAGTTAAAGAGCGTCCATAAATAAAACGCCATTTCATTTCATTTCATTCACCATAGTTCACCTGGAGAAATGCCGGTAATTTCTTGACATATATTTTGTTTTAATTCTTCAAAGGTGTGTGGGTTTGTCTTGTACTCAGAGATAGAAATCGCACAGGGTTAAGTCAGGGTACCGAGGAGACATATCTCTACTAATAATTCTGTTCTGAAACACACTTTCAATTGTTCTCATCGAAAGATTGGCCATATGAGCTGTTGCAGAGTCTTGTTGAAAAAGGCAAAATCACACTCCCTGTCTGTTAATTCTTTTTAAAAAAAGGGTAAAATTGTATTCACGTATGTACATGTGCCAACTGTTGACTGGAAAAAAAGTGGTCCTATTACTCTTTCTCTGCTAGTAATGGCGCACCATACACCGATTTTTTTGTCATGAAGGGATACTTCATAAACAATATTATGTTTCTCAGAGATACAATAATGATTATTTTGTGTACATACACATCCATGAAAGTGGAACCAAACCTCTTGCATGAAAAATATTAAATATGGGTCCATTTTGCTATTGTATACACTATCATACAAAATTGTGCAGAATTACAGGATCACCTGGTAGAAGATCATGTACTACAGTTATTTTATGTTTTAAGTTCAGCAATTTAGGACTTCTTTGCACAGAACCATAACAAATGCCTAGCTGTTGTGAAAGATGCTTAAGCGATTTTTGAGGGGAATTCTTCAAACGATGCCCAGTATCATTTAATGTTTCTTCGGTAAGAACCATATGCCATTTTTTAGATTTCTTAACCTAAATACTTCCTGTGACCTGAAATTTATTGTGAAGTTATATGGATTGTTGTACGGCCTGGAAGTTTTACAACTGAAAATCTTTATGCAAATGATACTTTCACTTGGCAATCTGACTAAGTTAGTACATATGAATCATAAATAAACACATGCTGTGCAGTAGGAAATATATGCTGATCTATAATACACTTTGTCACTAAGTACAGGACAAAAACTAAATCCCTCATAATAACTGAACTACACCATATCACCATAACACTGCACTTTCAGAGCAGAATAAAACTGCATCAGAAGCATGACCTTGTTTACAGCAGCAGTGCAGAATCATGTCGCCTAGTGGAAAAACACTGCACAGTCAGTTTGGAGGTTTTTGCCTTACTCAGTATTTACAATATGTCACCATTAAGGCTTTCTCTGAAGTTAGGAAACATGCTGGTAGGTGACAAGATAAAAAAAAAAAAAAAAGACTCAACTGGAGGATTGAATGTCATCCCAGAACATTGTCACAGTAGCTCAAGGGATGGGCAACCACACAGAGAGCAGGAGAACCATGTTCAAATCCTGGCTGTGGCGTTGACTTTTTCAGCTAGTTCTAACAGTCAAATGCATACTCTTGGTAGGATGTTAATAAAACATTACCAATATACTATTAAAATTGCCCAACAGTTGTCATAACTATGTGGATATTACCCAAATACTTATGATATCTGAGTTGTCATTAAGGTGTTCTCTGAAGTTAGAGACGTACCAGTTGCTTCCTGGGTAAAAAAACAAGAGTCAGTTGGAGGACTTAATGTCACACCAGAGTGTTATCACAGTGGCTCAATGGTTAGAGCAACCATACAGAGTTGGTCTGGGTAGCTCTGTTGGTTAGGCACTGGCCTTCTGATCTCAAGGTCGCAAATTCAAAATTGCCCAGACTAATGGTTTTTAAGTGTGCTTAAAAGCAACAACTCCGTGTCAGTAGATTTACTGATATGTAAATAAACTCCTAGACAAAATTCTGGCACAACAGTGGTTCTGATATGATTCTGGTAATTGATAGCGATGTTAAACAAAATAATAATAATAAAAAAAAACACAGAGCAGGAGAATTGTGTTTAAATCCTGACTGTAGCACCAAATTTTTCGGCTGGTTTTAATACTATAATTTTACTTCATAAATTACTTATAGAAGTTTTCTGGCATTTATTTTGTTTTTACATGGCTTTAAATAATTTGATTTTAGTGTAAGTTTTTATAATTTCCACTGGTTTCTCTTAAGTCTAGGTTAGTATGTATATAAATAAATTGATTTTCATGTAAGTCTTTAGCAATTTTCATTGATGTTTGTTAGGTCCAGAGGTGTGTGGGGCACACTGCACACTGATTTGTGTAATTTGTTTTTAGTAGTTTTCACTTCTTTTACTGAAGTATATGAGCAAAGCAAGCATGCTCTGTGAAAATTAAATTGAGTTTCATTTAATTGCAAGTTTTCAGCATCCCACATGTTCTCTGTTAGCTCTAAGTTAGGGTGTGTGACTGTATGCATTAACTGATTTTTGTATAATTTGTTTTAAGTTATTTCCACTAGTTTCACCAAAGCATGCCAGTGAACCAAGCATGCTCCTTGTTACCTTTAGGTTAGTTTGGGTGTAAATAAACTAATTTTTGTATAGGTAATTTGGTTTTAGTAATTTCCACCCGTTCAACAAAGCAAGTGAACATACACTCTGTTGGCTGTAGGTTAACTCTGTTAGTATGTAATTAAACTGATTTTCGCATATCCAGACATTTCAAAACAAAATATTGCGAATCTCAACGAATGCACCATGGTTTGTCAGAAATAGTCAATTACATAGAGAAACTGGAATCAGCATCATTCAGCAGTCAATTTCTTCACAAGCCGAACAGTTTTACAGCAAGCTAAAAGACATCTCAGGGGCCATCATTCACTATTCTCTTGGCAGAAAATCTAGCTATCCAACTCGCGTCAAGAGTCGCCTACCACTGAACCAGCTCTCACAGCAAGACTTTCTGTAAAATAAAAACAAAAAATGTACCTACTTATGAGGGGCCCAATGGGGCCTACCTCATTTCAATGTTATTCAGTACCATGCATGTAAATAATGTCTAAAATCAATGATCTGTAGAGCACACATGCGCTGATCGATCAATAAATCATTAAAAAAAACAACTGATTTTCGTGAAATTTATATTTGCAGAAGTAATATCACTGGACCTTTATCAATAAGTTGCATTTCATACTGCAGTAAGTCCTTCTTTCCTAATTCGCTGATTAACACATCTGAAAAGGGTTCAATAAGTTATTTATTTGACATCTCTATTGATTTGAACAAGTTAACATTTATGATCTGGACTACTAGTTCACATAATCCTGCTAATCTGCAAATGCGATTAATTTGCTTTTAGCCTTTACACTTGAATTCAAAGAAAAATTCACTTCTTGCCTAAAGATATCAATAATTCCACAATTGGCACCCAATATAATTTGACAAGCCAAATCAGGAATTAATTGAAGTTTAATCTTCCATGAAAAACATGTCTTTAATTGCTGGAGGTGTATTCCTGTAATATTACCTGTCTCTGAATTAACCACAATATATGAAGACCCGATTTAATTAGCTCAGCATGTACAAATTATACTTTATTAGCAGAATTTATCAAGGTTATTGATGGTAATTTCTCAATGTCAACTGATATAGATGGAACTTTAAAGCACAAACTACCTAGATGGACCTGTCAAATTACTGAAATTATTCTCTTCTAGTCATAAACTAGTATTACTTTTGTCTCCTACTCCAGGCTTAATTTTCATTGAGTAGTCTTCCAGTAATACCGAGCCCTTATGTGCCTTCTTCCACATTACCTTACCATGCTTTCAGGACCACTGAACTTGCTTCAACAACTTTACCACCACTGGGAGGCCATGTAAATGTTGAATGACTGCACTAACCAATTTTAGCTCCCTAAATGATTGGGGAGGATTTGATGAGAAGGATTATGCTTGCACCTCATGTCGCAGGAATTCTGTCCTATGTTCTTTACTATTTTAGGCCCCGTAAAATATACCTGAGGAGCATGAAATATTAACCAAATCATGTGAGCAAAATCATAAAGAAATTCATCTGCAACCAGAAATATTTCTCCATCACTAACATGCAATAGTTGGCAATAATTCAATAAAGTAGCATGACATTCACCATTGTTTTATAATTAGTTATAAATTCCAGCACTAAATTTGATATAGGTGGCATACAATAGCTTCAAAATTACTAAATTAGTAGTCTCAAATGAGGTAGCTTACTGCTTTTTAAGAACAAAACAAAATATTCCAAAAATTGTTCCAGAGTACTTGTAAGAATATCCTCTAAACCATCAGTGAGTTATTGCCAAGGAGGAGAGCAAAGCTGGCAGTGTAAGGATGTAAAACTCTGATGTGCACCATTCACATGCCTTTCTCTATATCTTTGTAACATATTTTAAAAAGCTTATTCTTCTATCTACTTCATGCTAATCGAAATAAACATTACCAGAAATGCTTTCTTGTAAGTAGACAAGTAGGCTAAAACAACAGTTAAATCTTTTAAAAGTTGGTTGTCATGTGGATGAAATCCGTCTCTTTGCATTGCCAGAGTTGACAAATTCCTGTATGTGAAAAGTTAAAAGTATTTTAATACTGAAACCAATAACAAAGAATATCTCCAAAATGGTCAACTCCACCAAAAAATGTATATGACATAAATTGTGTGTTTCATGTCTACCAAGTTTGGTATTTTACAGACTTTTCATGTACACACACTCACACACACACACATGCACCTGCACGCACACATACACACACGCTCACAAAAAAAATGCTTTTTTTGGATGCAGGAGACCCTAAAACATCTATTTCCGGTGAAATCTCAATATCAAATTTTTTGTTGGAATGCAATACCTTCTCTATACACTGTGCACATACTATGTGTAGAGAAATTAAAAAAGCAGTTCTTGAAGATCACAGGCTAAAGAGGTATGGAAACGAAAGTTTCGTCAAAAGCAGCAATGATGAAGCTGAAAGACTTGGAGGAATTATTAGAGCAAAGTATAGTTAGTGAAAACAACGGTACAGAAGAAGAAATAAGCAGAAAATGGATGGAAATCACAAAGATTAATAGATAAGAGAAGAGAGGCACATAGCGAAGGAAAGGTGGATACATTAAAACTTCAAACTATGGATTGGCAATAGAGCAATAAAAAAACTTACATGGAAGAAAAGATGCAGGAAGTGAAATGATGAGTAAAAGTAAAACTCACTAAGTAGCAATGAGCTGTGTGGTGATGGAACTGTGTGAGCATATAGGATATAAAATAGAAACGAGAAAGCACATGACAAAGGAGAAGCCAGGGAGGAAAAAGAAGGGGAAATGACGTAAAGTATTGAGCTAGAGGCAGCAGAAAAAGAGGAGGAGTGCACATGGAGAAATGGCAGCATATGTAGGGGAGAAAGCAGGTTGGTGGGCCAGAAAAGCATACGTGCTATTCCGAAGGAAAGAGGCATGTTAGTTGGACAGAGAACTAGAGGAAGCAAAAACAAAAGTAAAGGAAGAGTAGAACAAGAAACATTAAGTGGGAGGATATGAAATGAATGGCTGTGCTTAATGCAAAAAAAAAAAGAAAGATGAGCAAATAGGCAAGATTCTAATATGGAAAGACGAAATAACTGGGAAGTGGGTAGTAAAATTTATAATGTATGAGGTCCAGAAGAGCAAGGAGGAAATGTGGACGATCGTGGCAAGTAATTAAACAGGCAAAAAGATGTAAATTTGATGGGATAGGGGGAGAGCACTAAATCAAATGAAGCATGATTGAGAGGAAAATACAGGTAAGATAAGAAATAAGAGGCAGAAAAGTGAGGAAGAGGAAAGGGAAAGTTAAGGTAAGATTTAAATAAGGCTAGTGGAGTGAAAAGTGGAAAGTGAACATTGACTCTAGACAGAACGTAAGGTGGGAAAAATAGTGGGAATGAAAAATAGGGATAAAAATGCATATTGATACAGTAGACACAAAGTGAAAAAGGGCACAAGAATGTTGGCAAATGTGTAAGTGTATGTAAAGATGTAGAGTGCTGTCCAATGATTAAAGGGCAGGGTTCCAAGTCCAAAGAGCAGCCCAAGGTATGTATGGTTTGAAGTAAATAAATTCATTCAATTGCCAAGGATTTGGTATACATACTTTAGCAAAGACCAAAAGTTCTCTCTTTCTGGCTGATAATCCACTTGTACTTTGTCTGGAGAGCCATATCAAGGAGTTATACGAATATGTTTGTCAGGTATTGTTCAAAAGTACCTGAAACTGTATACTATCACTTGCAATTATGTACACCTCAGCTGCTCCAACTTTGCACTTGACAGTTTGTATGGCTTTGCAAAATGTTGGCAATATTGTGATTGTTACATTGCCAGATAAAAGACAATGTCTGAACTTGAGATGGAAAACCAAGAGGGGGCAAAGTGGGAGTTGCTGCATTTACACTCATTAAAACATGTAATTTAAAATTACTGAGCACAGTCAAATTCAGTTAAAGGAGCATGTTTGAGATGATATTTGCTGGCTAGATAGATGGCCTTGGTTGATTTACTGACATAGATCTTTCAAAGCTGGATAAAACCTTGTTTAAAATGTGTAGTAAAGGTCAGGAGTGTATTAGTATACAAGAATGATGTATTGATTTAACCCAGACGAGTCCATTTTTATTATTTCATAACATTATGATAAGTAGAAATTTAATGTCAAGATTTCACCAGAAATGTGTGTTTTGAGATCCCATGAATAAATAAAACATTTTGTAAAAAGGTGTGGGTGGGTGAACAGGATAACTCAAAAACAAACAAACAAAAAAATCGGTATATACAAACTTGATATTTAAGTTCTACATCTTTTAAGGATGGAATATGAAGGTTTTGAAGAAAATCCTCCCATTTCCAACTACCCTTTACATTAAATATTTTTCAAAAATTTACATTTTCTCAAAAATGGCTAAAATGACTTTGATTAAAACACTATATGTTTAAGATATAGAGATCTTGTACCATATGGGAAGAGAACAAGAGGACATCCAAAATTGAGATGGAAAGAAGGATGTCCTTCATCACCGTCAGATGAAGTGTGAAGACAAACAAGTAAAAGCTTAAACAAAAGTAGAAGAAGAGATTTATGGCAGTTAGCACCTTTTTTGTTTCAGTGCTTCATTTGAAAATTCTTCTACAATGTCCTGAGTTACCTTTGCAAATGAATCAATATCAAAGATGCTTCTGGATATTTGTTTTTATAGACACCAAGTGGAGGAGAATGCGTGCAGTCCTTCAAAAACATTTGGCTCTTGAACAATTTCAGGTGAAACAATTTAATTGCACTGTAGGCATCACCTTTGCCTTGAAGTGTCAGTTTAAGTCATTCAAATGTCTGGTCATGTGTATCAGAAATGCTAGGTAGGACAACCACTTGGGGCCATCTAATAATTCACACATGTTTCCTTTCTGTTCCAGAAATTTGTGAATTTCCTCTCACAGAGAAAAAAAATCTAACTAACGTTTGACCATGGCTTAGTTACCTTATATCTAAATGGTAAATTACGTCACCTATTCACTGTTCATTTGAGCAAGAAAAATCTTAAAGCTGCTGTGGATTAATGCCCTACTGTGGTTGAAGTTAATTAGTTTCAAAATGCATAACATCACAGAGATTAACTGCATTTGCCCCCATAAGACTCCACTTTTTTTTTTATCAGTTCTGCTGTTCTGAGGTTAATTCCTGCCATGTTGGGTGCACCATCTGTAGTTACACTGCACAATCTATCCTGTTTAAATGCCATACTATCTATTGTTTTTAAAACCTCCTCAAATGTGTCACAACCTTCCTGGTTTCATACATACTTTTTACTCCAATAAGTTCTTCTGTAGTTGTGCAGTCCATGTCCCAACAAACACCAGTAATTGTGCAGCATCCATCAAGTCAGTACTCTAATACATGCAATAGAAAAGTACTCAAACATTTTCCCCTTCTCAATCAGTTCATGCCTAACACTATTCACTATTCTTCAACACTCCTGCTTACAGTGCTTCTTATAAAGAAATAGATTAGAGCAAATCTGCTTTTTCGGGATACAATATTTCAGCAGCAACCAAGAGACTTTTTTTTTTTTTTCTTTCTTCAAATTCTCCTTCAGCAAACCATTTACATGCTTGGCGATAAGTTTTGAAACCTTGTAACTTGCTTTTGTAACTTGTTGTTTCAAATTTCTGCCCTGAATTAGAAACTACTGTTGGTAGGTGATTCTGTTTCAGAGTTCCTTTGCCCTCTGAATGTGCTCATGACCAATAAATTTATCAAACTTGGTTGAACGTTTGACTGGTATTGTCTTTTGATGCTATTTATATTACTGTATAACTGGGAGTGCATCTTGACAAATCATGCACATCACTTGGTTCACATACTGCTGTATACAAAATAGTTACTGAGCCATCACTCATTGTATTTCTTGCACTCACTATCAATTTTGTTGTAGTTTTTTGAAAATATTTTTCACTTCTTGCAACACACTATGCAAGTAAATTAACTGAGAACTAAATAAATAATAGAGTTGGGAAATACAGGCACTTTACCACACAGGGAAAGAGGCTGAATAAGGGATGAATGAGCTACTAATGATGTCCTTGGCTATTAGCCTGGGAACTTAACAATGCACTGCCTGCTTTCACCTACCTCTGCTGTGTAAAAGATTGCCAGGTTTTCCTCAGAGTATTTTTTGGTCATTCGTTATGAAGTTATAAGATAAAAACATTTATCTTGTTTGCTTTTGTATCTTCTTGAAATCCATTCAGGTGGATGAGGCGGGCCACATAAACATTCTTGGTGGGTCAGACATGGCCCACGAGTCATAGTTTGGATGGCCCTGATATACACAAATGCAAACTTGCCCATTACTGGATGAATATATTCCTCCTCTCCCTTCTTTCTTTTATCGCCCTCTGTGGTGTAGCGGTTACCATGCTAGCTTCATATACCCAAGGTCACGGGTTCAAGCCCAGCGGAGGACGATGGATTTTTTCGGGTGTAAAAATCCTTAGCATGGCTTCCTTCGGAAGGGAAGTAAAGCCGTTGGTCCCGTGTCGTAGATTTACGGCACGTAAAAGAACCTCAAGCCTGCCTGATAAGAAAGGCCACTGAGCAAAATTAAGTGGTCTTTCATGCCCAATATAGAATGGGACGCTGAGAACCACAGCAGTTAAAGAGCGTCCATAAATAACACGCCATTTCCATTTTCCTTCTTTCCTTCCTTCCTTCCTTCCTTCCTTCCTTCCTTCGATTTGTTAGAAATAACTATGGTCTACCTTCTCTTGAAGTTCCACTCCCATGCTGATAACAGCTTTCTTGCATAGTCTAAGAGTTGCTCTCCTTTTCAAAGAATTCCCAGATCCTTAATAATTTTACTGTTAGGTTTTTTAGTGGCACACTTTGATGAAAAGGATTTTCACTTTGAAATTGTCCTACATAATGGATACTTAGACTTTTTGGGAAATTGTAATAGAACTTAAACAAAAACTGAGACACATGGAACATTTTGAAAGTGTAAAAATGTAGTTTTGAGAAAAACACTGTTTTATAAAATGGTATGCCAGAAAAGAGGTATATCGTCAAATGGCTCTAGAGCCTGAAGCACCAAATAATACTACAAATAAACAATAGTTTTGACCAATTGTGGAAAAACTTCATTCCATGTCCATTAATGTTAGTGATCTTGAGAATGAAGACAAAGAACCTATAAAAATAACAGAGGCAAGAATACTCTCAGAATACTACCAAAGGATTGTAAATAAAGTTAAAAATAAATCCCTTTTGCAGTGAAGTAAGAAGTTAAATTTACAGTCTTTAACTTGAAATATGAAGTGAAATATTTGTACATTTAACAGCAAGAGCTTGTTGATTACCATAAGTTGTTAAGAGTTTACTATTAGGATAATTAAAAAATGATTAGGGTAATAAGTACAAGTTGCAAAAGGCAAAATATGTATGCTTTGCATTTTACAGCTTGAAACTGCCCGACTCATAACTTTTGAGTAGGTAACTACCCCTAGTCCTTTAGCCTAAAGGCTAGAACTGGTTTTTTGATAATGCACAAGGAGAAACTTCTTTGTTTTCATGGCAAGTGATTGACAACAAACACCCCTTGAGGTGTCAGCATGTGGGCATTACAAGTGGTTCCAACACTACGCAATCTCAAAATAATGTAATTTTCAATGCTACATAAAAGCATATCTAAAAGAGTTTCAAGGTTATAACATTAAATCTCAAATCCGAGTATCAGCTATAATACTGTTATATTCATTTGTTTGTTTCAAAACAACTTGCATATAAATAATTAGATAGAGATGGATGTAAATAAATATATGTAAATAAAGACCAACAATACTATCAACATAATTGCAAATGTGAATAAAATCCAATAATATATATTATTAGAACCAACTGAAAAATTCAATGCCAATGTCAGGATTTGAACACGGTTCTTCTGCTCTCCACGTGGTTGCTCTAACCATTGAGCTATAATGTCTCTTCTTTCAGAGAACACCTTAATGGCAACTTACATTCGTGAGTACTCAATATCATAGTGAATATAACCTGGATAGTAAGAACCCACGAATATGTTGCGATTAAGGTGTTCTCTGAAAGAAGAGATGTACTAGTTGGTTGACCAGGTATACATTTGTACATTCAATTTTTCATATAACTAAAATAGCTCTTCTCTCTCCAAACATGCAACTTCTTGTCTAATTTTACTTTCTTCCACTTGCACTTCTAATGCAGCTACTTGTCACAGAGCATAAATCTGTAGTTCCTTAAAATATATAGCTCTTGTATCTTCTGATGAGGTTAATCATCAGTATCAAGGCTTGCATTTTCTTGGGACTTTTGTGCTTTATGAGGCGTCAGAGTTTGCTGGAGAATAATCAAATCCAATTTTCTCTCCTCCGAAACCAAGAAAATCAATTTAATGTACATTAAAGTATAAACGGATCACTGCTAACTATTTATTTTAAATTCTTATAGTTTATTCTTTGTAGATTAACATGCATTATTCCATATTAATTATTGCGTTGTGTATTTTAATTATTTTATAGTATATTAATCTCTCAAAGACAGTAAAGAACTCTGAAACCTTAAATTGTTTCATCAAAAAAGCTTTACTGATAGTGTCAATAACTGTGAGAAAATTGAAAGTTGTCTATATTATTCTTACCTATTAAGAAAACTATAGATGGATTTAAATCTCCTTGAATAAGGTCTAAAACTAGCTTTCCTGGTTCTTCAGGGCTATGGCTTGTTGCCTGTCTGTTGCAGATAAGTTTTCACTTTTAGACAGCTTTTCATATTTATTTTCTTCCCTATTTGGTTTTTCTGTTAGGTGAAGATTCAGATTTTCTTTTAGTTTTCGCTGCATTTTGATCATAGCAGAAGCCTTTTTCCCCTTGTTCTCAGGCAGCTGAGATTTGCTTAGTATCTTTTTATGGCTGCTTAATAAGTGTGCAAAACAGGATGCAAACTGATTCAGTTATTTCTGATGGATATGCTCCCATAAAAATCCTAAGATGAATAAAATGCTTTCTGCAGCCTGACAATAATGTGCTTGTAATGCAGGAAGATAGGAAACATGAGTCAGAGACTCACATCATAGAGCTAAGGCTTACCATGGAGGGGAAGGTTTTATTAACATCAAATCTGCGAGATGACTTCTTCATCTTGAAAGGTTCCATTCCTCTTCTAAACTCTGCAAACCAACCAATTGTGGATAAATCAATTTGAAAGTTTAAAAAAAAAAAAAAATTAAAAAAAATTAGAGCATGGAATTGCTCTAGCTTGAGATACATCCTCCCAGTGTATAATACACAGAAGTGCTAAATTTATGCATTCTTCGAGCACACTCATTGTTGCTCATCCTCAAAACTTTTAAAGTGACTGTTGTATATGTAACGTGATCAATTTCTCTTTCCTTTTCAAAGGAATTGAGTAAGTGTTACTTTTCTTCCCAATGTCTTGGTGCAAGAAAAGAAGAATGAAGGAAATCTAGTACAAACTATTAAAATATATGTTGAGGATTTCCAGGATAAAAATTATTAATTTTCATTAGTTTCAAAGAAATTATAGCTGTCAGATTTTGCATTTCAGATTAAAATTAAAATATATTTTGTATCTTACTGAAACTTTCAATTGCAGGTTCATATCAGCACTGCCAATGTACCAGAGACCTAAAGCAATGAAATGTTCATTCTGTGGACGGGGACGGGTTTGAGAAAGTTAGGCATTCTGGATCAATAGGTTGTCTGGAAAAATATTATTAAAATATTAATATGAATTAATCCTGAATTAGAGTGTTTAAAACAGTTGGTTTTATATTCGTAGATTAAGACACAGCAATTGAAATTCAAGTTATATTCTAATACTACATTTTAAATTATTTAAGCATGGTGGTTTCCAACCTCCATTCTCCCCCCCCAGTTACACTTCTGCTCTGGAACCATACAATATGAGAAACAAGTAAATTGTCACCAGACATTTGAAATCACATTTATTTTATTCTTAATATTGATGATGATGATGATTACTGAATTTAATTAGGCCTATAGGTGCAACATCTACATTTTAAATGACTCTCATAAGCTATTTTGAATTTTTATTTCTACAGGTATATGCTTTATATACTCCATGTGGAGGAAACTTGTCAACTACATGAATTGTAAATTAAGTAGTGACAACATAGGAAGTAAGAACATAATGGGTGTCTGTGCAGTGGTGAATGTGCTATCACATTCACTCATGACCTTTCAGTTGGCAATGGATCCTGCTAATTATTGTTGGGGATGAAGATGAGCTAAACTGAAATTGAGAATAATTATTTACCCTTATCACAGAAGATGTAAGAAATGCTTTCCTCATTCCTGTAGGCAGTTTGACTCTTTTGCTGCTGTTTTGGTCACTGTGTAGGGGTTTCCCGTGTAATCATATATGCATTGTTTGCGATTTCTTCCTTTAGTTCATTTTGTTTTGAGGTATTTTACATTCCTAGGGATGCAATTTCATTTTCTTACTGACAGTTCTATTTGCTGTCTGCACAGAAACAGTTGCACATTCATTTAATGGGGCTTCTTAACATTACATCTGAAATCTCGCCTAGTTTAGCCTGTTAAAAGTTCAGGCCTGCTGCTTTTCAGAGCATCACGTACAGTCCCAGTTTCATGGAATTTAGTAATTAAATCTGTCACATATCACGATGAGGACATACCAATGTGCAAAATGTTAAAGAAATTTACGTTTTACATTTTCTGAAATCTTATCACCATCAGAAATATGCCAACTGAAAACATTCTCTTTTCAATGGTGAACATTTTGACTTCATTTTGCAAGTGCAACCATACAGTATTGACTTCAAGCATGCAGTTCTCACAGCATTATTCCAATAAGATAAGAGAGGAAAACCTGCTCAAAGTAATGATCCCCCACCATAGTTTCATTATCAAACTAACTAACCACAGTTACAATCATCTCTGTTCACTGCAGAGACTCTTTTGATATTATTGAACTTGCATGGGATAACATTTATTTCCATTCAGTATAATCACCAGTGGTCTTTTGCCAAATCAATGGTAACCATTGAATGCCAATACCAAGATGCTTCAGTAGATATTTCTGATGGACTGCACCAAGCACAGATGTAATATTTGGAAACCCCTTGCCTCTAAGTTGTTCTTTCAACCATGGAAATAAGCCTTATCCACATGGACTTAATGCCAGATGAATATAGAGATTGTTGCAATACTTTCCAGTATCACATCTATAGTAGGTCAGCTGCTGTTCTTGTGACATAACAAGCTATATCATGCAAGATGAAAGGTGAATCCTCTTTCAGAAAATGTGAATATTTATTTGTGTCTTATAGAAAAGGTTTGTGGCATGCTGCATTGGCATTTTAGTCTTGAAATATGCTATGAGTAAATATACTTTCAATGACATAAGATACTATGTGCATAACTTTGCCTTAAAGGGTACATTTCATGCTTTCTTTTTGGAAATGGTACCATTAATTAGACTGACACTTAAATTCAGGCTCACATGCCTGTTCTCACATCTTGTCAATGGTAAAAATGCATTATGGTATCATTGAAGGTAAGAGCTTGTATATTGGCATCACTGCTTCTGTCAGATTAATAGTATCCCAATATGTTCTGCTCAGGGTTTTTATTTGAAAGCTTTTGACCAGATGTGTGTCAACCAGTTGGATGACTTGATTCCTACCTTGATGGATAATTCCTGTATAGTTCAGCGAGGAGACCTTGTTGTAACTTCAATAGTTTGTCAGAAATGGATTGGCAACCTGTGTTAAATCATTCAATTGCAGATGTCTTGCAATTGTTTAATATAGTAGTGCATCATTGCTACCACTTCAAGTAACCTTTAATGGCGTTGGTGTGTATTTCTACCTTGAGCTACCTTGATTTTTATTCATAATCACTGCTCAAGTTTAGAAAATATGCTTTAGAGCAGTTAAAACTAATGCTCTTCATTTAACCATGTACAGTAACATTTGTTATAGCATCCAGTTCTATTATTCAATACATAGACAATGTCTCTAACTGCATATCACATACAAATGTGCATGAACCATTCCCAGCATTACTTTATTTATAGCTCACATGTACACTTAATATTTGGCATTCCAAACTAGAGTGACTAAGGGCCAAACTGTATGCTCTCCATTATAACATCATGTAGAGCAACTAAACTCTGATGCTTGATTTTATATGTCTTTAGGAATAGGTGCTTCAGAAAGTGGAAGAAAATTCTACTTATTTTCTTGCACATTAGCCAATAACTGTATGGTCTGTGCATTATTACTAGAGCTCAGTTACTTTAGTACTGGTCAAGTTTAAGCTTATTAATACTGGTTTTGTTTCAGGGGGCTGTGGAGCAATGTTTGAAATTTTGGTTGAGACAGCAGAGTTCAAAGGCTTGACCATGGTCAATCAACACCGAATGATAAATGAGGTAACTAGTTCATACTTTGAGTTATGCTATGAAGAACTTTTGCAAAATAAGGCCAGTTTTAATTTTCTGTGCAGTTAAGCTACCAACAGTGTTGCACTGTACTATGTAATTCAGTTTACATCAGGTGTCACAAATCGCTTGATTTTATTCTAGAGGAAGCAGACTTCTCCTGTCCTGCAGTGGGTAAACATGTGACAGCAGTGGATGGTCTCTTGTTCCTTATGCATTGAGTCAGTTCATAATTTGGGAACAGAAAGAGCAATCCAACATGAAGGCCACCAACTGCTATGTTTATTGCCCACTTAAAAAAAATGTTTCCTATTTATTTATAAAAGGTAGCAGAATAAGTGTTTAGTTTGCGGAAATTCAGTTGCAGCATCATTTTGAACCCATGCAAATGAGTATGACAGTTACCAAGAAGAAGGATGTTTCTTTCAAATTGTGTTAGTTGCCAATGAATTACCAAGTTGCCTGTTAACGTTATAACACTATTGATCAGTTACGCAGCAGCTTGTTATTGTACTATGTTAATGCTATAATTATTGTCATTTTCCCAATTATTTATTTTAAGACTACCAAACCTATGAATATACATTATGGTCATATCAGAAATATAATATTAATGTAGGAGACATAAGAGCAGTTGTTCTGTCAATTATGAACGTATAATAGGTACAATAAAGGGAAATGAATGTTTTAAACACAAATGTTACATCCCGTCACTGTATTGAAGTAAGCAGGCACTGCCTTCCAAACAGCTGAAGTTCATGGCGTACACAGTAGGTGGTTCAACAGGAGAAACAATCATCAATGAAAGTTTAAATCCAGAGACTTTGTGTTCTTTGGTATAGTAGGACTGTGCTGAGTTGCACCATTCTGTAGCACATTAATGAAGCTTCTCATAGACGGAAGGATACATTCTTTTGCTGGTCCACAAAAATATTTTCCTCTGGTCTCAATTTGTGTATATTTTTTATATTTTTCTGCTGTGATTTTAACTTACTCAATAATTTCTGTATTAAAGTGATTTGCAATAGGTGATTCATCTGTAAGTGTGTCATGAAATAGAACCATTTCAGTACAAATATGTATATATCTGTTAATACAGTGAATAACATGAAGTAGGTAGAAAATTAACTTTCCTAAGAAGCATCTATGCAATGACTACGTATAACATAGTAATGAGAAAGGAAACCACATTGCTTGCCTTTTTTTTAACATAGTTGTTTACATTTTTGAACATTAATTTTAATGTTTTTTTTTTTTTTTTCCACAGGCTTTAAAAGAAGAAATTAAAGACATGCATGGACTTAGAATACATACTTCTGTGCCTCCATGATCTGACTTATGAGGTGTTTGACTTGGTGCAGCATTACTTAGTAGAAATGACTAAAGAACTGCCAAATGTTTGAGACTCCTGCCTCACTTGCTTCTACACTTGAAAATTTTTGATATGTAATGTAAAATATTTTTGAAAAATTAATATGCGTATGGGAAAATTGTTACAGTACATTTGATATTGCCTGTTCTTTATTTTCATTTTAATGGTTTAAAATAGGATTGCTCCTTAGTTTATATTTATTTTGCTCAAAATGGTCTTGTCATCAGCTGAGAGTTTATCCAAATAAACAGTTAGCATTATTTAATTATTTAAGAGACTTATCTGAAATAAGTATCATGTTTCTCATCCTTTTGATCCTCATCCTCTCTGATAAACAATCCATGACTTGCCAAGATAATTGAAAATGCTGTTTTGCTATACTACAGTAAGTTTGTTACAAAACCTGGCCACCAGCAGTACAGCCCGTGTGACCTTCATTAACTTTCCCTGCATGTGTGTCTCCATCTGTTCTGTTAAAATAAGAACTGAAGCTTTCCTGGCGATGTATTAATTCAAAATCTTCTCGGGCTTCTAACCAGGTAAAAACATGGCTTGATACCAATGTTTCGAAGAAGTGCATCTTCCTCGTCTTCAGGGTGAACTGAAGACAAGGAAGATGCACTTCTTCGAAACGTTGGTATCAAGCCAAGTTTTTACCTGGTTAGAAGCCCGAGAAGATTTTGAATATGTTCTGTTGCCACACGTGTATCAGTCTTTCTTCTATTCTAGCTCAGTTCACACCATAACATTAGGAATGTTTAGAAGTGTTTAGTTGTGCTTGAAGTGCTCTCAAAATGCACTATACAGTACCATAAAGAGTGCTTATGTATGATATGTATGTGCTTACATCATCTTGTACAGAAGTTGTAGGGCAATTTGAAATTAAATTTCCTGGCATGTATGTTCCGATTAGAGAGGCTGTTCATTTGCTTGTAAATAAATTCAGGGAGATAGGATCAAACTTTGTGATAGGTAAAGAAAGGTAAACAGGCATGTGCTTACAGAGCAGAAATTAAACAAAATCGGAGAAAGGTTAAAGTGGTCACCTCAAAAATCTCTTAGGTGCCTTGCACAAGAAAGTCACATTTCGAAAGCTTCAGCATGGAAAGTCAACAAAACTTTTAAAACTCAAACCTTACTGGGTTACTGTTGTCCAGGAATTCCTACCACGTAATCACCAGATTCGGGTAAATATCTGTAATTGAATTTTGAGGAATGTTAATGGTGGAACTATCCATCCATGTTTAGTACTGTTGAGTGATGAAGCATGGTTTCATTTAAATGGTCATGTGTCATCAGAACACAACCGATATTATGCTCAGACAACCCAATTTCATTCATGGAAACCCCTCCTATGATCAAAAATTTGGGGTATGGTGTGCAATAAATGTATACAATCCTGTGATAAAATATGTTTTGTGTTTACTTTGATAATTGTTTGTGTGATTTGAGATTTTATTTGACATCCACACATGTGTGACTGGGTGACGGGCCGTGTGACTGCCAACCAAGTGTACAGTATGTGACCGGATGACAGACCATGCACCTAATGGCCAAGTTTTGTAGTATACTTACTGTATAATTGAGATTTCACAGTTCAAATTCAGAAATCATTTGAAGCAGCTACAAAGTTTAATATTGCATAAAACATGGTTTGAAGAACTGTTTGCAGCTTAGTGCATTCATGAAAATGCTCTACCATTGGGAATTTTTTCATTTGCTAATTGGCTTAACTTTCAACCATAATTGATTGCTTATTTTGTCCAATGCGGGAGTTTGCAGTAGCTTGCAAATTTCTAATTATATCTGCATTACTTATACCATTAACATTGCAAAATTAATAGCTAAGTAGATAAATTAAGGAATATACATAGTATAGACGTACATTATGTTCTAACGAAATTCAACTTGAAATTACTTTTTGAGAGCCTCAAAGTACCATATTGGTTTTACTGCTATCAGTATACATTAGGAACACTCATGAAAGGGATTAAGTGTAAATCAGAGATGATTTTTGCGCTAAGGGAAACTAAGAAAACAAAAGCAGAATTTGTCTTCCAGAGGTGTCCGTAACTAATAATCTCTTTGCTTACCATATAATTTGAAATTTCCAAAAATCCACCTGAGTGCCTAGAAAAGAGGAAATATCTGGGGAAAAAGAGGATGTATTGCCACCCTATACAAATGTAGAAAACTAGACAGCTCATGCCTAGATTGGTTATGTGTGCCCCTTCTACTGTCTCACAACTCTCTGTCCAAAGAATACTAAGTTACATAACACATAATACAATATAGGAAATGCAAAGATTTACAAGGTTAAGTATACCTTAAATTATTTGAGTTTTAACCGTCCATATGAACAATTTGCAATTTAATTTAAAATTTACTTTACTATTGAAAACTTGCAAATATGCTTCTGACAGTGATGGGATTTAAAAAAAAAAAAAAAAACAATTTGAGTCAGTTTTTGTAATACAAACATCACTTATGTTTACTTACTGGGACCGGTTTCGGGAACACTTTTTTCCATTTTCAATCCTTAATTCTGATTTGGAGATTGAAAATGGGAACAAGTGTTCCCGAAACTGGTCCCAGTAAGTGAAAATAAGTGATGTTTGTGTTACAAAATACGACTCAAATTCTTTTGTTGTTTTACTTTACTAAGTTTTCTTTGTACCTCCTGTTCTCTATCACCTGCTTCATTTTCAATAATACTGCATCACCCAATTTACCACAACACATATTAAATCATTCACTACTTTATTATTTATAGCAGTTCCTGTAATGTCAGTTGGGGTTTTTCCAGATAAGTTATGGGATCACAAAGGAATCCAAAATTTGTGTTTATGAAGAAAGTTTACCTGCAATTTCTTTATCAGCCAATAGTTCTTGTACTGTTTTTATTGATGCAGACTCATATTATATCAAAGGAATCAACCACTTTCTTCATGTTGGAATTCTTGCAATAATAACAATCCTCAAGCCATGTATCCCATCTAATTAAAACAGGTGAAAGGGATAATTGAATTTCTGGAGCTTTTGTTTTGAATGTTATAATTGAAGGGGCTTTCATGGAAACTTACATCACAATTGATTTATCTACTTCACAAAATTAACTCATACTTCTTCTGCAGTCCAGTATAATGCATGCACTATACATGTCACATGCACCATTTTTAGGTAGCGTGCACTTAAAAGAAGCAGAATCTTTCATTATGTATGGTGCTGCACCTTTTATAACAGGCAATATATCTGATCAAAGTATTCTCAGTGCATGGTGAGATACTAATTTGATTGTTTGTTGTCTAGTTGAGTTTGTCCAACAGCTCACAGAGTAGTAGAAAATTGTTCTCCAGGGCCATGTACTTCTAAAACTCCATAACATTCACTACATAGTGGCACACAGAGTTTGTTGTCTTGTTGATGAATAAACATTTTTTTTTTCTTCTCTTATTTGTTGCAAAGTTTTTTTTTTGTAGCACTGGCCATTGCAGGCTCTTCTCAGTGTTCTGGGACCTGGATTTAAATTTGGAGTCTCCTTTTCTAAGAAAGTATGCTACAGCCTGTAAAATGGAATATTTGCAGATTGCTTTGCATAATTTCTCATAAATGGTGTTTCCCAAGAAGCATTTGTTTTTAAGTTTACAGTATATATTTATTTATTTTAAACTCACTGCAGATGATGTTTATGTTTCTTTTGTGACGTGTTGTTTTACCATAAACTTTTTTTCAGAAGCTACTCTCAGGTCACAGATCAGACCTTCAACTGTACATGGAAAAAATATTTGTACATATTTTGAAATAAATACCTTTAATCTAACACTGTTTTCCTTTACCTTAGGAACTTTTTACTTTCTCTACATGTACTATGTACACAGTGTATAGAGAAGGTATTGTACTTCACCCAAAAATTTGATACCGTGATTTCACCAGAAATATATGTTTTAGGGTCCCCTGTATCCAAAAAAAGTATTTTCAGAAAAAGGTCCGTGTGTGTGTGTGTCCTTGTGTCTGTGGACATGATAACTCAAAAACGAAAAGTCAGTAAAATACCAAATTTGGTGTTAAGTTTAGTATCTCTCAGGGATGCGACACGAAGATTTTGAGAAAAATCCCCTCACACCAAACTACCCTTTACATGGAACTTTTTTCAAAAATTTTGATTTTCTCAAAAATGGCTCTAACGATTTTGATTAAAATGTCGTAAATTTAAGATATTTACCTGACAAATAAAATGTATATTTTGAATTTTCTGGGAATAGCCTCTGAAGACTACTTTATTCTGAGTGAATTTTACAGAATTTTGCGTAACTGCTAAACCATAAGAAATGGACACAAACTTACCATACAAAAAATGTAGAAATACAAAAATGTTGTATACATTTTTTTCGTGGAGTTGATCATTTTTGAGATATTCCTTATTTTTGGTTTCAGCTTTGGAAAACATATTTTTCTCATACAGGAATTTGTCAACTCCTGTCCATACAAACAAAGCAACTTCAGTCACATAGCAACCAGCTTTTGACTATCACTTCAACCTATGATACTCCCTTATTTTCCTTCTGTTTACAAGGAAGCAAGTAATAAGACTATTTCTGCTAATGTTTTGTTGATGAGCATGAAATAAATTGAAGCATAAGCTTTTTAACAAGAGTTTGTTGCAGAGATGTAGAGAAAGTCATGTGAATGGAACATATTAGATTTTTCTTCTTATGTATATACTCACAGTTGGTTAGGAACACATTACTACCTCTTTTATAGAGCCAGTTTCACAGTATTAAAGTATAGAATACAAACTCAAGAGAACTTGGTGGTCATTACTCTCTGAGTAGCATCCTTGTACTGAGTGGTGACATCGGAGAAATAAGGATGTGTTATTCTCTCACATGATCTCTTTGCAGATTAAATTGTAATTTAATGATATTTAGAGCTATTTTTATATTCTGTGCTACGTTTTTTTATCATAATAGCTCATATTTGATAAAACTGCATTGTCATGCACAAAGAAATAATTTCTGGCATTCCTTTCCTAACATCAGCTGTTACATTATTTTGTGTAAAAGTACTAAAACTGACATCTTGTATAACATCTTATATTATCTTAGGTATATACATATATGTGTAAATATGTTCGAGAGGATTTTACCCATTGCGTTGATTTCAATAAAACTTGCCACACAAGATAAAAATTGCTGTTTAGCTTATAATTCAAAATTCTGCATTATTTCACACGTGTGATTATTTGAGTTTATGTGAGGTGTACAAAAGCTTGGAAGACATCTACACATTTCTCAATGATATCATAATAGCTTGGACATTGGTAATATAAGAACAATAACTAGTTAGGCCTTGACAACCTCACACAACAGCAAAGGAACTGAGAGTTCATATATTATTCATTTATAAGGAGTAGTAAACGTGGTCAAATAAATAATTTCAACTCTTGTGCAAATGTAAAATGCTACAATTGCTTCTTTGGAAAATTTCAAACTGTAT
This sequence comes from Hymenopus coronatus, assembly GCA_030762935.1. Classification (NCBI taxonomy): domain Eukaryota; kingdom Metazoa; phylum Arthropoda; class Insecta; order Mantodea; family Hymenopodidae; genus Hymenopus; species Hymenopus coronatus. Next base: position 18,007,256 of record CM060886.1, on the reverse strand, counting down.
TAGAAAATAACATATACAGCATCAACAGGCTTTAATACTTTTTTCCCCCTTCTTCTACTACTAGTACTACTGCTACAGGCTTTAATACTTTTTTTCCCCCTTCTTCTACTACTAGTATTACTGCTACTGCTACTTGTATTAGTAGTTTGTGAAGTGTTTGGTTACTGAGAACAAACAAGTTAGGCTCATTGAAATATTTAAACTACTACAATTATACGAACAGACTTAATAATAATTATAAATCAGCATGGGAGTGTAAAGCACCAAGAGAGACATTACTTAAAATCTGATAATGGGTTTCCATTGCACCTGCAAAAATTAGAGACTAACTCTGCAAAGGTTGATTGGTTTAAAATGAAGTATAATGAAAAATAAGATTTTTGCAAGAAATGTTTGTGAAGCTATATTTAATAAAGGATGCATAGGGAAATTCATATGAATTCAATACATACAATTTTTACTTTCTCTACAGAACGAGAATTATGTTCTATTAAAAATTCGAAGTCTAGATTTTACCGGAAATATGCTTTGAAGTCCCCTGAATAAAGAAAGCACTATAGAAAAAGGTCCGTGTGTATGTACACGCGCATGTGCACACCCGTCCATCCGTGAACAGCGCTACTCAAAAACGAAAGGTCCATTAAATACCAAACTTGGTATTTAAATTCAACATCTTCAAAGGACGCAATACGAAAATTTTCATGAAAATCTTACACTCAAACTGCGCCTAACATGGAACATCTTTCGAAAATGTTTGTTTTCTCCTAAATGGTTCTAATGATTTTGATATGTTTGAGATATTTGTATAAAAATGAAATTTATATCTTGACTTTTCTGGGAATAGCCTCTGCAGTTCTCTTCATTCTGGATGACTTTTGCATAACTGGTGTAGAAAAACCTTTAATTAAAAAAACAAAACAATGATAATAACTCGGTTTTATTTGCTTGCTAAGTAAAGCTTAATGACAAGTATAATACGCAGAAAATGTAATTTGAAATTAATCCCACTAACATAAACTAGTGAACGTCCCGTGATTTCACCCTCGGTAGTTTTCTTGGGATGGGGTATCGTATATGTATGCGTGCGGGCGTGCGGAGCCGATATATCTTAAATCACAAATATTTTTATCCTAAGAATTCCTCAGTATCGGAAAAGCTAAATTAATGCGAATGAAACCGCGAGGTGTCTACTTGTCAAAAATACTAGTGAGATTCATGTAATTGTGATTTTCCACTGACAATAGTTTGTAGTTGTAGACCAATTTTATTATCTTCGGTTAACTGAGATCTGTAAACATTCTTTGTGTACTTCATTTTAGAGAATGTTTTCTCTCACAAGTAAATAGTACCAAATACAGGAAACAGTCCACGAGCAAATTATGCAAATTATCAAATTGTACACGTGGAAGACTCATACAATTCCAACAAAGATGAGTTTTCATATTTGTTCTTAATTATATCGGACCATTGTAATTCAATAATTTACAATTTGAAGTTCGGGGGCTAGAGTTTCAATGCCAGTATTGAAAGGATTTTGAAAAATCTTATGTTCATTCGCAATGACATCAAAGCCTGAGAAACGAGTATAAAATTTATCTTCAAAGCACTCAATGCTTCGATTGCAAACTCAACGGGAAACTCAGTCTCAGTAGTATGGCCGAATATTTCAGTTGTTTTAAAATGCGTGAGCTATTGTTACACAATTGAATTGAAACAGTATTATTTTCTGGCGGAACGATTTGATATTAGTGTATTAATAAGGGAGAAACTGATTTTTCTCCTTGCAATCTTAAATTCAGATCGTTCATATGTTTTGTCAAATCGACATTGAATGACTTCCACAGGCATTCACTTTTTTGAAATTCAGTAAGAGGGCGATGCTTTTCATTAAAAAAATGCCGATCTCTGCTTGAAGTTCAAAAAAGTGCCAAAGGACGTTTACTCAACTTAATTATTAATCTTTGAATATATTTATAAAAAGTTACTTTTTATTTTTACAATGAAAATGTACTGTTTTATTTAAACTACATAAATAATTAAGATGTAGTAATAAATTTAGAATCTGTAAATACGATAAATAATCATAAGTAGTAAATGGTAAGAGAATTATTAATATTAAAATTGGTAGGTTTAATTTTAAGCCAGCATACGGAAGTATGTATGATTGGTAAGTAATTTTCTCCAATTTCTTCAAAAAACTCGCGGAATTGTCGGTGATTGAGCCCGTGGTTCTGATGAAATTAGCAACCGATATGACTGGTTTTAGAACTTCAGACATATCTAAGCATTTTCCGTACAAGGACTGTTGATAAATGCTACAATGTAAGACTAAATGGTTTTGAACCACCACCATTTTCTACAGACTTTGACACAAGTGCAACCACTTCTTTATTTTTACCACACTTGTCTTCCATCAATTAAAATAATTAATATAACTTTATCTTGAAAATGATAACTAAATTTATTTACAGTTTTTAATTCTGTGTTTTTGACTCAATCATTGTAATAAATTTAAAGTTTTTCCATTGAAGGTTATTTTTATTAATGCCAACAGTCGGGCCATGGATACTATCAATATCAAGAAGCTTTTCATACACAAAGATTTTATCTACTCGTATAAAAATCAACACCTGAGCAATATCTGACACATCCGTTGACTCATCCAGCCAGAGAAAACCACTCAAAATGTCCATTTTTGTCAACACAGTTGAGATAATTTTTTTTATTTTGTTAATAGTGTTTAACATCGAATGAAGATGGAGCACCGGTAGAATGCGAAACCGGAGAACCGGGAGAAAACTCGCCCTGAGCCGCTTTGTCCACCACAAATCTCACATGCGGTCGCCTGGGATCGAACCCAGACCGCCTCGGTGAGAGGCGAGTGGCCTACCATTCGGCCACGGCGCGGTCTACTTACACGATGTGTTGTATCCTCCGAGCCACGGTGTTTGCTGACAAACTGACAGTTTTAAATAAATTTACCTTTTCAGGGGCATATTTCTTCGGCTACTGAATTACGCAATTTCAAGAGCCACACGAAAGCTGGTACAAGTTGCAGCCTCTTTTTCAAGCCTCTTGTTGCAGCATCTTTAACAAAGATTGCTGCGATTTCAATCCGCGTTTCAAAGCTTCAAATTTTTTCTGCCCTCAAAATGTCTGTATATTTTGAGTAATTTTGAAAATGTTTCGTTTTATAAAGACTATTAATGTTACATTCTTTGAGAACGGCTATGGTTTCATTGCAAATCACAAAATATTGATAATTCCATTGACCTTTGAATTTTCTGCATTCTCTTCTATTTTTCGCTTTTCCATGCTGTCAAATCAAAATTCTGTTACGTATGGATGTTGGTCGTTTCGAAGGTGTCTTTTAAACGGGGTTACCACTACCTTATTTCACAACACAGACTGACTCGCATGCGTGCGTGATCTGGTAGACTCGTTGCGAGCCTAGGTGGAGTTGCTGTGCATCTACCCTCCTAAGAGCTTAACCACAGGAATGTTGGCATGGATTGGGGTTTGTTATCCTGGTGGAGTTAAGGGTGTTAAGTTGGGGGGGGGAGTACCTTTTTTGCTGTTGGCTGGATTGAAGCCATTGTTACCGGGAGTGCCCGCAAGCCTTTATACTCGATCTAGAAGTGAGTGGAAACACTAGAACTTTCTCGAACCAATGAGGCTATTTACGAATGCTTGGTACTGCACTTTCGGAAGTACTCTTAGCGCCATCTGTTAGAGATAGATGGTTCTACAACTACCTGTTTCCGCTTTTGACCACCTGTTTCAAGTGTCACGGTCGTAATAATACACAATAGTAACTGAACTAGCGAATTTAGCAACGTGTGCTCGCTTAGGTCTAGAAATTATTGATAACGCCAGGACAATTAAAACGGTTTTGGATCTTGGAACTTACTGAGTAATCAGTATGGCCTTTGGAGACCCTTTGCCTAGTGTATTGCAACATTCCCCTTGTACCTATAAGGGAATAAGTAATTGGACCATTTCTGCTAGTTTATCTGGATTAGAATGAAATAGAAGAATAAGCTTTTGTTAGAATAGTTTGTTGCAGAATAGGTAAAACAAAATCATGTGAATGTAACACATCAGGTTTTTAAACTTTCAAAATGCCTTCAAGGTTGGTGCCACCATCTAAATCAGCAAGTTTTAACGAGATGCAAAGGAGCATATTTAATGGGCTACGAAATTTGAGAGCGACCAAGTTCCAGGCCTTAATGCATCGAGAGATAGAGGAAAGTTAATGTCAGTTTTTACAAGAACTCGGAATACACTGTTGACAGTGATGCTAATGAGAACGACTTGTGAGTAATGTACATCGTTATAGATGCATGAGAGGAAGCCACCTGCCTAACCGTACGGTGAAAGTGATTTTAATTACCTTTCCTTATGGAATGTTTAGATCTTTACTTACCAAACCTATAATTAAAGTCCGCAAACCGACAGGAAACATTTATCTCTCACACAGCTCCGAATCATCTCGCAAAAAGAAAGAAAGAAAAAAATATAGATGCAAAATAATTAAGATTCTGCTGCGAAAATAGTAAGGCAAGAAATATGTATTTCTCATTACCTACCGTGTTACCTCCGGTCATGTGCTTTAGGAATAACAAGCGCCTTCCATATAATTTAGAGAGCTTTTTGTTCTTTTCCATACAACTATCGTGTCCCTGTCAATTTCCACCGATCGTGATGTCGGCGATCAGTCACGATGTTGATTTTATGAAAATAACCGGGACACATTAGACTACATGGAAATTAATATCCTACAAAACACGATTTGTGTTCAGTTCATTTTTGTCGAGATTAACCGCTACCGAGGTTTGCTTGTTAGGGGTTCAACTTTGCCCCCTGTTTACTTGAAGGACTCTCTTTCTTTTTGCAATTTCTCCCTCTTCTTACTGGATGGATATTTGTCACAAGGAGGCGGAAGATTGGTTACAAACTTAATTTAAATTTGATTAAAACGGTCAGGAAACCAGGATCTCAAAGGAATCTAAAGAAGTATCAAAAATGGGAGGACGTTCAACTTAACTTCAGGAGCAATAATTATAACTGTAAATATCAAACCAAAAATCTGAACATATAATTGGAATAATTTAATATATCGGGTCCTTTAAAAGTCACTTCAAACTTTAAACTGCTATAATAATATTTGATATGAGATAAAATCAAAATAAGTTACATACCGGGCAAGAAATGGGGGTTGATTTTCTGTTTGTTTGTTTGTTTCAGTTCACCGTTATCATGGGTAAAGTTTTGTTGAATAAAACATTAGTAATTTTATTTTATACATACTGCTATAAGAACATCAATTGTTTTACATAGTGACTGGCTTTTAAAAGAGCTGACGATCGCTTTAGCCTAATGCATTCCCTTATCTCCCTTCTACTTACAAGGAAGCAAGTCATAAGACAAATTCTGCTAATGTTTGTCGTAGATAAAAGAATTATCTTTTTTAAGAAAAAATTGTTTGTGGAACAGCTAGAGAAAGTTATGTGAATAGAACACATCATATTTTCTGTTGCTGAAATGCTCTTCATATTTTTGAGTTCTTGCCAATATTTTCAGCTTTTGTTTCTATTTGTTTATAGAGCTTTTGTGTATGTCTGGTTATTTATTGGTTTACCAGTTAGGTATTCAAAAATCGTTCAGGATGAAGAAGTCTTCAGAGGCTATTTCTGGTACATTTAAGATATACATTTCATTTGTCATTAAATATCTTTAATATATGATATTTTAATCAAAAGCGATACATTCATTTTTGAGAACATCAAAATATTAAAACAATATCCCATGTGAGGGGAATATTCTTGAAAACCTTAGTGTCACATTCTCAAAATTGTTGGACGTAATTTACGTCGACCAACATTTCTTCTCTTATGAAGAATAGGAAAGCTCTTTTTGGGATGTGTGATTCGAAATTTTTTCCGCCAATGCTCCATCCATTCTTTTGGTTCTTGATTTTTCTTTTATGTTTTGTATTATTAAGTTTATATCTAATTTCGTATATGCTCCGTCAATTTTATACCAAGCACCGATTTGGGATCTTCATTTCTGAAGCTTCCGTCAGGTTTTCATCTTTCTGGGTTTATAATTTTTCTTTTAAAGGTTTAGGTAAGTTATTAATGGAATTTAGCCCGGTATATTCGGCAGGAAAAAGGCTATATATTTATTCAATGGATCTATTTATTTGTGATGGGCATAAAACTGGTGGGTTAGAAATTATAATTTCTAAGAAGTTGTGAAATTGCTACAGATTAATAAAACTCCAATAATGAAACTATTTTCTGGGCTTGTAGGCCGTGGCCCATTGGGTCTTGAAGTTCTCGACGTTTCGCCAAGAGCTGCACATCATCACAGGTAATCCTGTGGCTGGTCAAAGCTCGACGCCTAATCTCGTCCCCCAGGTATGGTAGACCAGAGACTTCGGGCAGGAGTCTCGTAGGAAATCCAAGAGATACTGGAGTCTGCCGCCATGCCCAAGATGTCTCCGGCGTAGATTAACAAGGGGATTATGAGAGTCCTCAACTTAAGGGGAACCGGCATCGTGGATTTTAGCATCGGGAACAAGGAGGCCGCAGTCCCCTTGCCCCGACACCTCAGTTCCCTGATGTACTCCTCAAAAGTGACGCGCTTGTCAAACTTCACCCCCAAGTAGGTGATGGTGTTCGTCCATTCAATTCTTCGTCTGAGGTATGTGAATGAAGGGAAGTTTGCGGGAAAGCGGCGCTTGATGAAGGAGATAGGGTGGCTTTTCTCCGAGGTAATAGACAACCGTCAACTCTCGCACCACACTTAGAGGAGGCAGAGGCGTCTCTGGATGGGGTTGAAGGCTCTGCGTGGGTTTTTGTTGGTTCAGAATAACAGCACGTCATCAGTATATTGCGCTATGTTGACGTGCTGCTCTGTGGTAGATCGGCCATGTAGACGCTGAAAAGCATGGGGGATAGTAAGAGCATTCGGGTACTCCGCCTCTTATTGGCTTAAGTGTAGATTTGTGTCCCGCAACTGTAACAAATGAAATGTCTTAGATATGAATGTAGAAGATGTATGATGTGTGATGGGAGCTCCAGACGGATGAATTTAAGGAGCAGATCTTCGTGCCAGGTCATAGAGATGACCTTCTCCACGTCCAGCGACACCGACGCACCTCCCGACGGGCACGGTCCGAGAAGTCCTCGCCCTGGCGGGTCATCTCATGGCCTCATAGTCCTTTCGAGGTAGTCAGCGAACACATCGGTTTTGGCTTGGGGTTCATAAGTCAGGCCTTGGGTACCTTGGATTGGGGATGTAATTTGACCTCTGCGGTGTCGGAGAGTTTTGGCAATTCTCCACACGTGGCCATCCTCGAGCCTCAGGCGTGCCATCGTTTCCTCCCACGCTCGCACCCTGTGCTCGCGTAGGCGAGTCCGCATCTCTCGGCGTAAACACCTCAGGAGCGCTCGATTATGGGGTGTGCGGTGACACCGGAAAAGTCTGCGGGCAGCCCAGGATGGGCGCATGAGCAGATGGAGTTCAAGGGGAAGGACGTCCGGGTGAAGGGGAGCTGGGGTGTGAACGGTTAGGTTATGGGCAGTTCGCAGCATGATGGAGGTAAAGGATTGGATGCAGCCTCCAGGGATGGGATGTCTGTGATCCTAGGGTTTGACGGGATAGAGTCATTGAGGCAAACCCTACGCATTCCAAGTCTACGACGCGGAGTTGAACCGAGACGTCATGACTGGCAACCCGTGTGTTAACCTCAGCTAACACGAGGTTATGATCGGAATGAAGTGTGTTGATCGAAGTGAGAGATGTATGAAAACGAAATTGCTTGATTATCGCGAAATCAATAACGGTTGCCCGTCCTTGACCCCGTGGACAGTGTGTGGGCTGCTAGGGGTCCTCTACTCTGAGTTGAGGGTCCGCATCTACCATTCGTATGATTTCATTGCCGCAATGCCAACGCGGAAGTTTGCATTGAAGTCCCCGGCCAGAATGACATTAGGATGTAGGGCAAGGATGGAAACGTAATCGTTTAATTTGAACTGCCTTCGGGGTGGGTGGTATACATACACCAGTAAAACTTCCGTACCACCTAGGTCAACACAGGCAGCCGTGGCTTCCATGGTTTGAAGAGGTGGGAGCTGGATGGGTTCTATGGACTTCTCTGTTCCTCACGAAGATCGCTGTGCCACCTTCTCAGCGACCCACACGATCCACTTTGAGGCAGTTGTAGCCCGGAATGCGGAACAGAGTGTCTGGACGGAGATGTGTCTCGCTGACCAGCACGAGGTCTAAGGCAAGTGAACCGGCAAAATGTTGGAACTCTCACGCGTTCCAGGACGCGAATCGAAAGAAGGTACGAGACCTAGTTCGATTCGCCACTCTGAGCGCCTGGACGATCATGATCAGGAGGGCATGTCCCTCCATGGCGACAGCCATTTTTGCGGCTGAGTCGGTGGCGGAAAGGAATCTGACCAGCAGATCACAAATGCGCTGGTCGTGGTTCATCAGAAGCTGTTGTATCCACGCCATCACATCTGATAGCTGCAAGAGGAGTGGTAGTGGTGGTGGTTCTAGGAGTGGGTGTGAGGGGGAATGCGTCGGGGCGCAGTACTGCCTGCTGTCGCTTGGGCACGGGAATACCGTTCCTTTGCGGAACCCTGGGGGAGAAGTTCGACTGCCTGGCAGGCCAGCGCACCTTAGCTTGGGTGGGTGGGTTTTTGTCTGGGGTTGGCTGGAACTTGTGTATTGCGTGGGCGTTAGCGTATGTTAGTACCATCCCGTGTCATCGCAGGGCCACGCGCAGTCCTTTGCGCCGTAGTGGTGTTGGTGGCGATCCTGCCTTACACCAGCTATCTTGCCGGTGGCACATTTCGGCTTCTCGGTGGAAGTTATCTGGCAGACCTCTTTTGGGTGGGGGCCTCCGCACCTTAAGCAGCGCAGGTTGCGGAAGTAGAAGTGACTGGAGTGGTTAAACCCCAGGCACCGGTGGCATTGGGGGGGCCCACCAGAACCCTTGGATGGTTCAATTTTTACCCGGAGGTAACAGATGGCGGTGACGCCATCTATCTTGGCCTCCGGGTCGCTAGCCCGCTCCACTACTACTAGGAAGAGGGGGAGGGGAGTTTTGGGCCTTTGCCTATCTGGAGCGGATCTGGTGAGCTGCTTCACCAGTTTTACTGGGGGAAGGATGTAGGTACAGGGAGTTTTGTCAGGGAGGACACGCACACGGGCGCATGTGCGCGACAATCAGGAGACCGCGCAGGTTCCTCCCAGCTGGATCTGATTTAATTTGTTTTAATTTTGATTTAGCGTTCAACCAGTGTGAGGACGATACGCTAGAATGTTTTTACCCCGTTTTGGTTACGGGTTGTTGTCGTTTGCCCTTTTCAGGTTTAATTTAAAATTAGCCTCAGGGGAGGGGGCGTGGCTAATCGAGAGGGCCAATGACGTCTCTCGGCAGTCAGAATGAAGATAGGCGACGTACTTCTCTGGCATCATAATTTCCCAGAGAATTCACCAGTTGATTGGGATGGTTAGGAATTTTGTTGTACAATGATCGGACCCTCGATCTGATGACGTCGATTATGTATGGGATGCCGGAATGTTCGTGCAGGATGTGGGCAGAAAACCTCCAGCCAGCACCGTAGATCATCCATAATGCCTGGTTGTGCAGCGCCTGGACTCTGAGGAGAACATAGTTAGCTAAGGTCCCCCTGATCTCGCAGCCGTACAGAACTAAAGACGGAATGACAGCCCGGTATAGCTGAAGTTTAAGGGTAAGGGGCAAGCTCTTTGAGTTGAGCATGGGGGTAAGCTGCCTGAGAACAGCGTGCCCTAGGTTCACCTTGCCCCTGACATGCGGAGTGAAAGTCAGCCGTCGGTCCAGCGTCACCCGAGATACTTTGCGTGTTCAGCCAAGGGATTCTACGGCGCCGTAAAACAAAGTTTCGCTGAAGCCGATTTCTAAACGTTTTCGCCAGAAGAATCGCAGAGCTCTTCTCCGGACTAATGACCATTTACCATCTCTCACACCACCTGCCAATGGCATGTATTCTAGGCGGAGGTCTGCCGTTCTGATGACTAATACATCTAGAAAGGCCAGTCTATTATTTTCTTCTTTTTCCATGATGCTTTGAATATTGGGATTCGGATTTAGGTGTGACAAAAAGTGACGAAGAGTGTTTTCTCCATGGTTCCATATGACAAACATGTCGTCGACGTATGGTAGCCAAACCTTGGGTTTAATCGGTGTACTTTCAAATGTTGTCTGTTCGAAATTTTCCGTGAAGAAGTTGTCTAAGACGGGACTCGGCGGGCTTCCCATGGCGTCGCCGTCTGTTTGTTCATAGAAGTTACCATCTCATAGAAAGTAGTTGGCAGAGAGGCAGCGATGAAAGAAAAAATAAAGGATATACAATTAGAGCCAGAAGACCGCCTAATAAGTTTCAATGTTGTCTCTCTTTTCACTAAGGTACCGTTAAAGAAAGCCCTAAATCTAATCCAAGAGATATTTACGAAGGACATCACGAACCTCATTTTGAGCTCCGTCGGCGTCGCCGGTTCTCTGTCACCTGTGGTGGCATGGGACACTTCACCGGGGAAGCTCAGTGCCCCAACTACCCCAAGAGCAGGCAACCAACGCAGAAGTCAGCCCGGACAGCACCACATCCACAGCCAGCGCAGTCACCACCAACTTCATCTCCAAGCACAGACATCTTGCTGCACGAAATCCAGGGCCTAAGGGAGACCATCCAGAACCTCCATTCGAAGTTGCTGACCCTGACGGTCAAGCTGACAGCCCTGGGGGAACGGCAACAAGATTACTAGGATGCATCAGGCTTATCTCTCCAAAGTATCCAAGAACTACTTCAACTCCCGACTGAGAGATTCAGCTACTCCAACGACAGAGTCAACAACAAACTACTCCAAACACTCTTCAGGAAGGAGGTGAGAGCCCTCCAGGTAGAGCCGATAGAACCAGCCACTACAATTCAGTGTTTTGTTTTGTTTTGTTTTTTTCCCCCCCCCCTTTTTTTAAAGATAAATACAGTTCCGGAGTCTGATCAGGACTCCGGCACTGTATACCCTACTTTTTATTTACCTAATTTGTTTACTGTGATTACTGTATGATTACTGAATTTCTTTTTATCTGTTTACACACATACACAAACATATAACACCCATGCCCAAGGCGGGACTCGAACCCACGATTCCCTGCGCTGCGAAACACCAAAGCGAGACGCTTTGGCGAGCGCGGCCATGGGGACCGGCTGTGTTCAGAGAGGGTCGGAGTCTTCAGTCATAGGTTCAATAGGACCTAGAGTTATCTTCATCTCAAATTCTTTCATTCCTCACTCTAAATCCTCCGCGGGGGCAGCCTGGGCCTAGGTCAAGACTGTCTCCCGCCCCTCATTCCTACTCCCCTGGTCGCTTTGTCAGTTAAGACACTATCACCTTGAATCCGCGGGTGCGATCAAGCGGTACCGCCGCACCTAATTTCCTTCTAATACCGGTGGAGGGGTTTTTTAGTTGGTATGCTCACACAGGGAAACCTCGACACTCCGGGTTTACCCGGGTTAGTACTTAGAGAAAATAATAAGCTTTTGTAAGGATAGTTTGCACATCAGTTAATAAACGATATAGGACAGAGAAAGTCATGTTAATGTAACGCATCAGAGATTTACTTTCTCTAGCCCGTATGTACAATGTCTCTGTTTTGAGGTACCCTTAATCTGAAAAAAAGCTTTTTTACTTTTCCTATTCCGTATGAACAATGTACATAGTGGATAGAGTAGGTATTGGATTCCAACCAAAAATTCAATACAGATTTCACCGGAAATATATGTTTTGAGACCTGAGACCAAAAAAGCAATTTTAGAATAAGGTCCTTGTGTGTGTGTGTGTGTGTGTGTGTGAGTGTGTGTGTATGTGTGTGTGTGTCTGTGGACAGCATAGCTGTTTTCAAAAACGAAAATTCGGTTAAATAACAAACTTGGTATTTAAAATCAGTATCTTCTATGGATGCGATATCAATATTTTCAAGAAACTCCCCACACCCCCAAATATTGTTCACGTGGAAAAGTTTTAGAAAATTTTGATTTTCTCAAAAATAGCTCAAACAAATTTGATTAAAATTATCGTATATTAAAGATATTCAAACCATAAATAACATGTATATTTTGAATTTTCTGGAAATATCCTCTGAAGAGATCTTAATTCTGGATGAATTTTGCAGAATTTTGTGTAACGGCTAAACCGTAAGATATAGGCAAACATATACTACATAGAAAATGTAGATCTAATTAAAACACATAATTGTAGATTCGACCCTTTTCAGGATATCTCTTGTTTTTGGTTTTAATTTTAAACTAGCTAACTTTTCTCAAATAGACCCATGCAAAGCAAACCGAACCTGGATTGTTTATCACAGCGACCGGCTTTTAAAAGATATGAATATCGCTTTAGGTTAGTGTATACCCATACTTCTTTTCTACTTATAAAGAAACAATAATAAGACAATTTCTGTTAATTTTTATTTCGATTAGATAAAATATTAATCTTTTACAAGCAAAGTTTGTTTGTGGATTAGCTAGAGAAAGTTATGTGAATGGAATACATCGATTTTTAGAAAAAGATTCGTGAGAGAGAGAGAGAGAGAGAGAGAGTCTGTGTGTGTGCTGTGGACAGCATAGCTCAAAAACGAAAACAGTATCTTCTAAGCATGCGACACGAGGATTTTCAAGAAAATCCCCACTCTTGCAACTATATGGACAATTTTGATTTTCTCAAAAATAGCTCTACAATTTTTATTAAAATATCTAATATTAAAGATATATCATACATCATAAATAAAATGTATATTTTGAATTTTCTAAATAGCTTCTGAAGATTCTGGTTCAATTTTGCACAGCGGTTAAACTTATAAATAGACAAAAACTTACTACACAAAATGTGTATCTCATTGAAACATATAATTTGTGTCATACACTTTTTCTTGTAGAGTTGACCTTTATTGGTTTCAATTTTAAAATAATTAACATTTCTCAGTCGGGGCCGGGCTAAGCAAACTGAACTTCAATTGTTTCAAATAGCTAAGAGCTTTTAAAAGAGTTGACTATCGCTTTGGCCTAATGTATTCATTTATTTCCCTTCTATTTACAAAGAAACAAGTAATTAAGACAATTTCTGCTAATGTTTATCTAGGTTGCGTGGCGTAAATGAAAGAATAATCTTTTGTAAAACAAATTTGTTTGTGGAACAGCTAGACAGATTTGTTTTATACAACATTTAATGAAATTACGAGGAAAAGAATTACACATGTGTTCCGATTAGTGTAGAGGTAATTAGAATAATTCCTCTTTTTCATTTAAAAACATCTGATGTGTTCCATCACATGGCTTTCTCTACATCCCTGTATCAAATTATTGTTAAAAAGCATATGATTTTATCTACTTTATGATAATCGAGATAAACATTAGCAGAAATTGTCTTAATTACTTGCTTCCTTGTAAGTAGAAGGGAAACAGGGGAATACACTAGGCTAAAACGATAGTCAAATATTTTAAAAGCCGGTTACCATGTGGATGAAATCCGTTTCTATGCAGAGCCAGGAGTTTACAATTTTCCATGTGGGAAAATGTTTAAGTATTTTAAATCTGAAACAAATAATAAGGAATACCTCAAAAATTGTCAATTCAACAAAAAATACGCATATGACATAATTCCGCGTTTTAACGTGATCTACATATTTTGTGTAGTAAGTTTTTGTCTATCTCTTATGGTTTACCAGCTACCCAAAATTCATTCAGAATAAAGAGGCCTTTAGGGGCTATTCCCAGAAAATTCAAGATGTAAATTTCATTTGCTATATAAGTATCTTAAATATACGGTAATTTAATCAAAATCTTTAGAGCCAGTTTTGAGAAAATCAAAATGTTCGAAATTTTTTCCATGTAAAGGATAGTTTGGGATGGGGGAATTTTTCTCAAAATCTTCGTGTCGCATCCCTAGAACATACTAAACTTAAATACCAAGTTTGGTACTTTACCGACTTTTCGTTTTCACAGACACATGGATACACACACACACACACACATACACGCACACTCGGACCTTTTTCTGAAAATACTTTTTCTGTACCGGGCACTCTAAACCGTGTATTTCCAGTGAAATTTTGGTATTGCATTTTTTGGTGCAATGCAATACCTTCTCTATACACTGTGTACATAGTGCGCTTAGAGAAAGTAAAAACCTGATGTGTTCCATTCACATGACTTTCTCTACATTGCTTTAACAAATTATTGTTAAAAACGTATTTCTAATTCATGCTAATGGAGATAAGCAATAGCAGAAATGGTTTTATTATTTGCTTCCTTGTAAGTAAAAGGGAATTAAGGGAGTATCATAGGCAAAAGCGACAGTCAAATATTTTTAAAGCTGGTTGCTATGTATTGAAATTGCTTTGTTTTTATAGTCAGGAATTGATAATTCCCGTATGAGAAAAGTAAAAGTATTTTAAAGCTGAAACCAATAACAAGTAATATCTCAGAAACGATGAGCTCTAAAACAAACAAAAACAAAACAAAAAAAAGTTATGACAAAACTTACATTTTTTGGGTAGTCAGGTTTTGCTATATCTTACAGTTTACCAGTTACGCAAAACTCAGCAAAATTCGTCCAGAATAAAGAGATCTTCAGAGGCTATTCCCAGACAATTCAAAATATACTTTTTATTTTTATGTAAATACCTTTAATATATGACATTTTAATCAAAATCGCTAGGCTCATTATTGAGAAAATAAAAGTTTTCAAACAGTAGTAGTTCCAAGCAGTAGTTTGGATTGGGGAAATTTCCTTTAAACTCTTCGGGTCGTATCCATAGGAGATACTAAACTTAAATCCAAGTTTGGTATTTAAGGACTTTACCTTTTTGAGCTATGCTGTCCTCAGACATACACAGATAGGCACGCTGATCTTTTTCTATAAATTAGCTTTTTTTCATTTAGGGGGTCTCAAAACATGTATTCCCATGAAATCTCGTTATCGAAATTTTGGATGGAATACAATGCACTCTGTTTATAGTACATGAGGAGAAAATAAAAATATATCGTTTAAATACCAAACTTCGTATTTCATTCAGTATCTTCCAAGGATGAGACACGACGCTTTCAGGAAAATGTATCCACCCCAAGAAATGTAAGATTTTTCAGAATTTTCGATTTGCTTAAAATGACTCCAACTATTTGGATAAAATGCCATACATCAAAAGTATTTAATTCAGAAATAAAATTTATAGCTTGAAACTTCTGAGAGTAGTCTCTTAGGCCCTCTTCATTCTGAATGTCTTTAGCATAATTGGTAAACTGTAGGAGATAGACAACATATTACTACAAAAAAGATATGCAATTCGTTAAAACATAAAATTTATGCCCGATACATTTTTTTGTGCAATTAATTATTTCCGAGATGTCCCTTGTTATTGGTTTAAATTTTCCAATTTTTATACTTTTCTCAAATGGGATTTTTTTAATTTGTTGATCCTTTTCTTAGCTGCTAACCATGAAAAGAGAACGGAATATGCTCTTAGGGATATCCTCTTAAAATATTTGACTATCGCTTGAGTCTAATCTATTCACTTATTTCTATTGTAAATAAGAGATATGACTGTTTCTCTTAATATTTATCTTGATTATCAGGAGTAGATAGAACAATTAGCTTTAGTCAGTTTTGTTGTTGTAGAATAGGTAGAGAAAGTCATGTGAATGGAACGTATCAGATCTTTTATTACTGGCCTTGCGAAGAAAAAAAATCCAAAATCATTACATAGCGACCAGCTCTAAAAGGACTAAACTATCTCTTTAGCTTAATGTATTTCGTAAATTCTCTTTTATATACAAAGGATTAAGTGATAAGACCATTTCTGCTAACGTTTGTCTCGATTAGCAAGAAGTAGATAGAAGAATAGGCTTACATAAGAATGAATTGTTGTGTAATAGAGGAAGTGATGTGAATGGAACACATCAGCTTTTTTGAAAAGTATAATGTCTCGCTTTACTTTCTCTACTTAGTACATACATAGATCATAGGTGGAGAGAGAAGGTATTGCATTCCATCCAAAATATCGATTTCGAGATTTTATTGGAAATATATTTTTTAGGGGGTCTCCTGTATAAAAAAAAATCGTTTTTATAAAAAGGTCCAGGCGCACATGTGTGCATGTTTTGTGTGTGTATGTGTTTGTGTGTGTGTGTGTGTATCCATATGTCTGTGAACACAACTCAAAAACGAAAAGTTAAATTTCAACTCAATATCAAACTTGAATATTTACGTAAAGAATCTTGCAAGGATGTGACACGAAGAATTTCAAGAAAATCCCTCCAAACTACCCTTTACATGGAAAAAATATCGAACATTTTGATTTTTCTCAAAAATGTGTGTATCGATTTTGATTAGAATACCGTCAAGAATATAGTTCTTGACAAATAATATGCATATCTTGAATTTTCTGGGAAAAGCATATGAAGGTCCTCTTCTTTAAGGCATAAAAGATAGACAAAAAGTTACTGTACAAAAAGTGTAGAGCTCATTAAAGTACACAATTTATGTCATATACAATTATATTTTGGAATTAACCATTCCCAAGATATTTCTTGATATGGTTTCAATTTTAAAATACTTCCAACTTTTCTCATTGTCAACTCCTGGCCATGTGGAGAAGACGAATTTCAATCACATAGCGACCGGATTTTAAAAATGCTGACTATCGCTTTATCTTAGTAATTTACTTATTTCCCTTCTGCGTATAAAGAACTAAGTAAAGACCATTTCTGCTAATATTCAACTTGATTAGAACAAGTAGGGAGAAGAATAAACTTTGTAGTAACAATTTGTTAGGTATCTACAGAGATGTACAGAAAGTCTCTGAATGGAACACATTTGATTTTTACTTCTCTGCACGTACTATGTACATAGTGTATAGAGAAGGTATTTCACTCAACTAAAAATTCGATACCGAGATTTCACGAAAATACATGTTTTAGAACACCACGAATCCAAAAAAATCATTTTTGGAAAAAAGGTCCGTGTGTGCGTGTATGTGTGTGAGTCCGTATGTCCGTGTGTCTGTGAACACGATAACTCAAAAAAGAGAAGTGGTAAGATACCAAACTTGGTATTTAAGTTTAGTGTTTTCCAGGATGCGACACGAAGATTTTGAGAACCCCCCCCCCCTAGCCCCCGCCCCAAACTATCCTTTACATGTAAAAATTTCGAAAATTTTTATTTTCTCAAAAATGGATCTAACGATTTTGATTAAAATACCGTGTATTAAATATATTTATATGGCAAATAAAATGCACATCTTGAATTTTCTGGGTATAGTCTCTAAAGATCTTTATTCTGAAAGAATTTTGTTGAATTGTGCGTAACCGGTAAACCGTAAGAGATAGATAAAAACTTACTTTACAAAGCTTGTAGAGCTTGTTAAAACACACAATTTATGTTATAAACATTTTTTTCGTGGAGTTGACCGTTTTTAAGATATTCCTTATTAATGGTTTTCTGTTTTAAAATACTTATACTTTTCTCATATAGGAATTTGTCAACTCCTGACCTTACAGACAAAGGAACTTCAATCACATGGCAACCAGCTTTTAAAAGATTTGAACATCATTTTGGCCTAGGGATATTTGCTTATTTCCCTTCTAATTACAAGGAAGGAAGTAAAAATTCCATTTCTGTTCATTTTTTCTCGATTTGCATGAAAGAAATGGAAGAATAAACTTTTTAACAATAATTTGTTGCAGAGCCATAGAGAAACTCATGTGAATGGAACACATCAGAGTTTTATTTGTACAATGAATGCTGTATTGAACTATATCGGAGCTGATGAAAGTAGGCTTAGAATGGGGCCCGATGTCTGAAGTGATGCATGGCCTTCCTTATGGGGTACATCCCACGGCCTGCTCAAGAAGAATATATGAGTCGTTGGCATCAGAATTCCTTAGTTACCATTCATCTTATCTAACAATCTGTCATTACTTCGTATAAACCCCATTCGTTAGAAAATTACGGCACGAACGGCGGGGCGGGTTTATTATTAATGCCCCTTTTATTCGCCTCTTAAAATGAAATCTTGGTGCCCAGCGGCTATCCGTTCGCTTTGCAATTTGCATTCGTAACTGCACACAAATCATTCTCATCCATATACATTAGCGGTCATAATGGGGGTAAAAGAAATACTTGATTCTTGGACTGTAATAACGAGGTGTGAAACATAATCTTATTTCGTAAAACGCGAACTCGTTGTTTGCTGGGCTATTTACTTAGTACAATTTACCGCGCTGATAACTGTATCTTTTATGAGCAAAGAAGCAGTATAAAAAGAAGAAAGAAGACCATGAGAAGCCATCATTAATATTGGGTATGAGTTATTTATTTCCTACCTGACTTGAATGGTTTTCAGGACCAGAATATCTCTTGTATTGTATTGGAAATGCAAATAAGTTTTCTTTTTTTCCTTCCCTAAACTTTACTCGGAATCCCTACAGAGAAAACCTTTACATGTAGGTCCAACGGCTGTAGCAAGTGCAGAAATAGAGAACGCTAAAAAGGGAACATGGAAAGAAAGAAGGAAAGTACGTGCCTTGATTTCTAGTTTCATCTTTATGGTCAATGGAATGAAATCAAAGCAAAATACACACAAAAAAGAAAGGCAGCATCCAACGACAAAACAGTATACTTCAAGTCATCAAACCGACCGCGCATGTTGATGGCAATTGTCATGCTTCTGCGCATGCCTGTTACGTAGTTTCATGTCTAAAGATGGCGGCTTTCAATTCCAACATTGGGTTTTCTTGGTCTAGTATGAACGCAAGACATGCCAGCAAAGGGGGATAGTTATAAGAGATTTTAGAACTTCAGCTGCAGAGTGATACAAGTATCCAACTTAACCACTCACCTGAATAGAATAAGTATTGTTTTTCAACCCTAGGAACAATATGCTAGTTGTAAACGCATGGGATCACAAAGGTTTAATATTGTATAGGTCCTCATGTATTATTCACTCTGTTCCATATTAGTATGTTGTCAATATGATCAAATTGGTATACAAATCTCTTCTGCCTTACATGTTAAGTTATATAGCATACAGTAATCATCCAGGAGTTGAAGAAATGAATATTATAGTTTTTAAGTAAACAAAGTGAACAAGAAACAATCTTGGCTTGATGAAAAGCCGGTCATGATATAAATCAAAGGGAATAAATATTAAAGATAAAAGCATAGCTACATAGTTTAAATTAAAAAAACAAGTATTAAAAACAACAACAAAAAGCAGCTACAGCACTTAAAATTTTATAAGTCTGATGTGCTCCATTCATAAGACTTTCTCCACATCTCTGTAACAAATTATTTTTAAACAGCTTATTTTTGTCTCTATTTGATTTTAATTAAACTAAACATCAGCAGAAATTGTCTTCTTATTTGATTCCTTGCAATCAGAATGGAAATAGGCGAGTACACTAGTCTAAAGCGATTGTCTGATTGAAATAGGTTTATTTGCATGGCCAGAAGAGTACAAGTTCCCGTATGAGAAATATTTTAAGTATTTAAAAACCTTAAACCAATAACAAGGAATATTTAGGAAACGGTAAACTCCACGAAAAACCGTGTGCAATATAAATTGTGTATTTTAACATCCACATTTTTTTTTTTTTTTTTTTTTTGTGCAGAAATTTTTTTCTCTTACGGTTTACTAGTCTTGCAAAAATCATCCAGAATGAAGAGGTTCTCTGAGGATATTACCAGAAAATTCAAGATATATATTTTAGTTGTCATGTATATATATCTTTAATGTATGGTATTTTAATCAAAATCGTTAGAACCAGTTTTGGGAAAAATCACATTTTCGAATTTTTTCTATGTAAAGGGTAGATGAGGATGGAGGATTTTCTTGAATATCTTCGTGTCGCATCCTTGGAAGATAGTGAAATTAAACGCCAAGTTTGGTATTTAACGACCTTTTCTTTTTTGAGCTATGCTATTCACAGATAGACAGAAATGTTTCTAAAAACGTTTTTTTTTTAGGTGCGGGGAGTCTCAAAACAAGTATTTCCGGTGACATTTTGGTATCGAAATTTTTAGTGGAATAAAATACCTTCTCTATACCCTATGCACAGAGCAAGTGTATAGAAAGTAAAACTAAATATTAAAGCTAAAACACAACTATAGTAGTTTAAATTAAAGAAAAAAAAATAAAGATAAACGTAACTGATAATAATTGAAATTAAATTAATAAATATCAGAGATAAAAATCACAGCTGATACTGTTTAAATTGAAGGAGTAGTTATTGAAATACTATTCTTAATAAAGTTAGTTTATGAAAGATTTAATAGAAAATAACTTAAATTCACTTTAACACTTTGGTAGGTTACCTCTGAAAGATCAAGGGCAGTGGGAAGCAAATTTAGCAAATTTCTGTTCCTTTTGAACAATTTCTAGTAGAATCCCGAGAGCAACTTTTGTTCTCCTCAGCCAGAAAACGATCTTTTCTACTGAAAATATTCTGACAGAAATTGTATTATATAATGACATTAATATTGTAAGCCGCGGATAACTGTTTTAGCATTGAATTAGTACTTAGTAGTTCAAGTTCACTCATGGTTTTATTTTTAAACTCTGTACAATACTCGGCTCTTTTCCCAATCGAATGGCGTCTCTGAACTTTTCAAATGTCTGTACGAGACTTTGAAAGCTGTTTTGCACTGGCCCATAGTTTTCAACTGATAAATTAAAAATCTGATATATTTCATTCACATGACTTTCTCTACCTCTCTGTAATAAATTATTGTTAATAAGCTTATTCTTCTATTTAACGGTAAAGCACTAGCAAAAACGGTCTTATTATTTAGTTTCTTTATAAGTAGAAGGGAAATAAGGGAATACAGTAGACTAAACCGATAGTCAAATGTTTTAAAATATGGTTGCTATGGGATTGAATTCCGTTTCTTTGCATGACCAAGCGTTGACAAGTTCCCGTATGAGAAAAGTTTTAAGTATTTTAAAGCTGAAATCAATAACAAGGAATATCTCGAAAACGGTCAACTCCTGAAAAAAATGTATAGGACATAAATTGTGTGTGATCTAAATTTTTTGTATAATAAGTTGTTGTCTGTCTCTTACTGTTTATCAGTTATGTAGAATTCAATAAAAATCATCCAGAATAAAGAGGTCTTCAGAGGCTATTCCCAGAAAATTGAAGATACACATTTTATTTGACATGTAAATACGTGTATCTTAAACATGAGAGATTTTAATACAAATCGTTAGCGCCATTTTTTAGAAAATCAAAATTTTCGAATTTTTCTACGTAAAGGCTACTTGGGGAGGGATTTTCTTAACAATCTTGTGTTGCATCCTTGGAAGATAGCGAACTTAAATACAAAGTTTGGTATTTAACGGTCTTTTCGTTTTTGAGCTATGCTGTTTACAGACATATACACACACGGATTTTTTCTGAAAATTCTTTTTTTTTTTGTGGATTCAGGGGGGCCCAAAACATGTACGTGTACGTGTAGAGAAAGTAAAAAAATAATTTAGGATAAGCTTGAGTTCTTACGTCCAAGCACTTATCAATGTTATCAAACACTTCAGGACATAGAAGTTTATATTCTATACTTTTCCTCTTTGAAGATTCTTCTACTTAGATACACGGTTTCTTGAAAAATTGTTCACTATCATCACATAATGTGGCAATGAAGCAGCAAGTTTCATGGATTTTCTATCGACAGTATGATTTCACTTGCATGGCTCAGAAGGATGTTGTACAACACGTCGGTGAAAATAAATATTTTGTCGAATATGTTTATAACAATATGTTTATAACAAATGTGAAAGAGAAAACAAATTTTCTACTGGTGTTAAAATATCTAATTAGGTTTCTTGAGGGTGTTCTAGCATAGCGAAGTTTAGTTGTATTCCTGCACACATGTTTACCAATCTTGACAAGTAGCTACATTGTGTCGGACAAAAGAAATAGCCACAATTTCATATTTTATAGCTATCAAAACTACGGATTGTATTAGGCCATTTTGAATTCGTTTATAAGTTCCCGTATACAAAGCAGAGGTTTGTAAGCGCTGCGCTAAACGATGATCATATTCTGTGATTAGTTTAAACAGTCTTACACAATAATCTTGATTAACAGAATTTGCTGAATAAACAAGTCTTTGAAAGGCCAATTCTTGTATTCCCAGAAAACTTACTGCACTAATAAGCCTTTTAGGCATAATCTGTTCCACTTTTTACTTTTTTTTAACGTACTATGCACATATTGTATAGAGAAGGTAATCTATTGCACCCAAAAATTGATACCGAGATTTCACAGGGAATACATGTTTTTGGACAGCCTGAATAAGAAAAAAGCATTTTTAGTGTGTATGTGTGCGTGTGTGTGTGTGGTGTATGTGGTCAGCATAGCTCAAAAACGAAAAGTCCGTTAAATACCAAACTTGATATTTAATTTCAGTATCTACCAAGGATGCGACGCAAAAATTCTCAAGAAAAACTCCCCGCCCCCAAATACCCTTTACATGGAAAAAAAATTTAAAATTTTGATTTTCTAAAAAAATGTCTAACAATTTTGATTATTTTTTTATATTTAAGATATTTACGTGACAAATAAAATGTATCTATTGAATTTTCTGGAAATGGTCTCTGGGTGAAATGTTTTGAATTTTGCATGACTAGTAAACCGCTTCTGCTAGTGTTTATTTCGATTAGCATGAAGCGGATAGAAGAATAAGCTTATTAAAAATAAGTTGTTACAGAGATATAGAGAAAGTCATGTGAATGGAACACATCAGCTTTTTTTATTGTAAACATATTTCATTTTAAGGTGGTAATCAAGCACAACTTCAATTCTGCTTTCCCTAAAAGCAGCTACATCTACAAACAATTGGCAGTGTTTGTTCGGCTCTTGACCACAGAATTAGTCAAATGTACATACCTGGGCCAAGACCCTATGTTACGTTGACTATTTCTGTTAACTCCTTTGGGAAGCTACGAGGGTCAGTCAATAACTAATATCTTCTATTTTTTTTCTCTCTTTTAATTTGCAACAAAATAAAGCATTGATTACACGGAATGTAAGGCATAACATTGAGGATTAAATTGCCACTTTTCAATGTAATCCCCACCCTTTTCCACAGCTTTAGTCCAGCTTTTAACAAGGGCAACATTCCTGTGTGGTAAAATGCACAGTCTTGCGTCCGAAGTCATTGACGAACAGATTTTGTCACGGCCTCTGCATCTGGAAAGTGAATCCTGCAATGAGCTTCCTTATTCCACCAAATTGAAGCACTGCAAATATTCCGAAGCTATTGTTTTTCGTGTCTCCTTATTCTGCTCGGTTAACACTCGGGGTAACCACTGCGAACACACTTTTGAATAGCCCAGTTCTTGAATAATTGTCATCACACTGCCTTTACTGAAAGACGTAATGCAACACAATTCATCCGTTGTTATCCGCTGGTCAGCTTGAATGATCTCATCCACTCGCTCAATGTTGCGTAGAGTCACTGCAGTCACAGGTCTACCGCTCCGCTGTTCATCAGTCAACATGTTGGCCCTTCAGATTCATTACAACGACGAACCCATCTTCTAACCATGCTGACATCCACTGTTGCATCACCATACACCTTTGTGAGCCTTTCATGAATGCGAATGGGCGTTTCACCTTCCACATTCAAAACTTCAATGACAGAGTGCTGTCTAATACGAACATCAATATCAGCCATTTTGCAACAGGAAGTAGTGCTACCACTGGTAGGCGTATTAAGTTGCTATTGCAATGGAGTGGAGAAGAAGGTCTGAGGAATAGTGCAAAACTTAAATTGTTCACATAACTTCCTTAGTTCAGGAGAAAAAATTAGGAGGCTTTATTTATTGACTAATCTTCGTAGCTTTGTTGGAGCAGTGAAACACGCAATGACTCCTTCAAAGATGAGCGCGTCTTTCTCGCAATTCATTGATGCGGTAAGGAAATTGCTTCGGCTGGCTCACAATCTCTTCGGTAATGTAACATATTAGATCTACATGGTTGGAAGAAGCGTGTCGATTTTTCTAGTTATTAAATAGTAATTAAATAACACATATTGTTAGTAAATTTGATTATTGTCTTTCTCCGTGACGTTTGGCCATGTTGGTGTGCCAGCTTATAGGCAAAAGTTATCAGATCAATTTTACATTTATTTACCGAAGCAGTCCTGTGATTGCTTTCCCTAATACATGCCACGTAGAGATATCATTTCAAGGTTTACGCCTACCTCTGATACTTCGGTTTTGAAATTTTTCTGCTTGTGATTTTAAGGATTTTTCTTACATTCTGTATTTTCCTTTGGGGTCCTGAATATTGCTTTTCTTGAATGTAAACTTACATGGAGAGAACCGACCAATTGTTTTAAATTAAATTTTTCTTTATAATACCCTTATTAGTTATACTGCTTCAATCTAAAATTAAACGTGACAAACTGTAAATATTCTTCTATCTTAATTGTTAAGTTGCTCCTGATTTGGAAATTTCTATGTCTTGTGCTTGTATGAGGTTTTCTATGTCTTTTCCCTTATCATCCGAATATTAGTTTTCTTGATTTTAGTCCCAAATGGAAAGAACATTTAACTGTAGTATGGAAAAATCCAGTATATGGCTTTATAGATGGAAATTAAATGTAGTAATGAAAAGGGGAAGAGGGAAATTTGGGAATAAAATAAACCAACCCAGTATTCAGCTAGTGATCGAGAAAACTCATGAAAGAAACTTCGGTCAGAATGGCTGACCCCCGGGGCTTTGAATCCGGGACAAACAGACAGACATCCAGATTGATTGCTTTTCCAGTTACACTCCCGCATTTGCTTGTGGTGCAGTTTTGTACAATTGAGGACATGTATCACAATGCAAGAATGCTCATATATGAGATATTCTATTAAAATGCGAAAATAGTACAAGATAATAAAAATAAAAACATTAAATAAATAAATTACATTATATCTTCAAAGAGGTCACGTAGACAATAATGCAATCTTATTGGTCTGATGTCGTCCTATGTTCGCGGTTAGAGCCAACAGGATTAAACCATTATGCTTAGTAAAACGAAGACACAGGTGTTTATTTTCATGTTATTTTTTATTGTTTCATTTATATAGCCCCATTTAACATCTAAGGTCATATCGGGGGATTTGCATTAGAAACAAATCGTCTGTAGGTTCCTTACATTGGATTTAAATCGTTTTATTTTCCTCAAACACACACAATTCACTCTCACATACTCGTACATACATACTTTCAAACTCTGTGCGGGATAGGGAATAATTCTGTTAAAGAAAAATTCCCCGCCCCAGCTGGGAATTGAACTCGGGACTCCATGTTATTGTATAGTGTAGTTAAGTGCAGTTTTTGTGTAGATATGTGTAGAATATACTGGCTTCAGGATCAACATCAACTCCGACCAGATGTTGAAACAAAAAGGCTACAAACCGTATATCTATAGTTCCTCTGTGCACATCGCATAGATCATCCAACAAACTGTTTATCACATGCCAAAATCCTGAAATCAAGAATTGTTCCTTGCAAACACATGTCAAGATATCTCGGAGAAACATACAATGTATTCTTGCAAATTTCATTGTGATGTAATTTAATGCATTTTAATACATTTTCTACATTTTTATGGTTAATTTCTTTCTAATGTCAAGCTGTTGAAACTATTAGCACTTTTAAGCTCTTTGAGAATTGCATTAATTAATCCATGCTCGTAGGCTTTCACGGTCGGTGTTATTAGTAAAATGTAACGTGTCCAGGCTTGTAAGCCGTGGTCGAATAATTTTAATTTTATTATTCGTTCACGACCTACAAGCCCGGACATGTTATATTTTACTAATCTCCATGCATGTTCAAATTATAAAGGTGTTACTTCTTTTTGTCCTGGCAATGATGACAGAGGTGCTAGGCAAGCAGAAGTATTTTATGAGGAGTTTAAAAATAGCATTCCCAAAAATATACAGGTATTGGAGGCGGTGGTCATAGTTCTGCCGTATCTTAGTGGTTCACATCTGACGAGGGAAACTTTGCTTTAATTAAATTACTTCCTAATTCCACAGAGTCTGAAAGTATGAAAGTAAGATTAATGAGAGTGTTTAATTTTTAAAGGCATAGAAATCTTACTTATGTATTTAATTTGGTATACATGAGTTAAGTTTAGATTTAGGTGTAGGTATAATAGCCTAAGCACCTCTACCATTACTGAGCCATAATTATTCCACAATATTTAAATAAATCGAGTCTTCTCCTTAGCACAGAGGTAAGCGCAGCTGCTTGGCCAGCGGGAGACCTGTTCGATTCCCGGTACTGGTGTAGGGATTTTTTCCCCGCTGGTAGACTGGTCCAGGGTATATTCAGCCTCGTGAGGTCCCTGTGGCGTCAATTGAGGAGCTATTTGATGGAGAAGTAGCGGCTCCAGGTCATGAGGATCGCATTAACCGGCCGGGGGGTTCGAGGTGCTGACCATGTCTCACTCTCCAGTACTGCACCCCATCTATGATGTCTGTAATGAACCGAGATGGGGGCGCAGCGGCCGGGCGGTAGGCCAAGGTTCCTTGTGAGCTGCCGTGTCATGGAGCTATTTAAATAAATTAAAATAATAATTTAATATATACAAAAAAGCTTGTGCTCTCTACTCTCTCAGAATTCTTGCATACCTTACAGAAGATACCAGCTTTCTTACTCAGATCTTGCTAAATCCATGCAATTGGATTCATTTCTAAAATAAAGCACACCCCGAGGGGGGGGGTGCTCATATAAGTTTTCATTTCTAAACTCCCAGTATGGGCTCAGTATTGAGTGTCTGGAATCAAGAGGATGAAATCTCAAACATAATGAACACACTTTAAAATAGTTTGCTTCCATTTCAAGGTTATATTAGGATCAAGGATTTGTTTCTGTTTAACGGTTTCGAATTAATACCTGGTGGAAATATTTTGAAATAACGGGTCCCTATTCCTACTGAAGTTATCTGTAAATAAGAAACAGCATTACTTGGGTTCCGCACAGAACTGTGTGTTTCTTTTTTGAATTTTACTCAAAACGCGATACTTTGAAGCATGGTAAATATGCTATGGGCACGTATATACGAACATTGATGAATGTCTTCATAAAGTCAAACATTTTGCTTGTATGCTTATAATGAGTATGTATGCTCTAGTATCATTATTAGGGAGCGAGTTTGGGATACGTAAAGACTGAAGCTCACTATACATTTACTTGAGGCAAGCAGCACTTTTTATCCGAACTGGATTTTGAACAGAGAACACAAAACACTGGAGGCGGGAGGGGTAGCCTCATCAGATGTTGGCGGACAGTGAATATATCGACCTCATCCGTGTCTCTAGTGTCATTAATTTCCGTATGGCCGTTAACTTTCAATCCCTCAAACGTTACCCCGTCTGCGCTCTCTAATCAATGTCAATTTATCTATCGTGCTTCATTAAAGTGCTAACATGTGATTTTTAAAGGTGCTCAACATTAGCTCAAAATATGTTTAGAATTTCAAAGCTGTTTTTCTCATTTACTGTTTTTTACGTTTCTTGGTCTTCGAAGGGTTCCACTTTACCATTTTTGCAAAATTTCCTTTATATCTCCAGAGAATTATTAAACGTTATCAAAGAGAGGAAAAAATGTTGGAAATAATTTTTCATAAGTGATATTTACCAGTAGGCTATGTCAATCATAAATCTGTTCACCTTCCTCAAGTTGGTGAAAAGAATTCATTTTTTGCAAAGTTTATAAGTTTGACTTATAAACAAAAAGAATAATAAACTCTATTTGCGACATTTTTCTCTAATATTAATCTGCATTAAAATATGTATTTATATTAATATGTATTCCCCTGCGAGTATAATTTGTACTATAAACTTTAAAGGTTATGTTCTGAGTGGTGATCGTGTTTGCAATATTATTATCATTAAATAACTGTTTTCAAGAAGACTCTTAAACTTGCTTGAATACTTTCTCCTAGATTTCCTGGCTCTCATATCGGCTTGTTATCCGGCTAAAGGGCTTTATTTATTATTCCTTAATTTTAATGAATGCTTATTTCAATGATATTCAATACTAGTTTTCATTATTATTACTCCTAGAACCTAATGTTTGATAATTTTTGTTTCATACTAAATTGCTGGGTACTAAGTTGGAAGGTTGAATCAGAACTGAAAATACGAATGCCACGACCGGAATCTTCGGTTCTTCGTGCTGATGTGCTTATCGCTGAAATACCGTAGTAAGATGCCTACATTTGCATTAAGCCTTCGCATCTGATTTAAGTATCCCGAATAATATAGGAGGCTGTCTTAGGTACTATAGGCACTCCTCAAAAGCACCCTGCAATATTGCAAGTGATTAAATATCCAGGCTTTATATTTAATTAATACTAAACTAAACTATCAATTTAAGTCTTATTAACTTTTACTTTGGAGATATGACGTTCTTGAGTACCTTACATTTTTGTAAAACGCGATTTACCATGTATTTACTACACGACAATCAATTGCAGATATATTTATTGTTTGGTGCCATTTCGAAAATCAAGTTGTTCCTAGAGACTGTTTCAAGGAAACGGGCTTCATCCGACTAATACTTTTTTGTATCCTAGCTTATTGGTTTTAACATTAGCTCACTGTAATCAATTCTCATCTCCTTAAGCTGATTAACGATCTAAAATATTTAAGTATCCTTATCTTCGGAAAAATTCGTCCAGGAGTTGTTCTATAAATATTCAACACCAGAAATCTTCACCCTGCTGAATGTGTCCGCCTTCTTACTACATTATTCACGCCTATAAATGATTTCGGTTATGATATAAAATACTGTCAAGACGAACTATCTCCACGCCATACTATAAGGCATTCCTTTTGGTTGTAGTTCTTGTTTTGGAACATAAAATTTCTTCTAAACGAGGTCAGTGATTCTCTAGAAATCATACCAGGCTTCATATTATTCAGAAAATCAATACATGAATATGGTGCATCACGCGTATGTTAAGTACAGTAAACAGATAGCCCAGCTATCTCATGTTTGACGTGTGCAGATATCCCTCCGTGCGTTAAAAGAGTTGCAGAATTCATTGAGGCTACTTCAAGTTAAAACCGGTTGTGGGGAACTGGCCTGAACGACCTTTGTTTAACTCTCTCAGTGAAGAACTCCACCCGCTCACCGTCTTTGCTGATAAGCAAGAGGGGAAAACGAAGGTTGCTCTCGCTGGTTCCCACAGACGAGTTTTAACTAGAGTTCTGCAACTTTTCACGCACGAAGGAATTTCTCCACATGCCAAATATGGTGCAGTTGGGCCACCCTTATTGTGCGCTTTTATGTGCTAAAATTCAACATTTATTTCAACCCTACATTTGTTTATGCATTTTATCTGCTTCCGTTATTCCAATTTAAATTTTGAACAGGTTTGTTTATTAATCTTTCATAATTTGAACTCAATATTCTTTTTAACTTATTTTCTGCTAATGGGATGTACGTTGGTTCTCAATTCAGTTTTCTGTTTTTAGGAACTTCTGACAAGAATGAGTACTTAAAATTAAATTGTTAACTAGAAATGTTTCTTTCATTGATTAGCGCCTAACTCTGTTGCTTGTTACTACTATTGCCTTGGCAAACAGAAAAACTTGTTTCATTAAGTTCTTCCCTTGTAGTTTTACATTAAATATACAGGGGATGCTAAACAAAAATGCTATTCAGAAAACGAGAATCGTTCAAGAAAATTGTCTGACTTCACGACGTTTGAACCAAACATGCACTTGCACTTTTTTTTTTTTTTTTTTTTTTGTAATCTTAAGATCATATCTGATATCTTAGCACTCCCTGCACCATGCTTTCAGAACTGAAAACCTGCGTGTGTCTAAGTCAAGAATAAAATCATCATCCTCCTATCCAAAGTCACAGTTTCCATGCACATGAGCTTATTTATTAATAAGGACATCATAATCTCTGTTTAAAACATGAACGGAGGACCTGTTTTCCGTATTGTTTTACTCCTTTGCAAGGTTTTACTCTTACATTATCCTTTATTATCTCTTTATCTATTATAATAGAGTCAGGTTGTCACAACTGAAAGTATATTTACATTTAGAAGAATCAGAAAATCAGAAAATATTCGTATAAGTAGGTTGTATATGGGGAAATATTTTGATTGGAATCTGAATTAAACCCTTGTTAAAAGAGTCACTAGCGGTCTATCACAAAGGTCTCACAGTGCGACATTGTATTTTATTTGTTCTATTCTTGCCAGTTCTTTGCACTAGGCATTTAAAAATATGTTTTAACCCATATACTAGAGAAGGCCATTATGTGACTTTGTTTCAAATTATGTGGTATAATTATTGGCTGTTTTGTAGTTAAAAAACCTTTCACTTTATCTTCAATGAAACATGAGTAGCAAGAATCAAAAAAAAAAAAAAAATGTTCTTCCAAGTTCAATCTGTAGTCTTAGCCAGGGGACTAGATAGCATGTCTGTCTTGCACGAGCTCACACAGTAAACTTATTTTAGAGTAAATAGTTCCTAACAATTATTTAATTATCTCACTTATATAGTCCCCTTTAACATCTATGGTCACATCGGGGGTTTAGACTTAAAAAAAAGTAGATTTTTGGCTCTTGAACCTTGGATTTTAATTATTTCTTTTTCTTTAAACATACGCACATTCACTCTCACATACATATTTCCAGACTCTTAGGGAATAGGACATGGTTCCGGTTAAGGAAAACTTCCCTGCCCCAGCCGGGAATCGAACCCGGGACCTGCTGGTGAGAAATCACCACGCTGACCACTGGATCACGGAGGCTGTCTCATTACAACTTATTTTCGCTCGTAAATCACATATCTATGCTCAGTAAGACTCAGGGTACCGAGGGAAATTACGCCGCAGTAACGTGTGTCTGATTTCCTTCCTGACCCAAGTTTTTTTACTTTCTCTACATGAACTGTGTACATACTGTATAGAGAAGGTATTGTATTGCACCCAAAAATTCGATACCGAGATATGCTTTGAGATCCCCTGAATCCCCCCAAAATTCTGATGTGTTCCATTCACATGACTTTCTCCACATCTCTGCTACAACGTACTGTTCAAGAGTTTATTCCTCTATTTACTTCAAGCTAATGGAGAAAAAAATAGCAAAAATGTCTTATTACTTGTTTCCATGCAAGTAGAATGGAAATAAGGGAGTATCATGGTCTAAAGGGATAGGCAAAGACTGGCTGCTATGTGGTTGAAGTTCCTTTGTTTGTACGGACAGAAGTTGACAAATTCCCATATGAGAAAAATATAAGTATTTTAAAGCTGAAACCAATAATAAGGAATATATAAAAATGATCAACTGCAAGAAAAAAATGTATATAACATAAATTGTCTGTTTTAACGAGATCTACATTTTCTATTAAGTAAGTTTTTATCTAACTCTTACGTTTACCAGTTAGGCAAAATTCCGCAAAATTCATCTAGAATAGAGATGTCTGCGGAGGCTATTCCGAGAAATTTCAAGATATATATTTTATTTTTCTTGTAAATATCCTAAATATACGACATTTTAATGACAACTGTTAAAGCCATTTTTGAGGAAATAAAAATTTTTTAAAATGTTTCCATGTAAATAATAGTTGGAGTGGGAGCATTTTCTTGAAAATAATCGTGTTGCATCCTTGGAAGATATTGAACTTAAATACCAAGTTTGAATGTACATCACTTCCTATTTGCATTATTTCCTTGTCATCTATTTCAGGGTTGAGGGACCAGCGAAAGTGTTGCGGATAGATGGTGACTTGCACGTTGTAATTGTTTTTCCTGTCGTCGCCACGGTACCGCTCAATCGGGACCCACACGCTCGGACTCCCCGCTCGTGGCTCGTGAGTGGGACCGGGCGGTGTAGCAGGCGTTCCATCTGAAACCGTTAGGGACTCCGCCCATGCTTACGCCCGTTGTCACCCACATCTGGTCGCTCTTCGGAGCGTTCCCTTCATCCCTTCTTCCCTGGGTTGACGCAAAGGGCCTTATGGACCTACGTGTCCCAGTATCTGAGACCCCGTCCGTGTGCATTCCTAATCCTAACATTCAAGGTGTTGGATTCTATACATAAGAGGAACCTCTCTCCGAAGCACATGGGTATGAAATATGAATGCAGTCAATAGCGAAAATTGAATCGGAAGTGCAGCAGGGGCAAAATATACAAATGTAGTTTACTTTGATGGATAAATTCTGAAAATATCAAAACTATAGTGAATATCAAATTTTAAATTTATGTCTATTAATGATTTAAGTCTCCAGTCACAAAAATAAAGATAAGTGCTCATTTGTTGCACTTCATTCGCAACTGAGAAACTCATAATAAAATCAACCTTAGTGTTACAGTATATGTGCTTACGCTACAGGAGCGCAAGCTGGTATGAAAGATCCTAGAGTTCACGTTAACGTGCTGAAAACCACATCAACCATTTTAGTGTTTAGCAAGTTTAGTCCTCCAACGTCGGAATCTTCCTATACTTCTTCGACCCTGAGATACTCTTCTAGAGATACAGCTTCGGTCCATCCTCTGAATTGCTCATATATACATAATCAAGAGAAAACTGAAGAACTATAATATACGAAATAGAACGAATGCAAAGCACGGAATAGCCTGAACATTAACAAAATGTATATATTACGAAGTGCGTAACTTCAACAACATAGCTGTTTACTCGGTCCAAATATGGCGGAATTCGCGCATGCTCACTGAATTTTGGCGCAAGGATTACAGCGGAGTTTCCTTTCTGTATACTCTCTATTCTGTGCTGGGATCATGGCGAGCTATCCAATTTTTACTTTCTCTACACTACTATGCACATAGTGTATAGGGAAGGTATTGCACTCCACCGAAAAATTCGATACCGAGATTTCACCGGAAATACATGTTTTATGGTCCCTTGTATCCAAAAAAAGTATTCTCAGGAAAAGGTCCGTGTGTGTATGTTTACGTGTGTCATTGTGTCCGTGTGTATGTGAAAGAAAAACGAAAAGTCGGCAGAATACCAAACTTGATATTTAAGTTTAGTATCTTCCCGGGATGTAACACGAAGATTTTGAGAAAAATCCCCCGACCCCAAACTACCCTTTACATAGAAAAAAATTAAAATTTTTTGATTTTCTCAAAAATGGCTCTAACGATTTTGATTAAAATACAGTATGTTAAATATATGGAAAATGAAATGTACATCTTGAATTTTCTGGGAATAGCCTCTAAAGACCTCTTTATTCTGAATGAATTTTGTTGAATTTTGCATAACCGGTAAACCGTAAGAGATAAACTTTTCTCACACGGAAAGTTGTAAACTTCTGGCTCTGCAAAGAAATGAATTAATCCACATGGCAACTGGATTTTAAAAAGATTTGACTATCGTTTTAGTCTAGTATATTCCCGTATTTTCCTTCAACTTACAAGGAAACATGTAATTAAGACAATGTCTGCTAATGTTTATCTCAATTATTATAAAGTAGATAGAAAAATATGCTTTTTAACAATAATTTGTTACAGCGATGTAGAGAAAGTCATGTGAATGGAACGCATTAGATTTTTACTTTCTCTACACGTACTATGTACATAGTATATAGAGAAGGTATTGCATTTCATCCATTAATTCGATACCGAGATTTCACTGATCCCCTGTATCCAAAAAAAAAAAACTTTCAGAAAAAGGTCCGTGTGTGTGTCCGTGTGTCCGCGTGTCCGTATGTCTGTGAACACAATAACTCAAAAACGAAAATTTGGTGAAATACCAAACTTGGTATTTAATTTTAGTATCTTCCAGGGATGCCACACGACAATTTGGAGAAAATTCCCCCCCCCCCCCCCACCCCAAACTACCCTTTACATGGAACAAAAGCCGAAAATTTTGATTTTCTCAAAAATGGTTCTAACAAGTTTGATTAGAACACTGAATATTAAAGATATTTGTAAGGCAAATAAGATGTATATCTTGAATTTTCTGGAAGTATCCTCTGAAGATCTCTTTATTCTGAATGAATTTTGCTGAATTGATAAATAGTAAGAGATAGACAAAAACTTACTACATAAAAATGTAGATCAGGTTAAAAAACACAATTTATGTCATATACATTTTCTTCGTGGAATTGACCCTTTCTGAGATTTTTTGTTATTTGCTTCGGAATCAAAAATATTTAAACTTTTCTCACACGGAAAGTTGTAAACTCATGACCCTGCATTAACAATATTTTGTTACAGGGATGTAGAGAAAGTCATGTGAATGGAACACAGAGTTTTTAATGAAGAACGCATAAGAATCTGTCTCTGGTGTAGAAAGAAATAACCTGAGCTCATATACTTGCTTACTGTGTAGAAACTGAAGGGATAAGGACAAATTATCTGCCAGATCCCTTTGATAACTGTAGGAGGGGGTTAGAAGCTAGCTGGTTGCGAATGGGGCCTGGGAAGCTGTTGCTACGTTTTTTCAATAGATTATACGGCTCAGATCGGAGTGTAAAGAGCAGGGACCAGTGTAGTATTGGGGGTGTGCATTGAGTTTAATGTGTAAACAATAGTGTGTATGTGTCCACAATGGTAGATTTTATTATTATTCTTATTAGGTATTTTTGAGCTTTTTGTTCCTGTGTTTCTGTTTTTCTTTTATTTTTGAAGTTACCAAATATCACCAATTCATTAATATTAAAGTTAACGACAAATGTAAGGTGAAACGTGGACTACAGTGTATTACATAAGCACATTCGGTCTATCCGACTCGTTCGATGTATGAATCTCATGATGTAAGGTAACATGTTAAGACAGTAAATATACCACTCTTCTTATTTATTTTTACTATTGTATTCCACGTAAACTTTTATTAGCGATTTCACCGAAAACATAGATTTTCAGACTCCTGGAAAATAATTTAGAAAAAGGTGGCTCACGCGCGCCTGTGTGTGTGTGTGTGTGTGTGTGTGAGTGTGTACGCGCGCGCGCGTGTGTTGCGTGTGTCCGTGTGTGGTGTATGTGTGTGTGAACAGCATAATTCAAAACAAAAGTTGCTAAACTTAAAAACCAAGTTTGGTTTCTAACCGACTAACGATGACACGAAGATTTTCAAAACTACCCAAAGTACCTTTTTCATTGAAAATGTTTCTAACATTTTGATGTTCTCATTAATGGCTCTAACGATTTCGATTAAAATTCCACATGTTTAAGATATTTTCACAACAAATGAAAGGCCTTGAAATTTCTGAACGGCTTTTCTGAAATTTCTGAATGACTGCTGCATATCTAATAATCTGGTAAGCTGTAAGAGATAGACGAAATCTTACTGCTTAGAAAATATAAAGTAGCTTTCAAGCACACAGTCAATGTCGAGTACTCTTTTTTTTTTTTTTTTTTTTGGTTTGCACTTTAAAATATGTATGCTTTTCTCAAATGGGATGTTCTTATTGTTTTCTTTATCCCTTCCTGGTGATGCAAAAAAAAAAAAAAAAAAAAAAAAAAAAAAAAACAGAATTTCAAAACGGACCCAGAATATGCGTTTCTGAGTAAAATTACCTTTTCTCTATTGTTTTACCTAAAGCATTTGCTTTTGGTTTCCACGACAAAATGTCACACCAAAATTTCAATGGAAAATAAAATTCATTGAAAAAAATTCGCGCGCGCTTATTTGTCTTTGTGTATTTGTGTATTTAAAAATATGGTTTAAACCAAAATTGGTACTTCAGCATCTTCCAAGAGTACCAAACCAACCCGACAGTAACCTTTACATGCACCAAATGTTTAAATCGTTTTCATGACAAATAAAACTTCTATCTTCAATTTTATTAAAATATAATTATCATGGCTGCTGCTTCATTCTGAAACGTTAAATAACAAGTTTAGAACTGGTAAACCTCAAGAGATAGATGGAAATCTTATCACGTGTAGATCTCACTAAGGCACGCAATTTATGACAAATACATACATTTTATTGTGGAGTTAACTATTTTTGACACATTCCTTGGTATACTTTTATCAAATAGGAAGCCATCATTCATCCTCTCACTCCTAGTCCAGCAAACAGAAAGGAATTCAAAGCTATCATTCAAAATATTTAACTAACGCTTAAACGTATTGTATTTCCTTATTCCCATTGGACCTACAAGTAAATGTGCAAACAATAAAATAATTTCTACAAATGTTTACCCGATCAAAGTGAAGTTGATGGAAGAATAACCTCGATACTTTCTATTTTACGTATAGTAACTAGAATAAATATTGTATTTCGCTCAAAAATAAGAACATATATGTTTGCGTGTCTATAAACAGCATACATCAATAACGAAATGTAAGTTAAAAGCCGAACTTGGTATTTTAGTTCAATATTTACGATGGATACCACATCAAGATTTTCAAGAATGTTTCCCCACCTTAAACTATTCTTCAAGCGAAAAATTTGTCGAAAATTTTTATTTTCTCAAAATGACTGTTAC
Source organism: Hymenopus coronatus (assembly GCA_030762935.1). Classification (NCBI taxonomy): domain Eukaryota; kingdom Metazoa; phylum Arthropoda; class Insecta; order Mantodea; family Hymenopodidae; genus Hymenopus; species Hymenopus coronatus. The sequence goes on along the minus strand of CM060886.1, from coordinate 17,970,705 downwards.
AAAATCGATTAAAATATCATATGTGTAAGATAGGTACTCTACACTTACTTTCTCTACTTGTAGAGAAGATAGTGTATTGCACCTAAAAATTAGATGTTGAGATCACCGGAAATGTTTATAAAAGGTGTGTGTGTGTGTGTGTGTGTGTGTGTGTGTGTGTGTGTGTGTGTGTGAACAGCATAACCCAAAAACGAAATGTCGGATAAATACCAAACTCGGTATTTGAATTCTCCATCTACCAAGACTTTTGTGTTAAGCCGTTTCCGAGATATCCGTTATTAATGATTTGCATTAATCACTACTTTGTCATTTGTTTAATGTCCTGTCAAATTTCAGTTTTTTCATTCCAAGGCATTGAAAGAGAATTGAACAGCATATAATTTGTTCTTTAAAATCTAATCACTATTCAGCTTGTATCTATATTGAAATTTATAATCTAGCTATTTCTAAAAAGCTTTATTTGGATTAAAATGAAGTAGATAGAAAAATAATCTTTGTAGGAAGTCTTTGTAAAACGATTAATAAACATTGAGGGTAGAGAAAATCTGCGAACGTAGCGCATATATATATTTGGTATATGTATATTAGGGATATATATTGTTTCTAATTGCATTTCACCTAAAAATTCTATAACGAAATTTAACCATAAAGAAATATCTTGAGGATCTAGAATCTAAATAAAACGTTTTTAGAAAAAGGTTCGTGTGTGTATGTATGTGTTCCGTGTCCATGAACTCAAAACGAACAGTTAAGTACTGACATTGATATTTCAGTTCATATTCCAAGCATGACACGAAGGTTATTAAGAAAGCCTCCCACCCCAAGCTACCCTTTATACGGTGAATTTTTTAATTTTTTTTTCGCTTATAATTTTATTGTGTCTAACGGTTTTGATTATACTGCCATACATTGAAGTCCCTTTCTTTACCCCCCCCCCAAAATAATATTTGTGAATTTTCTGGGAATAACCTGTGAACTCGTCTTCATTTTGAATGACTTACTACACAAACAATTTAGATCTCGTTAAAGCATACAATATATATATATATATATATATATATATATATATATATATATATATATATATATAACGGAAAACACAAAATTACATTATATATTTGACACACACACACACACACACACATATATATATATATATGTGTCAAATATATAATGTAATTTTGTGTTTTCCGTTTCCGAAATATAACTTGTTGACCTTGCTGATTTATAGTTTAAAATATAAGGGAGATCTTTATTCGTTTTTTTTTCCTGTTCAAAGAAAGAAAATTACATTTAAAGTTCATCACAAATGCGGTTAGTTCTTAAAATATCTAACTTTAGCCTACTGTATTCCTCTATTCCCCTTGTACCTGCAAACCGCCTGCGGTGCCATAAGTAGTTAAAGCGGGCGTTAAACACTTCCAATATATATATATATATATATATATATATATATATATATATATACACATATTGTGCCTACAAGCAAATATGTAACTAACAATATCTGCTAATGCTTATCTTATTAGCATGAACAAAATGGAATATTAATTTCTAAAATGTAAACTTTTGTAAGAATAGTTTGTTAAAAAGAAGTAGATAAATTCATGGGAATTATGTTTCTTTCTTTCTTTTTTGTGTTCATGATAGCATAATGACATTTCAGTCATCACATGGCGTTCGGAGTTTTGAAAATGTTTGATTATACTTTAGTTAATTGTATTCAAAGGTACCTAGAATAAAGTTGCACGACATGCGTAATGTAGACTTATCTCTATTAATAATAAATAAATAGCGAATAAGCCTTTGCAAAAATTATTTCTAGAAAAGTGAGTACACACACACACACACACACACACACACACACATTTGGGCCGCGCCGTGGCCGAGTGGTTAGACCGCTCGCCTCTCACCGATATGGCCCGGGTTCGATCCCAAGCGACCGCATATAGATTTTTGGTGGACAAAGCGGCGCTGGGGCGGGTTTTCTCCGGGTTCTCCGGTTTCCCCCACCATCGCATTCCACCGGTGCTCCATCTTCATTTATGTGTCATCAGTGTCACCGCCTGCGGTGCCACAAGTAGTTAAAGCGGGCGTTAAACACTACAAAAAACACACACACACACATGTATGATAATAAATGTGTGTATATCAATGTGTATATCAGTGCTTTCATCATTCAATTTTTTCTAATGATCGCATTTTAAAGTCAAATCAACTTTCCTAAGAACGTTCAAAAGATTAACAACATTGGCTAAATAAATGTTTGTGCTCAAAGGGAGAGGAAATTAGAAACTTGGAGTAAATATACGATAATGCTAAAACAAAGATTGTCTACAGAAAAATAGTCTGGCAAAGCTGTATTTTGTACATTCGTACACGCACACACACATACACACACACACACACATTCATACAATCATGTATGTATGTGGAACACATTTTGAAATGTTTTATTTTCTAGAAATTAGTTCTAATTGATGTTAGTCACTGCAAGCCTAATTCCACACCTTTTCCGTGCAATTGTGAGAAACAACTGAAAATCGACAATAGTTTTCTTTGTATCTATGACGCAATATGTTGTGTAGCCATTTCTGAAAATGTTTAGCTGAATTAAAATGCAATAGGCAGAAAAAAATCCCTAGTAAAAGTAGTATGCATGACCAACAATAAGTGATAAAAAGAAATTGTGAGAATGTAACATATAAATTTTATCATCAAGACATTCCTTAAAATGAAGAAAAAATAAGATTAAATTATGACTGCAGATTGCTGTGAGAGAAGCATTCATTTTTATACCCTTGAGTATGGCAGCATATATTTAAAATTTAAAAACACCGGAGGTACAAATGATAAATTATAGACGAATTGATGACTTTGTCCGGAAATAATCATTCTAAGCATACGCGGAAACAAGCAATTAAACTCGGGTTTAAACCAACAGCCCACCGAGGAAGACATAACTGATCATTTAGCATTTTAAATAATAATCCTTTTTGTTGTAAAACAACTTCAGTTCTACCAACACGACTGGATGTAGTGTAGTCTTCATGTCGCTTACGTTGCTCTAATTCTGAGTCTCCCACGAAGAAAGAAATAAAAGAAAATAAAAAAAGAGAGCAAAGATAAAAGAAACGAGCATGCCGCAATCCAAAATGATCTTGTCGAGACGTATCGAATTGCGTTGGGTTGTAGGATTGATGGCTGTGACAGTAGAAGATGGGTTCAATGAACTCTATTCTTGACACACACGCTCTGAGAGAGATAGATTAGGGTTTGTCTTGTCAGGCGTGGACATTTTATACCATTCTCTATTCCGAGAAATTGCGAGACAGGTTGCATACAGCGCAAAGCACTGTCTCAGCCAAGATTTTGGGGGGGGGCAAAGATCCCATATCGTCTTGAACACATAAAGCTCACCTGCAAACTTGATTTTATGCTTTATGTTTCTAATTTGTATTAGTTTTTATGTTCAACGTAGAAATTTAACTTCATTCAGCGCTAATTGAATTACATTAAATTGTTTCAGTGAAACTTTGTAATTATGAAGGCCTTTTAAGTAATGAAATACACATTTAAAGAAGAGTGATTAATTACGTTATAAGCTCAGCACCTTTCCCCTGAGAATAGTTCTAAACTATTTATTCTGGATTCTGTTTGCTTAACTGGTAAGAGACAGAAAAAACTTAATACACAAAAAAGCAGAACAAAACACACAAATTATGTGAAATGCGGTCAGCAATTTGAAAATTGTACTATCGATTAATTCCACTGTATTCTCCCTAACCCATTCTAACTAGAGGGAGGTATGTATCAAAAATACTTCTGAACATATTTATATCTCGATTATCGTGAAGTAGCTAGATGAATAAGCTTTCTTTTAAAATAAGTTTGCTGAGGAATGGGCAGAGAGAGTCATTGAAATATACATAAGATATTTAACTTTATAATTAAATTAGTTTACATATTGGTTAAGTTTAAAATGTTTGAGGTAAAACGTATACCAGAAACATTTTAGCATTATTTCCTATTTATTTTTGATTCTTAGAGATTATTTTTGAAAATTAAGAATATACCTTATGACATATAGGACATTCTTAGTGGACAGTTTTCTAATAGTTTAAAATATTCTTTTAAGCTGCGTAACCAATTATTTTAATGACATATATAGAGAATGTGAAAAAGGTTTGGACTTGTTATATATTTTTGACCCAAAGATATTCTTATTTTGAAATATTTATTTACGATGAAGCGGTGAGTTCTTTAAGTCTCTAGCACCCTAAATCTTAAGAATAGATACTATGCAAACATAATTATGATTTGTTGGTGTTTCTGGTGGTGGTGCTGGTGTTTCCCGTGTATAGCTGATTTTTGGTGAATAATTCTGCCATTTGTTGAGCATTTTAAATAAAAAACATGCATTTAAATAACAATTACTTCTCTCCTGCTTTGACTGACTCTTTACTTTCGTTACGTCTTAAAGTAGAGGAAGTATCTATTGTATTCTACCTAAAAATTCGATACTGAGATTTCACCAAAAATACGTAGTTTTGAAAATCTTTGAAAAAGTATTTTTAGAAAAAAAGTCTATCCCTCCCTCCTCCCCCTCTCAATGTCTTTTCCTCTGTGTGTGTGTATGTGTGTGTGTGTAAACATCATAATTAAAAAAACTAAAAGTCAGTTAAATACTTAACTTAATATGCGATACGTGTGTGTCCAAGAAAGTTCCCTCTCTCCCAGATTACTCTTTACATGACAGATTTTTTGAAATTTTCAACTTTATAAAAGTGACTCTAACGATTTTGTTTAAAACACCATATATTAAAGATATTTACATGAGAATTAAAATGTAAATTGCCTCTGAAGTCCACCACTTCATTCGGAAGGAATTTTCTACCATCTTTTATAACTGGTAATCGCTAGCAATAGACAAACTGTACTGCACAAAGAATGTGGATTTCTTCCAAATAATGTGTTTGGCATAAGCCATTTACGAGATATCCATTATTAATGGTTCAAAATTTATTTTTGGGCTATATGCACGGTCATATACGAGAGGCATTTCTCTTTGGTGCATATTGCCTAGTCATGTACTGTTGTCATTGGGTTTCTGTTTTTCTTTATATTTTATTCACTAGATCACACAAACTCTCATTCATACTTTCAGACTCTGGGAAGAGTCTTTTCTTATCAGCAGAGGCGGTGAGCGGGTCGCATTCATTGAAAGCGGTAAAACAAAGGTCGCTCACGCCAGTTCCTCATTGACCTGTTTTAACTTGAGTTCTGTGATTCTTTTCACACACGAATGGACAATCTGCACACGTCAAATACGGGACAGTTGGTCCACCTTGTATAGCGTCCAGTATTTAAACATTAGACAATCGCTACTTCCTTTGTGTCTTTCAGGATAAGCATAATGTAGCTATTTTTCAAAAGTTCTTCTAGATTAAAATTGATTTCACAAGAATAGTTTATATAGCCAGTTATAAGTTTATATAGCCGAATCATCTGAATGTAACACAGATTTTTTCATACCGATATAATGACTATTTGTAGGACTAAAATTTTAATTCATGTAATAAAATGAAATACGAAAATCATGTCACCGATGGCATATACTGATAAATATATTATGTTGCTTAATAAGATTGTCTGCTTATAAATAATGATTTATTCGTTTTCATTCTAAACTAATATGAATATGAGAGTTCTGTTTTCTACGCTATTGCAGTTAATTCGAAATTATACTTTCTGTTTCTTTATTTAAACGGAACTCAGACTATTGCAGAATTTTAATACACAAGTATCCTCTCAATTCTAAGAAAAAATAACATTCTATGTGTTTTCCAATAGTTATGATTTAATCATATGTTAGTAGTTTACACTTTTGCAACTATTAAATTTATTTGCACTTCATCTGTTGGTATTAATGAGTTGAGATTTTTGTAATTCCATTCTAACGTCACAGTTATCGTATACACTTAGAATAGGTTGTAATATTGTAATATTACCCTTTTATTTTATATGCCTGTGCATCTACATAATTACATAAATTTGTCATAATCTAAATTGTTTCTTTAGAAAAATCTGTAAGGAGAACACATTCATATTATTTTTTCTTTCTGTTCTTTATCCTGTAGATCATATCAGATGATTAATTAAATCAGTGAAACCCGAGTTCCATGGAACTTAATTACTTGACATTTGTCTTCACAGTACAAGGGAAATCCCAGGGAAAATTTATCTGGGTAACTCACACTAAAATTACATATACATTGTACTTCACAAATCATCATACAAACCTAGTTCCGTTGTATTTTGACATGACACGACCAGTTGGCAGGCTGAGAGCAGCCCGACGGCGTTAGACGTGTTCCCATTCTTGTAAGAATTTAATTACGTACTGACGGGAATGTGGGGTTTGCAGGATGGAGGGTGAAAATGAGGCTGGGGACTGAAGTGTGCTCCTCAACGGTTCCAGTCATGGTGCAACGGATGAAGTAATTAATTTACAAAATATTTGTTTATTTTGGGGTTGAAATTTTGAAATCCAAGGCAACTCTTGAAGGATTGTAAGGAGCTTAGCCGCAGCAGTTGTTAGTAATATTTTAAGATTGACCTTTTATTTTATATGCATGTGCATAGTGGCGTATCTAGAATTTGGCTCTGGGGGGGGGGAGTCAACAATACTCTTTATAGTTGAAGTTTCCAGAAGTTTGGAATAGCTCTCCCTCCTCATCACGCCGACATTAAAAAAAAAAAAAAAAAAAATCTGCAATATCAATAGTCCTCCGTGGTTTAGGGGTAACATGCTACTCTCTAGTTTACAAGATCCCGGGTTCAAATCAGGCGAAGGCAATGACTTTTTTTTTCTTTTTTTCAGACATAAAAATCCTAGCATAGCTTCCTTTGGAAGGGAAGTAAAGACGTTGGTCCCGTGTTTTAGATTTATGCCCTCAAAACATAAAATGGCCTCTGAGGAAAATTAATGGGATGCTGAGAACTGTAGCATTAAAGAGCTCCATAAATAAAGCTTACTTTCCTTTTTATATAATTAATACAGACTTCTTTTTATTTTTGGACTTTTTATTTAATTTAAACGATATTGCAGATTAACAAAATCAAATTAAAGGAACGAAAGAGGTTCAGTAGTAGACTCATTTGTAATCTAGTCGAGTTAAATTCCTGTATTACATCACTTAATATTTTTGTCTAAAACTTAATTAATTATTAAACCTTCATATTTTATGTTTAGCTTGTATTTTTAGTTTCCCTTTAACGTACAATGTACATAATAGATAGGACAGATATTACAATCCATCTAGAAATTTGACGGTGATATTTTATCGACATTGCATGTTTTGAGTGAACCCTGGAAAAAGTGTTTTTAGACTAAGATCCGCGCGTGTGTGTGTGTGTGCGTGCGTGCGTGCGTGCGTGTGCACAACTAAACAAAAGTAGTTTAAGTACCAAACTTGGTATTTGAGTTTAGCATCTTTCAAACATATGAGACGAAGGTTTTAGTAAAATTCCCTATCTAACACATATTACCATTTATATGGAATATTTTTGAAACTTATTTTCTCATAAATGGTTCTAACAGTTTGGATTAAATATAAATTTAAAATGTATATAAAACATATGAAAATAAAATGTATATCTTGAGTTTTCTGGGAATAACCTCTGAAGCCTTCTTCATTCTGGATTACTTTAGAAAAAGTGATAAACCATAAGATATAGATAAAAACTCATACTACAGAAACATTTAGATCTCATTAAAAACAGAATTTATGACATTTTTTGTAGAACTAGCATTTTGGAGTTATTCCTCATTATTGGTATAAATTTTCAATAATGCTTTTCTGAAATGGGAAGTCGTCATTCGTTTATTTTTTACTCCTGACCATGCATAGAGAACGGAATATCAAAGTCATCACTTAGCGATCAGCTTTTAATAGATTTGACTATTGCATTAGTCTACTATATTCCCTTATTTCTCTTGCACCTACAAAGAAATAAGTAATGATTATTATTCATAAACGTTATGTGAAAATCGGCCGAAAATTTGTGATTATAATGAACTTGTTATAAATCGACTTTCCCAGTTCCTCGGTGGATATAGCTCCAGCCTTGGAACGACTATCACTTAAAAACATTGTTTCCGGAAACTGGACATGTACCAACTATTTCAGATATACCGCAAATATACATTAGTTTAAATTAGGGTTACCACCTGTTTAGTTTTACATTCCCGGACACTTATTTTGAGGGGGTTGGACAGAGGGTGCAGGGAAGAACATTTTTTGTATACTACTTGGTCAGTCAAATATCAACTTAATGTTATAATATTCTGTAAAGTTTTAAAAATAATGGACATTTGCAAAATAAATTTTTTGAATTATCTTATATTTAAAAACACTGCACTGCATATTATTTACAATAAACTGTATCTTTGATCATTGAAAGTTAAATGCATACTTCTTGTTTGATTTTTCAGCCTTAACAAGCAAGGGATTAAACAGAAGGTAGTCATAAAAACTACAATATTTCATTGATTCGAAGTTGACTTTACATTGAATTTCTGCTTTAACCACTTTTACCTCCAGGCTATTACAATTGTCAGTCCAAACATTTCATATTATGGAAAACACTCGTTCTGTAAATAAATTATTCATAGGAATAGAAAGCATATATGTACTGCACAATTACAAACAAATTTGATAGAGAATCAACTCCAGCTTTTGCAAATAAGAAGTTCCACTTTGAATCGCTTGAATTGTTTTGAAGTAAACTCTGGAAGAAGTTCCTTTGTTCCGCTGACTGTCAAAGCAACTGTGTACTAACTGATCTATTGTGTAAAGTCTTACCACAGTATTTTCAAATTAAATAGCAAATTATCGTGGAGTTAAAAATAACATGGTGGAAAAATAAATCAGATTCTCGGACATATTTAGCCTGGGTTCAGACTCCGGACAAATTTCTGAATACCCAGACTGTCCGGAGTAATCCCGGACGGGTGGTAACTCTAGTTTAAATTCAATCGGTTGTTTACCATATTTTTTTTAACCTATAACATGGTTTATCTTAATAGTTTTATTAATGTTTGATACAATAATGCTTAATTTTTATTTTTCTTATTTCAATCTCCCAGTGCCTGTAGCTCAAATAACAATGCGATTTGGTTTATGAGCTTTGTAGACTTTCTGTATTATGTACGGTGCTTGAATTTGGTCTGCCTATTTAAGTTGCACTGTACGTAATTTTAACGAAAAAATGTTCAATTGACTATAAAAATTGAGTAAACACGGGTAAATAAGGTTCTACAACATGGGCCACAAAAACCGGCTGCAAGCACTAGACTGCTCACTGTCGCCCGTCAGTTGATGTCTATCTATTATTGCGAAGCTGTTTCGACTACGTTTTGTAAATATAGACCTTTGAATTAGCTTATATGCTATTTATTTATTGTGTAATTATTACATGTTTACCCATTTGTTGTATCTGCTTGTGGCGGGCAAATTCGCGCGTAGTTAGTTGGCGAGTAGTTTGTACGCGGGACCGGTTTTCATGCGCTACCCATGCAGAAAAACAATAAAATTCTTTTTAAATGAAGTAATTTAAGAATACAAAGCATATCTGCAAATTTTGGTAGAAACTTTACCCTTACTTATACAGGTGTATATCCCAATGTCGCTAGGATTGGAAAAATGAGATGTGTTTTGGTTGGGAAAGAGCTTAAGACGCAGAAGCTTTACTACCCAAAAAACTCAGCAGTGAATTGTTTGTCTGATACTGAAGTGGTCAGTTTTAACGTCCATTGTCACTTTCTGAAGTTGATCCAGTTGTTTTCCCTTTAAAAAAGGAATAAATAATGCTGATACCGGTGTAAGCTACCATTTTCCCCACATTTAAAAAAATACGGGACGCCTGAAAAGGTTGTGATTAACTGATCAATTCTTTCTAAATATGGCATTAACATAACATTAGAACGAAGGAACCATGATATTGGATAAATACACTTTACAATATCAGAGTTCCCAACATGTGCAATCGAAACTGTCGATTGCAAATTTTATAGTGAAATCTATAATTAAGCTTTGTCTCTTCGAAGAAAGGATATCTATCCTGTAAATTGGATAGGCAGGTGCAAATCCGTTTAGGCATAATAGCTTAAGTTCTCGCAAATATCACAGCACATCAACTGTTAACACTATACTGGAAACAGCTCGTCTGTCTTCATTGTTCACAGAACGCGCTAAACAATAACAATAAGTGAGATAAGTGCCGACTCAGCATTTCTCACAAGAAATGGCAACAACTTCAGTTAGGTTTTAATTTAGAAAGGCAGTGTCAGGAAACTAAGGGACCTATTCGCGTTCCAACAAAAATTCTCGGGACGTGGGACATACAGTAAAAAAGGGGGACTTTCCCGTTTTTATGGGGCGAATGGCAGGCTTATACACATATCGTCAGCTTTACGCTTTTTTCCCATTTCAATTAAACTGAATAATGAACAAACAAAAGGTAAATTAAAGAGCGCAACGGATCAACAAACCAGAGGAAAAAGAGCACAGGTAGCCATTCGCTAACGTATACTATAAAACACATTACACTAACGCTATACGTAAGTAGTGCTGAACCAATTGGTGCTTCGTAGCGCAGGGGATCGTGGGTTCGAGTCCCGCCTTGGGCATGGGTGTTATATGTTTGTGTATGTGTGTGTGTAAAAAAAAAGCAATTCAATAATCATACAGTAAACAAAGTATAACTATTATGTAAATAAAAGTAGGGTATATAGCGCCGGAGGCCCTACCAGACTCCGGAGCTGTATAAACAAAAAAAAAAAAAAAAAACAACAGGTAGAGTGCTTGGAGGTAGTTGTAGGAATGGACGCCGTGCCGGCAGTCCATGGTTGGAAAGCGACAACTTGCAAAAAAACCACAAATAATCTTCTTTTATAATCTTGTTTATATTAAGATAAATATATTCCTTTATTTCTGTGGTATAGCAGAAAGCTGTTTATGACAGAGAATTTCAATGAATGTGTCACTTTTAAGTTAAAAAATGGAAAAACTTGTACGTAAGTTTATTTTCTTTCTTCTTTTTTCGGGTGAGGGCTTCTGGGGGGGGGGTCCGGTACCGCTTATCCCCCCCTCCCGTAAACACGCCTCTGCATGTGCATCAAGTGAAATACCCGATTTAGGTTCTAATTTAAGGCTTTTTACTTTCTCTATGTGCACTATGTACTCCACCAAAAAATTCGATACCGAGATTTCACCGGAAGTATATTTTTTAAGGTTCCCAGTATCCAAAAAAAGCATTTTCAAAAAAAGGTCCCTGTGTGTATGTGTGTGTGTGTGTGTGTGTCCGTGTGTCTTTGAACATGATAACTCAAAAACGAAAAGTCGATAAAATACCAAACTTGGTATTTAAGTTTAGTATCTTCCAGGGATGCGACACGAAGATTTTGATAAAAATTCCTTCACCCCAAACTACCCTTTACAAGGAACTTTTTTCGAAAATTTTCATTTTCTAAAAAATGGCTCTAACGATTTTGATTAAAATATCGTATATTAAAGCTATTTATCTCACAAATAAAATGTATCTTTTAAATTTTCTGGGAATAGCCTCTGAAGAATCTGGGTGAATTTTACGGAATTTTGCATCGCTGCTAAACCGTAAGACATGAACAAAAACTTACACAACAAATGTAGAGCACTTTAAAACACACAATTTATGTTATATACATTTTTTTCGTGGAGTTGACTGTTTTTGAGATATTCCTTGTTTTTGGTTTCAGCTATAAAAAACTACACTTTTTTCACACAGGAATTTGTCAACATCTCTTTACTAAAACGAAGCCACCCATGTAATCCAGCCAAGAAACCTTTACAGTAAAAATCTGGTGTGTTCCATTCACATGACTTCTCTACATCTCTGTAACAAATTATTGTTAAAAAGCTTATGCTTGTATTTACTTCATACTAATCGAGAAAACATTAACAGAGATAATCTTAATACTAGCTTCCTTGTAAGTAGCAGCAAAATAAGGGAGTACCATAGGTTAAAGTGATAGTCAAATTCTGGTTGCTATGTGATGGAAGTTCCTTTGTTTGTATCGACATGAGTAGACAAATTCCTGTATGAGAAAAGTACATTTTTTAAAACTAAAGCAAAAAAAAAAAAAGGTATATCTAAAAAACGATCAACTCAATGAAAAAAAGGTATTTGACATAAATTATGTGTTTTATCGTGGTCTACATTTTTTGTAAAGTAACTTTTTGTGTATGTCTTACGGTTTAGCAGTTATATAAAATTCAGTAAAATTCATCTACAATAAAGTAGTCTTCAGGGGCTATTCCCAGAAAATTCAAGATATACATTTTATTTGTCAGGTAAATATCTTTAATATACGACATTTTAATAAAAAACGTTAGAGCCATTTTTGAGAAAATCAAAATTTTCGAAAAAAGTTCCATGTACAGGGTAGTTGGGGGTAGGGGGATTTTCTTTAAAATTTTCGTGTCGCATCCTTGGAAGATACCAAACTTAAATACTAAGTTTGGTATTCAACGGTCTTTTCGTTTTTGAGCTTTGCTGTCTACGACACACAAACACACACACCCACACGTACATTTTTCTAAAAATCTTATGTGTTGCATTCACAAGACTTTCTCTACATCTCTGCAACAAATTATTGTTAAAAAGCTTATGCATCTATTTACCTCATGCTAATCGAAAAAAAAAAGTTAGCAGAAATAGTCTGATTACTTACTTCCTTGTAAGTAGAAGCGAAATAGGCTAAAGTGATGGTCAAAAGCTGATTGCTATGTGATTGAAGTTCCTGTGTTTGTATGGACAGGAGTTGACAAATTCCTGTTTGAGAAAATTATAAGTTTTTTTACTTCCTCCAGCCCCATATGTACAATGTACATAGGAATAGAGAAGGTATTGTAATGCATCCAAAAATACGATACTGAGATTTCACCGGAAATATATGTTTTGGGGTCCCCTGAGTCCGAAAAAAGCATTTTGAAAAAAGGTCCGGGTGTGTGTGTGTGTGTGTGTGTATGTCTGTGGACAGCATAGCCCCAAAACGAAAAGACCGTTAAATACCAAACTTGGTATTTAGGTTTAGTATCTTCCAAGGATGCGACACGAAGATTTTCAAAAAACTCCCCCCCCCCATCACAAACTACCCTTTACATGGTAAACTTTTCGAAAATTTTGATTTTCTTAAAAATGGCTATAACGATTTTGATTAAAATCCCGTATATTAAAGCTATTTATGTCCGAAATAAAATGTATATCTCGAATTTTTTGAAAATAGCCTCTGAAGACCTCTTTATTCTGAATGAATTTTGCCGAATTTTGCATAACTGCTAAACCGTAAGAGAGAGAAAAAAAAAAACTCACTACACAAAAAATGTACATCAAGACAAAACACACAATTTATATCCTGTGTTTTGGAGGTAACGTTTCCGAGATATTCCTTGTTATTGGAATCAATTGTGAAGTACTTAAACTTTTCTCAGACGGGAAGTGTCCGTTTTTATTTTTTTCTACTCCTGGCCAAGCAAAGAAGTGATTTACAATGACAATCGCATAATGATAGCTTTTAAAACATTTGACAATCACTTTAGCATAGCGTATTCTATTATTTCCTTCTACTTATAAGGAACTAAGTAATAAGAACAATCTGCTAACATTTATCTCGATTAGCACTGTGTACAAAGAAGAATAACCTTTTGTATTATCTGTCCAGACTTAGTTCACCGGCGATGTCAACAAACCAGAATGTGTATTATTCCGCGAACGCACGTGGACGAGCCACGTTGGTGCTTAGCTGTGTTCGTTTCTTATACTATTATAAAAGCGCATACCTACGTACTAATGGTAGGAAATAAATACCTATCTGCATTCACTCTTCACAGATATTGATTAAAGCTATGAGATATATAATAAATCAAATAAAATAAAACAAGTAGACCAGTTGTTATTCACTACTAAAGTTGAAATTCTCACGTAAAATTATAAAATGCAGGCACGCTGTTCGTTTGGTATTACATGCGTTCATCACTGCAAACGCCAATATTTTGTGTGTGTGTGTGTGTGTGTGTGAACAACCATATACTGCACATTACTTTGATGTACTGCAATAATACAATGACTCACTCAGAAGAGTTAATCTGAAGATGGAAGTGGGTCCTTTCCTTCAAGATCCAAGTCATTTTTATTTATTTATTTATCCTTTTAGAACAATTTACATTGTTATTCGGACATGTCAATGGTATAAATGTTCCATAATTTTATACATGTGTACAGTAGTACTGTAGCTAAATGATAAGACAATAAACACCTTTTCAATTACACATCATTAAGTTATTAAGAGCTAGTAATTCACATTATATTTTGAAAACACACTATAACACAGATTTATTAACTCATGGTATTTGTACAATATGATACATACTCATCTCTGGAATATAATGTGTACAGTAGTAGTGATATTCTGAGGCAATATGTTAAACAGTCTAATACCCAAATTCTTTACATTATAGTTAGTTATGTTGGTTCTACAGAACTGAATCTGCAGTGTATTCTTTTGTCGAGTGCTATATTGATGGAGCTTTTGATTTAATTCAAGCTGATTGTACATCTTTTTAATGTAAGTTAATGTCTCCAATATCAATATGCAAGTAAGAGGCAATATTTCTTGTTCTTTGAAAAGAGCTCTACATGAGCACCGACTATCCTTGCCACTTATTGTTCTAATTGCCCTTTTCTGTAATTTAAATATTTGCTCACTCTCATAGCATGTTCCCCAGAAAATTATGATATAGCGCATTAGGCTGTGAACATTTGCATAGTAAACATTCCTTTGGATATTTAAGTTTACTTTATTTTTAATAGATCTTAGTAAGTAACAAACTGAGCTCAATTTAGACGCTAACTTTTCAATATGGTTCTTCCACTTTAGGTTCTCATTTAAAATGATTCCCAGAAATTGTGTATCTTTCCTATATTTTATGTTGAGATTGTTATGATATTGTCATCTGTTGCAGACGCAATGAAACTGTCTGAATCGTCACCAGGATTGATAATTAATCGGTCAACGATAATGTCCACCATTCCCTCCAAATCCCACATTGTTTGCTCTTCCCGAACAATGTGCGATACACATTCGCTCCATTTTTCGGCTGTCACATGCTGAAATGCTGTTTGGACCAGATATCGTATCTCCGCTAATTTAAAAGTTTTGTTGTTTCTAGCTATATATCTCTTTATTTGACTCCAAACAAGTTCAATTGGATTGAGATAACAATGATAAGGAGGTAATCTCAATATTATATGACCCGCTTTCTCGGACAAATCGTCTACAATAAACTTCTCATGCTGAGTTTTACATGATCGTACTAATTCCAGCAGCTCAGATTTAACTGTACCTCTCCTAAATTAACATGTTTGTCCTGAAGCCACTTTATAATATGCTCTTTTCTCCCAAAACAAGTGTGCAGCATTTCCGCTTTTTCTCGGGTGTCGAAAACTTTCCCGTAGTTGACCACTCTTTTCTTGCACACTTTATGCTGCCTACCGAAACACCAGAAATTCGGCCGTTAAATTGAGTATGTTGTCCAATGCAAGAAAGAGTAGGATATTTTTCACAAAACTTATTGTATAGGTTAAGAACAATTGTTTTCTCGCCACTTTTTAAACGTCTTTCTCGCTTATGCTTCACTATATTAGTATCACACGCTCTGACATCGCTTACAGACGTACACTACACTCTCCACGTGGTAACTGAAAATCATCCGTTGCACAGCACACGTGCTTTGTTGCGTAAGGGAGTAATGGTTAAAATTCAACCAATTTCCGTTTAATAGAAATCCTTACTATGTTATTTCGACAACATCGCATAGCTTAGTGTGTCGCCCTCCATGGTGGCTAACCTCATATACCCAAGGTCGTGGGTTCAAACCCGGCGGAGGACGATGGATTTCTTCGGGTGTAAAAATCCTTAGCATGGCTTCCTTCGGAAGGGAAGTAAAACCGTTGGTCCCGTGTCGTAGATTTACGGCACGTAAAAGAACCTCAAGCCTGATAGAGAGGCCTCTGAACAAAATTAAGCGATCTTTCACATCCAGTTTAGAATGGGACGCTGAGAACCGCAGCAGTTAAAGAGCGTCCATAAATAACACGCCCTTTACTTTTATAACTTAATGTGAAATTTGTGTACTTCTTTCAGAGAACTAACAGGAACTATTTTTTTTATAGGGAAAAGCAGTAAAACGTTCAGTAATCAATCAGAACTGTTACGACCTGTTGCTTTTGTTTACATTACCGCTGAACTACGACTGGACAGATAATAGGAGGTTTGTAGATAAGCTGGAGAAAGACATGTGAGTGTAACACATCAAATTTTTAAAGCTGAAACCAATAACAAGGAATATCTCAAAAACGATCAACTTCACAAAAAAAAAAAAAAAAAAAATAAAATGTATATGACATAAACTGTGATTTATCATGGTCTACATTTTTTGTACGGTAAGTTTTTGTCTATCTCTTACGGTTTACCAGTTGTGCAAAATTCAATAAAAATCATCCAGAATAAAGAGGTCTTTAGAGACTATTCCTAGAACATTCAACATATACATTTTATTTGGCATGTAAATATCTTAAATATAAGCGATTTTAATCAAAATTGTTAGAGCCATTTTTGAGAAAATCCAAATGCTCAAAACTTTTTCTATGTAGTTAGGGATGGGGGGATTTTCTTGAAAATCTTCGTGTCGCATCCTTGGAATATACCAAACTTAAATACCAAGTTTGGTATTCAACAGTCTTTTTGGTTTTTGAGCTATGTTGTCCACAGACACACACACATAAGCACACTCAGACCTTTTTCTAAAATGTTTTTTTTTTTATTCAGGGGGACCCAAAACATGAATTTCCGGTGAATTCCGGTGATATAAAATTTCTATATCCTATGTATATACGAGGGTGGTCTGAAAAATTTTCGGCCTCAGCCAGAGATCACGGCACTTCTTGCATGATTTTTCACTTTCTCTACACGTACATTGTACACAGTGTATAGAGAATGTATTGTAATGCACCCAAAAATTCGATACCGATATTTCACCGATACCGAAGTAATTCAGAAGTAATGTACAACCGAGATTCTCGCTAAACACAATGCGACGCCACTCTTCAGCAGTTCATCTTTCTCAGGCATGGCAGCCTTTTCTGTCGTGTTAGCGACAGCTTACACATGGAACGGTAATTCTATAGTCCGGCTGCTGATAGTCCCCGAAAAATGGTGCGGGAAGACACGGATATTGCATATTGGATGGCAGGAGTAGATGTGAAGGGGTTGCGATTGGCCTGGAACAGAATACGGTGATCGTCCCTTGTGATGGGCACGGTAGCCCTCACATACTCCAACATCGGGCTACTGTCACATCCAAATGGCTCACGTACCTGGATATTGCCCGATTTGATCAGCCGGTCACATGGAAACCCACAATGAGGCCCCGTTCAAACTCCGTCAGATGTCGGTAATAATGTCGTCTGGCACGAGTAAATGGCATTCTCTGTGACCTTCACACTATTCAGTAACCTCCGCATGCGAATCACGGACCTTATATATCTTATCGGACCTGTTTATAAATGAATCTTGACATTTGAAAAATATAAGCATTATATATAGCCATCGCATGGCCGTATTTAAATAAGTTAACAACACTTTTAGAATACAATATTCAAAGAAAGGTAGATATGACAGAAAAAGACACACATTTATACAGCAAATGAATTATTAGATGAACCACATCTCATTTACCTAGCGGGGATGAAACAGAATGAAACAATCAATGCATAATCTTTTCTTGCATTTTGAACATGCTCTTACAATCGCCTTACAGGTACTCCAAAATTTGGAGTATATAATATGCCTTTTCTTTTTCTACTATTTCTTTTCTTGTAGAAATTAACAGTTCTCCAAGACTTATGGAATCAATATCTGGCAGATGTCTTCCAGTACCTTTGGGAAGGTTTTAGTCTTGCATAAGAGCACTTGTGGTATTTATCGCCTGGATTGTAGCTAAGAAAGTTTTGGTCTGCTTGATTTATTATAATGTTTTGAAGAGCTACGTCAAGCATCCATGTCATGAGGGGCCAATTCAATTTCTTGCTACGAATTGCAATTCGGTAGTATCACAGATTTTGGTTCATTTCGTCTGTTCCTCCCATATACGTGTTATACTTTGCAATTACTTGAGACCTTGGGACGTTACTTTTGCTCTTTTTACTTTCTCTACATGGTACATAGTACATAGGTGGAGAAGGTTTTGCACTCCATTCAAAAAATTATACCGAGATTTAACGGAAATACTCTGCACCCCAAAAAGGTCATTTAATATATATATATATATATATATATATGTGTGTGTGTGTGTGTGTGTGTGAGAGTGTCTATGTGTGAGTGTGTCTGTGAACACGATAACTCAAAAACGAAATGTGGTAAACTTCTAAAGTTGGTATTTTAGTTTAGTATCTTTCAAGGATGCGACACGAGGATTTCACTTTATAAGCAAACAATTTTGAAAATTATTATTTTCTGAAAAATGTCTCTAACGATTTTGATTAAAATATCATATATTAAAGAATTTACATGACAAATAAAGTGTATATCTTGAATTTTCTGAAAATAGCCCTTGAAGACTACTTTATTGTAGATGAATTTTACGGAATTTTGCATAACTGGTAAACCGTAAGAGATAGGCAAAAACTTTCTGCACAAAAAATATAGATCTCGTTGAAACACACAATTTATGGCATATCCATTTTTTCCCCGTTGAGTTGATCATTTTCGAGATATTCCTTCTTATTGGTTCCAATTTTAAAATACTGACCGACTGAGTCTGTCTATCTAATGGGCTGTGAGGTTCATAGGAGATAACCTTAGCTGTAGGTATAGCTCATACCTATGTACATGTTTACTTCGTGAATTTGTATCTAATGGGGCATATCCAGATCTAAAGTGTCTTACGGTTGTATTCGCTTACACACCGAAGGTTCCAGCTGCCAAAATTTTGCGGAGAACGCTCCCTAGCAACGAGGAATAATCAATAAGAAAAGGCTGCCATGCCTGAGAAAGATGAACTGCTGAAGAGTGGCGTCGCATTGTGTTTAGCGAGAATCCCGGTTGTACATTACTTCTGAATTACTCCGGTATCGGTGAAATATCGGTATCGAATTTTTGGGTGCATTACAATACCTTCTCTATACACTGTGTACAATGTACGTGTAGAGAAAGTGAAAAATCATGCAAGTAGTGCCGTGATCTCTGGCTGAGGCCGAAAATTTTTCAGACCACCCTCGTATATACATAGGATATAGAAATTTTATATCACCGGAATTCACCGGAAATTCATGTTTTGGGTCCCCCTGAATAAAAAAAAACATTTTTAGAAAAAGGTCTGAGTGTGCGTATGTGTGTGTGTCTGTGGACAACATAGCTCAAAAATCAAAAAGACTGTTGAATACCAAACTTATTGCTTTCAGAGTATGAATTGTTGCCTATCTCAAAAAATAATAAGGACCAGGTAAACCACCTGGTACAGTCCGATGCGTGCTCTATACAACTGAAGCGCTATACACTCTTTCCGCTTTAACGATCGTTCACCTCACACATCTGATCTTTTCTCTCACGTATGTTTGCTATAGTTTGATGGCAAGCGAAATGTATAAATTGTACTTTGTGGGATGGCCTCTGAAGTCCTCTTCATTCTGAATGGCTTTTTTCATAACCGGTAAACTGTAGGAGGTAGACAAAATCTTACTATACAAAATACGTAGATCTGATAAAAACTCACAATTTATGTGAAATTCATTTTTGTTGTTGAGTTAACCATTTCGGAGATATCTGTTATCGGGTTAAATCTTCCAATACTTACACTCCTCTCAAATTGAAAGTAATCTTTTATTTATTTATTTATTTTACTCCTGATCATGCAAAGAGAACGAATTTCAATGTCCAACTCCCGACCAGTTTTTAAAACATTTTACTAAAGGTTTAGCTTAGTGTATTCCCTTGTTAGTCTTCTACCTTTAAATTATTATGAAATTAGTATTTTTATTAATGCTAACCTGATTAGCATGAAGTAGATAGAAAGAATAAGTAATTGCAAGAATAATGTATTGTAGAATTGAGAAAGTAGAGAAAGTCATGTTAATAGAACACGTCAGATTTTGTAGAACTCTTTTTATCGACACATAATATGATCTAAAAGAATTACTCGAATTCTGAATTTAGTTGTTTTTTACATGCTCAAATATATATGAATAGTGGAGAAGGGTATGATGCTCAGTAATTTGCTCCATATACAGTTGGCTAGCTGCCAGTAATTTTATCTGCATTTTTGCAGCTGAAATAACTGGAAAACAAATCTCATTCAAGTTAACTAAAACAATAAATTGTGAAAGGACTCTAGCCTCGTAGTACAGTTGGCAGAGATGCTGCCTACTGCGCGAGAACTCCCGAGCGGGAACCTGGTTGGGGTTGCGAATTTTTCTCCAACCCATATTATTCTTTATTGTTCCCAGAGCCTAGAAGGAGTAATGAATGGGGGTTTGTGTGAATATATATACTAGGGTCGACTGATAAGTCCCGGGCCGCACACATATGGCGCCACTAGGTCAGTTAGACGTTAGTATGTATAGTTTAACTCTAGACTAGCTTGTATCCATAGTTAATGGTCAATAGCTTGTTTTGTTTTCGCATGACAGCATTTTAAACAAGACAACTTTAGAGTTTTCACGAAAATGGAGCATTTGGAACAACGAGCTGTGATTAATAAGCCTAAAGAAATCAAGGAGGAAATGGACAGTACATTGAAAGATTCTGCCTCTTCATATTCAATGATTAAAAGGTGGGTGCAGAATTTAAAATGGGACGTACGAGCACTAATGATGAGCCTCGCTCTGGACACCCTATAGAAGTGACAACTCCAGAGATCATTGAAAAAAAAATCATCGTTTAGTACTGGAAGACCGCAGATTAAAGTTGTTTGAGATAGTCGTAAACATATCAAAAAAACACGTGGGTAATATTTTAAGTAGTGTTTTGGGCTTTCACAAGGTCGGTGCAAGATGGGTGCCGCGTTTGTTGACACCTGATCAAAAGTTGCAAAGAGAAACTGTTTCTGTTAAGAATGTGGAGCTCAACCGTAAAAATCGCAGTGAATTTTTGAGACGGCTTATTACTATGGATGAAACTTGGATACATCACTACCTCTAGAAAGTAAATCACAGTCAAAACAGTGGAACAAACTCCAAAAAAAAAGGCAGTCAATTTTGTCAGCTAACAAGGTCATGGCGAGTGTTTTCTGGGATGCACAGGGAATTATTTTTATTGATTACTTGGAAAAGGGTAAAAGTATCACTGGTAACTACTACGCAAGCTTACTGCAACGTTTGAGAGGTGAGGTAAAAAGAAAAAGATCTCACTTGGCCAGGAAGAAAAACAACTCTTGTTTCATGCTCCTGCCCATCGTTGTCATTGCAATGGGAAACAAGTGCGAATAAAATGTGGAATTGCTTGATCATCCAACCATTCGCCAGATCTAGCATCCAGCGACTACCACCTGTTCCCGAATCTCAAAAAATGACTTGGAGGATTCGTCAGAGCAACGAGAAGGTTATTGATGCGGGAAACAGCTATTTTGAGGACCTTGATAAATCGCACTACAGAGATGGCTTAATTAAATTAAAACACTGATATGACAAATGTATTAGCTTTTCTGGAGATTATGTTGAGAAATAAAGCAAACAAATGTTTTTTTTTTAAATGCGGTTTTCATTGAGAGGCCCAGGACTTATCAGCCGACCCTAGTATAATGTAATAATCGAATGACAACTTATCGTATACGAGTTAACACCAAGCCGATAGATTATATTTCCAAAATAAAAGACCACCGAAGTTACAATTGTAGTTACAGGAAGTGTATAAATGGAACAGTAAAATAACTTAAATTATGACAGTAAAATTTCGGCTACATCATTTAAATATTGATGTTTGGAATAATAACATATCTGAAGTTCCATAATAACACTACCTTCTCTAACACTACTGCTTAAATACTTCCTTATAATTCTAACATAAAATGATTCTTCTTTTCCTATTAAGATGTTCATGATACACAGTCGACTAGGCTAATCTCAAATCAAGCACTACGGATTTGTTTGTAGGCAAGCTACGGAAAACAACTGTTTGGCATCGAACGCTTGTTTTTGTTATTAAAGCACCCACGTGGAAAAAAATAATAATCGCTTAAGGTGGTTTATAAACACATGCTAACCAAATGATAGTTCAATAAGAGAATCAGCAATTTAACAAAAAATATTTTGAAAACGGATGTTGCACAAAAATGTTATTTAATATAGATTTTACAGCTATTTTAATGAGCTGTACAATTTTGGAACTTTGTCCATGTCTTATGATCTACCAGTTACAGGACAGTATTATACAACAATTATTCAGAATGAAGATCAGTGCATTGGCTATCCAGAACATTAATCAAATATGTACGTTTTATTAATTATTTGTATATATATTAATCATCTGGGTTCATTTATGTGAGGATGTAAAGAACAACGATGAAAGAAGAGAAACATTTTCTCAAACGCGAGTGCGCATATACACGAACTGTTTTCCAAAACATTTGTTTGGTTCCAGGGATCTCAAAACACGTTTTTATAAATATTATTCCAATATTGAATTAATATGGAGTGGAATACTTTCTCTGCCTGCTGTGGGTAAGTGATGGAGAAAGTAAAACTTAACAAAGCTGATAAGAGCGCTTTTATACACCTCTAGCGCACGCCCGCGCGCCTGTGTATGTGTATGCTCAAGGTGCCGGTCCTCATGGCCGCGCTCGCTAAAGCGTCTCGCTTTGGTGCTTCGTGGGCAGGGGATCGTGGGTTCGAGTCCCGCCTTGGGCATGGATGTTATATGTTTGTGCAATGTGTATATGTTTGTAAAAGAAACAGTAAAACGAGTAAACCAGTAATCAGTAAAACCTACGGGGGGAAATGTAAATAGGGATACAGTACCGGAGTCCTGATCAGGCTCCGTTTAAAAAAAAAAAAAAGGTATGAAACACACATTTAAAGTACTTTTCAATATGCCTTTTCATTCTTTTTAGTTGTTCTATTCACGATTTAGGATTGCTGTGAGGTTATCGATCGATATACAGAGGTCATAAAATTCAATATGACTTCACAGCAGAACATTTTAAATAATATTACGCAGATAACTTAAAATATGATATTTCAATCAATGTTGTTAGAACCATATTTGCGATTATCAACACAAAGAAACATTTTCCATCTAAAGCTACAAATATTTTTATTTCTTTTGAGTTATTCCATTCATGATTTTCTAAGGGATTATAGTCGATGTTGCTAGGCAGCCTGATCGACTTCCTACGTATAAGCTTCTTGTTGCTTGCAGTTTTCTTGTTGCTTACTGCGTCCACAAACAAAGCTAATGAAGGTAATTTTAGTCAGCTCAGGTTTCAACCAAACTTCCCTTATAGCCTTATCTTAACGAAGATTTGGAGCCATTAGACTTTCCTCCGCGAATGGAAAGAGCTTGAAATGCTCTAATTAACATGGAGTTCACGAGATACAGGTGTTGCTGGATAAGGTTTGATGACCTGTTTGATGTTTAGTAGCTATAACAGGCAGGATGAAAGGTGAACCAAAAACTGTTTTACGAATTAAACGAGGTTGCATTTAATTATAATTATAACATAAAAAGTGACAGAAAGTAACATGCATCTTAACAGGAAGCGTAGCGACTATGAACCAATAACTTTTTAGCCATCTCCTGTTACGATATTTTTTATTCCGGAAGCTGTTATTCTATATGGCCTGAAAACAAAATTCCTTCATGTGAGACGGAAACAACGTTTTCTATCATCTTATAATTTCTAGCATTTGCCCATAAAGTTTAAGCAGATTATATTTTTGCGATTTTTTTATAATAGTTAATATCAATTTTTAATTTCTTTAATCATTATTCACGGCGTACATTTTTTCGGAAATACACATTTTGAGGAACCCTAAAATAAAAATCTGATGTGTTCCATTCACATGACTTTCTCTACATCTCCACAATAAATTATTGTTAAAAAGCTTATTCTTCTATTTACTTAATGCTAATCGAGAAAAAAATTAGCAGAAAGGGTGTTATTACTTGCTTCCTTGTAAGAAGAAGGTAAATGAGGGAGTACCATAGGCTAAATCCATAGTCAAACCTTTAAAAGCTGGTTGCTATGTGACTGAAGTTCCTTTGTTTGTATAGACAGGAGGAGTTGACAAATTCCCATATGAGTGAAATTAGTATTTTAAAGCTGAAACGAATAACAAGGAATATCTAAAAAAACTGTCAACTGCACGAAATTAATGTGCATAGCATAAATTGTGTGTTTTAACGAGCTCTACATTTTTTGTCTGGTAGTTTTTGTGTATCTCTTACGTTATCTAGTTATGCAAAATTCCGCAAAATTCATCTGCATTAGACATGTCTTCAACACTATTCCCTGAAAATTGAAGACATACATTTTATTTGTTATGTAAATATCTTAAAAAATATACTTTAATCAAAAACATTACAGCCATTTTTGAGAAAATCAAAGTTTTCGACATTTTTTCCATGAAAAGGGTAGTTTGAGGTGGGGAATTTTTCTTAAAATCTTCGTGCATCCCTGGAAGATACTAAACTTAAATATCAAGTTGGTATTTTACCAGTTTTTGTTTTTGAGTTATCGTGTTCACGGACACACGGACACACAGATACACGGACACGAACCTTTTTCTGAAACACTTTTTTGGATACAGGGGACCCTAAAACCGGCATTTCCGGTTTCTCGTTTTAGAGTTATCGTGTTCACATACACTCGGACACACACAGACCTTTTTCTGAAAATTCCTTTTTTTTTTTTGGATACAGGGAATCCTAAAACATGTATTTCCGGTGAAATCTCGGTATCGAATTTTTGGGTGGAGTGCAATATCTTCTCTATACACTATGCATTTAGTATGTGTAGAGAAAGTAAAAAGGAAAAAAAAGAAGAAGAAATTTGCCATATTCTTCCTTTCCTGTTCAAGAGCGCATGGCAGGCATCCTCTCTAGTTTTGGAAGCCAACATTTCAGCAATCAATGTAAACTACCGGGAAAATTTACAAATTCAACTTCAATTCACTTGCAGAAAATGTGTTATTGTGTTTTAAACAATGTGTTCTTGTGTTTATTGTGATTAAGTAGTGCATCAGAAATAAAATGCTTCTAGTGTTGGGTGCGTTACTTACAAAATAAGTTTAATCAGCAAGAGCAACCTGCTGCGATTATAATAGTTGAAGTGGTTAAAGCGTGTTACTGCCGAATATCAGAGTAATTGGAAGGTGGTTGGAATCCCATGCCTGCTTATTTTAAAGGGAATATCATTATTTATATAACCTTGCAGAAAAAAAATGATAGATTAATGGAACCTCTTTTTGATAAAAACCTCTCCTTTAGAGCAGCAAATTACATGGTTAATTTTATTTCGCATTGTAATGTTCCCTGCCGTCTTATGAGCGCTGCAATATGATTTGAAATTTTAAAACTGAATGTTTTAAAAAAATTAAATTACACATACACCAAAAACAAGAAAATAGGTCTACCTCAACTGTCAAACATTCCTCGCAATATAAGTATTTTGTTGAACACCCACATTCTCTAAATCTCAAATACTATTATCAGTTTAAAGAAATTATTTCGGCCATACTGATATTTTACCAGGAATATACGCTTTGAGGCTCCCTGATTCCAAAAAAAAAAGCATTTTTAGAAAAAGGTCCGTGTGTGTGTCTCTGGACAGCATAGCTCAAAAATTAAAAGACCGTTAATAAATATTATCTCCCAAGGATACGACGCAAATATTTTCAACAAAATCGCCCCCACCCCAAACTACCCTTTACATGAGAAATTTAGAGAAAGTCACGTACATGCAACATAGCAGATATTTAATGCTTACACTAGCTTACAATGAATTTTAGGATGCATTTATCTATCTCTCATATTAGAAGGTCTCGCTGACAAGGACATTCAAATCTTACAGGCACAGAAACCGAAAATAATTTCTTATGCACTAATGATTGAACTCAACAAGATTATATTCATTTAGAGTTAATTGTGCAGTAATGCGACAAATACAATGCAGTGTGAGAATAGAAGAGCCATTTTTGAGAAAATCAAAATTTTCGAAAAAAGTTCCATGTAAAGGGTACTTGGGGGTGGGGGGATTTTTCTCAAAATCTTCGTGTCGCATCCCTGGAAGATGCTAAACCTAAATACTAAGTTTGGTATTTTACCGACTTTTCCGTTTTTGAGTTATCGTGTTCACACACACACACACACACACACACACACAGACCTTTTTGTGAAAATGCTTTTTTTGGATATTGGGGACCCTAAAACATATATTTCCAGTGAAATCTCAGTATCGAATTTTTGGGTGGGTGCAATACTTTCTCTATACACTATGTACATAGTGCGTATAGAGAAAGTAAAAATTGTATTAATGATCACAAAATGCATTGTTAAAAGTAGCGGATGTCCTGCGAATAAATTCATTTATGGTATATTAAGCAAAATATCGCTTCTTCTTTCGTCTACCTTGGAGTCGGTCCGAATTAGTACCAGTAAAATACTGTAAAAACAAGTGTATACATACCTCCTTGATGTTCGGTGATGCGCCGGCTAAGCTCATCGATGCTTGAACACACAAAATTGGCTCTCACTGAGGGAAGGATGAATGACCTGGGCATGTAAGGTAGACTAACAACAATAAGTACTTCACAAGATTCCTCAGAATTTATCCGGTTTATTATTATTATTATTATTATTATTATTATTATTATTACTATTACTATTGAGGCACTAATCCGTAGAGTGACTCCCGACATAGTTCTTGTAGATTTAGTAATATATGTTTATAATTGGTGCTCCTTCTGCATACAAAGTTTCTTATTGCCACGGCCGTTATGGTTATTTCCCCCTTTAGGGGATCATAAATCGCTTACTTCACTGTTACGCGATATAAGACTTGCACATCTGCTAATGCGGTAACTGCACTTCTTCGCGTAAGATTTAATATAACGAACGTCATATAACCCAGAACCAACGATACAAAACAGAAACATACATACAGCAGCTTTTCTCGTGTGCACGTTGCTTTTATATGCAAAATATCCAAGCTTCGTGCTCATTTCTGATTGGTATTACTCGTAAATATAGTTATCACGTGGTTAGTTTTAGTAATTCATTGTATTTTATTCACGTGAGTGGTCTTCATAATGAAGAGTTCCGAACTCCGAACTTTTAGGGAAAGAACCTGTCTCTGTAGAAACTCCCTGTTACTTAGATCTTTAATGCGCCAAATCTTGCTCTTACAAAAGCATTTGTATTTCTGGATTGACAAAAGAAGTGAGCTTGGCAGATATAATAAAAAGTTCTTACCCTCCTGTTCGTTCTGCGATCTGCCAAGTCTTGGCTACTAAGGCAAATATCTTTCTTATGCTAAACCTGTGCAAATTAATCAAAATAATGAACTGCAAAACGTGCTAATATACTGTTGCAAAAGCACAATACAAATGTGCATTGCTTAAGCAACTTTTACATTGTCAGTTTGTTTACTTCTAAATACTTGCCATGCCACCATTAACTTAATGTAGTTAAATATAACATTTGATTTGCACTCAAAAAGTATTGAATAAACAATCTTCCTTATTTAGTTGAAATTAAGTAAGAAGTAAATTAATTGTAATCAGTTTCGACCTGAATTTGTTAGGAATAGAGCGTAAAATAACATAGGCGAATACAAAATATAATTCTGACTGAATATGTCTACAAGTGTGCTTTTACCCTGATTTTCCATTCCTAACAATAGTGATAATCTCGATGTATTAAAGACGTTTGTTAATGCTCCTTTTCATAAAATCAGCGCGTGGGAGCTGAGGATCGAACCCCATCCGCTCGCACTTTTGAATTCTACGTGTAGCAACGCAACGACAATAATTATTATTTTGTCAGTAACAATAATAAAAATAAATCGTTTAGGGTTAGGGTTAAAGGAGTATACAAATATTATAACAGTTATATTAAATTATTTTTAACAATATTATTATCGTCATCTAATGTGTTACACGTTACATGGGTCTCTGTTTAACTGCAACAAACTATTCTTACAAGAGCATATGTTTCTATCTACTTCTTGTTAATCAAGGTAATCGTTAGCAGAAATGGTTTTATAACATCTTTTATTATGAATTCAAGAGTAGTAAGGAATACATTTGGGTAAAGCAATAGTCAAATCTTTTAAAAACTGGTCACTATGTGATGGCGTGGAAATAAAATTATCTTTCCATGTCCAGGAATATAACAAAAGAAAAACGAATGACGACTTACCATTTAATAAATTAAATAATTGAACATTTCAACAAATAACAAAAATAAAACACACGAATTGTCTGTTTAAGCCAGGTCTAAATTTCTTATGAAGTAAGTCTTTGTCTATCTTTTACAATTTGACAATAATACAAAAATCACCCAGAATAAATAGGCTTCAGAATTTTCAGATTGTTCAACATATGTTTTTCATTTGAAATGAAAATATCTTAAAATTTTGGCATTTTAATCAAAATTGATAAAGATTTTTGAAAACATCAAAATTATCCAAAAATATTCCAACTAAGGCGTAGGGTGATTCATGTCGCATCCTCAAAAATGCAACATATAAATATACTACAGTTTGATATTTAACAGACTATTCATTTTTTATTATGCTGTTCACAGACACACCCCGACACATACCTTTTTGAAAAAGTTTTTTTTTTTGATTTTGGGTACCTCAAAGCATATATTCGGGTGACATTGTATCATCAATAGGATCAATAATTTCATTTATTGCAGTTGTTATATTCATTCTCATCTTATGCTCGACGATATTCAGATTATCCAGATGCTTACACCTCATGAAATATTGCATCATCAATAGGATCAATAATTTCATTTATTGCAGTTGTTATATTCATTCTCATCTATTGATTTTTTGCATATACTATATCTAGTGAAGTATATGCCTTTTACATGAATTGGAGTTTAAACGAGATCTACATCTTTCCTTTCTCTATGATGTCGGTTACGATGATGATGATGTTGGTGTTTAAAAGCACTGAACTAAGTGTCGCAGCCTATGAAGGTACTAAAGTTTGGTAATTTACCGATCTTTCGTTTTTGAGCTTTCGTTTTCACCGACACACATACACACACATGGACCATATTCCAAAAATTATTTATTTTTATAGAGGGGGCACTAAAATGTGCTTTTCTTGTGAAATCTCGTTATCGAATTTTTGGATTGAATGCAATAACTTCTCTCTACATGTGTGCTGAGTACGCGTAGAAAAGGTATTAAAATCTGATGTGTTCCATTTACATGACTATCTCTACGTCTCTATACCAAATTATTCTTAAGAAGCTTATTCTTCTATCTACTTCAGGCCAATCGTGATAAAAATTATCAAAAATGGTCTTATTACTTGTTTTCTTATAAATAGAAGGGAAACAAAGAAACACATTAGGCTAAAACGATAACGATAATCAAATGTTTTTAAAGCAGGCTGCTATGGGATTGAAATTCCTTTCTTTATATGTAGGAGTTGATAAATTCCCATATGAGAAAAGTTTAAGTATTTTAATAGAGACACCAATAACGGAATATGCTGGAACTTCAGGAAAAAAAGTATATGAAATAAATTGTGTGTTTTGACGAGATCTACATTTTTTGTGTAGTAAGTTTTCGTCTATCTCTTACGGTTTACCAGTTATGCAAAAACATCCAGAATGAAGAGGTTTTTAGAGCCTGTTAATCAAAGTCATTAGAGCCATGAATTTCCAGTGAAATATCAGTACCTATCGAATTTTTGGGTGGAATACAGTACTTCCTGCTCACCTGGGTAGTGTGGTGGTAACGTGTCTGCCTCACATTCAACAGGTTGCTAGTTCGAATCTTGCATAGGGTTAGTTAGTTACCCGGATAAGTTTTCCGGAATGTCGTGTAACTTTAAGCTCCGTGGATCCCGAGATCATTTGAGCAGTATTTCACCAATTTCATTCATCTTCTGAAATGACCATCCAGGCTAAAGGACGCTAAACTATAAAAATGGAAGAAAAAACAGTCCTCTATACACTATGTACAGGTACGTGTAGAAATGACATGGATTTTTTTTTTTATTTATGTGCGTTCTTTAACTGCTCAGAGGCTTCTTTTATCAAACTTGAGGTTCTTTTACGTGCCGTAAATCTACGACACTGGACCAACGGCTTACTTCCCTTCCGAAGGAAGCATGCTAAGGATTTATACGTGTAGAGAAAGTAAAAAAGATTTCGTAGAAGCACACAATTTATCAATCTAATTTTCGTTTTATAATTAAACTTTTCTCGGGTATTCTTTGTTTAGTTTGAATTTTAAAATGGTTAATATTTTTTCAGGTGGGGAAAACGTTATCATTTTTTTCTCGTGATCATTCAATGTGCATGGAATATGAAAACCGTCACTTTTTAAACATTTATTGTTTTAATTAATGTTTTATCTCGATAAATAGGAAGTAAATAGAATAATATGTTTATGAAAACGTGATTAGACATGGTCACTCGTACTAGAAACTTAATATAATAACATTCCATGAAATAAAGTTTTATAACACACCATTGTAAACGCTCTTCTTTCTTGCTTTGGAAATTATATGTATTTTTTCTCTCAGGTCATGTATCGACTACTATAATAGCGAATTATTTGTATCACTCGGAAATGAATTCTACTTCCTCTACAGTGAATTAATATTATAAATTCTAACAATTGAAAAATTAACGTAATAATACGAGAATAATATTGATGATGATGATGATAATAATAATAATAATAATAATAATAATGACCCTGTTTATTGGTTGCTTGATTTAATCGTACTGGAGTATTTTATGGACAATGTTCAGAAATCTGTGGAGCCAACATATGCTATTTCTTATTGCTATATTCAACCATTTATATGGGTTGTTGTTAATGCTTGTATTCGTTAAGCTTTTTCCATAAGGTTACCTTGATATAAAGAAAGTTTTAAATCAATAAATATAAATAATTATAATAATAATGTTGATTAATAAGCTATTGCTATACTCTGATTTTATATATAAAACCTTCTATATGTTAAAGAAATTAATGATTGTGTAGGTGAGCATAACAGTGTAATACAATACATTTTAAAAGTGATTATAGAACTCCGCTTCTAACACTTGTATTGCAGATAAGTGTTGTAAATACTCAAATTTCCAGTTTGTAGCGGTATTTTGTAAGCTTCGTCACTTTTGTTTTACTGAAACTGGTCCCATTCCCAATTAAATGCACTCGCAGTGCTATCTGGTTTGACTGTGGTAGTAACAGCTTGTCCATTCGTGTATAAATCTGTGACAAAGAGTTGTGTTCCCGCACATTCTCTACCGTTTTTCTCCCCACACATGGATTTATACGCCGACAACTTTCTGTGGTATTTGGAAACTATGATTGGAATGAATTAAATGTTGCTGTAATGAGTTGGGGATGCTATCCACTCACCTTTTGTCTAGTACTGTCGGAAGCATGAGCGGTGAGAGGAAATAGTCACACAGTACGAATAGTATTAAGGATTTCTCAGTCGCAGAAAGCTTTTCAGTCAAGCACAACGGATACAGAATTAACTGAAGAGGTCTGTGGAGATTTGGCTTTTTGATAGTATAATATAGGCTGATTTCATTGTGCAGAAATCCTACTAGTATCTGAATATCCAAAGCGCGTGTAGTCTTTAGCACATGTTGATCCTTGCACATGTTAAAATGATTCACTCAGGAAATCACGATCTTCTGCCTTCAATATAAATACTTTTTTTTTTTTTTTTCATTTTTCTTCTTTTTCCATTTCCTCTTCAAGTCTACATACCATTTACAATTTGGTGCATTTTACGGTTTGATTGTTTCCGCCTTCACTGATCCTCCAGTGCCCCAACGTATTTCTTGTCTACTTCATGATGAGTTTCAGCATCGGTGTTGCCTCCGGCATGTGCTTTTTTATCGGATAATTACAATGCGATTTCTCTTTGAAAATTGACGAAAACTGCTGAAAACTCACAGAAGCTCTTCCGCAATTTTAATGGAGAATAGAAAAAATGCATTGAGTTTTATATTTAGGACATTTCAGTCCTTAATAACGTCAAGTTCAAATTGATAGGCGTATCAGCTTACCACATATGTAATCTTCCACATATTGCAATTTAGTATTTCTTTGTTTCCAATAGCGTTTGCTGTCTCTGTGGAAACTTCATGTATAGGTATTTGACATTTCTTGGAAAGGAACAAAGTAGGCGGTGGTTTAAGGTGAGGTCATAGTTACAACCCCCGATTGAGCAGATTGATTATGATAGTCCTGCAAATACGTTCCGCTAATGGCGCTATTAATCCACGAATTAAGGCGGTTTAAGAGCGACAGCGGTAACTTTGAAGAAAAAAAAAGTGTCAAGAACGTTAGATTATGGTTAGGACAGTTTCTTAATCCAGGGCTATTAGTTTCTATTTATTTAGTTATTTTTTTCTTTGTCGGCTTACCCTCCCCGTATTTAGACTGACACCCTTCTAGGACCTACAAGCGGATACCTAGGGGGTCAGAAGTCTGTCGGGGAGCCAATGTCACGAAACCACAGACTGCAGAACCTGGAGTGAGTGGTCGGTCCTTAGCAGGCATGAGCGTGAGGAAGTGGATGATATGAAATGCAAGCGAAATGGATGATAGATCAATTGGTGGAATACGTGCGGGGGAAACAGGAGGTCATAGAGAAAACCCGTCCAGATGCCGCTTTCTTCCAACACAAATCCCACATGCAGGCGCTTAGGATCTAACCCGGGCCACCTAGGTGGAGGGCGAGTGATGTAACCATTCGGCAACGGTGGCCCCTATTTATTTTGTTAAAATTCAGCGAGATTAACAGAATGATACATAGTATTAAGTTTTTCCTAATAGTATAAACATGTTCACACAATAAAAGAACACGAACAGGAAACACTGAATAAACATATAAATTGATATAAAAATTCACAGAGTGATAAATTTCCTATTAACTAAAGCACCAATACGCATATTTGGAGATACAATTCACTAAAATAAACGCTAAATTATATATTATCTTATAAATTAGAATCAAGGTACTAAATGCAAAATGTGGAATTAAATGAAATTATAGGTTACAAAGCACTCAAATGATAGCATATAGAACATTGAATACATACATAGAAGTAACATTTATAGCTCTTAATGCACATTATCTCCAATGTTCACACAATATGATACTTTTGAAATAGCTGGTGCACTGCAGATCACTGAATGAATAAATACGTGCATTTATTGAAATATCAGTATGCATACATCGATCTTCATCAATCACACGGGTCCACAGACCGTAAATAATTTTGCAATACACAAAATAGTAAGCAATATTAAAAAAAACAAAAAAAATTAAAAGACTGATATTCAGATACAATAACTTAAATTTACAACACAGAATAAACCGTATTTCGATGAATTGATGTGCTCTATTATAGTAGACAAATGCACCTAAGATAAATATATACACCCAATACTAATACCCCAACAAAAAACAGTGACAAAAAGTATGACATAAAATTTATGTAAAACGTTATAATCACTTTTTTTGGCTCTTCTTATCCCCCCTATTATCAGCCTTCTCGAATCTCAGCTGTCTTGCCGTAAGTAGAAATTTACCTAGCCCGTTCGCTTCTTCCGTGCCTGCCAGTAGCGTCCAACATGCTTCTAACTCTCCATTTGCGGTGGTAAAGTATCGCGGTAAATACTTTTCCCTCCATTCCTACGTACCCCTACATCTTGACAAGACATGGGTCCACGACTCTTCCTCCTCGCAAATGCGGCAGATTCTCATATCGTTCTCGTCAGTAATTTTTATCATCTGTCATGCTCCTTATCTAATCCACGCGAGCCCTCTCTAATGAGTTTGGTACCTGTTTTGATGTATTGATGCATACCCCACTTCGATTTTATTCCAGAATGTACTTCAATGAAACCTTCTCCGTGCATTGCGCAATTATTTGCTGTCTGTCAATATCACAGAGGCGGTTCTTAATTTTTCTCCAAATACTCCGTCTGTTTACCTGCCCCACCATCCAAATATATCCCATCATTTCATTCTCAATTGTTCACGGAGCAGATTGCCCTAATTAGAAACTGGTTTCCGTGAACGATTCTCGTCCAATACTTAATTGCTCTGATTTTACACTCTATCGTCTCACTATGCGCCCCTAATTCCCTCATTATTCCCAGAATTCCTTTCAAAAAATTGGAATCTCATTTGTTTCAGATTCCCGTTTTGTTCCCACCCTCATCTTTCTGCTCCATATATCATCGTGGATCTTACTGTCGCTCTGTATACAGTTTCTATTAAGGTTACGAATATATTCGGAAGGTATCCGGAGAGCTGCCGCTGCTTTCATTCTTGCCTTGTGTTTCCTGATGTTCAATATGTTTTGTCCATTTTCCGTTTATTGTAAATGTGAGTCCTAAGTATACAAACGATTTAAAATTGTCCATTATCTGTCCTGCATATGTCCAGGTCTCCTCCTTACCATAAACACAACCATCTTTGAAAGTCATTGCCTTAGTCTTATTCACATTAACCTCAGGTAGCCATTAATCACAATAATTCTTAAGTTTGTCCAGTCCTCGTTGCAATCTGTTAACTGTCGTAGAGCACAACACTAAGTCGTCCGCGTATAAAGTGATGGGATCTGCAAATCTGCTACTGCTGGTGCTTCGATATTCTCTGTTATCATTGCATCAGTAATATCATCACAAAGAGATTAAATAGCAAGGAAGATAAAATACTGCCCTCCTCACCCCCTATAGATTGTTTGCAGCGCTCAAATTATTTTACTTTATAATGCTTTTCTGCGTAGTATATGCCATAAGGCATTTCGATCAAAGTGTCAAATGCCTTCTTAAAGTCCACAAATACACAATGAAGCTTTCGCCGATTAATTAACATTTGTTTTCCCCTTAGAGTCTCCAAAATAAAAGCGGCGTCTATGGTACTGTGTCCTTCACTGAAACCCATTTGATATTTTGAAAGTTTGCCAAATTTAGATCCCAATTCTTTATTCGGTTATATAACGCTCTACAATAAATTTTCACCATAATTGGCAACATAGTAACCCCCATAAGGTTATCCGGATTCTCAAAAGCTCAATTTCCTTTATAAATGGGATGAATAATGCCCTTTCCCCAAACAGGTAGGGTAACTCCCCCTCAAGAAACAATCTGTTGCATATCTGGAGCATTCTCCTACCAAAGTCATTAACATTAGCTGGAGCTTTAGAAAAATTTGGCGGCAACCCACCCATCCCTGGAGCTTTGCCTCCCTTTAAGCTCTTCGGTGCCTATGCTATTTTCCTTGCTGAAATTAATTTCCTCGTACAGTATTTTGAACTTCAAATTTCCCAACATTTGTACTTCTCTTGCTATAAAATCCCTTTCCCTTCCCCAAATAGTCCCTTAAAGGGCATTGCTTATTTTCTGAAAGAAATTTCATTGGCACTTGATCGTGGCCTCTTAAATTCTTTACGCCTTGCCATATCTCAACGCTATCCCACCGTGTTAAAAAGTACTAATTTTTGAGTCATTTCGGTTGCCACGTAGTTCGTTTTTCCTATATGAGATGTTTATACTCCCTTCATTTTCTGTGAAAATCCTCCTAATGCCCTTCTTAATTTTACCAGAGCCCCCTGTGTCTTTTTTTTTTTTTTTTTGCGAATCTACATTGCTGATCATATCGACCATTGAAATTGTTGTTTTAATTTTACCATGCATTCCGACTTTCACTGTCCCCACCGCTACATACCATATCTGTTAGTTCCTCCGCTGTTTCTGTGTTCTTTCCCCTTAAACGCCTTTCCAAATTAACAATAAAAACTTCCGTTTCTACCAGTTTCCACATAAATTACTTATCAATCTTCTTTCGTTCCCATTCCCCTCTTCGTGTGCATGTTCCTCAAAGGCCGTCTCTATATTCAGTTCCAGGGCAACCAGACAATGATGCGACTCAGTACGATCCCCCATTCAAAAAGTTCTAATTCTTCCTATTAAACCTTGACTTATCAAAATGAAATATATTACACTACCACCATTTTCATTTATGAAAGTGAGTTGCCCTCCCAATCCCTTCCGTACTTGACATTCATTATTTCTAGAGAGAAGGCATCACAGAAAGCAAGTTATTGTCTTCCCTTCCCATTAATAAAATGATCCTTGCTCTTTTGCTGACGTCAGCGGAGTTCCTCACCACCTTCCTGTTGGAGAAACATTCTACCTTCCTAACCTCGTATTAAAATCTCCTAAAATAATAAATTCAGTGCCCGGAAGATGTTCCTGTATGAGCACCAGCGTTTTGGCTAAGTCGCTGAAAACATTTCTGTTTGCATACTTGGATGTTGCTGGCTGGTTGTATAATCCTACAACTATTATTGCCAAAGAATTGAAATCCTCCCTTCCAAGCAGATCTCCAACTTAATTATCTCGGCTTCAACTCAAATCTGAATGAAACTGATATCCCGCTGGCCATCTTCCCCTTCTTCCCCTTGTCGACCACCCCTTATAAAATTATGGAAGTTAGCATGTATAACATTTTCACCACTTTTCAGCTAGGTTTGTGTCAAACATACAATGTCAAAGTCACTAAAGAAAGACAACAAGTTCTTCCTTCCTAACCTTTTTCTGAAGCCTTCGATATTCCACTGACAATCCTCAGGGTTGGTCCCATTGTATTTCTGTTGTCCTTCCTTCGATTTGGTTAAACCTTTGCCAGGCAGTGATCAACCTAAGTTTATTGTTGTCCCTTACGGTGAAGGCTGTCTCACTCGCCTCTCCTCTTTGCCCCTCTTTGTCGCATAACTGATGTACCTCTTGCTGCTCCGCGAGGGATCCGTCCGCTACCTGCTCTGCTGAGAGACTTGGTACCTATTCCTGCTGCCCAGTTCTGGGTTCGATTTCCGTGCTGATTCTAGGTGTTCCTTGCACTCCAATTTCTGTCAGCTCCAAACTCGCCCGTTAATGATAGGTTTGTCATATCGCAATACACCATGACAGACCTGCTTCTTGGCATCAAATACGTGTCGCTTTAACAACTCTCTCTCTCTTACGCGCTGGCTATAGTCTTCGCTAATACTTAATGCCCGTGAATAACAAACATCTCGAAGATTGCCACCTTCAATTTATAATGGTGCAGCTTATAGATGGTCATCTTAAATTGCCACTTCGACCTACACGAAGAGCCCTCTCCACATCAATCTCGCGAAGTTCAAGTCCTATTTGTGAAATTACATTTTTCACTACTACCTCCGTTGTCTTCCAATTCTCTCCCGCTTCTTTAGTCACGCCATATAGCACAATATTATTCCTAAGGGATTGGTTCTCTAAATAGTCCACTTTCTCTTCAAGAGCTCTCATCCAAACTGATACATTCCTAAACGCACTTTCCAGCGATTTTAGGTTGCACTTTTTAAATCCTAAACGGATTTCGTCCCGCAACTATTCAATGAATTCCCTTACGCTCTTCATTGTCGAACTTCTCCCAGGTAACTACGATTAAGATATAAATCACGACCGTCCCGTTTCACAGTCGGAGTGCAACACCGTTGACTAGCAGGTGGGAACGAAGCAGAGGTTCCCCGACGGTTAAGACCTGGCGGTCGGGTCTACAGTCCTTAAGCGGCATCCCAGAAGAACATTCCAACCTGGTGGCCGAACTCCTAATATGGAGAACCAACGCCCTGATTGTGGGTAGTCTTAGCCAATCAGCATCGAACGTTGAAATGTTCTAGAATATCCGGTGTGACGTCAAAGTACGAATGTGCACCCAGCCCAACGGAAGTTGGTGTCATCGAAAAGCACATTGGGAGTGCCTCGGAAGACTTAATCAGCTTATAACAAAGCTTGTATTTTCCCAAGAATATGTAAGAACAAAATCCCAACTAATTAATTCCTAATTAATAAAGTATTACTAAAACAATATAAGTTAAACTCTCACCAATAACACACGTGACAATAAAACTCTCATTTTCTCAGGACTCTTAATATTCAACTCCTTACAATTATTTTGAGAAGAGAGAAGCGTTTACACTCATCACTATAATTGAGTTCTACCAGTATACCTTTGTTTCTATATTTAAAGCAACATTTACTACAAAATGTAATTTCTTCTTTGTAGAACACTGAATAAGTTTCATGGTCTGCTCAGGGTCGGCGCCAGAGTAAGTTTGTTGGTTAGGGTTGGCAGTTGGCACTAATTTTTCTTCTAGCATGTATTTGAACTTCTGCAGTCAGTTTTGATATACTCAACAGATGTCTTAGCCTGTTCGTACCATTCCCTGTACTCCTTTTATCTATCTTCATGGATTCAATAATGACGATTGCCTCGTTTCCCAAAATGCCATTAACGTCAACATTGCGATAGATCAGTAAAGTCCTGCCGACAAGTACTAATATGTGATTTCGAACTGATTATGTACCAACATTCTATACAAAATCGATTCTGTTTCCGCTCATAGTTTTATTTTCCTATTGCTACTTCAGATCTAGTTTGCTGGACTTCTTTACTTTCTCTGCACGTACAATGTACATAGTGTATAGAGAAGGTATTGTTATGCAACCAAAACTTTGATACCGAAATTTCACCGGAGAAACATGTTTGGAGTCCCCCTAAATCTAACAAAAGCATTTTTGGAAAAAGGTCCGTGTGTGTGTGTGTGTGTTTGTGGATAGCATAGCTCAAAAACGGAAAGACCGTTAAATACCAATCTTCCAAGGATGTGACACGAACATTTTCAAGAAAATCCCCCACCCCAAACTAACCTTTACATGGAAAATATTTCGAAAATGTTGATTTTCTCAAAAATGACTAACGATTTTTATTAACATCTCTTATATTTAAGATATTTACATGCCAAATAAAATGTATATCTTGAATTTTCTGCGAATAGCCTCTAAAGACCTCTTTATTCTGGATGATCTTTATGAATTTTGCATAACTGGTAAACCGTATGAAATAGACAAAACCTTACTATACAAAAATTGTTGATCACGACAAAACACACAATTTATGTAATATACATGTTTTCGTGGAGTTGATGTTTTAGAGATAGTTCTTGTAATTGGATTCAGCTTTAAAATACTTATACATTTCTCATACAGGAATTTGTCAACTTCTCCATACAAAGGAACTTCAGTCACATAGCAATCAGCTTTAACCTATGGTATTCCCTTATTTCGTTTTTACTTATATGGAAGCAAGTAATAAGACTATTTTTGCTAATTTTCTCTCGATTCACATGTAGTAAATAGAAGCATAAGCTTTTTAACAACAATTTGTTGCAGAGATGTAGAGAAAGTCGTGTGAATTGAACACATGAGATTTTTCTTTTCATTTTATTCACATGAGCTTTTTCTCATCAACAAAATAATCTTCTGAAAGCTAGGAGCTAATCCAAGAGAGAGAACGAACCATCTACAATTCTTGAAGGTTAATTTCATTGGAATACACTACGTTATTTGCAAATAAAATAAAATTACTTCGCTAGTTTGTTATTGAACAGCTTTCCAAGTGTATTAGGATGAAGTCAAGGTTATCCTGACATCTTTAATGCCAGAGCAATGACTCAAATAATTAATCGGGAGATATAGTAGTTTACCGCTCTTGACTATTTGTAAGTATTAAACGAGGTATGTGCCATGTTGCAACATAGCTTACAGTCGATAAAATTGTAACAAACATCCGATTTCTGTGCAGAAGAGCGTTTATTTACACTTTACTGCTTAAGTATACAGTCTTATTTGCTTTATTTTATTTGGTTTTTATTATGAGACAAGCATTTTATCTATTGTTGGAATATTGAACATTCTCTCTTTCTTATTATACTCTCCTTCTATTTCTGCCTTGCAAACTATTTTTGCATTTTGATGCGAAATGATTAATTTTTATGTACATTTAATAGGAAAAGGCCATCCATACCCTTTCTTACTCTCAGGATATATATATATATATATGTTACAACTTTTATTTCTATGAGAGTTGTTAATTAAAACATGTGAGCGCTTTCTTTCTTATAAATGCAACTTTTTCAGATGATTGTCTACAGAATATAAATACCTACTTCTACCTTTCTATTATGACAAGAGGATTTAACACTCAATATTTCCTTAATAAAATAATTTCCGGAAACGCACATATGCTATATATTGCATGACCTTCTCTACGCACTCTTCTAGAAACCATTCTTGCAAAAACTTATGTTTCTATTTACTTTATGTTAAACGTTATCAGAAATGTTTTGATTAAACGTTAGTTGTAAATTCAAGAGGACTGCGGTAGGTTGAGGCGATAATTAAATGTTAAAAATCGGGTCGCTTTATGCTGGCCTTGAAATATCATACTCCTTTCATCGCAGGAAACAACTGAGTATCGGCAGCACAAACATTGACATAGCTCTGAAAAATTCAAACTAGTAAAAATGTGTACCTTGGAAATGGCTGCTGCTATAAAAAGGTAGTTTGAAATAAACTTTGTGTTTTCAATTATTTAATTTTACTTAAACTAACTCAACTTAAATAATAATACTATATTAATTTTTATTCCAATTAAGTAACATTTCTTTAAATGAATGTAATAATTGCAGTGGAAACAATTGTGCTTGATTTAAAAGAGTTATCGGATAGGATATCTAATGTAATTTTATTAATTTTCTGTGCAATAATTTTCAATCTTTTTATGCTAGCTCTTACAAAAGTAGTTCTGACTTAGGCATCCCCAGGAAATTCAGTGTATAAACGATATTTGTCCTGCAACAATATTAAACATGTGGTGTTTTAATAAAAACCGTTAACGCTATTTTATAGAAAATTAAACATATCGAAAATGTGTCAATGTAAAAGGTGTTTTTCTGATACTCTTATGCACAAACACACACACACACACTATTTTATTAAGTGTAAACAACAGTAAGAGAGCTGTAAAATAGTCGGGTCTGATTTTTCTTCTAACAATAAAACACAAAACCTTTTAATACTATCACTAATATCATAAAATTACCAATGTATAATTTATTAAGTACTACGTATATAGTAATCCTATTAAGTACTACGTATATAGTAATCCTATTAAGGTATTGGATGAAGTGAATAAAAAGAACTATTTGCTTGTACTACCCAGTTTTTAAGCATTTGCTTGAATTTGGTGTGAATAAAAACTTAAGTATATGCTAAACCTTGTAAAACCTAAGATTTTTCCGGAAACTAGCATTTACTAGGCATACCTGGTGAAAAACCTTAGGTAATACTAAACGGGGTAGTAAAATCTAAGCTTTTCTCAAGTCTTCCATCAGGCATGCCAGCTTTTTGCTTAGTGTCTGCTGTGACCAACTTTATGCAAGTTCGCAACAGGAAGATGTACCCTGAGTGCCTGTATTTTGTGGAAAACTGGATTTTTTTCTTGTATTTATTAAGAGTTTCCAACTTCTGATTTTCCCATGTCTTCAATTTAATTGCTTTGTTCCCAGAAGCCTGTAAATCTGTTTTTTTCTTTAGGGTCGATTTCATGTTGTTTAATAGAATAAGTTGGCCAACATTCATTTTCTTCCCAATTGCATTCCAGTACTCGTCAGCCAGCATACTCCAGGTTCTTGTTTTTGATGAAACAACTGCAGGTATCGGCGATTTAGATAGTATAAATCAACCAATGTCATCAACAAAGAAGCCCTTTCCAGAAGTTTTGCATTTTCAACTTCTATATCAACAGTCTCCTCATCAGATGATGCCATTGCTCCAACTAACACATGTTTGAGGCTCCTACTGTTGTCATGGA
This sequence comes from Hymenopus coronatus, assembly GCA_030762935.1. NCBI lineage: Eukaryota > Metazoa > Arthropoda > Insecta > Mantodea > Hymenopodidae > Hymenopus > Hymenopus coronatus. The sequence goes on along the minus strand of CM060886.1, from coordinate 17,928,636 downwards.
GGCGACATTTTCAGATTTAGTGTTAACATTAACCGTAGGTGACATTGTTACATTAGTTTTATGGAATATAATGACAATGGTTTCTGCCTATTTTAATGCGGAGAAGGTATAATTTATTTGTAAAATGTGTACTATATTTTAAAACCCACATACTACTATACATTTGTGAGCAATTTAAAGAGGGGTAGAGGAGGAACTTGCTGACTCAGCATAATTTGGGAGGGAAATTAGTAAATGCTATGGGTTAGCAAATACTAGGGCTTAATATTTACTAATTTTTTTCCCAGATAGTCTAGCATTTACTACCTACTTTTAGTAAAAGATTATTCACCTCGTTTTTAGCAGGTTCTAAAACTACCTAGTATTTACTAGTTAGCATTTATTTATTTTATTCAGACCAGAGCAATTGGCAGGCTGAGGGCAGCCCGAGGTGTGATAGACGTGTTCCTGTTCTCGGAGAGAACTTAACCACGTTCTGACGGGATTGTGGGTTTTTGCAGGATGGCGGGTGAATGTTGGGATTGTGGAGTGACGGGAGGAGGCATGTGTTGCCCCTCGGCGGTTGCAAATTTTCTGAAGTGAGACATGCCGGTTGGTTAACCTCGTAAAAACCCGTATCAGTTGGAGAATTTAATGCAAATCTGCCATATTGTCAGAGTAGCTCACTAGAGCAACCGCATGGAGAGCGCGAGAGCCGTGTTCAAATCTCGGCTGTGGCATTGAATTTTTCAGCAGGTTATGACAATAATTAGTGGAATTTTATTCTTGTGTTGATGCTTTAGAAGATATATTTAATATCAGAGAATTTAAATTCAATGTAGAAATGAAGGGATAATTAAAACGAACACGAATTCCATAAGAATTAGTTTAAGGCACAATCGCACTTATATCGTCCCATACTTCTCCAGCTCTGATGTAGATAAGTTAAATGAAGCACATCTTTGATTGCCTGTAATTTCAATGGAGAACGTGAGAAATTTGGAGATTTACTTGACATTTATTTTGGGTCAGTTTCCTCATCCTTTTCTTATTTACTGGCAACTTGCCCAGTGATTTACAGAACATATATGACATTGACAGCTTACTGAATATTTTTATAAGAGAAAAATATCTGATGTGTTTCATTCACATGACTTTCTCTACATCTCTGCAACAAATTATTGCTAAAAAGCTTATGCTTTTATTTACTTCATAATAATCGAAAAATATTAGCAAAAATAGTCTTATTATTTGCTTCCTTGTAAGTAGAAGCGATATAAGGGAGTACATAGGATAAAGTGATAGCCAAAAGCTGGTTGCTATGTGACTGAAGTTCCTTTGTTTGTATGGACAGGAGTTAACAAATTCTAGTATGAGAAAAGTATAAACATTTAAAGGCTAAAATTAATAACAAGGAATATCTGAAAAAACGATCAACTCCACGACAAAAATGCATATGACATAAATTGTGTGTTTTATCGTGATCTATGTATTTTGTGTAATAAATTTTTATCTTTCTCTTACAGTTTACCAGTTAATTAAAATTCAATAAAAATCTTCCAGAATAAAGAGGTCTTTAGAAGCTATTCCCAGAAAATTCAAGATTTAAATTTTATTTGACATGTGAATATTTTAAATATAACAGATTTTAATAAAAATCATTAGAGCCATTTTTGACAAAATCAAAATTTTCGAAAATTTTCCATGTAAAGGGTAGTTTTGAGGTGGGGGATTTTCTAGAAAATCTTTGTGTCGCATCCTTGGAAGATCGCAAACTTAAATACCAAGTTTGGTATTTAACGGTCTTTTCGTTTTTGAGCTATGCTGTCCACACACACACATATGCACACACGGACCTTTTTTCAAAAATGCTCTTTTTGGATTCAGGGGACTCAAAAATGTATGTCCAGTGAAATCTCAGTATTGAATTTTTGGGTAGAATACAATACCTTCTCTATACACCATGTACTCGTACATAGTACGTGAAAAGAAAGTAAAAACTAATCCGGATAGTATAAAAGTTACTACCGTTCATAAACTCGGTTACATCATGCACTCTTAATTGAAACGTGTTCTAATTGGTAGGAATATCTAAGCATTTGTGTGATGATGGGTACACATCTAGGACTATAACTACCACCTAGTACTATTTGTTATAGTGGCAGAATATTGCTCTAAATCGGCCAACAAGGAATTATTTTTATTGCACCTTTGAATGCTGTTGCTATAGTGTTTTCCCTCTACTCCTGCAATTAATATATATTTTATAACTATTTTCAGTTAACTTAATTGTTTTATATTAATCTGAGCTTTGGTATACCAGGTAATTTTATGGTATCTGTTACCTTCATCATATTATACATCATCAGCGATGATCTTAGGCTTAGATATCTTCCTGCAATAAATGGACTTTCAACTCTACTGGAAAAAGAGGAACGCTTCGGCCCAAACTGGTAAACTTGCACGCAACAATATTACAGAAAAGAAAGAACATATATATAAAACTGTTGCACTTGTTTGATATTTTATTGAATGTGATATGAACATTCTATTGAAAAAGCGATTGCTTTCAAGAACCAGAGATAAAGACGTAGAAGTCATGGGTGCACACTTGATATTTTTATTTTGGAGTAAGTGTACAACTGAAAATGAAAAAAAAAAAAATGAAAAAATAAGAGAAGAACTGAAAAGTCGCATGAGTCCAGAAAACAAAATTTATAAACTATTATAAACCTTTAAGAACAGATAGTTCGGACGCCCCATAAAAAGAAGGGAATAAGGGGAAGAATATGAGAAAGGAACAGCTGATATCACAAGCTCTTCAAGTGAGGAAGAAAGAGAAGAGTGTGAGGACGGAGCAGCGATATTACTAATCCTTCAATGAGAAAGAAGGAGAAGAAGAAGAAGAGTGGTTAGCGGTTCTAATATTTTTTAATAGACAGCTAAAACATTGCGTATTTTCTGTCCATAGGACTACAATGTTTAACTGAGATAGATAGTTTCATTTCGATCCTGGTGATAGTATACACACAACAAATTACTCGTAGAACTAGCCTCTTAAATACCCAAAATGGACATACCCTAAACATTCTGACAGCATCAGTTAAACTCTAACTAGCGCTATAACTAGACTTTAGACTTGACTTTAGGTTAAGTTAGCTTCTAGTTTAGTAATGGTACGTTGTTTACAAGCGAGGGGATGAGGGAGAGTCAGAGGTACCGTGCATTATAGGGTTTTTGTTGCAGGTATAGGTGGACAGTGGCGACAGGCGTTCTCGGGGATTCCGTGAGGATTTCCATTAGGCCAGTACCTATTACCCGCCGCTGAATCCTTGCACTTGACAGTTCGGCTGGTTTCTCGTAAGGTTGGCTATGCTGCCTTTGCGGCGTTGCCAGAGTAACTAGTAAACAACAACAGCTGATTACAAATACCTCCATCCTGTGTAAAGACGAATATAAACAGTGTACATAGTAAATGAATGCCGATGAATAAAGAAACTAATTCGTTATTATTGGTGTTATTATTATTATTATTATTATTATTATTATTATTATTATTATTATTATTATTATTACTATATGCATACATTACGTATTTAGAAAAATATAGAACAAATTAATTCAAAATAGCTTGTTACAATGAGAATTTTAATGGCTCAATTCCATCCAAGACTCCGTCGTCATCATTCTCGGAAGCATCATTGTCATCATCAACATCGTTGTCGTCGTCACCAAGATATATCATTAGTGGTTCACATTCACTGATGATTCCGACTAATTCCTGTGCTTTTAGAATTATTTTGTGCATATGATTCACTTTCTTCTTCTTCCCGCAAAGGTCTATCCACCTCTATAATCGTGAAAGTCTTTATGTTCCCTCACGTAAAAACACCAACAACACTATCGACAATAACAATAAATATAAATAACAACGAATAATACGTATGTAGCTTAAACAGAACGGCTCAACGCACGCGTTAGGAGTTCACAAACTGAGCACGAGGTTGGATAGCCAGATATTGCAACGGTGCAGCATCTAAATCCGTTTCTGTTGTCTGGCCGACGATCGGAATGCTGCTTTGTGATTGGTTTAGAAAGTCAAATGGGTAATGCTTTTCATCTGTTTTTAGCGGGTGTACCAACTTAACTCCCAACTGTCAAGTGCAAGGATTCAGCGGTGGGGGTATATTTTATAAATCGACTCCCCTTGCTGCCGCAAGGACGGAGTTGGATAGTCCATTTACGTGCGTCAAATCCGTAGGAGAATGACTGCCGAAGATCTCGGTGGGGGCGACAGTTATCAGCTTTTGTATACTACATAAGTTCTCCAGGTTAGTGGCCGGAGGACATTGAGGTCTCACAACTCCGCCCTGACGTGCCCAATCACCCATGGGTTTCGGGAATCACTGCCCCTCCGAATCCAACCTAATGCGAACAGCTCCCTTTCGGCCCGAGTGCTTCTAGTAACGTCAGAAGTATCACGTATGCTCGGGGATGCTCGGGGTCCGTACCACTCGCACCGAAGCAACTGAATAGATCGTCAGCTCCCACTTACGGAGAGTAAGTATACATTTCAGTAATAAATATAACGTTTTAATAATCTAAACATATCAAAGATGAAATCAAAAGTAATGGCTTATCGTGGACAATTCCCTATACGTTCTAAAATAATATTAGAAAATCAAACACTTGAACAAGCCTCGCACTTTGAATATTTAGCATGTAATGTAAGCTGAGTTGTTGATAGAAATATAGAGAAAATGTTTAAGAAATTTCAATCAATATGTGGAAGAATTAACGCTTCAAAATAAAACAACAAAAGAAACAAAACTGAAGTTCTATAAGATAATGGCGGCTCCAGTACTGATTTTTGATAGTGAATCATAGATCATTCGGGAAGGAGATAAAAGAAAAATACAATCAGCCGAAATGAGGTTCATCCGTCGAGTTAAAGTCTGTACAAAGAGGATCGTTTGAGAAATGAGGAAATAAGGGGAGAACTGGAAATTTACAATATAAATGATGAAATAGAAGAATACAAAGAAAACTGGAGAAGCCCTCTATACCGCATGGAGAAAGGAAGCATACCAGCTTCAGTAAATACCTATCAGCCGAGAGGGAGGAGAGATGTAGGACGTCCAAGGAAGAGATGGCAATGAAAGCATGTGAAGACGGAACAGGCATTATTGCGTAATCCCTGAAATGCAGAAGAAGAAGAAAATAACGTGTTATCATAAAATATAAATAACATGAACAAAATAATAAATCTGTACTCCGGCAGATGAAAAAATCAATTTAATATGTGATTTCGTGCTTGGACAATTATTGCAATGGATTACAATTTATTTTCTGAATGTATAAAAACAAAATGGATTCTATTGCATTTTGCACCTTCAGAATAGGCCATACTCATCGCTTCTTTGGAGTAAATGTCCAGCAGTGCTTTGGAAGGGGGAGATGCCAGTCAAATCCTATGTACACGTACTATTTTCCAATCAGAGCGCAATCAAATTGCAACCGTGTCGGTAACCAAGTAATAACCAAACAAAGTTCAGTTTTTGTCTTGGTCGCTATTGGACTTTCACGTTGCCTTCAGAGCTTTCAATACTCGTGCGCCTGAGTTAACCCCCCTTTTGATATGTTTTTGGGATGGACATAGCTACTTTTGGTAATGCGATTTTTATTTAAACAAAAGCCTAGATTTGCTTGGCTACTATGCGCAGAGCAAGTATAGAATGTTTAACTCAATAGTGTGGGGCAAGAACAATATTGGCAAGGTTTTCTGTCACTGTTTTCCTTTAAAGGGCAAATATTAGGAAATTCTCAGCTTACTAGACTTCAGATTTTAAAGCGTCATTCCACTAATTTATTTTACCGTCTCTGTATAGTAGATGTGGGTTGTTAAAAAGAACGTTAAATACTTTAATATTTCTAACGCGTCACATTCACATGACTTTCTCAATCTATTCTGAAACTCACTAATACTTTTTACGAAAAATGTAAATGTCTACTTTATGTATACCGAGATAAATAATGTTATTGCATTCTTCCTTCTAGGACGTGGGCATAAGAGAATTACTAGACTTAAGTGATAGTCAAATCGTTTAAGAGCTGGTTGCTATGCAGTACCATTAAATTTCTGTGGTCTTTTCTTGACCATATAAAAATGAATAATGACTTCCCATTTGAGAAATGTGTAAGTGTTTTTAAAATTGATACCAATAACAAGGAATATTTCGGAAATGGTTAATTCCTCAAAACAAATACATTTGAAATAAGCTGTGTGTTTTAACGAGATATACATATAACGAGATATACTTTCTCTTATAATTACTTCAGGGGTGATCATTCGTGTTTCTGCGTTGCTCGAGCTTTGGGTCATTCCAAGCCTAAAGAATGTCTTGGAGCTTGAAGTGACCAAAAGCTCGAGCAAGGATTCAACAGCCGATCAGATCACCCGTGAAGCTATGATAAGTACGTTTATTCGTCATGAAAGCTTCAAGACCTATAATATTTTTTCTCATCCAGAATGAACAGCACTGCCAAGGTTATTCCCAGAAACTTCATGATATATATTTGGCATAAAATTATCTTAAATGATATTTTAAATACAATCGTTTGAGCCATTTTTGACATAATCAAATTTGTCGGAAACTGTTCCATATAATGTTTTGGTGGTGGTGGAATTGTATTGATAATCTATGGTGCATCCTTGAGCTATGCATTTGACAGACACATACACACACACCACAGACACACACACACCACAGACACACACACATACACAGACAACACACGCACAGATTTCATACATACACACATAAGTATTTTTCTAAAGTGCCTTTGTTGATTCAGGGAACTTACAAACATTTCCGATGAAATCTCGACATCGAAATTTTTGGTGCAATTAAATTCTTATCCTACTTACTATATGTGGTAGAGAAAGTTGAAAAATAAAAAGAAAAGGAAACCATGAAGAAAGAGGGAAAATGCGGTTATTATGCACTTAATTGACCTCAGAACATCGCGGAGATAAACATCTCAAGAAATAAAATATTGGTATACCACATGACAATAGCTTACCTACTATGAATTGAAATTTTCTAAAATGCCTTTATTATTTCAAGAAATACGATTGAATCAATGGTCCAAATATCCCTATATCGACGAAATAGAAGAAAATCATTTCAAGATAGACAATTCCGAGGGGAATTTGTATTTCTTTCAATGCAGTATTAAAAATAAAATGCATGCAGAATGAGACATTGTATTCTAGTTAAATTGAAGACTACAGGTAAGGGCGTTTGATTCTTCCAGGTGTTCCAGTTCAACCTTGACCTTAACAATGGAAGTAGTTTTTAGTGTTATAAGAAAGTGCCTCGCTCATAATATTAGGGCAATGAGATATAAGCAGTTATTTGTTGTTAACGTGGCGGTAAGTTTGTTATTTGTGTGTTGGCAGTGCCGAGACGACGTAGATCCCCATAAAACGCACGGCTCCAGCAGTAAACAAGCCTGCTTTACGATGACGTGCTGAAACCGCCGCCTTAATGTCGCTTAGGTAGTAGCTGTTTAACTTTTAATTGTCACGCGTTTCTTCATGCTCCTCTTTCTCATTTATTATAAAATACAATAGCGCTCATATTGTACTCCTGTTCAAGGGCATGCTCATTTCTCGACACAAATTTTCAATCTTTAGGGGTGACGCTTGAATTTTTTAAAGCGGAAACAAAAATCTACACCATTTCAAATAAGTTTATTCTGATCTCTTGTTAAAAGTTAATTGCTGCAATTAAATAATAGCTAACAATCTTGAACGATTGTAGTATTACGGCTATTATCTAAGCTCACGCCTCAGCATAGTTACTCAAAAATGAAACCCTGTGCAGAAAAGTTCGTTTTACAATGGCAAATCAGCTAAAATTGATTTTAAAATATTTGCTTTTCTATTGTGTTCCTATCTTTATATCTTTAAACTCTAACTGAATCTGCAAAGTGAACGAACTAAGAAAGAAATGACAAAAAAAAAAAAAAAAAAAAAAAGTGATGTGTTCCATTCACATGACTCACTCTACACCTCTGTAATAAATTACTGTTAAAAAGCTTATTTATTATTTAATTCAAGATCTTCTCGGGCTTCTAGCCAGGTAAAAACTTGGTTTGACACCAACGTTTCGAAGAAGTGCATCTTCCTCGTCTTCAGGGTGAACTGATGGTTTGAGCTTGCGGAGACTGGTATTTATAAGAGCTGGGATGAAGCTAACATCTGATTGGTTCGCGAGATATTATGGCCTGGTATTTAAGATGACTGAGACATGGGCACGGTTTTTTTTTTTTTTTTTTTTTTTTTTTTTTTTTTTTTGGAAAGGGGAGACAGAGAGAGAGTTGGAGGGTTGAAAGAATGGCTTATCTCGCCATTGGGTGAAGATTAGAAGGGAAAAATCGGGTGAGATAGGAAAGGAACAGTGAATGGGGAATGATGGAGTTCCGCGATAGCACCTCCGTGATTATTGGTAAAGTTGATGTTGCTGCAGCACATGGGGCTGCAACAAGGAATGGCTTATCTAGTCTGTAAACATGACCCGAGGGCCCTGAGTACAGCGCTAGGGAGTCTTGGGATGTCTGGTGTTGCGGGTGTGTGTGAGAGGGCATGATTTGGTGGTAAGGGCCTGATAAATCCGATGGTGACTATTTGAAATTTGCTCGGCTACATTGTTGACTGTCAGTTCTTGGCTGTCAAGAACTGCAGTATAGCATTTATTGACGTCCTTTCGGGTTCCCTTGAGTAGGTCATCCAGAAAGGTGAGGCGTAATGGCAATTTTGAAGTTTGAACATAGAGGTCCTGGTTGGCCTCCAAGATCCTGGCGTTGACGTCGTGTATTTCCTGCAGTAGGGTGTAAAGGACGTCCAGCTCCAAGAGGAACTCAGACGTGACCTTTTTCTGGGCTATGGCATCGGTGTCTTGACGGTTGGCTGTAGAAGTGGTGTGGGCGTCTGAGATGGCTGCGGTCATTGTAGTGAGGGCTTCTTCCAGCGTGTTCAATCGGCCGCTAATGAGCAGGACCTCTGAGTGCAGGTCCTGCACGGCGTCTTTAACGGCGCTGTCGGATGGCGCATCTGCCTGTGGGGTGTTAGTGGCGGCAGGCAGGTGATGGGTGATGGAGTCTTCCGTCTGCGTCGAGGTGGTGGTTGTTGAAGTCCTCGCCTTTTTGTCTATGGGTGTGGCGGCAGAGGCTGGTGTCAGGTGGCGGCGGCTGCGTGGGTAATAGGGGCACTGCGCCTGTCCTGTGAAATGACCAGGGCCATCACAGGTGGCACAGTACCGGCGTCGAAATCTGAGATCATGAGCTGCGCATTCAGCTGTCAATCTGGGCGCCCCACAGTAGTGGCACCGTGGGGGCTCAGCGCAGGTGTCGGCGGTGTGGCCGAATGCGCAGCAGCGGCGACATGGAAGCTGGCGACTACCTCTGCTGGCCTCAACTGTGTGACGGCGCCCACAGATGAGCAGACCGTCAGTCAAGGCTGCAGTGTAGTCGGTTGCGTCGGAGAATTCGAGGCGCACCAATGGTGTTGGACCCCTCGAACTAGTGATACGGGAAGCCCGTATCACTGAGGGCCACTGGTGGCGAGCTGCTGCGGTGAAGAAGCGGTGGGGGAGGTCCAGCGGAACTCCCCGGATCACCGCGCTGTGCCTCACAGGAAGCACAGGTTGGTTGGGCTGCGGCGGCTGCGTTGTACATGGCTTGGTCACAGCGGCGGTGGATGATTTGCTGGCCGGCAGGTGCGGCTGCAACTGCCGGCATTCTGCGGCTGCTGGAGGCGGAAGGGTGGCACTGCTCTCAGCCGAGAGGGCCGGTTGGTGCTCGGCTGTGGCTGCGGCGACTGGAGGCGGAAGAGTGGCACTGCTCTCAGCCGAGAAGGCCGGTTGGCACTCGGCTGTGACTTCGGCGGTGTATGAGGCGGTTTGGTTTCCGCGTTTCTGCTTGGACGGAAGTGAGGGCGGCGCTGAGGCCGGCAACTGCGGCAGCAGTTGCCGGGAGCTTGCGGCAGCGGCGACCGGTGATTGCGTTGGCGGTTGCCCGGCAAGAGCGAGAGCTAAAGCCGGAGAAACCGTCCAAAACGCGCTGCCATTCCTAGGTGATGGCGGCGGCGACTCACCCGGTTCAGCTGACGGTGAAGTTGCGGCGGTAGTCCTCTTCCTTCGGCGACCTTTCTTCGTCATCTCTCCACAAAAAGACCACAAAACCACCACCTAAAGCCGGAGATTTTTTTTTTTTTTTTTTTTTTTTTTTTTTTTACCGTGGAGGGGAAAAATGCATTACGCATTCAACCCCCAGCCGAAGTGCAATGGCTGGGAGGATATGTGGGACTCTCCGCCCTGCTGCGGCATACCCACTAAAAAACCCCTCCACGTTATATCACGTAGTTTGCTGTATTTCATCGTAGTTTTGCGCGGTCCCGCAATTGCACCCGCGGTAGTATGTGGAATCTGGGATGCTGCCGCACTATGTGCGGGAGCGGGTAAAGGTTATTTGTAGGCTACAGCCATGAAACCTGACTGCAGCCTAGGGAATTAAAGGTGATATTGGGAAGGAATGTAGGTGAAGGTTGTGCAGGAGTTTTAAGTGGTGAACTTACATGTGAATCTGACGATTCATGTAGTCATGTGCGAGTTTTGACCCCGCTGCCCTGGTGTTCGAGCGGAGCTGTACCGGAGCGTTCCGGAGTTCGGTGTTGTATCTGTGCCCCTCAGCCTGTGCAGGAGGAGGAGCGCTGCTTTGTTGGCGATTTGCTCTGAATAACTCGGCGGAGTAGGAGGCTTGCTGCAGGAGAACCTGTTTCAGCTGTGCTGAGATGCCTTCTACACGTGCTGACAAGTCAGCTGCTGTAGACTGCAATGTTGTGATTGCTGTGGTGGTGGAAGCTTGTAGTTCCTGAAGCTTCTCGTGTATGACGCTGGAGAATGCCTCTTCTAGCGCAGCTAAGCGGGCGCCGACGTTCAGGATCTCCGCGTGGAGGTCCTGAATAGCATCCCGCGTCGCTGCGTCAGTTGAGGGTTCAGGCGGTGTGGCGTCGGTGTTGAAGTTCTGCGGTGTTTTCCCAAGCCTCGGGTATTGAGGGCACTGGGATTGTCCAGTGAAGTGACCTGTGCCACGACAGGTGGCACAGAACCGGCGGCGGTGACGAAGGTCATGACCTCTACAGTCTGCGGTGGCGGAGTTGGCACCACAATAGTGGCACCGCGGCGGAGAGGTACAGGCTTCGGCCGTGTGGCCGTAGGCACAGCAGCGTCTGCAAGGCTTGTAACGTTCCCTTTGGCTCGCCTCAACAACAAGAAGTTGCCCTAACAAGGGCAACCCAGTCGCTAAGGCAGCCTCCAGATCCGCACGATCTCGCAGCTCGACCCTCATCAGTGGTGTTGGTCCCCGGCCATTGACTATGCGAGTAGCCCTCAAGCATGAGGGCCACTGCGACTTCGCTGCGGCGGTGAAGAGCCGGGTGGAAAGATCCCTAGGGACCCCCCGAACCACGGCGCTGAACCGGGAAGTGGAGCTCTGCGTAGTCGGCGACTGCGGCTGCAATCGCCGAGGTGAAAGGCTGCTAGCGGTCGGTGAAGTAGCGGCGGCTGGCGGAGGTGATTTAATCAAGGCAGGAGTTGCCTCGGGTATCACCGTCGATGTTGAGGTAATACTCTCGGCGGAGGTGGCCTTCCTAGAGGCTGCGGCTCGGCGTTGCTTGTTCTTCCCCATCGAAGCAGAGACGAAGTGTGAAGCCGGAGAAACCGTCCAAAACGCGCTGCCATCATGGGCACGGACTTCGTAGAAAACTATTTATAGCATTTTTTTTTTTTTTTAGTTTCAAGTGGAGGGGAAAAATCCACCTTAAGGACTAACCCGGGCTGGCATGCCCGGAGTGTCGGGGTCTCCCAGGATGGGCCTACCGACTAAAAAACCCCTCCACCGGTATTGGAAGGTAAGGATACTGCGGTACCGCTGTTGCACCCGCGCAGTAGAGGTAAAGGTGAACTGGCCCGCTGTGCGGCCGCCAGGGGTGAGGGTTGTGCTAGTAGACCGGCTTGACCGAGGCCCAGCCGGCCCCTGTAGCGAATTATAGGTGAGGAGTTGAGGAAATTATGGGTGGTTGGGAGTTGTTGGTGAACATGGGATTGGAAGTGTAGGGAGAGCTGCCACTCTCTCCCTGTGGTGATGATGACGGCACTGGATATTGATGGTGAAGTTGGTGCTGCAACTCTCAGACACCCACGACCGAAGCCTCAAGAGACCCCAGCCGCGGGCACTGCTCGTGTAAGTGATGGGTAGTTATTGGTGATGTCTGCCAAGTTTAAGATGACTCTTCCGGGTGTACCCTTGCTCTGATTGGAATTCTCTGAGCAATTGCTGCGGAGTCTTAGGCTGCTGAGGGAATGTTCCTTCAGCTACCTGCTGTTGATACTTTTGGGCGCTGGCTATCCGGTTGGACAGCTCAGCGGTGGAGGCCTGTAGAGTGGAGATGGCGGCGGTGTTGGCAGCTTGTAGGGCGTCGATCCTGGTGGACAGGTCGGCGGCTGTAGTCTGCTGGCTGGTGGCTGCTGCGTCGTTAGAAGCTTGGAATTCCTGTAGCTTCTGTGTGAGGAGACTGCATGTCTCTTCCAGGGCAGCTAGTCGAGCGCCGACGTTCAGGATCTCCGCGTGGAGGTCCTGAATGGCTTCTCGCGTCGCTGCGTCTGTTGAGAGTGCAGGTGGTGAGGCCTCAGTGGTGGTTGTCTGCGGTGGAGTGGTTCGGCGGGCAGAAGTTGGTGATGAAGTGCTGCTCCTTGGGTAGAGAGGGCACTGGGCTTGCCCTGTGTAGTGTCCTGTGCCACGACAGGTGGCACAGAATCGGCGGCGTCGGCGGAGATCATGCCCAGTGCACTCGGTGGTGGTGGAGTTGGTACCGCAGTAGTGGCACCTCGGTGTCGAAGAGCAGTCTTCAGCTGTGTGGCCGTAGGCACAGCAGCGTCGGCAGGGCCGATGGCGTTCCTGTCGGCTAGCCTCGACGACCAGAAGTCGCCCTAATAAGGGCAACCCTGACGCCAAGGCAGCTTCCAGGTCAGCCTGGTCCTGCATCTCCAGACGGACGAGCGGCGTTGGTCCCCGGTCGCAGTAAATGCGGGTGGCCCTCAAGCATGAAGGCCACCGCGACTGCACGGCGGTGAGCAGATGCCGGGTGGTAAGGTCCCTAGGGACCCCCCGTACCACGGCACTGAACCGGGGCGGCGTCGTAGAGCTGGGTGGAGGCGTCGGTGGCAGCGGTGTTGGCGGCAACTGCGGCTGCAGTTGCGGCGAGACTGCGGTGGCGGCCGGCGCAGCAGGGCTTGCCGGGACCGGTATCAACGGAGAGGCTGCCTCCTTGGCGGCTGCCGAGGAAGAGGCGACGGGTGCTGCCTTAGCAGCGGCGAGTCTGCGCAGTCTCTTCTTGGCCATCTTATAGCATTTTTTTTTTTTTTTTTTTTTGCTCGCTTAGCTGCGTTAGAAGAGGCCTTCACCAGCGTCATCTCCAGGAAGCTACTAGACCTGCAAGCTGCCACCACCGCCGCCATCTCCACTCTGCAGTCCTCCACCGCTGAGCTGTCCAACCGGATAGCCAGTGTCCAAGTGCAGCTACAGCAGGACCACCCACATCAGAAACACCATTCCGCCGACCAGTTACCATACAACAACCCGCTATACAACACTCCAATATCAGCAAGCGGTTTATACAGGTCCGAGCAAGCACGACAACACCGAAAACACCAGCAGATCCACTCAGAACACTGAGTAAACTCACCGAAAATCACCATTCATCTTCACCAACCACTTCTCCAGAGGGGCACTCAGGGCGCAAGTCATGTGTGTCCACTGGCTAAATTCACTATCACTCGCTGTTACTGCCACTGGCAGGCAGCAATCACAATCACCAGAAATGCGCAGGTGCTTAATGCGGTACTGCACCAGAGAGGCATGGGCCTCCTACTTCCGGTGGGGGTTTTTTGTGAGTAGTGCCACCCTGGTTCGAGTCCAGGGTGGGGAGTCTCACACTCCCAGGCTTGCCTGGGGTTAGGGCGTTAGCTGCCTTTTCCCCCATCATCAATAAAAAAAAAAAAAAAAAAAAATATAGCAGTTATTCGGCTAATGTTTTGTGTTTGAGCACGCACCTGCTAGAAAATAAGTCTTGGAAGACTACAGGTACAGGATTAGGTGTTAAGGCTCTTTATCATCGGTGTCCATGCTGAACTTAATTGTAGGCCAGAATCGCGATTTAGATTATTTGTTTCAGATGAGATGGCTAAAGCTTCTTTTACTCTCCTTTCCCAGTAGTTCGAACACTTTGCCACTATCTTGGTGTTAGTAAAGTTAGCTCTGTGGCTCTGTTCTATACAGTGTTCAGCCAGTCCAGATTTTTCGGGTTGCATAAGCCTTATTGATCTTTGGTGTTCAGAAACGCGTGTGGCAATAGTGCGTCCTGTTTGGCCAATGTACGCTGCGCTGCATTCGCAAGGAATGTGGTAGACACCAGGTACTCTGAGAGCTAAATTATCTTTAACTGGCCTGACCAAATTTTTGATTTTAGGTGGTGGCTTATGGATGGTTTTGACATTATATTTGTAGAGTAGTCTACTAATCTTTCCCGAAAAATTGCCGGTAAACGGTATATAGGCTGTGGCGGCTGGCTTGTCTTTTTGTTGAGTGTTCTTGCTGGGGTTTCTTTTTCGTCCTGCTCTTTTCAGCGCTGATGTGATGTCCTTGGCTGAATATCCATTTTGTTGGAGTGTGAATTTTAGGTGTTGAAATTCCATTTGCAGATTATCTGGGTCTGATACAGAAACTGCTCTATGTGCCAATGTGTTTAGAATGCCCATTCGTTGTGACTTATGGTGGAAGCTGTTTGCGTTGAGATAAAGATCCGTGTGTGTAGGCAATTTTTCGGGAAAGATTAGTAGACTACTCTACAAATATAATGTCAAAACCATCCATAAGCCACCACCTAAAATCAAAAATTTGGTCAGGCCAGTTAAAGATAATTTAGCTCTCAGAGTACCTGGTGTCTACCACATTCCTTGCGAATGCAGCGCAGCGTACATTGGCCAAACAGGACGCACTATTGCCACACACGTTTCTGAACACCAAAGATCAATAAGGCTTATGCAACCCGAAAAATCTGGACTGGCTGAACACTGTATAGAACAGAGCCACAGAGCTAACTTTACTAACACCAAGATAGTGGCAAAGTGTTCGAACTACTGGGAAAGGAGAGTAAAAGAAGCTTTAGCCATCTCATCTGAAACAAATAATCTAAATCGCGATTCTGGCCTACAATTAAGTTCAGCATGGACACCGATGATAAAGAGCCTTAACACCTAATCCTGTACCTGTAGTCTTCCAAGACTTATTTTCTAGCAGGTGCGTGCTCAAACACAAAACATTAGCCGAATAACTGCTATAAATAGTTTTCTACGAAGTCCGTGCCCATGTCTCAGTCATCTTAAATACCAGGCCATAATATCTCGCGAACCAATCAGATGTTAGCTTCATCCCAGCTCTTATAAATACCAGTCTCCGCAAGCTCAAACCATCAGTTCACCCTGAAGACGAGGAAGATGCACTTCTTCGAAACGTTGGTGTCAAACCAAGTTTTTACCTGGCTAGAAGCCCGAGAAGATCTTGAATTAACACGTCGCCAGGAAAGCTATAGTTCTTATTTTATTTATTATTTATTTATTTACTTCATTCTAATCGAGATAAACAGTAGCAGAATTGATTTCTTGTACGTACAAGGGAAATAATGGAATACACTAGGCTAAAACGATAGTCAGTCTTTTAAAAGTTGGTTGCCATTTGGATGAAATCCGTTTCTTTGTCTTGCCAGGAAAAATTCACATGCGAAAAGTTCAAATATTTTAGAACTGAAACCAATAACAAGGGATATATTAAGATTTTTATTGGTAAAGGGGTTTGTCCCGACAGAAGTGGGGAAATTTACTTTAATCTCTATAGAGTTTGGAAGTATGTATGTGAAAATGAATATGCGTATGTTTCTAGATAGAAATGTTAATTACCTGAAATCAAATAGTTTCGCAAGTGATATGACCATAGAAGTTCAAGCGGGCTGTACAAATGAACAATAAAAATCTGATGTGTTCCACCCACATGACTTTCTCTACATCTCTTCAACAAATTATTGTTATGCTTCTATTTACTTCATGCTAATCGAGAAAAAAATAGCAGAAATAGTTTTATTACTTGCTTCCTTGTAAGTAGAAGGAAATAAGTGATAGTAAAAAGCTGGTTGCTCTGTGACTAAAATTACTTTGTTTATATGCACAGGAGTTGACAAATTCCCATATGTGAAAAGTGAAAGTTTTTTAAAGGTGAAACCAAAAACAAGGAACATCTCTAAAACGATCAACTCCACGATAAAAATGTATACAACATAAATTGTGTATTTTATCGTGCTCCACATTTTTTGTGTGGTAAGCTTTTGTCCATGTCTTACAGTTTAGTAATTATGCAAAATTCCGTAAAATTCATCCAGAATAAAGTAGTCTTCAGAGTCTATTCCGAGAAAATTCAAGACATACATTTTATTTGTCAGGTTAATACCTTAGATATACGATATTTTAATCAAAATCGCTAGAGCCATTTTTGAGAAAATCAAAATTTCGAAAAAAAGTTCCATGTAAAGGGTAGTTAGGGGTGGGGGAATTTTCTCAAAACCTTCGTGTCTCGTCCCTGGAAGATACTAAACTTAAATACCAACTTTGTAAATAGAAGCATAACAATAATTTGTTGCAGAGATGTAGAGAAAGTCATGTGAGTGGAACACATCAGATTTTTATTGTTCATTTGTACAGCCCGCTTGAACTTCTATGGTCATATCACTTGCGAAACTATTTGATTTCAGATAATTAACATTTCTATCTAGAAACATACGCATATTCATTTTCACATACATACTTCCAAACTCTATAGAGATAGGGACTGGTTCTGGTTAAAGTAAATTTCCCGACTTCTGTCGGGACAAACCCCTTTACCAATAAAAATCTTAATATATCCCTTGTTATTGGTTTCAGTTCTAAAATATTTGAACTTTTCGCATGTGAATTTTTCCTGGCAAGACAAAGAAACGGATTTCATCCAAATGGCAACCAACTTTTAAAAGACTGACTATCGTTTTAGCCTAGTGTATTCCATTATTTCCCTTGTACGTACAAGAAATCAATTCTGCTACTGTTTATCTCGATTAGAATGAAGTAAATAAATAAATAATAAATAAGCTTTTTAACAGTAATATATTAGAGTCATGTGAATGTAAAATATCAGATATTTTTATTTAAAATTTGAATAAAAAGTGTTGTAACGTCATTGATACGAAGACATTTAAATAAGTGCCTGAGTAAGGATTGAAGACGCCATTTTTTTAATATACAAAATATTTATTTCTCAACGTAGGGATATACAGTTCTCCCAACTGTATGTGAGGGGTGTGGTATGTTGAGTAAAAAAGAACAAAGGCCTATCCTTCTGAAATACCCAATAATAATTTCCCAAAATTTGATTTTAATAGCATTTCAAAGCATTTGTTTTCTTAATAACTATATTATTATTATTATTATTATTATTATTATTATTATTATAATTATTATTATTATAATTATTATTGTCATTATTATCATTATTATTTATATTATTATTATTATTATTTCATACTATACAGATTCTATTTAATATTTTTAGCCTCTCCAAAAATAGGGACTGTCAAGCTTGTTTTTAATGCCTCTGACTCGACAATAGTTTCATTTGAATCATATTCTGTTCCCGCCTGCCATTTATTTATATTAGGAAACAAGACAAAATCGCAATGAGCTAGGTCGAGAGGATATAGTGGTGCAGCAGAAATTCATGCAGTTTGGTGACTACAACTGCGGATGATGTGCTGGTGGTTTGTCGTGGTGAAACGGCACCTTATTGCTCACCAAATGAGTCGTCAAACTAGGCAAATAACTCACTATAAAATTGCCCAGTAATCGCTTTTCCTTTTACTAAGAAATCAACGAGCATGAAAGCCTTCGCATTTCAAAAAAATTATCGGCATCACTTTTCCGGTCAATGGGCTCGGTCGTCTTTGCCTTTTTTTTTTTTTTTTTGGAGCAGCACCGAAAGCAATCCATTGTTTTTATTGTTGTTTATTTTCTGGAGCAGAATGATGAAATCAGATGCCATCAGCGGTGACAATTCGACGCAAAATGTCCTTTAGATTTCGCTTAAATGGAACACGGCTTCAGTCTACATCCGCTTATTGCCAATTATGAGTAATCAATCGCGCCGACAAATTTTTCATCTTGTTATACAAAATATGAATTTCCGTTCTCAGGACATGGCTTCTGCTACTTTGTGAACTTTCGTTCAATGATAAACTAGAATCATATATTGGACTTTTTTTTTTTTTTTTTAATGATTTCCTTGGTAACCACATCTGCGGGTATCCTGGGCGCTCCTTGTCGTAAACGGAACTTCGACCATGTTGATAGTTGTTGGGCCAGCATCTGTTCTCATACATGGTGAAAGATCCTCATTAACAAAATCCAATTCTGCTTCTCTTCTCAAGTTTTTCATCTGAAAGTAAAAAGCGAATCAATCACTTAACGATACTGCACTTTTTCCATTTTGATGAAAATATGCTGAACGACTGAAAGCCTGCTAAATCTAAATAGCCTAAGAATCAGTATCACAATTTTTGGCGACATATAACAAAGGGCAGTACGCGATGGTAGCATGATGTTGCCTAGGCACTTTCATATATTTTGAAGCACTGGTACCGGGCTGTGTTTTTGTAATGTGTTATACCGAGCATTGCCACAACTGTCTGAGTTGTATGTACTACGGTCAGTGCTTCTGGTCACCGTTTCCTATTTCAAGAAAATGAAACATTTTATTTTAAAATGATTTTTGCGGCGGCCTTATGCGTGGCGTGTTGAACTGATCACCACATTCAGAGCACTAGATGCTGCGTTCTTGGCTTCGTGCCCAGATTTGTAGTGACGTTGGCGGTGCTGTAAGACTCACTCCACTACCAATAGGTAGACCCACGTACCTGTTGATGTAAATCTACTACCGGTGGTTTGCCTCGGCGTTGCTCAGCCTGCACGATAGTTGACTCTCTCGGGGTGATACAGCTAATGGGGATAGTCTAGGGAGTGATCTTATAAATAACGTAGACATACGTAACTTTACTTGATTTATTGTAACTAGGAGGTGCGAGATAAGCATTTTGCTTCACAATTCTGTTAACTTAAACATTTACTAGGAATATTAATACTTCGTTATCCACACGTACTTATTTATACTTCTTTCTTGATTCCGCTTTGCATAATTTTATTTTAATTCAAGTCACTGAACATGTGTTTGACTTTAAGCAATGTTAACTACTAAGCATCGTTAAGAGTTACAATGTTTGACTTTGTGCGAAGAATTAAACTTATGTGACGTTCAGCATGATAACCGACAGCATGACAGTATTACATTAGACAAGAGACAGCCAAGAGACAGCAGCAGACAGCCCCGATATGCCGCATTCTGGTTCTTAAATACTAAAACTACCGTCATGGCGGCTTCTTTCTGATTGGAGAGAAAGGCTGCGCAATTGACGCAACTACTACTCAAAATCCACTGTTCTCATCCCAGGGTGCACCACAACACCCTCGTGACACGTGTCATACAATGGAAAATTACTCTTTTCCGAATTTTAAGGTTTTGCCCCGGCGTGAGTCGTTGGTACATGCCTGGACAAAAGAAACCCTGTTAACAAAGAGCCTCTCACACCACTCTTCTGGTTTGGCGTCAGCTTTCTGTTTGCTTTGCTCCAAGCTGAACTTTACTTTGCTAAATACATAAGTTGATAAGTATTTGCACTCTTTAACTGCTAAATAATTAATAAACTAACAAAAGTTAATTTAGAGAAGCTAATTAACGGTCTCATTTTACTCCTTGATAGTCGTTTCAGCAGAAAACGAAACCCGGTTCTCTCACTTGTTCTAAAACTATTCGTATATTGTAAGTTAAATAAAGCCTTATTTGACTGTACGTAGAAAACAGCATACATTTGTTATTATCTTCACAATCTTCCTAAGTGCCTCGTTTTGCCTTCATATAGTAACGGAATCTTCAGTTCAATCGATATTGTTGGTTTCAATGGCTTATAACGGCGTATGTTATTGTCTTAAGTTTTACTTGAGCAGAGTCAATGTGGACTGGTGGATTGAATTTGTACGGAAATGTCATAGTTCCTAGTAAGTCCACAGTTCTTAGAAACGTTATTTTTCCGTGTTAAACTAAAAGAAACTTTGAAAGAAAACAATTTCAAGTGGAAAAAATTTGGGATGGTAGGGACTATCGTGAGAAAAATAAAGAAATCGGCTACCTCATATTATAGCGTGCTTTTTTTTGTTTTTTCCTGTTATAATAATGACACAGTCATTGAACAATCGGTCTACAGGTTTAAATACGTGTAATTAAGGGACAAATCCCATTTATTGGTGAACTAAAAGACGTAGCGGGCGGGTATTTTCCAATATTTCGGCGCAGAAGTTCGTCGAGTTGTTCAACAATGCGTTCATCAGGAACCAGGCTCGTACTGAAGAGAAGGGGCATGTTTAATAACGCAATTATAAGTTAAGATAAGTGTAACTTATTTATATTTCTCATCGTTAGGATTAGGGAAGAAAGTGCGGCTGATTGCTGCTTAACAATGAGATATCTTCATACACCTAGCAGTAATGTGGGTCATAAGACATTATGGATAGTTTATATGGGAATCAGCTATGTGGAAATCTTCAAAATCTAGCCCACATAAACTAATGCTACTTATTTACAAAATTCATGTAGGTACTTAAAGTTAATCTTTGTAGTGTACTGGAAATTAATCAATGCCAAGGTTCTTTTACATATGGTATACGTACAGTCATGAGGCCACGAGCCGCCAATATTGGTAGCGCACAGCATTGCAGTGAACACTGAAAGACGCGTTCAGGATTAAGTTTATCAGCTGAGTTTCAGTCGTTGCTTTGTGTTTGGATTAAAAAGATAGTTTGTGCGTACATCTTATTTGTGAAAGTGTATTCAAAACATCTGTGTTGTGTGAGGTTTGTTTAAGAGTGTAATTGCCTTTTGTTAGTCCACTGAAATACTGATACATTCACGCTTGAACAAAGACATTTTATCTACGATACTTACGTAAAAGTCAAATACAGTAGAAGATATGTAGACAACTTCAGCAGAAATTTCTTGGTTTCCAGTTCCGGGCAGCGACGTTATGAGGCATCTGATTAATAAGTTGATGACAGGGGGACCCTTAAACCTAAGAAGCGAAAACGGCATGCTCTAATGGAGAGTGCATCATTCCGCCTCTTAAACAGTATCTAAGCCGCGTAGCACAGCAAAAACATTTGTTCTTACAACTAAACTTTAAAATTGAAACCCTACAGAGTGAATTTAGTTCATTAATTGAAATGGATATTTCCAGTATTACCAGTATCTTTGACGGTCTTTTTAATACTTTTTACTTTCTCTAACATACCTACTATGTGCATAGTATATAGAGAAGGTATTTTGCATTCCACCCACAAATTCGATGACGAGATTTCACCGGAAATAGACGTTTTAGGGCCCCCTGTATCCAAAAAAAGGATTTTCAGAAAAATATTCGTGTGTGTATCCGTGTGTAAGTGTAACCGCGTGTCCGTGCGTCTCTGAACACGATAACTCAAAAACGAAAACTTGGTATTTAAGTTTAGTATGTTCCAGAGATGTAACAGGAAGATTTTGGGACCCCCCCCCCCGCATTCCAAACTACGCTTTACATGGAGAAAATTTCGAAAATTTTTATTTTCTCAAAAATGGATCCAACGATTTTAATTAAAATGCTATACATTAAGCAATATTTACATGGTAAATAAAATGTATATCCCGAATTTTCTGGGAATAGTCTCTAAAGACCTATTTATTCTGAGTGAATTTCGTGCCACTGGTAAATCGTAAGAGATAGACAAAATCTTACTATACAAAAAATGTAGATTGCGTTAAAACACACAATTTATATCATATACGGGTTTTTTTGTTAAATTTGCAATTTCTGATATATTTGTTATTTGTTTCAGATTTCAGATTTAAAATACTTAAACCCTTCTCACATGGAAAGTTGTAAACTCTTGGCCCTGCATAGAAACGGATTTCATCCACATGGCAACCAGCTTTTAAAGACGTGGCAATCGTTTTTGCCCAGTGCATTTCCTTATTTTCCTTCTACTTCCAAGAAAACAAATAATTAAGACAATATGTGCTAATGTTTATCTCGATTATCATAAAGTACATAGAAGAATATGCTTTTCAACAATAATGTTACAGGGATGTAGAGTAATCATGTGAATGTACACATCAGATTTTTTTAGATGAGGAATGGTTTCATTTAAGTGGCTATGTTACCTCTCCGAACACAGATTTGGAGCACAGAGAAGCGAGAAGAACTAATGCCTGTAATGGAAATTTCATCGAAGATATCATGAATGTCTTCACGCAGATGGACACAATTTGTAACAAGATTACAAAGTCCCTAACAATTCCAGGCTCTAAGATCGGTCCATTACTGAAGCTGCCCACTGACACCTCCAGCGTCCACAGAGAATATTCTTTCCTGCCGCGACATCTTTCCTGCACCGCCTACGCTACGAATCTAGAAGCACACCAGAAAGGTGTGATGGAAACGGAATAAAGAGGAAATTATGCAAAGGAAATCGTGGTCGAACGAGAAACCATGCACATTCGCTTACCGATCGAGGGGAAATCAGGAAATATGCATGAGTCACTGAGTTTGAACCCAGAATCTTTCGAATACAAGTCATGTGTATTACCACGGCGATTAGAAAATATTAAAAACAGCTTACTGTTGGCAGTTGTACTTAAATTATGCATAGGTTCAACTGCAAAAATTATTTACTAAATCTCGCGTGAAAACCTTGTAACAAAATACATTACTAGCATCATTTAAATTCTCAGCTTTACAAATATTTTGCTCTGAAATGGCAAGCATTGCATTTCCAGAAAGGAACCAACCCAAACCATATGATTCAAATTAAAAAAAAAATACTTGCAGTTTAAAGTTCAGCTTACAAATGCTAAGTAAACCTCCTTGCGTTGTACTTGCACAAAAATCCCCACTGCAATTTCAAACTTAGAAAGCGCATATATTAAAATAATGGCAAGGTTAATAAATTAAATTTGTTTTGAGGCATGAATTATTGTTTCAGGTTACTTATAAAACACAATTCTGACCCTCCATTTTCCACATCTTATTATAATATACCATTTACAGAAACCGTCTCTTATAGTGAATAATTTACATTATTAATATGTTCTTTGCGAAGATGCTAACTGCAACCTTCTAACATTGCATGCCTATATTTGTGCATGTCATTAACCCGTACCTGGGATACAGCCTAAGATTAAAATAAGCTGTAGAAACAAATGAAAATATATTTGCATACAAGATATATTTGTGTAACTTCGAGGTGCACAATGATTATGGTTTCAGTAGACATTCACTATGATTACAATGATAATCTTAATTTAATTTCAATAAAATTACAAGCTTTCTGCTCAGACTAATCGCCTGAAATATGTTAATATTCTCATCATTACTAATTGACAGCAGGGAGAAGAAGAAGCGATTGTCAGAATAATATCCAAGTAAGAACTTTAAATTCATTATAAGAATTTATTTCAAATTGGGACTCTATTGAGGGATTTAAATGCATATAAATTCTTAATTATATTCAATTTCAAATTGATACACATTAATTGTGTCATGCTTTAGAACATCTTTGCTTTTCCATCTCTGCTAGGCTTTTCAAGGTATGTAAACGGCCACCAATTTGGTTGTCTATCTGTAAAAAAAAACCAGGAGAGAGCACTCTTGTGCTCGGTGCTTTGTCATGTATTACGGCGCGCTGGAAATAGTTCCTTACGTCATCATCTTCCTCCGATGCATGCTGCTGAGGTTTGCAATGAATGAGTGAAGAGAACCTTCTATCGATAGGATCACCTGAGCATACGTGCGGGGTTCAGCCCTTTAGGCGTTGTCAAAATTAATCTCTTTGGTTATAAGCAGAAAATCATTTATAAATTGACTGAACATTTGCAGTTTTACGGAATTCGGCAGCATAAAAACAAGGAATTAGGAAGAATATGAAATTTAAATACCTGTAACATTTCATCCGAGACATTAATTCTTTCATTAACCCATTAATGCCTAGTGTTACCATATGGTAACGCATGCAACACATTCTTAAAGTTTTTACTGTGCTTTGAACAATCACGCTGAAGGAGTATTACCACTGCTTATCGCTCTATAAAAGAACCGCGCTTACAATAATGCAGTAGTTATTGTTGTGTCTGTTACGATAATAACGCACATCCAGTTTGAAAAGTGCTATCGCTGAATGTGAAGCAAAAATGGACATCCGTTTCGAGTAAGTATGATTATATACGTTCTAAGTGATAATATACATTATTTCTTGGAATGAAGGTAGTTTATATACTACAATATATATTCCCTGAGGGTTACAAATAACGCTGCTGAAAAAAGGCGTAGCTTGGCTTCCTAATTTCAATGTTACCTTATGGTAACACTGATATTTGTGTACATTATTTTAGGAAAGGGCTCTCACTAGCTGAAACACTGGAGATTATTTATAGTGAGGATATTGATGGTGATGTGTTTATTGAGCCACCAGTACCGAATGTAGATACAGATGAGGATTCTGGAAATGAAGATGAAGGCAGGTAGGTGTTAAATAATCATTTCATAGGGGTACTAATATATTGGTTTTGAAGCGCATTGCAATTTTCTAAGCATTTTGTTTCATCATTTATAATTACAGATTAGCTGACGTCTCGTCAATTACTGGATAACGCAGAAATAAAGTTACCAAACAACGAAAGATAGGCGTTGACCAAAGTGAGTATGACCCATCAGCACATCCACCCGTACTAAAAACAGCTGCACGTAAAATTATATTTGACACAATATCTGAAAATGTCATCAAATGGGCCGCTGAGAGGGAAACATCTGAAAGGCTATGGGAAAAAGGAGCTGATTTTGACATTGGTAAGCTAACTGTATTCCCATTTCCAGATTATTAAAGATATGAACACAGGTCAGTAATTGCCATTTTCGAAACGTTTCTTGACCAAGAATTCATAGAACATTTGGTAGAGGAAACCAGGCGCTATGCATTATTTTTGAATTGCCAGGACCCAAAGATAACAGCCACAGAAATAAGCTACTCATTGCCATTCTGTATGTCAGCGGATACAACAACTTGCCTTCTAAAAGACATTTTTGTGATTCTAATGATGATATGAAGAACCTGGCAGTTTCGCAGGCGATGAGAAAATACAGATTTCTTCAAATATGTAGGTTTCTACACTTTGCAGACAACACTAAAATTGATCATAATGATAAGGCATGGAAAACACGACCTATAATGGAAAAGTTGCAGAAGAGACGCATTGATAGTTTCATACCCGAGGAAAACCTTTCATTTGATGAATGCATGGTCAAATATTTCGAGTGCCAAGGGTGCAAGTAATTCATTCGTGGTAAACCCATTAGATTTGGCTACAAGATCTGCTGTCTGAACACCGAGGACGGGTATTTAGTGAATTTGAGATGTACCAGGGTAAAGGACCTAAATCCAATTCTGACCACGACAAGTTCTTTGGCAAGGCGGCAAGTCCATTACTTGTACTGCTTGAGGAAGTCTCAGAGGAGAAGAGGAAATTAAGCTACAACTTCTTCATGGATACATTATTTTCTAGTGCACCACTTTACTAATACTACTATTGTACCTATTCTGCAATTGGTACTATTAGAGAAAATAGAATACTTAAAGGATGCCCTCTGGAAAACAAGCAAATATTTTCCATAAAAAATCGTGGATACTAGAGAAGAATGATGGACTTCTTTATGTCCGATGAATGGATAACTCGGTAGTTACAATGATCTCTTCTTCATGTAGTGCACAAGAAGTTGGTCAAGTAAAGAGATTTTCACAGCAGCAGAAGCGTAATAAAATGATTCCAAGGCCAAGGCTAATCGCCAAATACAATAGCTATATGGACCTACTGACCAAATGGTTAGGATATTGCATGCTATCGCATTACGATACGAAGCAAAGAGTGGTACTAATCTTTGTTTACGTGGATGCTAGATGTAGCCGTGTACAATAAAGTAGGAAGACAAAGAATATCTCAGCTGGAGTTCAAAAGAGAAATATCTACCGTATATATAAAGAGATACAATACTGAACCAAAAGGAGCAGGAAGATCAGCAGCTCCACGGATATCGCTTAGCGGTCGCATATCAGATGCCGTAAGATTTGACAGAACTGATCACCTAGTCCAGCAAACAGAAGAAAAGAAAAGGAAAAGGTGCGCAAATGAAAACTGCAAATCCAGCGTGAGAAACAATGTGCATGAAGTGTAGTGTGGGATTGTGCGTCGAATGTTTTATCCCCTTTCATACTCATTGGACCTTTTGTGATAGTGATCTGATTTCACAAGCACTGAAAGCATTGATTTCTGTATATGAAATGTGCATTTTTGTCAATTTGCAATTGTTTTTGTGTCTAGCTTTAACCTAAAATTCAAATCGCAATATTGTGTTGTAGCAGTGGCATTAAACATAATAATAAATAATTAATGGTCTATTGAGGTATAAGAACATCATTTATCTTTAAAATGGTACTTAAAATAACTAGATAGAGGACGGCAAATATTTTCACAACTGAGTGACGAATAATTTTTGGGGCATTTTATTCCATGCATGTGCGTTACTTAGAGACATAATTGCCTAAAAATGAATAAAAATTACAACAACAAAAAAATAACTCAGGCGTTAATGGGTTAAGAGAAAACTTATTTTGAGTTTTGTGGAAAATGTTAAGCTAATGCAAATGACTGTTTAAATCCGATTATAATTATTATTGACATCTTTGAATTTTAATAAATTACATTTCGTTTTGAACATTGCTATTCCATATATCATTTTCGATGAAATTGTACCTTCCATTTAGATCTTTAAGAGATGCAAAGCTGATAATCCACTCCTCTAGGTGAAGGGTTAGTGTTGCACAATAACGTTAGACCGCACTCATTAATATTAGCTACATGTTAATTTATAGTCTCTATAGCTCCTACATTATACTTTTGTTACCACCTGCTTAGAATGACGCAGGAAATATTTCATTTCACCCGAAAGCAATACTTATCGAGACTTCAGCGCAACTGTTTCTTTGAAATTCATGGAATAAAAACAAACAATCATTTTTAAAAAAACGTGTAGCTGTGCGTGTGTGTACGCGAGCATGTGTGTGTGTGTACAGTGGGTTTAATTTCCAGCAAAA
This sequence comes from Hymenopus coronatus, assembly GCA_030762935.1. Lineage (NCBI taxonomy): Eukaryota > Metazoa > Arthropoda > Insecta > Mantodea > Hymenopodidae > Hymenopus > Hymenopus coronatus. The sequence goes on along the minus strand of CM060886.1, from coordinate 17,901,181 downwards.
ATAGCACATACACACTTACAAAACTAATTATTGCCTGATGCTGCTAGGCGAATAAAGGCTTTTTAATTACTTGTCAGTCTAAAAGATGACTTTATTCCCTCAGAAAAAAAGCTCTGTAGCTGAAGTGGTCAACATGTTAACACGTTTCCGTCTGTTTACACTGTTCTTGAATATCATAACGGACTCTAGCAAAAGCCTGAGAACTACCACTCAATAAGCACAATTCCCTCACGGTTTCCGCTGATATACAAGAGGAGTTGAACGAAGGTCACTCACACCAACACCGCCACTGATAGATGTTTACTTGGAATTGTCCCATTGAATTTTGTCACTCTTTTAATGCATATGCGCTCTGAGCCACTTGGTGAATTACACGTCGCGTAAAAATCGCTTGGGTTGCTAATTTATTTGATTAAATACAAAGTTCGCTTTATTTAATTTCAAGTTAACACGTCTCTACCGAGTTACCAAGGATCTACACTTCAGCCAGTTTCTCTCAAAACACAAAGTATCCCTAACTTCCATGCACTTTATCCCGTTCTCTATTCAAGTTCATAGAACAGAATCAGGAATTGGATAGATCGGGAGAGCGGAAACAAAATAAATAAAATGAGTTGTATTTTGAAAGCTTCTGGTACTTGCAACCAATCTGCTAAAATAAACAAACATTTAACACAAAAATGTTCGCAAGTCGCAAAAGTCAGTCCAAATAAAAATTGCGTTTTGTAACAAAAAGTAAGGAACTATTTTGAAAAATCTGATGTGTTCCATTCACATGAGTTGCTCAACATCTCTGTAACAAATTATTGTTAAAAATCTTATGCTTATTTTTACTTCATACGAATCGAGAAAAAATTAGCAGAAATAGTCTTATTACTTGCTTCCATTAAAGTAAAAGGGAAATAATGTAGATTCATAGGCTAAAGTATTAGTCCAAAGCTGGTTACTGTGTGACTGAAGTTCCTTTGTTTCTATGGACAGGAGTTGACAAATTCCCGTATGAGAAAAGCATATTTTTACTTTCTCTACACGTACTATGTACATTGTGTATAGAGAAGGTATTGTATTGCACCCAAAAATTCAATATCGAGATTTTACCGGAAATACATGTTTTCGGTCCCCCCGAACAAAAAAAAAGTTTTTTTTCTTGGAAAAAGGTCCGTGTGTGAGCGTGTGTGTGTCTGTGGACAGCATAGCTCAAAAACGAAAAGAGTTTTAGTAGCTTGGTATTTAAGTTTGGTATCTTCCAAGGATGCCACAGGAAGATTTTCAAGAAAATTCCCCCACCTCCAACTACCCTTCACATGGAACTTTTTTCGAAAATTTTGATTTTCTAAAAAATGGCTCTAACGATTTTGATTAAAATATCGTATATTAAAGATATTTACCTGAAAATAACATATATATCTTGAATTTTCTGGGAATAGCCTCAAAACAATACTTTATTCTGCATGAATTTTGCATAACTGCTAAATCGTAAGAAATGGACAAAAACTTACCACACAAAACATGTAGAGCACATTAAAACACACAATTTATGTTATACAATTTTTTTTCGAGGAGTTGATCGTTTTTGAGATATTCCTTGTTTTTGGTTTCAGCTTTGGAAAACTTGTACTTTTGTCATATAGGAATTTGTCAAGTCGTGTCCATACAAAGGAACTTCAGTCACCTAGTAACCAGCTTTTGACTTCACTTTAACCTATGATACTCCCATATTTCGCTTCTACTTACAAGGAAGTAAGAAATACTACGATTTCTGCTAATTTTTTCTCGATTAGCATGAAGTAAATAGAAGAATAAGCTTATTAACAATAATTCGTTACACAGAAGTAGAGAAAGTCATGTGAATGGAACACATCAGATTTTTTAAAGCTGGAACAAGGAATATCTAAAAAAACTATCCACTCCGCGAAAAAATGTATATAACAGAAATTGTGTGTTTTTAGCTCTACATTTTCTGTTGTGTGAGTTTTTGTCTATCTCTTACAGTTTGCCAGTTACACAAAATTCCGTAAAATTTATCCAGAATAAAGTAGTCTCCAGAGGTTATTCCCAGAAATGTCAAGATATACACTTTACTTGTTTGATAAATATCTTTAATATACGATATTTTAATCAAAATCGTTAGAGTCATTTTTGAGAACATCAACATTTTCAAAAATGTTTCCATTTAAGGTAGTTGGGGGTGCGGGGTTTTCTTGAAAATCTTCGTGTGACTTCCTTGGAAGATACTGGATTTAAATACCAAGTTAGGAATTGGGTTGATTACAATACCCTCTCTTTACACTATATACATAGTACGTGTAGAGAAAGTAAAAAAGTGGTGGTTATAGATAAGCACAAAAAGGAGGAGTAAGAATAACACTGTCCAACGTTTCTTTTATTTCCATTATTAGCAAATGTTCAGTCTATTTATTATTCTATTGCTTATTTATTCTAGTTTTGCTTTTCCATATAGCGTCATCGTTTATGTTATCCATTTTGTATCTTTCTTCACATTCTTAAGGAAATGTTATTTTTATGGCTTAAATGTTTATAGATGTTTTGAACTGGTTAAGGCAACGTGTGTAAAGATTTACCTCATAAAAATGTATTTTACTTTTGTCTCCTTATTTTATTTTTAATATTTCTCTACATGGCCCATGTATCACTCAAAATTGATTAACTTTCTATGCAATGTGCTTAAAAGTGAGTTCACTGCCAAAATATTTAAAATCAGAAGCTTATTCCATTATCTTATTATATATCAAATTCTTGATCTGATTGTATTTTACGTTTAACAGGTCTCGCAACTAACATTTTAAAATTGTATAATTTTCACAAGTTTCTTAAAATGGCATAATATATTATTATTGTTGTTGTTGTTGATGAGGTCACCACACACCTAAGCGGAATAAATCAAAATATAAACGCCTCGTAACGAAAATCGAAAAGTAAGCAAAGACAAGTTTTTACTTCTATCTCCTTCTATTATTCTATTACGTAATATAATGTTCACAAACAAACTGACACACATTCGCGCGCGACCGGAATTTTCTAAGAATGACCTTTTTGCGGATTCAGGGAGCCCCAAAACGAGTATTCAGCGATATAAATAAATGGGTGGAATGCGGTACCTTCTCTATCTACTATGAACATGCTAGAGAAAGTAAAACTCGAAAAGGTCAGTGTGAGCACATGTGTGGGCACTATAGGTAATTCGAAAACGAAAAGTTAAAAAAAGAAAAATAATTAAAATAAAAATTACATATTGAAGTCCCCAAATTTTAAATCTAAAAGCAGAATATTTTCAGAAATATTTTCCACCACAATTCTTTCCATTCTGAATAAAATTATTAATTTTAATTTTCTCAAAACTTTGAAAGTACTTTGAAATAAATAATACATGATATTTAGTTGATATTTGGAATAATGAATTACAGAGAAACCATACTTATTTTTAGTGCTTCTTTACGCCATGGCCGAATGGGACCTCTCACCAAGGCGGCCCAGGTTCGATCTCAGGTGACCGCATATGGGATTTGTGGTGGACAAAGCGGCGGGTTTTCTCACGGGCTCTCTGGTTTCCCCCACCATCGCATCCCACCCCTGATACAACTTCATTCCATGTATCATCAGTGTAATCGCCTGCGGCGCCATATGAGGTAAAAGCGGGCGTTACACACCATAAAAAACACCTTAGGAACCATACAAGAAGGTAAATTGTGATAATACGATTATGAAGGCTAGCCCTGTGTAGTCCTAAATTTTAAACAGTTGAATGCCACCTTGATATCCTCTGAACTCATATATCTACCAGCAATAAGTCATACTAAATTAATTTGTTAAATGTTTATCCAATTAACAAACAATACATTGAAAAATAATGTTTTCTATGAATGATTTGTAGAGTAGCTAAGAAATTAGGATAAGTTGTATAGAAAACTGTATGATTTTTTATTTTTGCTTTCTGTTAATTTTCATGTTCTCTTCTGGAAATAAAGATATTCTGCTGACATGTCCTTATTCCAGAGGTGAATTCCTTTTTCAACTCTTGCCCGTTTTCCCCTTTGCGTTTAATAAGCATATAAACCTGCATGAAGAACAGGAAGCTCTCTTTGACAGAGCAGTAAATGTAAATTTGCATATTATCCGTGGCTTTTAGTATCCCATAACTCATAAATTTGCCATTTATGGCTGGGGAATAACTCCCGTCTCTAACGAGGCCGCAGCCGGGCATCGGAAATAAGAACTGTCGTTGCATTCTGGTCAAGGAAATTATATTGCAGATTAAGATGCCATGCCGTACTTCCAGTTACAGCAGTGTGCATTTAGTAAAAAAGCTATCGCATGATGCGACTGGCATTTCAATAATATTGAGATTACCACAGGCTAGGTAGCTGCTGCAGATGTACGGGCATAAATATAACAGGCAAGACAGACGGTTTTATAGGTCGGATAACATCTTTATCCTCACCTCAGACACGCATATCAATGAAGGGATGATCTCTGCGCGCTACTGTTGTCATAACTAACCTCACTCCGGAAATATGTTGCACTTTAAACTCCTCAGTTCACTGCTACTGACGCTATTTCTATACACGTGACTTTGAGTTAGGTTATCTTTAGGATGGAGTTATAAAGAAAAAGAATATAACTAGCTCCGATTGATAATTGTATCAATTTTCCAATCGTTTCTGATATTCTATCCCTGGTCTCATTAGGGTTAATTTTAATGTTTTGGGTGTGATTCGGCTATCTTGTTTTCTGCTGTGAGACGGCTCTGCAGTAATGTGTACGGATCTGTTCTGTGTGTTTCGGGTTCGGCTTCCGTCGGGCCGGTAACTCACCATGGTTTTTCGAGGTAGGAAAATGTCTGATGGTTCCTCTTCTCCAGGGATTTGCTGTCCCTATATTTTCATTCATATGTTTCAAAACTGTAGGCCCAGCCGACCGAGGGTGCATTGCACGAAACGCTGCTATTTGCAATATAATAAGATTTCTCCTTGTCCCTTCTAGGATTACTGGAGTCCATTCCTGGGGATGGGTCGTTTCATTCCGGAACCCACAGTTCGAAGTTAGCTAAGTCAGGATTGTCAGCGTTAGGATTAGTGTAGTGTTTTAATCGTTAGGGAACTCATATTTGCTAGCGCATATCATGGTCCAAATCTGTTGCCCTTCGCTTTTGTCCGAGGACTACTATGGCCTACGTACGGTACTTGCTGCAGTGAGTAGAAAGAAAAGTTGCAATAATAACGTTTTTTAGCTATGGAGTCGGGAGACGAAAAGGGAGCTACCAGGGCCGCAAAATTTAGTTTTGATAGCGAACTTAAGTGAGTGTACTTGGATTAGAGAGATACCCAAAACAGTCAAACAAGCGTCATAGTAAGGAGAGATACATTGTTCTGCAGCATTGAATTAAAGACATTTATTATAATCAACAGAATTTTGAAAAAGAGATTGTATTACACTGGTGCCAGGAGCGGAATTCAATGCCAAAATAGAAGAGAAGATAAAAATATTACTATCCGAAATGAAAGCCACGAAATCCTGAATAAAGGGACTGAAATCCGGCGTGAAGAAAATAGACAGGAATGGAGAAGATAGAGGAGAAAATGAAATATGGAAAATGATAGAAACGAGGAATGGAAAAGATGTAGATAGAATGTCCAACACGAAGAGAAATATTCACCAAAATAGATCAGCAACTGGCTGACGTGAAGAAAAGCTTACAAACCTTGACCAACGTGGAGGACCACGGCGTTTTAATGTTTTATTTTTCAAATATTTTTATATGCGAACATGGCCAATGCAGCTAATATGGCTAATTTGCTCCCCTGCTGGTAATTGTTAAGTTTTCCACGAGATGGCACCAGCATTTCCAATCATGAGATATGTAGTCTCCTTAGACAATTCCACTTTGAAAACCCAGCCGAAGGAACAAAGACATTTGAGTTTTGTCAACAGACCGAGGAGCAATTATAATCCTAGTGTTGGTAGATCTTTATTTATTTCCTTGCATGCAATTAGTGAGTATAGTTCATGCACCGCATATTATAGTTTATTCTATAGTCTTTCTTGACATTCAACATTTCTTTGTAATGCGTTCTAATTATCTGATAAATGAATTATTTTTTCGAGAGGTGCTGCAACTGAATATATTACCTGCATATACTCATTTATTTCTATTCCAGATAATGCATCCCTTAATTCTGGGACAACATAAAGATGAATGCAGCCAGGAGAGCGGCCGCATCGTGGCCGAGTGGTCAGACCATTCATCTAGATGGCCCGGGTTCGATCCCAAGCAACCGCTTGTGAGATTTATGATGGTCAAAGCGACGGGTTTTCTCCGGGTTCTCCGGTTTCCCCCGCCATCACATTCCACCGGGGCTCTATCTTTATGTATCATCAGTGTCATCGCCTGCGGTGTCATTGCAGTAAAAGCAGGCGTTAAACACTACCAAAAAAGAAAAAAAAAAAAAAAAAAAGCTCAGGAGAGCAAGAGCCGTGCACTACAAGCGGTAAGGAACGCTGAATTGGCGTATATCGCTGCGTGTGTCATATATAATGTTCCTCGGCTAACTCTTCGCCGTTATCTATTACAAAATAAAAATGAGAAATGTAAATTGGGCTGGAAGGCTGTCTAAAATGAAGAGCAAGAGTAAGATCTGTGTGCAAGAATATTTCGACTTGTAGGTAGGTTTTCCTCTGACATCAAAAGTAATTAGACTTTATGTGTTTCATTCTGTAAGATGAACAATATATCAAATGATTTTTCAACTAGAAAAAAAAATCTGGAAGATATTGGCTTAAAGGGTTTTAGGTATAAATCCGACAGTGGTTAAACGGAAAAAGCAGAGAATGAATCTAGCCATAGCGATGAAATTAAATAAGTTCGTGGTAAATTACTGTTTTGCTACACTTCGTAAGAATCTCCTAGAAAAGAAACTAATGACATCCCCAGAAAAAACTACAATGTGGACGAAAAGAGATGCCGACTTCATTTATAACAAGAAGGCTTCGAAAAGGGGCTTCTTTGTGTCTAAAGAATATTGTCGGTTGTGAGAATGCAATTGATACTGTTGTCCCACGTTTTCAAGAGACTGCATATGAAACCGGAGTGGAAGGATAATCTGCTTGCTGGAGCAGCCTATGAGGTTATCCCAAAAGAAAATATGACCACAGCGACATTTTGTAAGTGACTAGACGGTAACTGTCTTTTGATTTTTGATGGTGCAAAATGTCACCTTGACTTTACCATCGTTGAGGAAGATTAGATTAGATTAGATTAGAAAGCATTCTGTAGGTTCGTTTAGGCCAGAAAGCCACTGAACATAGAACTTGTCAAGGCATATACATGTATACATATGTTTATATTCTATATACTATGAAAAAAAAATGTATGAAGTTCTAGTGCTAAAAGCATAGGCTACAAAAACAACAGAATACTTTTTTTTGCACATAAAACAAAGAGTATCAATTTATATACTGTTAAATGTATAAATAAATAAATATAATTTCATTATATGTAAAACTAATTTTATGTCAGATCATAGTTTTCAAATTATCGATATAATAGTTACTAGTAGTAATTATACAAACTAAAACATGATTATTGTATTATGTACTCTTCATAAATGTCAACAAATTACAATACATATTTACAAATATGTTATAGAATTTCCAATGCAAAGATTTACAATTATGTACTAGAGTGTAAAATATCAAAACATTAGGCTTTACAGACCTTGTGTCATTGCTAAATACTCAACAACAACAAAATCATTTGACACATTCGTGCAAGTCAAAGTATAAATCAGTTTAATTTTAATATAAAACACATACACTAATATACACAAAATGCATTACATTGTAATATTTATAAATAGAATGATTATAAACGGTATTGTCAGACAGATTTGTCACTTAAATATTCATCTACAGAGTAAAATGATTTATTGCAAAGGTACTCCTTAAGAGAGGCCTTAAAAGCCCTGAAATTCCCAACATTTTCTTTGAGATTACTGGGGAGAGCATTAAATATCTTGATTGTTTCATAATATACACCTTTCTGAAAGCAACGAAGATTGGCATTGGGACGATGAATCAATGCCTTTTGTCTGGTATTAATGTTATGAATTTCCATGTTTGTTATAAAACTATGTCGATTAACTGCATAGAATTTTAAAATGGATAATATATAAACACAAGGTAAGGTGAGGATGCCCAATTTTTGAAATAGTTCTTTGCATGACTGTCTGCTATAAGCATTACAGATTATTCGTATAGCTTTCTTCTGCATCCGGAATATGCATTTACTATCTACTGAATTACCCCAGAATATTATTCCATACTCGATGATGGAGTTAAAGTAGGCAAAATACACCAATTTAAGTGTATTGATTGAGTGAAATTTAACAAGTGCACGGAGAGCATAACATGCTGAGCTAAGTTTAGTTGTGATGTAGCTAATATGTGACTTCCAGTCCAAATGCTTATATACCTGAAGGCCAAGAAATTTAACTTCACTTAGCTGTTCTAACAATGTATTCCTATTTCTATGTGCGTTTATGGTGAGCGAGCAGTTATAACTTTAATTATTTTTGTCTTTTCAAGGCTTACTGAGAGTTTGTTTGCTTTGAACCAATTTGGCATACAATTTAGAACATAGTTTAATTTAACTACACATTCATTGAAATCTTTACTTGTTACTAGAACACTAGTGTCATCTACGAATAAATAAATACTTGCAAAACTGTTAATGTATAATGAGGGGTCATTTATGTAAACCAAGAACAAAAGAGGCCCTAAGATTGATCCCTGGGGAACACCATGTTTTACTGATTTCCATTTTGATGCACGATTTTGATACCCATTGGAGTTATTAATTTCGACCATTTGTTTTCTCTTCTCTAGGTATGAAACGAACCAATCATATATGTTATTCTTTATTCCATAGAAATTTAGTTTAGCTATCAGAATCTCATGATTCACACAGTCAAAAGCCTTCGCTAGGTCACAAAAGATTCCACCGACATGTTCCTTTTCATGCAACGCTGTTAACACTTTATGTGTGAGCTTGTAGGTTGCATTATCTGTCGCTACTCCTTTTCTAAAGCCAAACTGTTCTTTGGCAAATAAATTGTTCTTTTCCAAGTAATTATAGAGCCTATTGAACATTACTTTCTCAAATGCAGAAGAGCATGACGTTTGCCTGTTTTGTCTTCCATCAAACACAATAGATGAGCTCCAGCCCCTAGAAAAATCTTGCTATGGACCGTTCCAGACTTTCTGGAACCAAGAAGTTCAACTGTTCTTTAATCGGACAAATCGCGATTAGATCATAAAAAGCCACATTTAGTTGGATTTTTTCGAAAGTTTTCGACAAGACTATGAAAGCTGAAAACATCAAAGCAAGATTTGCAGCTACAGACATTTACCCCTTCAATCTCGCTATACTATTAGAATTTTTGCACCAAGTGCCGTTAGCGAGAAAACAGCTACCACCGAAGATGAGGATTCTGTTGCCATTGCCACTTTGTCACTTTTAGTTATTTCATCAGTACCAGGCCCATCTGGTTTAGCTGCTCAACAATTGTCTACAAAGAGAGCGAAGCAGAAGCCACAGTACCACAATAGAGTTGACTCGTCATCTTCCTCAGATTCTGGTGTAGACTTAGGTGATCTAAGTGACTTTAGTGACAAAGATCGTGAAACTTCATTCCATGAAGTGATGCCATCCCCTATCAAGAAGCGCAAGACAACTCGAGTGTTGAAGCCATCTATTAATAGCAGAGATGTAGTTCTTAATAAATCATTATTTCAAGATATTAGAGAAAATAATGCTGCTTCAGCCTCTAAGCAAAAGAAAAAGCCTGGTCATCAAGTAAGTTGAAAAACAAATTATAAATTTTAGCCTGTAAAAGAAAACGCATCATGTGACCTGAAAAGGGGCCAGATTAAAGAAAATCCTTCAAAAACATTTCGTTCATAAGAGAACAAGGGCTGTTGGTTTTGTGCGATTTGTGGAATTGACAAAGTGTTGGATATGCGCATGTGTGCAGTTTGTGGCGTTTACATTTTTGAGGAATGTGTTGGTCTTACCAAAGATGATGAAGACGTATTCATATGTCTTTCATGTAATCTTTTTTTGTTTGTTTTTATGCACATGAAAGTTTAATACCTTTTTCAACTCTGAGTGTGCATGGCGATTTATTTGTAACTCATGCCACAATAAGTTCTAAGTAGGCCAGTAGTAATCCAATAATTATATGTAAGGTAATGCCACTACACTTAATTTTAGATCACGATAAATTCTGTGAATTTGGAGGAAGTGCTCTGTTGGGTTTTACCAGAATAAGAACAAGAAAGAGTATTTTATATGTATTTATCGACTAAAACGTTTTACACAACACACTACATTTCAAGATACAGTTATTTTCTCTCTCAAACACAAATCCGCCGTCTCGCCTCCAGAGGACACCAACCCATCAACCCATAGGTGGCGCGGGCTGTATCTTCTGGTCCTTTACATCCTCCCCACCCTGTTCTATCAGCTCACAATTCGCTGCATGAAAGGGCAAGGCATTGGCGGAGTAGATGGTGTGCGGCAACCCAAGAGTAAGGAAATTCTTTGAATTGCCATTAAGAACTTGTCCATCGTCATTTTCGTACACTCCAAGTAAAGAACCCGGGTTGTCGAGAATGTGAAGAATGTAATTTTGGGGTTTTGCAAGTTGCTCCACACCTTCATGTACAAATGTCCAGCAAACTCAATGACTGTTACTGCGAAGGTTTTTGAAGACGTCTCACTGTCGTGTGGTAGTGGTGCCTCTAGCTCCTGTGCGCAAAAAGTTTTGGCAATTTTGCACGGAAGACAGGTGTGCAGCACCTACTTAATAGACTGGCGTGCACAAAGAATCCAAAACTCCATACGTAGCTCACAGACTCCTACGCGATGCACACGAATGTGTATTTTCTGTAAGTGATGAGATCCGTCGAGCATCTGGATGTAGATGCTCCCTGGAGACGTCAGCAAACTGCAAGGCTAAGCGGATCAACCCATTTTGTAGGAAGGGGTTGAAACACATTATTTTAGACGCTGCTGGAATCAGTGTATATTTTGTAAAGCTGTCCACACCAGAAGAAAGTTTTCTTGCTGTGCAGTTCATATCTAGTACAAACGGGTTGCTTAAAGTTCAGTAACTGTTAACTCACCAGAGCTTCTGTCTATATATCTAAGGTTTTTGCAAAACGAAAAGTGCACGCTGAAGTGTGTAGAGGCCACCAGTAGGGGCTGAAACGTGAGGCTTCTAACACAGGTGTTGGTGTATCAACAGGAAACACTTGGTGTGAAGCCTGATAGTGTGGGGTATAATTGTTGACTCAGCCGTCCAGTGTTTTTTTTATAGTGTATTGTATTCCACCCAAAAATTCGATACTGAGATTTCGCCGGAAATACATGTTTTAGGATCCCCTAAATCCAAAAAAAGAATTTTTAGAGAAAGGTCCGTGTTTGTGTGTGAGTGTGTGTGTGAGTCTGTCTATATGTGTGTGTCTGTGGACAACACAGCTTAAAAACGAAAAGATCGTTAAATACCAAATTTGGTATTTAGGTATTGTATCTTCCAAGGATGCCACACGAAGATTTTCAAATTACCTTTTACATGGAAAAATTTTCGAAGATTTTGATTTTCTTAAAAATGGCTCTAACGATTTTGATTTAAATCATGTATATTAAAGCCATTTGCACCCCGAATAAAATGTGTATCTTGAATTTTCTGGGAATAGCTTCTGTGGACCTCTTTATTCTGGATCAATTTTCCCGAATTTTGCATAACTGCTAAACTGTAAAAGATGGACAAAAACTTACCATACAGAAAATGTAGAGCACATTAAAACTCACAATACACTTTATATACATTTTTTCGTGGAGTTGATCGCTTTTAAAATATTCCTTGTTATTGGTTTCCGCTTTGAAAAACTTATATATGGTACTTATAACTTTTCTCATATAGGAATTTGTCAACTCCTGTCTATACAAACAAAGGAACTTCAGTTACATAGCAACCAGCTTTTGATTATCACTTTAACCTTATTTCGCTCCTACTAACAAGGAAACAGGTAATAAGACTATTTCTGCTAATTTTTTCTCGATTAGATGAAGTAAATACAATAATTTGTTGCAGAGATGTAGAGAAAGTCATGTGAATGGAACACATCAGATTTTTAGAAAACAGCGCGTGTGTGTATACGTCTGTAGGTGAACAGATGTCTAGCCGATCAATAACAGTTTCTTTTGCATTCATTTCCATTCTTTTGTAATCACACCTATATGCTGAATTCTTGACATTTTCCTGCTTCTTAAACCACCCATTTCTGCTGTCAATATTTCTCTACGGAATTAAAACTTTCTGCGTAAACGAAATGTCGGTTAAATACCAAATTTGATTTTTAAGTTTAACATTTTCCAAGGATGCGATATGAAGGTTTTTCAAACTATGTAGCCCTTCACGTAGAAGATTTTTCAAAAATCCTGATTTTCTTAGAAACGAATTTAACAATTTTATTAAGACACCATATGTATACGATATTTTCATGACAAATGAAATTTATTTCTGGAAGTTTCTTAGAATAGCCTCTAAAGACTCTGCATTCTGGATGACTTTAGTGCGTATAACTGTAAACCGTGAGAATTAGACAAAAACGTATTATACAACAAATGTTGATCTTGCTAAAACACAATTTATATAACATACATTTTTGTTAGATCTAATCATTTCTAAAATGTTGCTTGTGTTGGTTTTAGTTTTAAAATGCATAAAGGTTTCTTAAGTGGGTAGTTCTCGTTCGTTTCATGTCTCTTTTGTTTTACTCCTGGTCAGCTATTGCATCACATAGCGACTAGGTTTTAAAAGATCGCTGAAACCTAGTGTACTCCCTTATTTCCCTTCTGCTTACAAGAGAGCAAGTAATAATTTTAATGTTTATCTCATTAGCATTAGATAGATAAAAGAATAATTCTTTGTAAGAAGTTTCTTTTAGAACAGGTAGAGGAAATCATGTGAATGGAACGCATCAGATTTTTATCGAGAACCTGAAAATGTGAATTTTCTGTACAATTTTCAGTATTTTCGTGAAATACAACACACCTTCTACCTACCTAACTATAGGAGAAAATAAAATATAAAAGAATTCGAGTTTTAGGTTGTTGGTAGCTTAGCAACCCAAGTTGTGCTAGTCAACGTTGTTGTTATTGCTGCTGCAGCTACTTGTAACAGGAGACTATCGCAGGGGGAGGGTTTGTATGAACAAGCAAAGACGAATATGAGAATAAAGGTGAAAAAGAAAAGAAAAAAAAAACGAAATTCTCTGTCAAAAGGCCTTTGCATGAAGTCCTGGAAGTTACTCAAAAGAGAGATGAATGTAGGTGCCCCCTAGTGCCCACAACTTCTTTGGTAAAAAGGAACGCACGTGATGAATATTAAAGATTCCTTAGGCCGGCAGTGAAACATGGGGGTTATAATAATCCTATAGAATGGCTGTCATGTGCGTGCGTATGAAACGTATAAATTTCACGACCTGAGTTCATATATGGAAACTAAAAACCCGTGAGGGAGAAAACGTTGAATAAAAAAGTGTCGACGCTAAATTGCATTCATCTATCATTTTCCTTGCTTCATGCGTCTTGGCCTTAACACACTCTTGGCAACAGAAACGAAATGGCAACATCGCAAGGCTGTTAAATTGTGTAGAACACGGACAACATCCATCTTGAGCCCTGACGCACAAACGGGAAGCTTCGTAAACATGCATACCTTGTTTTTATAGGGTTTGTATGCGCTCTCAGTCATTCAATTGTGTTTGCCTCTGTCTGGAACAAAAGCTTTAAATAATTCTCGTGATATTTAATGTATGCAAATATTTAACAAAAGAATAAAGCTGTGTTGTAGGACTATGACTTACTTGGATCTTTTGTTCAGTTGACGTTAGTGAATTTGATGGCATTTAGCTTATTACTTTTGCGTCATAGTCATGTTTAAATGGAGGTATCATTTTCCAAACATAATTACAGGCAGATACTGGCGCCTGTAAAATAGATGAGCTATCCTACTGCTGCAATAGGTTCTGTACAGAATAAGCGTCACTAACCGCAGTTTTGATCCAAACTTAAGTCTTCCAGTTTGGAAATACAGGAAACGCTAGTTCTGATAATAACTCTAAGAAGAGTTTAGAGCTTAGCACTACATACATGAAAAGTGGAGCAGCTGTAATGAGGTTAGTAATGCATACTTTGGTAGGAGTCTTTTCAAACAGAAAACAGGTTACTCATTCGCAAGGTCTGTTAATGTTTGTCGTGTTTATCCTCCTCTTAGACTGAAAGGATGAAAGCAGTAGCACAGAAAAAATATTTCATTGCTTTCAATAATCATTTTTAAAGTCTCTCTATCGAACATATGTGATACATAACTCTTATATTACGTAATGAATAGATTGAAGTAATAAAAGTTAAATTATTCTGAAAATGTTTAGCTATTTGTAAAAATTACCTTCGTTTATTACTTTCTCTACACTTACTATGTACGTCATGGTATTGTATTGCACTTAACAATTCGATACCGAGATTTCACTGGAAATGCATGTTTTGGGATCCCCTGAATACAAACATTAGAAAAGGTCTGTATGTGTGTGTGTGTGTGTGTGCGCGCGCGCGCGTGTGTGTCTGTGGACAGCATAGCTCAAAAACGAAAAGACTATTAAATACTAAACTTGGTATTTAAGTTTGGTATCTTCTGAGGAAGCAACACGGAAGATTTTCAAGAGAATCCGCCACCTTAAACTACCATTTACATGGAAACATTTTGGAAAATTGTGTTTTTCTAAAAAATGATTCAAATGATTTTGATTAAAATACCACATATTAAAGCCATTTCCCAAAAAATAAAATGTACGTCTTGAGTTTTCTGGGAGTAACTTCTGAAGATCTGTTCATTCTGAATGAACTGGTAAACCGTAAAAGATAAACAAAGGTTTACTACACAAAAATGTAGATCTCGCTAAAACACACAATTTATGTCTTTTTTCGTCGAGTTTACCGTTTTCGAGATATTCTTTGTTATTAGTTCCAGTTTTAAAATGCTGTTTTCTCGTGCGGCAACTTGTCAACTTCTGATCATGCAAAGAAATGGATTTCAATTCCATAGCAACCATATTTTAAAACATTTGACTGTCGGTTTAGGCTAGTGTATCCCCTTATTTCCCTGCTGGTTACAAGAAACTAAATAAGACGGCCGTTTCTGCTAATGTTTATCTCGATTAATATGAAGTAGATGGAAAAAACCTGATGTGTTCCATTCACATGACTTTCTCCACTTCTCTGCTACAATTTGCTTTTAAAATGCGTATGCTTTTATGTACTTCATGCTAATCGAGAAAAAGTTAGCAGAAATAGTCTTATTACTTGCTTCCTTATAAATAGAAGCGAAATAAGGGAGTACCATAGGTTAAAGTGATAGCTGGTTGCTATCTGACTGAAGTGTCTTTGTTTGTAAGGACAGGAACTGACAAATTCCTTTATGAGAAAAGTATAAGTTTTTACTTTCTTTACACGTAGGTACTATGTACATAGTGTATAGAGGAAGTATTGTACTCCACCCAAAAATTCAGGGGACACAAAACATGTATTTCCGGTGACATCTCGGTGTCGAATTTTTGGATGCAATACAATACACTATGTACGTAGTATATGTTGAGAAAGTAAAAATATTGTGGAATACACATAGATTAAGTGCATTGGAGGCTCTCGTATATCCCAATGATGCTGTATATTATTACAGCCCACAGTAGTGATAGCTGGTGATTTCAGCACCCAATAGTAATATTGTAATCTCTGTGTTTCGATTTTGGCGGAAAGTGCAGATGAATAGCGCACAAGGGGCACCAAAATCCGTTATATTGAGTTTAAGGTTACTGGCGGTGAGAATAAATATCAATTACGTGTGACAATTTGTTCTTATGAAAGATTATATCGCCATCTAAGTTTGCCATAAATCCAGTAGCTACTCTGCCTTGCAAGTCTAAACTGGGAAGATGTAGGGCGCTTCATATTCATGTCGCCCATTACTTTTATGTATGAATATCAAACAATATTTTTAGCTCCTTATCCGGAAAATTGTGACGCTGGAGGGCGTGTGTGCTGCAAAATGTTGTGTAATTTTACCAGGATTCGTAGTCAAAAGCTATTTCTAATATGATTTTGAAAAAAAAAATGGTACGCCTGAGTTTTTTTATAACATGGGGACATGATTAAATGCTCTATAGCTTTAAAAAATCTGATGTGTTCCATTCACATGACTTTCTCTACACCTCTGCAACAAATTATTGTTAATAAGCTTATGCTTATTTTTACTTCATGCTAATCGAGAAAAAATTAGCAGAAATAGTCTTATTACTTGCTTCCTTGTAAGTAGCAGGTAACTAGGAGAGTAGCATAGTCTAAAGTATTAGGAAAAAGCTGACTGAAATTCCTTTGCTTCTTTGGACAGGAGTTGATAAATTCACGTATGAGAAAGGTATGTTTTTTTAAAACTGAAACCAATGACAAGGAAAATTCCAAAAACGATCCACTCCACAAAAAAAATGTATTTAACATAAATTGTGTATTTTAACAAGCTGTACATTTTCTGTTCAGTACTTTTATCTATCTCTTATGGTTTGCCTGTTATACAAAATTACGTAAAATTCATCCAGAATAAACTATATTCAGAGGCTATCCAGAAAATTCAAGATGTACCTACATTTTATTTGACAGGTAAATATCTATAATATACGATATTTTAATCAAAATCGTTGAGCCATTTTTTGAGTAAATCAAAAATTTCAAAAAATTTTCCATATAAATGGTAGTTGGAGGTAGGGGGATTTTCTTGAAAATCTTCGTGTCGCATCCTTGGAAGATACTTAACTTAAATACCAAGTTTGGTATTTAACGGACTTTTCAATTTTGAGCTATGCTGTCCACAGACACACACACACACAAGCACGTACATGTACACACGCTCATACACGGACCTTTTTCCAAAAGTGCTTTTTTGGATTCAGGAGGGCCCAAAACATGTATTTTCTGTGAAATCTTAATATCGAATTTTTGTGTGCATTACAATATACACTATCTACGTATTACTTATAGAGCTCTTATTTTCAATCTTTACTTTTCAAACCTTTAAATACAAATCATCACTTTTTACTTTATGTGTAAGCATAATGTTTCTACTTTGTGCAGTTACACTATAGACCTCCTTACTTTTCCGGAGAACTACTTATAATGCTACTAACCCCATTAGATTAGCGGTTTGGCTCTCTTGCAACTCCCAGGAACTGCCAAATCATTATTTTATTTTCCTTGAATGCTTTAAAACCTTCAAAACTAAACTCATACTCACCAATTCCCTATGTTCAATTTTGCAGTATTTAGGACTTACACCGACGGCTGCTGCGCTCTTAAGATACGCACTTATAGCGGGAGGTCCGCGGTTCAAATCCACTGTGATCCTCCTTGAGGATTACCTCGGTCTTAGGTATGGTACAATTCCTTTTTAAGTTTTCGTTTCCCAATTATAATTCCATTTCGTGTGTAATCAGTATAATATTTCTATGAGAAGCAAAAATGTTGGCGAATTACATCATTTGGGACTCCCTTATAAATGTTTATTTTACTTTTTGTTTTTACATATTTTACACATTTCTACATAATTTAACGATGTTACATAAAACGTACACTTTTTCTGGATTTCGTTACAATTTTATTATTTTTTAGAAAATATTGTAGTCAATTATAAACTACTGTTTTGACAAGTTTTGCTGAAAGCAACAAAAATCAATCTACGAAAGGGATGCAAATTAAATTAAGAATGCGATAATAACCACCTTGCCTCGTTCTGATAGTTGTCCGTTTATATCACAGCAGGTGCCGCTCGACAATGTTGACCTCCAGTGTCACGTTTCTCGTAGCTTTGGGCATTTACAAGGACTGGAGGAATTGATTATTACCATTGTTACCATTGTCGCGGTAGTCGGCATCTTGTAATATAATAGTTGCGAGGAAACAAAGTGAGCCGCTGGACAACCATCAAAATACAGCGAGGCGAAAAAAACTGCAGTTAGTTTCTTGAAAGCCTTAGTAAAATGGCACCAATTGCGTCCTCGCTATCCTGCAAGTTGAATTCATGGGTAAAATTAGATAGCACCTTTACAACTGACGGAAAAATAAGTCTGTCAAGCATCTGGTAAAACAATTGGCTGTTCCATGAAATCTCAATTGAAACAACATATCAAGAGGGCTCTTCACATACGCAACAAACACCTACAGGCTTCTAGAAATCAAGTTTTGTTGACACAAATGCAACAGGAACCGTCCGGAAATGATTTTTTTAAAGACCTGTGCAGTGCAATGGTTACAGCTAATATTCCGTGGCATAAACTTCAAATTCCTCAATTTCGCTCCTTTCTAGAAAAATATTGCAAGAAGGTTATTCTTAACGAATCTACTCTGAGGAAAAATTATCTTCATGTGTGTTATGAAGAAGCAGTTGCTCATATACGGAATGAAATTGGAGACTCCTGTATTTGATTTGCCGTCGATGAAACTACAGATGACATGGGTCGGTACAGAGCAAATTTAGTAGTAGGAAAACTAGATTCCGAAAGTCCAGCAAAACCATTTGAAATCTGTTGCAAGGTGTTAAACAAACAAATCATTCTACGATTGCAAGATTCGTAAATGATGTGATGAAGATTCTGTGGCCAGAGGGTGTGTATGAGGAAAAGGTTTTAATTGTGTATTCAGATGCCGCAGCGTACATGATTAAAGCTGCTACTGCTCTTAAGGTTTTCTACCCAAATGTACTTCACTTCACCCGCTTGGCCCATGCATTGCAACGTGTTACTGAAGAAGTAAGAAGTAATTTTCCCTGTGTGAATAAGTTAATATCGGCAACAAAAAAAGTCTTCGTGAAAGCACCGCACAGAATTCAGTGCTATAAAAATCATCTCCAACATGTCCCTTTGCCTCCTGAGCCAGTACTTACAAGATGTGATACGTGTGGTTAGAGGCTGTGAACATTTTGAAGGAGTCCAGTCAGTGGTGAACATGTTCTCTTCAGAAGAAGCTGTTTCCATACGTGAATCTCAGGGCATCTTTAAAAATCCGAAAGTGGCAAGCTCCTGTGCTTATATCAAAAGTAACTTCGGCTGGTTGCCTAGCACCATGAAGCGGTTGGAATCATTAGGTTCCCTTCTTCACGAACAATGGATTTAATTGAACGTGCATCACAGAAACTTAGTGTACTTGCAGATGTAGGCAGGAAGGTAGGTGAAACATTCAAAGCTGTGCTAAACAGGAATACGCTTGTGTCCGGTCTAAAGTGCTAAATGGTGACAGTGTCGATTTACCAAAACATTTCTCTGTAAATCAGATTCCTATGCTAAAATATGCTCATGTTACTTCGTGTGACGTGGAGAGAAGCTTCTCTGCTTATAAGAACATTTTATTCTATATGACACAAACAATGACCTCTGAAACTGTAGTCAACCTCCGTGGTGTAATGGTTACCCTGCTGACTTCATATACCCAAGGTCACGGGTTCAAACCCGGCGGAGGACGATAGATTTTTTCCGGCGTAAAAATCCTTAGCATGCCTTCCTTCGGAAGGGAAGTAAAGCCGTTGGTCCCGTGTCGTAGATTTACGGCACGTAAAAGAACCTCAAGCCTGATAAAGATGCCTCTGAGCAAAATTAAACGGTATTTCACGCCCAGTATAGAATGGGACGTTGAGAACCACTACAGTTAAAGAGCGTCCACAAATAAAATGCCATTTCCATTTTCTCTGAAACTATGGAAAAATGTATGGTTATTCACTGTACGTTGGAAGAAGCAAAAGACTCAAAATAAAAATGCCTGGTTGTACATTATATGTCAAGAGATAGAAAACTGAAAATGCATCCTCATTATAAAATTTAATTGTTTTAAATTGATTGTTTCACTCATTGGTAAATAGGTTCAATATTTCAACATTGCTTTAAAATTTAAGTAAAATAATTATGTGAAATGAGTAACTTTAATAAAGATAATCCAAAACACATATTTCTTATTTCGTAATTACGTACTTGAAAATACATTTTAGGTAAATTCTGCATAAAACTACACATTTTCCCTATAATTAATTCTATATTTAGTGTTTAAATTTCAACTCATTGTAATTAATTTACGTACTTATAGACCCATCACATTACAAAATTCTTGGCAATTTGCAGTCTGCATTTAGATTTGAGGTGGTAATCTTAGCATTATGTAATATTACATATTTCATTACATATTTTGATGCTTTGTTTTACATAAATAAGTACATATTTCGCACCTTGATATTACATAAAAATCCGGGCTCTAGTAATCAGTGTTCACTTTTATGATGCCATATTCAGTAGAGTGGGCAGGAAAAACAAAATCTTTAGGTGCGAATGAAACTCGCAACTGTGCTATATTTCCATTTTTCCAGTTATTTGGTTTCAATGCAAGCTCCATTACGTCATGTCGTCTTATTTTGCACCACCATTACAGTGATTTCTTGATCAGGGAATTTCTAGTTCGCTAGTTCACTGTATGCACATGTGACGAGAGATGAACTCAATCCCATAGATGGAACTATACCAGTTGGCCCAGCTGCCCCGTATTTGACATGGGAAGATATCCCTTTTTGCGTTAAAAGAGTTGCAAGAATCAACGAGGCTGTTTCAAGTTAAAACCCGGTAATGAAGAACTGGACGAGAGTGACGTTCGCTTTACCCCTCGCAATAATGCAACTCGCTCACAAACTTTGCAGATAGCAAGGCGTGTAAAGCGAAAGCCACTTGCGCCAATACTTCACTGGGAGGTTTTAACTTGAAATAGCCTCGGTGAGTTCTGCAGCCGTTTTAACGCAAACAGGGATATCTTCTCACGCCAAATACGAGACAGTTGGGCCACTGGTAGGACGGAATTACGATTTGCGGACGTGAAACTTGGCAAAGTTAGCTCAGGAGGCCTTTTCTTTCAAGGTATGGGGTTATTATAAGTGCAAATAAACATAAGGCTTTACTACCCTTCCGAAGGAAGCCACATCACTCTCCGCCGCTGAGTTTTAACCCGCAACTTGGGTAACCACTGCATTACGAAGGGCGACAGTTATTTACTTACAGAATACATTAGTAAAGTGCTGGGTAAGACAAGTTGGTCATTTTAAGGTTAACTGCAATTTCTGTGGCAAATTGAAAGTGATATTGCAACGAACTTTTTAAGATTCGAAACTAACTCTGTATCAAAACATTTGAAATCGGTTCACGCCAATTATTATTGAGGCCAGAACACTGCTTATCTGGTCGTCAAAGAAATTAAATCAACCATCCGTCACTCCTCGCCGGCTTTCGAGACGTCACCCGAATAAGTAAATTTGAGTTCTGAATCCGCTCTATTAAGCTTCATTAAATCAGTGCTATAAGACCAGCTAGAACGAAGGGAAGGCAAGCGACACACAAGGCACTTAAGCTCTCACCAAGTGGAACTCCAAGAGGCGCCTCTCTCTCTCTCTCTCTCTCTCTCTCTCTCTCTCTCTCTCTCTCTCTACACACACACACACACACACACTCCATCTCTCTCCCACACATACACTCTCTCACACACTCCATCTCTCTCTCTTATACATACATACACACTCCATATCTCTCTCTCTCTCTCACACACACACACACACACACATCCTCTCTCTCTCGCACACACACTCCATCTCTCTCACACTCACTCAATCTCTCTCACACATACTCTCTCACATACACTCTATCTTTCTCTCACACACTCTCTCTCTATCTCTCTCTAATTCACACTCACTCACACACTCTCTTTCTCTAATCGCCTTATAAACTACCCAGAGTTAAGCAGTTTTATTTATTTTGTTTTAATCCTATTCATTTATTACCACCCTTAACTTCCTCATGGCACCCCCTCATGGTTCCAGCACCGGAACTACAACTCCCTTTAGCCCACTGTCCCCCCTGGTGCATGAATGCCTTACCCTGTGGTTACTTTACAATATTCAGAAAGTAATTAAGATTTCATCATATGATGAAACTCAAGTTTTCCTGCTATTGTAAGTTCCTCGTGTTATTGCATTTGTCACACAGAAGTGACACATGAACATCAATATTTTCAGTAATTTAGCATAAAGCTTGTGAAATAGCCAAGAGAAAGCAGTGCAACTCGTTCTTCCAATCTATAACAATTGGTTGTGAATGAGATAATTTACTGAATAAAATTATTGTCACAAATGTTTGTAGCGTTTTGCCAGTTCTCTCCTGTTTTGGTAACCTAACAAACACGTAGTTCCAAATTAGCAAATCGAAAGTATGGGAGACGTCGTTGTGTTTTGGAATATAAACGTGTCGATGTTTCGGCCTTGGAAATTCGTTCCAGCCTTATTTTCAGTGTACGTATACAATCATAAAACAACTTAAATAAAATGCAATAGTGACATATTTTATTTAAATTCTGAAATGAGTATTCGCTAACTTTTCTCCCTCAGCAAAACGTAATAAAGGCTACACACATTTTGGCTTTATAAAACAGATGGCATAGAACGTTTAAATAAAATGTGAGTCTTATAATGAGCAGATGCGTATGCGATAATTTCAGTGTGAAAAAAGTTTAAGTGTTTTAAACTTGAAACAAATAGCAAGGAATATCTCAGAAGACGCCATAAATCACACAATTGAACTGGCAGTTACAGTAGATACAAAATATGTCATCGGAATTCCACTTGACATAAAGGGGGCATTCAATAATCTGTGGTGGCCTCACCTACTCAAGAAAATAAGAAGACTGAGCTGTCCTAGAGACATATACTACACATTACTTAACTGCTGTAGAGACAGGAAAACTATACTGAGAATTATACAGGAAAGGAAAGAAGTACGCATCACCAAAGGCTGTCCACAGGGATCGTATGTGGACCAGTATTCTGGGATATGGGCATGGCGCCTCTCCTGAAATTTCTAGAGCACCAAATAGAAGTAACCCAACTACATGGACACACTGCATATGCAGACGACATTATACTAATCATCACTGCAAATACCAGGATGGACCTAGAGACACGCAGCAACCACACTCTAAGAAGAGTCATGGAGTAGTTACAAGAAATGAAACTTACCCTATCGCCAGAAAAATCAACAACCATCTTACTAGAGGGATCCGGCAATCCGCCTAGGAGAACAAACAATTACCAGAGCCAAGAAGGCCAAACACGTTGGTGTCACACTGTTCGAAGGACGTTATTCAGGGAACACGTCAGGTTACACAGCAAAAGTAACAGCCGTTACACATAAATTAACAAGATTAGCCAAAAATGATGCAATAGACTAAGACTATACCACAAATCCATACTTACACCAATAGTAGAATTTGCGGCTAGCGCATGGGAACATAGAACTCACCTAGTAACAGCTCAAAGAGAGCTTAGAAAACTACAAAGACAGTTCCCCATTCACCTCTCAGGAGCCTTATCTACCACCCCTATAGATGCGCTGCTGGTAATCCTAGATCTTCTGCCTCTCGACCTAGAAATAAGGAAAAGAGGATCTAAATACTGGTTAAGGAAACAGCAATATATCAGAGCAACTCAACTGGCAGGAGCGTCAGTAAGAGATGAACTGAAGTCCTACGGGATGAGTGGCAGGGAATCTGGGATGCAAGCCAAACAGGGAGACGGACCTACGAACTCTTACCTAACGTAGAAGAGCGCCACAAAGATTTGAAACATCTATAGCCGAACAGAGGAATGTTACATTATCTCACAGGCCATGGACCATATGGAACATACCTAAAAAAATTTGGTCTTGCCAATACCGATAGATGCCGATGTGGAGAAACAGAAATATCGGAACATTCACTCTGGGAATGTCCGCTTACCCAAACTCAAAGAGCTACTGCACAAAACCACATACAGGAAAGAAGCATAAAACATATATCAGCCATCGTAGACTCTGGCACTGGTCAACAAAAACGGCAAACATGACATCACTCAATGTCCTCAGCAGGATGCCAGGAAAAATACCGACAACATTAGCATAAGCAGAATTAGCAGGTAAGGAAACTGTAATATTGTATTGTAATTGTAAACTGTAATAATTTATGTAATTAAGATTATACACAAAAAAACAATGTAAAAAGGAAATAGAAAAAAATAACAAAGACAAAAACAACCTGTGATATATGATAGAACCCAGGCTAAAAGCCAAATAGGCCGAGGTATTTTTTTAATTCAATGAAAGAAACGTATATGACATAGATTGTGTGTTTTAACGTGATCTGATCTGCATTTTTTGTGAAGTACGTTTTTGTCTATCTCTTACTGTTTGCCAGTTAAGCAAAATTCAGCAAAATTCATTCTGAATAAAGAGGTCTTTAGATGCTATTCCCAGAAAATTCAAGATATACATTTTATTTGCCATGTAAATATCTTTAATATACGGTATTTTAATCAAAATCGATATAGCCATTTTTGAGGAAATCAAAATTTTCTCAAAATCTTTGTGATGCATCCCAAGAAGATACTAAATTTAAATACCAAGTTTGGTATTTTATTCTCTTTTCGTTTTCGAGTTATCGTGTTCACGAACACACGGACCCTTTTTCTGAAAAGGCTTCTTTTTGGATACAGAGGGACCCTAAAACGTGTATTTCAGGTGAATTCTCGGTTTCGAATTTTTGACGGAATGCAATACCTTCTCTATACACTATGTACATAGTAAGTGTAGAGAAAGTAATAAAACAGAACCGTCAAGATTTAACATGGTTTACATGCACAAGAAATATGTGTGGACTATGGGTTAAAATTACTGTCACGTTTTTATTGCACTACTCTAATGGTTAACATGCACTTTGCCTTTGATGATCAGTTGTCTTTCAGGTAACACACACCACATGTATTGCTTGGTCTCTGAGTCCCTGCATTTTCACATAGCACCATGAGGAAGTTTATTCAACCAATGAAACAGAATGAAGCATAAATGGTACATTTTTAATCTCTATCATTCTTCTTCTAAGAAGTGTGTTCTAAAATTAAATATCCACGCGTGAAGTGTGAACACTTGCTTGGAGAAAACGTGGCAAGTGGCTTGTCACGACGCTGAATACCTTCATCTTCTCCCCGCATTTGATGTGCCGCGTATTAATCATTAGCACAGCACGATAATATCTCCTAACATTTGCTCCTTATCTGTAGTTTTGGATATAGCTGTGAAAGACAAATAAGTGTAAGCTGACAGCTTTAATGCGCACCAATCTTAGGAAATATTCGAAGGCCACTATTTATATTTTGAGCTTTGGCAACACTGATTGCTACAGGTGCCATCTGGTGTTTCCACTGGAAAGTTTTGCTTTGTTGAACTTAATCTACATTGAGCTATTTTGTTAATAGAGCATTATTTGTGTTGTTTACAGTGACTAAAATTGTGTCTCAGCGAAAAGATGAAATAAAATCGTTAAAATGTTCGTGTAATGATATATTATGATTTTCAGCTTGGATTATCAAGACAAGAGTGCATTGATCAGCTTACTACTACATTTGGCGATGAAGCTGCATCCTTTGTCACTATTAAACGCTAGTATAACGAGTTTAATCGTGGCCGCCGTTCACTCACTGACGAAATACGTGAAGGTCGTCCAAAATCAGTCGTTGTGCCAGAGAACATTGATACATGCACAAACTGAGATAGCGGCAAATGTAGGCATTAGTTCTACCAGCACATATAAAATATTGCATAATCATTTGGCCGTGAAAAAGGTTTACTCTCGTTGGACCCCACATAATTTGACACAATTTCAAAAGGATGCTCGTGCTCATAATACTCAAGAATACTAGAGTGAGGCTTGAAAAGACGCATATAAGATTGTAGCAGCTGGATCTATGCATATGAGACGGAACGAAAACAGCAGTCGACCATATGGGTGTTTCAAGATAAACCAGAGCCAACAAAAGTTATTCGCACTCGAAGTTCTTCGAAACTAATGGTCACCAGTTTTTTCAGAAAAAACTGGAATGCGGCAACATTGCCTTTACAGGAACGTAAAACGGTCATTTCTAAATAGTACACAGCCATTTGTTTGCCGGACGTCTGCGGTGAAACAAGGAAAACAAACAAGTGCCGTCGGACCGTTCTTCGTCAAGATAATGCGAGCGCTCGCACATCTTCTCTAACAATCGACTATTTGAAAATTCAAAAAAGGAATTGATGACTCACTCATAGCACGCTTAGCATGCACAATATCTGATTACTCGTGTTGTACGAAGGACTTAGAATTTTCAACGATAGCATAGTGTTATAATATTAGTTCCACTGGACTTAAAGAGAGGGCATTATAGAGCAAAATGCCAGCAGGGCGCGTAAATATTGCAGTACATTAGTAAACCGTAGAAGACGAAATCTTGGTACGGAAAAAAGTGTAGATCCCGTTAAACCACACAGTTCATGTTAAATCAAATTCTGTGGAGCAATTAACAATCTTGAGATATTCTTTGTTATTGGTTTGGACTTTCAAATAATCATGATTTTTTCAAGTTGTAATTCACTCTGGTTTGTTTCTCGGGGTAAAGCAAAGAACATGGAATTTCAAAGCTATTACATAGCGACACTCTTTTTAAAAACTTGACAATCACGTTAGCTTCTTATATTGTCCTCGTACCCTCGAAGAAATTGTGTAAATGCGCAATGAAAGCTACCCGTACTAACAAGAAGTGAATAGAAAAATAAGCTTTCGTGAGAATAGTTTCCAGAAGAGTAAGCACAAAAATGAAGTACATTAGATATTTAAACCGTGAAGTTTTTATTAATGAGCAATGATTTTAAAATCAATAATATGGCCCAAGTGCAGGATTGTTTATACGCAGTTTCTTTCACTCTCTGCCCTTAACCACTGCCAATAAAACATAATGGAGTTAGTGGGTAACAGCATCTCCCAGACGTTTTTGTATTGCTGCCTTTTCAATACATCAGATCACGAAGTGAATAGCTTCGCTAATAGCGAAAAGGATATAGAGTTTCATGAAATGTTAAGTAGTTAATAATTAGTTATTTATATTTACTGCACTTCCACAATAGAGTAACTTAACTTTTACGTTTTTGTAGCTTATTTCAATTTACCGCGAATTTCCGATCTTGAGAACCAACATAAAGAAACGTATATCCTCTACCCTGCTTCCTACTGTCATCTAATTCTTTGAAATGTACATACGGCAGGTGAACAACCTTATTTAGAGCTAATGAGGTGGACGAAAATGAAGACACGGATCGAAATATAAATTCTTCCTTCAAAATGCCAACGTAGATCTTTGTCTATAGCTTACAAACTCATTGTCTACAGCTTACGAGTGCAGGAGTTAATGCAAACAAGACAATGTTTCTTTTTGGTCGTGTCTTCTTGAAGTTCAGTAAAACTACCTCGAAAGATATCCCACAAATAATCTGATGAAGAAAATAACTAGTAATAAAAGAAAAATGTTATGGATTCAAACGCTTAATATGTGGTTGAAGATACAGATATGCTAAAAACAACTAATATAGGAAGGAGCACGTTAGAGACTATTTTAGTAGTTGATTGGTTGATTATTGATTAATAGGATCAGGTGCAACAGGTAGAAACTGCCGCATGAAACAGCGTGGTCATTCTACGCAAAATGTTTCGAATACCTACCTACAACATTTTCGTCCATTTTAAGGCAGAAGTGTGTATGTGTGTGTGTGTGTGTGTGTGTGTGTGTGTGTGTGTATGTGTGTGTGTTTGCGCGCGCACTACAACCGAAAAACTTTAGGAGTTACAGACGAGTGTTAGACGAGCACTTTGATGAGGATACATGGTAGGAAAGATAGAGTCAGGTTGAAAAATGAAGATTTGAATCACAGATTTTCCTGTTACTGTTATCAACTGAGCTACCTTGGTAACTTGCTGACACGGCACTAAATCCCGCAACTGACGCGTATGTTTACTAGTAAATCACAAGTAGATCTTAATTGTTTTTGCCATACAAGCCACTTTAGGGCAAGAGTTGGAAAGTTAAAGTCAGACTGAATTTAATTGTGGTTTACTGGTAAAAATCCGAGTTAGTATTTACAATGACTATTTCGTTCATGATACGTGATCGTAAGAACTGGCTAATCCAGAACATTGGCGCGTAAGATTCCAGCCAATCGGAACTTATTATTTCCGCATTGTAACCGTTTTTATCACACCCACGTGTAGTTTTTCTAAATTTATCGCATTCACGTGCATTTGTTTTCTCTCAGAATTAATGTTCGTCTCTTAATAATAGTATCAGTGTGCAGTGATATTCCCGTGCATAATTGCGGAATGTTTTGGGGAAAAGTCTACCGCTGAAATAGACATACTAATTGAAAACTCAAAGCCGCAGAACTCTAAACACAACAGCGAGAGTGTGTGGAATCAGTTCAACGAATTCTGTAAGCAACGAGGCTGTGATTTATGATATGGTTATCAAGTTGCAGTGATTTCGGTGCAAATATACGTCAAGACAAATGGGATTTTAGGAATGTTATTCTAGGCTAAACATTATTATATTCACGAAATAGTCTTATTAAATACAACTCGAGCTACAACTTTTCTCTAGATAAAAGTTGGACCTTTCGTTATATTACTTATGAAAATGCTGTACGGAATTTCGCTACGCTACCCTTTACATGTCTTGTTCTACCAAGATAACATTTTGTATTTCCCCTGTATATTATAAATAATAAACTACTTTCTGCAAAGATGTTGCATTTTCTAGGAATGCCCCATCGTCACATTGACTCTGGAGGACCGCTGAGAGATGGAAGTAAATTCCTTTTATCGTGGTTTGTACAAGAGCCTTGCTATGACCTTGAACACGGAGCCACATAAATTAGGAACGTATGTTTTTCGTGCTACATGCTGAAGTTTTGGTGTTGTGTTCAAATAAAGTTTATGAAACGTGCAACAACCATAATGTGCAAGCTGGAGGAATATATTTAATATCACATATCAAAGAGGCAGCGGGAACTCGCTCCACGTAGTTTAATTTATAGAAATACGTTCATGTTGTTTCCCTAGGAGACTGACTGCCTTCCCCCACCCTGCTTGTTCTTTAGCATCGGGAGCGTCAAGAGTTTATGTGTAAATTGCCTCTGTGTGTAGGATTGAGAAGCATCATACTGTGCAACAATGAGCAGCTTTTATTAATTACAACGACCTAACCCGGTGTAATATCTCAGGCGGTACGTTTAATGTAATTAGCATATTGTTGAGAACATAAAGAGCAGCTTATATGTCTACCAGCAGTTTTAGTGGGAACCCGTATACCCACGTATTTAGAACACATGTGAGCAAGTCACACTGGTAGTCTCAGTGTTAGCTCAGTTTGAACGATAGTTATTTTATAGGCATTTATTTATGATGAGGATGTTTGAAAATATAAAATTATGATTCAAATACATTTTCTCTTCCCATTTATTGTATGTATTGCATAATTTTGTTATTAAGCGTGAGATTGCTAATTTAAATAATTATGCATAAACTTAAATCAAGATCCACAATTTTATTGGATCTTCTGCTCAACTTATCTCTTGTTGTTTTAATATTTAAAAATGATTTCTATCAAACAAACTTGTGGATAACCAATTCGTAGTCCACTTTCACCTTTTCTTGCTGATCTACTCATAAACTATTTTGAATGCATTATTTTGCATTCCCTCCAATTTTAAAACTTGATGTAGATATGTAATTGATATGTTTGCTATCGTTGCTAATAAACGCTTGAGTATACTTTTTTTAAATTTGCAAAATCAAGCTAAAAATTCACTTTGGTAATTCAAAATTTTGGATATCTCCATTTCTCAGATTAAAAATAATAAAAATAACAATAGATTAAATTGTGCCATTTATAGAAAATAACCTCACACTGATAGTTATATAAAAATAAAGGCTTTAACTCTGACATAAATTTGGTGTTTTAATAGTTTAATTTAATAGTATATTTACCCCTTTCAAATACAGATGAATTAAGTAAAGAATATAAAAACATTATAAGGAGTTAAATAAAAACTTTGGATTAATTAAATATATTGATTTGGCCTGCAAAGAATGTTTAGTGCCCAAAAATGGTATCTGTTCTGGATCCTTTTTTTTTCATTGTTGCTGTTAATGACTTGCCCGCTGCTACTCCAGGTAAAGTGATCTCTTATGCAGATGACACCACTGTGCTAAATATTATTTCTGAAAATACTTTTGATTGGTGGAATACTTTAAATCAAATTTCTGATTGGTTTGGCACAAATGGTTTGCATATGAATAAAGAAAAAAACACAAACTATTTTATTTAGTTTAAAAGATAAACAAAACAGAGAACTAAAAGTTAAACTTCTCGGAATTTGGTTGGACAACAAGCTTTCCTGGAAATTCCACATAATGGAAATATGCAAAAATTGTCTAATTATTTTATTTATCTTAAGAAGTCTTAGGATGTGTGTTTCCATTAGCACTTTATTGACTGTCTATTGCAGTTTATTTCACTGTCATTTAAACTATGGTAATTTGCTCTGGGGAGGCAGTGGGGAAGCCAACCAAGTATTTTTGCTTCAGAAGAAGGCTCTGAGAATAATAAAAAACTGTGATTCTCGCCATATTTGTGGACCTATTTTAAAATAATTTGGAATTTTAACTATGGCTTCTTTGTATATATTTGCATGTTTGAATTTTATTCGTCTCCAAAAGACGGTTGAGTTACTTTTTTCTGACATACATAACCATGATACAAAGTGTAGAAATAACATGGTACCACCTAAATTTCGGTCAATAAAATCTCTTAACTCTAATCTTTATCTTGGTGTTAAATTATATAATAAACTACATTTAAATATAAGGCAAATCGTAAATGTAAATTCTTTTGAAATTAGTGTTAAAACAGAATTTAGCGCTTAATTTTTTCAACATACAAGAATATGTAAATATAGATGCATTTTAATGACTTGCTGACGAAACCCATTGCATTGTTATGTATGCCAAATGGTGAAATAAATTATCATTATTATATTTTAATGAAGCTAAGGATTTAGTCGGTGATTTCAGACAATAACTTAAAAATGTAATTATTTCAATTACGTTGCTCTCCCCCAAAAGTTGCAAATACTAATAATCCCAATATTCCATAAATTGTATTTAATTATTACCTCTCTTAACCTATAAAATTTAAATCCCACCAAAATATAATAAACTAAACGAAATAATTTAATGCCAATAAAATTATCAGCTTCCACATTTCTTTCATTGCTTTAATTAATCGTTTTAATGCTGTTTTATTAATAAAAGTGAGAAGTTTAAGTATCAGAAAACTGTTAAGGAAGTTTCCGCTCTTAAGAAAATAAAATATAGTTATCTTTTTAAGAAATGTACTTATCATCCTTGAGAAAATACAAAATTCACAAACATTTTTAAAGAACATTGTGCAATGTTGGTTTCTTAAAATAATTACAACATAAAAATATAAAGTGTTCCATTCACATAACTTTCTGTACCTATTTAGCAAACGAACTATTCATAGAAAAGATTCTTTTATCTAAATTATGTTCATCGAGATGAGCATTATCAACAATTCTCGTATTAGTTGCTTCCTTTTAAGGATAAGGGAAATCAGGAAATACATCATAGGCTAAAGTTATAGTAAAATGTTTTAATATCTGGCCACTATATGAACAACTGAAGTACGGTTCGGTTTACAGGTCAGTAGTAAAACATGAAACGAAAGGTGGCTTTGTTTGAGAAAAGTTACATAATTTAAAAATGAGACTTATCTCAGAAACATGTACATTTTTTGTGCAGTAACTTTTTGTCTATCTCTTACGGTTTACCAGTTATGCAAAAATTCACCCAGAATGAAGAGGTCCTCAGAGACTATTCCCGGAAGGTTTCAAGATATTCATTTTATTTTTAAAGTGAATATCTTTAATATACAGTATCTTAATCAAAGTCGTTACGGCTATTTTTGAGAAAAACAAACATTTCAAAAACATTTCCATGTAAAGAGTAGTTTGGAATGGAGGCATTTTCTTGAAAATTGACATGTCGCTTCTTTGGAAAATACTAAACTTAAACACCAAGTTTACTATTTAACAGCCTTTCATTTTTGAGCCATGCTGTCCACTCACACTCTCACACACACACACACACACACACACACACAAACACAGACACACCTACACACAGCCTCTTTCTAAAATTATTTTTTAGACTCAGGGTACCTCAAAATATATATACTCCGATGAAATCTCGGTATCAAAATGTTGTATCAAATACAACACCTCTATACGCTATGTGCATAGTACGAGAAGAGAAAGTAAAACTTTCTTACGGCTTTTGAAAAAAAGATGATGTTTCAAATAAGAATAAATCTGACATTTATTAGTTATATTGTTTAAATTGTGATCTTGTTTACATTGGTAAGATCAAACTAATTTCGAAAGCGTTAAGGAGCGTTTAGAAGTATTAAACACAAACAGACTGATAAATAGATAAGCTATGGCAAGCCATAATTGGACATCTAACCTTGAATTAAATTAAAACATTAAATTATTAATACACTGAAATGTATTTATTTAATGGTTTGGGAGATAATATTCATTTTAAAGAACAGTGATCGCGCAGTGAATTTTGAAATATCACCAATGGATTCGGTCACCAAATTTGCATTAATTCCAGTAGTTGGCAATACAGTAGTAAATAGACCGTCAAATAGTGACAATAACCATAACCATACATAAATAAACAAAAGAAGTTGAGCTGAAGATGCTATCAAATTGTGGATTACAATCTAGTCTTCTTGATTTGAATTTATTCATAAAGATAAGTGAAGTTTATTTAGAAATTATTAATTGTTATATTTATATTTCGGTTGTTTCACTGCTACTAGCTTCGTTTTTACATATTATAAATACATATATGTATTTGTTTCAAATTTATATCTAACATGTGCTATACATTTGTGTGCATACTAAATTTCACTGCAATATCATTAGTAGTTTTAAAGATATTAATTGTAGACTGGAATCCCCAAAGGTGTTAAGTGCCAATTTCAAAACTGAGTTATTTCTTCAGAAGGCCATTTTCCTCTAAAAAGTGCTATGCTCCTGTTCGTCATCTTCGAGTTGAAGCACTAATGCTAACTTCAGCAGTGATGCTTCTTGAAAAGTTTAAGTGCCTCCTTGATAGTCACCGAGGAGATGGAAGTTTCAATCGATATGCAGCAAATAGTGTACTCTACACTTACGCATTCTGAGATTCTTATCGTCGTCAGTTAATATATTTTAACTTCTACAACAGTCTAGATGGCACTTAGACTTCTTGTATGTGTAAATAACATGATGTTATTAAAATAGCAAGTAACGAAATGACATAATGGGCATCCCTTTAGCCTGGTATTGTAGCTTATTTTCCTTCTACTTAAAAGGAACTAAATAATTAGAGAATTTTTGCTAATATTTATCTCGCTTAGCATGAAGAATAGATAAGAATAAGCTTTTATAAGAATAATTTGTAGTAGAATGGGTAGAGAAAGCTATGTGAATAGATCAAATTAGATTTTTTCTGTAACAAAAATATTAATAATATGAAAAAGACATAATGCCGTTTCGTTACTTCCTGTTTTAAAAACATATTCATGTTATTTACACCACTGAGCTACCATGGCAACATGCCGGATTATCATTAAATCCCGGTTCAAATCCCGGCATCACCAAGATGCAAAACGTGATTTACGACTTCCTATTTGAGAAAAAATTATGTATTGTCAATCTTAAAACCAATCACAATTGCAAAAATCATTCACAATGTAGAGGATTTTAGAGACTATTCTCAAGAAATTCAGAATATACATTTCTTTGTCATGTAATTATCTTTAATATACGGTATTTTAATCGAAATTGTTTGAGCCATTTTTGAGAAAATCAAAATTTTCGAAAAGTCTTCCATGTAAAGGCTAGCTTTTGGTGGAGGATCTTCCTGAAATCTTTATATCGCATCTTCACAAGATACTCAAGTATGAAGTAAAATATTCATTATTTAATCGAATTTTTGTTTTTGAGTTATACTTCACAAACACACACACATACACACACACCGGATTTGTTTATTAAGATTCAGGGGACCTTTAAATATGCATTTCCGGCGAAATCTGAACATGATGCGACGCCATTCGTCCTCTGTCCATGCCTCTTCAGCACGGCGCCACTTCAAAAGCAGGCGCCGGTGTTCTGGTGTCAATGACAACCGGCGCATGGGGCGGTAGGACCCAAATCCGGAAGATGCGAGTCGTCGGGAACTCACTCAATGTTGTAGAGTATCCAATACATGCTCTCAGACGGTGTATGCCAAAGTTATTGAATGCCGCAATGCTTGGCACACCGTGCGACAGTCCTCCCTCGAAGTGATGTTTCGGCCCGAACCTGCAAGACGTGACTGAGTACCCTCATGTACCCATTGATTCCAACATCGGGCCACTGTGACCCACATGTCTGGCAATTGCACGATATGACCAACCCGCCTCATGCAGTCCCATAATGCTGCCTCTGTCAAATGTTGAAAAGGCGTGTTCGAGGCAGCGCCGGTGCTTTGTATTCCTCTCTGAATGTCTTGCTTAACTGTCTGACTCACAGCAGTTGACTGGTAACTACTTATCCACAACAGGTGGTGACATCACGAATGCATTCTGGTGGGTGTTCTACACATTACAGATTCTTGTGAATCTAATCATTTACTCACACATCAATAGTATACATGTATACCGAATATTGGACCACTTCTTTTGGGTGTTTAACTTTTTTTGTCAGGAAGTGTAACATAAGTTAATTCTTATGTGACAAAATGATTCTTAATTTTCATTTTAGACGCAATATTCCTTTCTTCCCCTAGCATTGTTTAAAATGATAGATACAACCCACAATCTCAGCTTTAGGAAATACATTTGTAGCTGACTTCTAAGCCCAGTGGAGTCCTTATGGGCCTGCATCTAGCCACGTTACTTTTAATGCATTTGAAAAAAAGTATATGATCATATGTTTCTCGTTTGATAGTAAGCGTAGACAGCTGGAATAGTGTTGTTTCCTCCCAAGAACTTCCAGACCGGCAGCGAGTGACAAATACATGCCGATACTGCTTGCTGGAACGTTGAAGGTTCCGTCGACAAGGATTTTTTGTTTGTTTAAACACGCAATTTTTTTACACACACGACATGCGCCCACGAGTCTTTTTCTAAAGTAATTAATATACTCTTTCTTGTTTCAGGAGGTTTTCCAAGTGTGCTTACGTTGAAACCGCTATATGTAAGTTTTGGGTTTAAAACAGAACTTCTTCTAACTTAAGTAAAACGCAAAAGTATATTTTGAAATAATATAGTATTCTATGAAGGTAAAATTACCTCAGTCTTAAAGTAACCGATTACTCTGGCTTTCGAGAGTACATTCCAAAATATACCTGAAGTAATTATATCAGGGGATGTACAAAAAGAAAGAAAGATTTGGTTATACATAAAAATGATTTTCCGTTCATGATAATATTGATAACAATTATAAGATAAACATCTTCTCTGTGAAGAGAGAGCGATTCTTGTTTTTTATAAATCGATTAAGTTTGGCGAAATGAGCTGATCGTTGATAAATTATCTGGAGTATGCCTTTAATCACAAACTAGAGAGAAAGCTGCAATTTAAACTTGACCCATCAGAGATTCAGGTTCAGGCTAGCTCTTCGCATACACAAGATACCTATCCTTGGTAGAAATCTCTGCGCCTCTCTAGTGACCTTAATTAACACTTCAGTTAAGCACTTGACAACTTCACTTTGTATCCGGAGACCATGACAATATTTTTTTTGTATGTGTGTGTATTTTTTTTTTTGGTGGGGGAGTTACATGTGACTCCCTGTTAGTAGCAATTCTATCACAAACATTTATATAATAGATATTTAAACTTCTAAGTAGACAGTTTCACTATACCGGTGACGTGTGCAAATATCCCTTCGGGCGTTAAAGAGTTGTAAGTTAAAACCTGCTAGTGAAGAACCATGGTGAATTTGAGCGTTTTTTCTCTCTCGATGAGCGCTACTGCTCACGGTTTCCGCTGTTACTCTAAAGACCACTATTTCGTGTATTTGCATAGAAATTGTAATGATTTCGAAAATAATTGGACGAATTTGGTTTAATCTTGGTTGAAAGTAATAAACAAAATACTTCCCTTAATATTTAATATACTACCTACGCCTATAGGTACCTATGTTAATGTAATAATTCATTAGGGTAGCAGATTTTATCTATCAGACGCAGAAATTAAACCCCTTACCTGTTTATTTCTTCTCATTAACGGATTACCCTCCTCTTTGCTAGTATCTATCTATTTGCAAATTATACCAGTGTTCTAGTAACAAGTAAACACTTAAATCAATGTGTTATAAAATTAAATTATCTTATAAACTGTATGTTTAATGTAATAATTCGTTAGCAGATTTTATCTATCAGACTCAGAAAGTAAAATAGTTACATGTGTGTTTCTTCTCATTAACGGATTACTCTCCTCTTTGCTAGTATCTATCTAGTTGCAGATTATACCAGTATTCTAGTAACAAGTTAAGATTTAAATAAATGTGCTATAAAATTAAATTATGTTATAAACTATGTTTAATCTAATAATTCATTAGCATATTTTATCTATCAGACACAGAAATTAAACCAGTTACATGTGTATTTCTTCTCATTAACGGATTACATCCTCTTTGCCAGTATAATATATTTGCCAGTGTTCTAGATACTAGTAAATATTTAAATTAATGTGTTATAAAATTAAATTATGTTATAAACTGTATGTTTAATCTAATAATTCATAGCAGATGTTATCTATCAGACACAGAAATTAAGCGTGTGTATTTCTTCTCATTAACGGATTACCTCCTCTTTGTAGCACATAAACAATATTGCTAGTATTTTAAGATGTACCAGCATTCTAGTAACAAGTAAACATTTAAATGAATGTGTTATAAAAGTAAATTATGTTCTAAAGTGTATGTCAGTTTGGTTTAAAGCAAACAAACTTTCAGTAAACCTTGAAAAAACAAAATTAGTTACATTTATAACTAACCGTTCATCAGCAACCCATCTAGAAATGGAAGACAGATATTTAGATTGAAAGTCACATATTAAAATACACCTAAGCTTAATGGAGCATGTTATGCCATTTGAGCTCTGGTTAACCTTCATTCCATCGATACAATAAGATCGTGGTTTTTTTTTTGCGTATTTTAATTCCACTATGGAGTACGGAACATTTTACTCAGGTAATTCAGAAGATAGTAAACTCATATTTCTAATAGAAAAGAAAGCTACACGGATAATGTGTATCATTCATAATAAACAGTCATGCAGAATTGGTAAACTGGGTATTCTAAAGTTAACTGTTCATACTGTTATTCATTTTAAAATGTTATGCCAATAACCGACATAGCTTTACTACAAATATGGAATTAGACTGCCTCCGTGGTCGAGTGGTCAGTGAGCTGACTTTTCATCGGGGGGTCCCGGGTTCGATTCTCGGCTGTGGAATCAGAATTGTTCCCTATCCCTCACAGAGTCTGGAAGTATGAATGTCAGAGTGAAACGTGCGTGTGTTTAATGATATAAAATGATCAACCCAATGTTCTAAAACGCCTACAGAAATACGAGTTGTTTCACAAGTCAAAGCCCCCGACAAGATCATTGTAATTAATGGGGGCTATACAAATGAACATTTAAAAAAATGGAATTAATCATTTTAACACCAGGCAAAAGGGAAAATGCAAAACTCTCTAGCTTCCATGAAGATATATACTATGAAACAATTAAAATATTTAATGCTCTTTCCAGTAATCCCTTAAACATTATCTTTGTGATAAGTCATTTTATTATAAAGAAGAATACTTAAATCAATAATCAGCGTAATTCTTTTCTTGTAATACCAGCATAAAGTGAAGAGACATAGGCTATTAAAGCTAAATGAAAGTGATTTTAGATTTAAATTATTTAGGTACTCAGTATTTTAGAACATATATGTTAATATCAAACTTTGACACTTTGCATACAAGTAAGGATGTAAACATTAAGTGCCTTCAATATGTCAATGTACCCACATTTTGATCTAAAAATGTGCATTTTAATACCAAATGTTGACATTCCGCACACATAACTAAAGATGTAAATGCTAAGTAATATGCTAAAAGTCAAGTGAAGTTGTTTTATATTTAGTAACTTTACATTAAATGGAATAGAAAATTAAAATTTATTGCATGTATGTGTTTCAGTACTGTAATTTGGAATACATAATGTGTATCTGTAGTTTTGAGAGTAGATAATAACTAATAAGTTAATAACTAACAATTTAGAACTTTTGTTGGTAGTGTTTAACGCCCGTTTTTACTACTTGTGACACCGCAGGCGATGACACTGGTGATAGACGGAATGAAGACGGAGCACCCGTGGAATCCGATGGTGGGGGAAACCGGAAAACCCGCTCCTGTGCCACTTTGTCCATCACATATCTTACATGGAACCGAACCCGGGCCATCTAGATGACAAGCGAGTGGTCTAACCACTCGGCCGCGCGCGGCCACAATTTAGAAAGCCATTTACAACATTTTTATATAAATATTTAATATTTTCAGAATGTAGATCTTAACATTAACTTTGGACATCTTTGAACACAAAGATGTCACAATGAAAGTGTGAGTTCAACGACCTTTGGGGTCCAACCTCAAAACTTCATTTCTTTGTGAACTCATAGAAGACTTTGACCTAGTGTACTACATGCGGTAGATGGCGAAGTGTTGCCATGGAGACTTGTTTACGTTTGTCATTTTTAATTCGTCTGTCTTCAACGTTTCAATTGTGTACATGTAGTACACAGTTGCACGTGTTTCGTTCCACCATGGCTGTATATTCATTTCGTGAACAGGCAGACATGATTTTTATGTACGGTCGCGCGAATGGTAATGGAGCGAGGCTGCACGGCTCTCTCAGTTGGAGTTTCCAGACCGAAGACAACCGAGTCATCCAACCTTTGTCGCTGTTTATCGTCGCCTTGCTGAGGCAGGAATCGTTGCACCACGGACTATTGATCGAAGAAGACCAAGAGTTGTTCGTACGCGGAACGCGAAGAACAGGTGTTAAAGTGTGTCGAAGACGATCCAGGTATCAGTACAAGACAATTGGTTGTGGCATCTGGTACTTCATACGTGACAGTACTCCATGAGCAGCTCCTGTATCCATATCATATTCAACGTGTGCAGGGCCTTTCGCCTGCCGATTATCCACCACGGGATAACTTTTGCCGATGGTTTGTAGCACAAACAGCCAATCCATTGTTTGTCTCGTCAGTTTTGTTTACAGGCGAGGCAACATTTGGGAGAGATGGAGTTACTAATTTCCACAACATACACGTATGGGCAGATCGTAATCCTCATGCAGTACTTCAGACTAGACATCAGCATCAGTTTAGTCTGAGCGTGCTGGCATTGTGGGTGACTGTCTGGTAGGTTCTTATGTTTTACCAGCACGTCTTACTGGTGCTGTCTACAGGGACTTTATCCAGCACACTCTTCCCGACTTACTTCACGAAGATGTGCCCCTCAAATAAGAAAAGAGCATGTGGTTTATGCATGATGGGGGCTCCGGCACTTTTTAGTCGCATTGTTCGAGATACACTGACCGTTATCTACCATGACCGATGGATAGGCAGAGGAGGACCAATTCCATGGCCTGCACGTTCTCCCGACCTCAATCCTGTTTATTTTTACCTCTGTGGGCATCTTAAATCATTGGTTTATGGAGCAGCCATCCCGGATGCAGAAACGCTCATCGACTTGTCATAGAAGCCTGCGAAGCCATTCGACACCATCCATACTGTTCACAATAGTATAATTAAGTGTGCATTATGATTCTCCTTACCGGGCTAATGTGAACCGAAATATTGCAAGCTATTTTACTTTCTGTTCTCGGGTGAATGAGGACCACCCGTGCTGGTAACGGCTGTATGCTCCTGTTCTGTTATTCTTAAAATTATCAGGTATGTATGTTTTATAATGTTTGGGAACCATCCATTGCCTGTGACCCATTACCTTTACTTCCAGTGTTTATTTACAGGAAGAAAAAAAATTCTGATATGATACACTCGCATGACCTTCTCTAGCTGTTTTACAAACTTCACAAAAAATGCAGGTTCTTTCTATAACACCATGCTAATCATTAGCAGATTGTTCTTATTACTTAGTTCCTTATAAGGAGAAGGGAACTAAAGGAACGTGCTATCCTCAAGTGATAGCCAAATGTTTTAAAAGCTGTCTTTATGCGATTGTCATTGTTAATAGCTTCTTTGCTTGCCCAGGAGTAGAACAAAGAAAAACGGACACTATCTGTGTCAGAAAAATATACATAAGTACTTCGCAATTGAAACCAATAACAAGGAATATCTCGGAAACGGTTACCTCCACAACAAAAATTTAAGGGATATAAATTGTGTGTTTTGACGAGATCTACATTTTTGTGGAGTAAGTTTTTGTCTATCTCTTACGATTTAGCAGTTAAGCAAAATTTGGCAAAATTCATCCAGAATAAATAGCTCTTCAGAGGGTATTCCCTG
This sequence comes from Hymenopus coronatus, assembly GCA_030762935.1. Classification (NCBI taxonomy): domain Eukaryota; kingdom Metazoa; phylum Arthropoda; class Insecta; order Mantodea; family Hymenopodidae; genus Hymenopus; species Hymenopus coronatus. The sequence goes on along the minus strand of CM060886.1, from coordinate 17,860,439 downwards.
AAAATTCAAGATAAACGTTTAATTTGGGATGTAAATATCTTCAATATACGGGATTCTAATCAAAATCGTTAGAGCCATTTTTTAGAAAATTAAAATTTTCGAAAATTTTTTCATGTAGATGGTAGTTGGGGATGGGTGGATTTTCTTGAAAATCTTCATGTCGCATCCTTGGAAGATACCAAACCTAAATACCAAGTTTGGTATTTAACGGTCTTTTTGTTTTTGAGCTATGCTGTCCACAGACACAAACGCACACATACGGACCTTTTTCTGAAAATGCTTTTTTTTTTTTTTATTCAGGAGGTCCTAAAACATATATTTCCAACGAAATCTCGGTATCCTCTATACACTATGTATGTAGTACGTGTAGAGAACGTAAACAGAATTATGGAAGTTCACACGTTCTAATTCTTAGCTGTAGCAGTTCGCCTCCGTAATGCAGGTTCTTTAAGCTGCAGGATCTCATATATCTTGAACTTTCCAACCTCATCTTTAGTATGTCTAGAGTTCAATTCTTCAACTGAGGTGGTTTGATTAATTGAAACTCTTTTCCAAGGTCTGCGTTAAGGAAGGTGTGCTATCTACAGTAGAATCTATTATGGGCGGCACTAGCTCTGCTAATGTTCCTTAAGGTGACTGAAATATACGGAAATGGGAGGAGGTATTTTCTCTCGGGTGCTGATTCTTGTTGCAGATAGAAGGAAAAGTAATTACCGCGAGGACCAATCGCATCACGTGACCACGCCTACCGGAAGTCTAGCTGCTGTTCCACTTAGCAACACCGCGGGAAAAGAACGCCTTTCGCCTGACACGCATTTATTTTCCCCTTTGGATAAAACAAGAGAAAGACGCAAATGAGGCTCGCAGAATGGTTGTAACAATCGCATGCCAATAACCAATCGGCGTGCTAGTCTTGTCCCCGTCAGGTTTACACCTGCAATTAAAGCTAAGCGTCTGCCGGAAAGCGACACAAGCGGGCGGATATAGAACTACGCTGGCCTGGACTGACCCCGGTTTTATCATATTAATTCACTAGACACAGCGTTTGTATAACGGTACCATGGGCTCTAAATTGTAGTGATCTCCACACCTGCCTGTAATGACGGAATAACTTGCTAAGGAGGGGCACATTTTGGTAGCTTAAACATCACAATAGTGTTGAGTAAACGTTATGCATTAAATAATAATACATATTATTTGAAATTTGAAGATGAAGAGGGGTTTGAATAATAAGTTCAGCATTCTCATGACTTTCTTCATCCGATATCATGTATTGCATTTGCATAATTTTCTCTATTAACTCTTCTAGAAACTCGCACAAAAAGCGTATTATTGTATCTAACTTTGGTTATTCCAGACAACCTGCAATAACATTCATTGACTCATTTCGTTGTGAGATAGATACAACAGGTAAAGTGATAAAAACTGTCCCTATGAGATGGCTTAAAAAATTTTGTTCTTCTCTCACGACCAGGAGAAAAACATAACGACTTTACATTTGAGGAAAGTGTAAGTATTGAAAATTCAAACCAGAAACAAGAATATCTGGAAAATGATAAATTTCACAAAACCAAAATTCTTGATATAAATTCTCTGATTCATGGTGAGCTGCATTTCACGTTCTCTATCTCGTATATACAATGTACATTAGTATGTAGAGAAGGTATTGCATTCCAACGCAAAACTCGGTACCTAGATTTCAGGGGATATACATGCATTGAGGCCACCTGATTAAAAAAAAAAAAAAAATAATAATAATAATAATAATAATAAAATATCCGTGTGTGCGAGTGTGTGTATGTGTGTGTGTGTGTGTGTGTGTGTCTGTCTGTCTGTCTGTATGTCTGCGTGCGCCGCGTGTGTGTGTCTGTAAACAGCATAACTCAAAAACGCAAAGTCGGTTACGTACCAAACTTGGTACTGAAGTTTAATATTTTTCAAGGATATGATACCCCAAACTACCCTTTACATGGAATATTTTTCGAAATGTTCGATTTTCTCAAAAATTGTTCTAACGATTTCGATAAAAAATCTGATGAATTAAAGATATTTACTTGGCAAATAAAATGTATATTCTGAATTTCTTGGGGATAGCCGCTGAAGTCCTCATTCTGAATGAGTTTTGCATAACTGGTAAACTGTAAGAGACAGACAAAACCTATTACACAAGAAATGTATATCTCGTTAAAATACACAATTTATGTCATATATAATTTTTTTTTTTTTGTAGAGCTCACTTTTCCAAAATACTCCGTTATTGGTTTCTATTTTAAACTATTAAACTTTTCTCCAACAGGAAGATTTCATCCGCTTCATATTTCTTTTGTTTTACTCCTATGTAAAGACAGAAAATCAAAATTCAATGTCAATCGCATTGCGACTTTTAAGGATTACTGTTGATTTAGCCGAAATTAATATAAGCGACTAAGGCATTAAGAGTTTTATTGGTAATGTTTATCTTGACTAGCATGAAGTAGACAGAAGAATAAACATTTTAATGATAAGTTGTTACGGTGATTTAGAGAAATTCATGTGAATAGACACACCAGATTGTGCAGGAATTGCACTCCACCCAAAAATTCGATACCAAATTTCACCGGAAATATATGTTAAGGGTCCCCTGTATCCAAAAAAAGCATTTCCAGAAAAAGGCCCGTGTGTGTGTGTGTGTGTGTGTGTGTATCCGTGTATCCGTATGTCTGTGAACACGATAGCTCAAAAAGAAAAGTCGGTAAAATACCAAAGTTGGTATTTAAGTTTAGTATCTTCCAGGGATGCGACTCGAAGATTTTGAGAAAAATCCCCCCACCCCAAACTACCCTTTACATGGATTTTTTTTCGAACATTTTCATTTACTCAAAATGGCTCTAACCATTTTGATTAAAATTTCGTGTATTTAAGATATTTACCTGAGAAATAAAATGTATATTTTGAATTTTCTGGGAATAGCCTCTGTAGACTACTTTATTCTGGATGAATTTTACGTAATTTTGCATAATTGCTAAACCATAGGAGATGGATAAAAACTTACAACACAAAAAATGTAGAGCACCTTAAAACACACAATTTATCTTGTATACATTTTTTTCGTGGAGTTGTACGTTTTTGTGATATTCCTTGTTTTTTGGTTTCAGCTTTAAAAAACTTATATACAGGAATATAAGAATTGTTGTCCATACAAACAAGGAACTTCAGTCACATAGCAACCAACTTTTGACTATCACTTTAAGCAATAGTACTTCCTTATTTCGCTTCTACTTACAAGGAAGCAAGTAATAGGGCTATTTCTCCTGATTTTCTCTCGATTAGTATGAGGTAAATAGAAGCACAAGCATTTAACAATAATTTGTTGCAGACATATAGAGAAAGTCATGTCAATGGAACACATCAGATTTTTAACATTTGTAGCGGGTTGTAATCTAATCGACAAACAGAGAAATGAAGATATAAGGCGAGAATTAGGAATATTTAAATTAACGGATTAAATTGCAGATTACAAGGAAAATTGGCAATACCATATTCGGAAAGTGTTAGAATTCCTCAAAGAGCTCCGAATTACAAATGTAGAGATCGAAAAAGCCGAGGACATCTCGTTGGTAGATGGACTGAGCCACTCTAATTTGGAGTTGAAATAGTTCATGAATGGACTAATCCCTGCTGAATGATGATGATAATGTATTTAATTTTAAAGGAAATTATCTTAAAATATATTGTGTTTTAATATAAGTCGCTATAAATATTGTTTCGTTTTATTACAATAAAATCTGATGTGTTCCATTCACATGACTGTCTCTACATCTCTGCAACGAATTATTCATTAAAAGCTTATTCTTCTATTTACTTTATGATAATCGAGATAAACATTAACAGCAATTGAGGGGTTCAGTGCAACAGTGGCCAAACCCATCTTTTTAAAAAATGAAGCATCACTCAGTTAAACACACCTGGTTTCTTTGAGAATAACAAAACCCTCATTTTAATCGAACTGATTGTTCACTGACACTTTTCCAGATTATTACACAACACATTGAGTACTGTCAACATAATGTTGAGATATACCTAACCATTTTTATTAGTGTGATGCAAATATTTTTCTGGGTTAGACCACTGTTACGCTGACCCCTCAATTGCTTTATTATTTGCTTTCTTGTAGGTAGAGGGAAAATGAAGGAATACACTAGGTTAAAACGATTATCAAACGTTTTAAAAGCTGGTTGCCATGTGGTTAAAATTCGTTTCTATGAGGTCCAGGAATTTACAACTTTCCGTGTGAGAAAAGTTTAAGTATTTTAAATCTGAAACAAATAACAAATCGTTCCACGAAAAAAAAAAAAAAACAAAAACAAAAAAAAAAAACAAAAAAAAAACAAAAAAAAACGCATATAACATAAATTGTGTGTTTTAACGTGATCTACATTTTTTGTGTAGTAAGTTTTTGCCTATTTCTTACGGCTTACCAGTTATGCAGAATTCAGCAAAATTCTTTCAGAATAAAGAGGTCTTCAGAGGCTTTTACCAGAGATTCAAGATATACATTTTATTTGCCATATAAAATATCTGTAGTATACGGTATTTTAATCAAAATCATTAGAGCTTTTTTTGAGAAAATCAACATTTTCGAAATTTTTTCCATGTAAAGGGTAGTTTGGAGGGGACGGATTTTTCTCAAAAGCTTCGTGTCGCATCCCTGGAAGATACTAAACTTGGTTGGTTTTTTATCGACTTTTTGTTTTTGAGCTATTGTGTTCACAGATATACGGACACACACACACACACACACACACACACATACACACACACTCACTCACATACGGACCTTTTTTGAAAATGCTTTTTTTGAATACAGGGGACCCTAAGACATTTTCGGTGAAATCTCGGTATCGAATTTTTGGGTGGAGTGCAATACCTTCTATAAACACTATGTACATCGTACGCGTAGAGAAAGTAATAGTCCTATATTTGCTGTAATATATGAAGAAAAAGGTTCTAACTGCTTAACTAGTGTCCAGCGAAGCGGTTTCCACACAGAAGAACAACGGCACCCTTTAACATAATTTACCATCTCTAGAGTGTGAGTTGTTTACATTGTTACATAATTCAACTGACAAACTTCTAAAAGTTACAGGGCACTTGATAAAGCGACTCTCTGAGTCATGGCTGCTTGCCATAGGTCAAATTCAATAACGACGCACTACGGCACTAATAAAACTTACTGCTACTTGCAGGTAATTTTGACCATGGTATGTTCTAACATTCCTGTGTTTACTGTAATATCATATATTTCAAATTTGAAAGAAACTCGAGAAACTAAAATTGAGTTTTTGGGTTCACTTCAAACTTATGTTATTCATCTATTTGGAAAAAAGGATTATAAACCTCTTCTATGGGGTTTAGATCCAGTACCACTAGTCTGACAGCTGAATACGGTGATGCCTGCACTATTAATGCAAACTGTTGATTGTCTCTTTGATGTACAAGATTCTCCGCCGGATCTACCAATTTCTTCGAACCCCTCCGAAAATTAGAACGTTGTGAGCAAACAAGAATTACCCACCTCAGAATTGGACACTGCAAACTGACACATTCCTTCATCATTAATAAAGACCCAGAATCAAAAAGTGAGACCTGCAACACACCACTTACTGTCCTACATATCCTGCTGCAGTGTCCGAGATACGCCAAACAGAGACCTCAGGCCGGCTTCAATGACTTACCAAGTGCTCTACATAACCACCAGACAATCAAAAAGACAATAATATTTATATGACAGAAAAAAAGATTCTCCGCATATTAAAAGCCCACTGGTCCTTGTTGAAGGAGAATTTTTCTAAAAAAAAGCAAAGCTCATAAGTTTGAAAATACTACAGTGATCGCTATTTTTACTTTCTCTTCACGTTCTATGTACATAATGCATAGAGAAGGTATTGTATTGCACCCAAGAATTCGATACCAATATTTCACCGAAAATGCATGTTTTGTTTGGATTCAGGGGGAATCCAAAAAAAGCATTTTTGGAAAAAGGTCCCTGTGTGTGCGTGTGTGTGTATTTTCTCAAAAATGCCTCTAACGATTTTGATTAAAATCTGTTATATCATTTAAGATATGCCCATGGCAAATAAAATGTAGATCTTGAATTTTCTGGGAATAGCCACTGAAGACCTCTTTATTCTGGATGCATTTTTCTAAAGTTTGCATAACTGGTAAACCGCAAGAGACAGACAAAAACTTACTACACGTAAAATGTAGAGCTAATAAAACACACAATTTACGTTATATACATTATTTTCGTGGAGTTGGTTATTTTCGAGATATTCCTTGTTATTGATTTCAGTTTTAAAATATTTAAACTTTTCTCATACGGGAACTTGTCAACTCCTGACAACGCAGAGAAACGGATTTTAATCCATAGCAACCACATTTTAAAGCATTTGACTGTCGGTTTAGCCTAGCGTATTTCCTTATTTCCCTTCTACTTATAAAGGAACTAAGTAATAAGACCGTTTTTGCTAATGTTTTAGCTTTAAATAGATAGAAGAATAAGCTTATTAACAATAATTTGTTAGAGAGATGTACAGAAAGTCATGTGAATGGAGGACATCAGATTTTTGCACTTGTGAAGAAAAATGAACTGTTTTGGAGTGGAAATAAGAACCGCGTTTTTTGTAAAGTCTATTATTTGTATTTATCAATACGAATATTCGTGAAGAATCATTACGTGACTTTAAAATATGTCGTTAGAGGCCATTAGATGTACCATATGAATATAGTATCCCCTTTAATTCGATAACGCCCAAATTGTAGCACATTAATGATACACCGTGCGCCGCAATTTAGCAGAATGGGATCTTTCGCTTTACTAAGTAATAGGCAACATATAAATCTTGACAAATTTAAGTATATTTTGCTAAAAGTAGGTAGTCTTAAGATTCGATAATTGCAAGTTATGCAGGTGTACCACCTGTAATAATTTTTTTAGAAAATTATATCTTTAGCAACTTTTAGAAACAATTTATATTAAGTAGACCCAACTTTCAAGGACATCAGTTCTGGGAAACAATTTGATCTCCCAATATAATTTCCAATAAAATATTCTGCTGCGAACTTGGTAATTGCGCTTAAAACACCTTATTTTCGTTGCGGTATTTTTAACAGCTGAGATTCAGTTTCAAAAACGCTGATATGATCCATTCACATAACTTTCTCTACATTTATGTAACAAATTACTGTTAAAAAGCTTATTCTGCTGTCTACTTCATGCTAGTCGAGACAAACATTAGCTGGAATGCTTTATTGTAAATAGAAGGGAAATAAGGGAATACACTAGGCTAAAACGATGCTCAAATCTTTTAAAAGCTCATTGTCATGTGGAAGAAATCCGTTCCTATGCATTGCAAGGAGTTGGCAAATTCCCGTATGTAAAAATTTAGTATTTTAAAGCTGAAAACAATAACACGGAATATCTAAAATGTGGTCAACATACTAAGTTTGGTATTTAACGGTCTTTCGTTTTTGAGCTATGCTGTCTACACACACACATACAAACACGGACCTTTTTCTAAAAATGCTTTTTTTGGATTCAGGGGGACCCAAAACATGTGTTTCCGGTGAAATCTCGGTATCGAATTTTTGGGAGGAATACATGTAGGTACGTGTAAAGAAAGTAAAAATGTATGCCTTTTGTATAGACGTTCACCCAACAAAGAAACGGAGCTTAAATTTATTCCACATTTCACTCCGTCACATGCTTTTAAAGGATTTGCTTGACGTGTTGGAAGAACTGAGCAAAAAACGTCATGGCATGGCTGTTTCGGTGCATTAGACTTGATACAATCTGGCGCCAGATTATCTCCTGGAGGTGACATGTGGAAACAGGCCTTCTCTCCTTGCCACGCACCCACCTGTGGATGCATGTCAGCTGTGACTTATTATCTTACTTTTTACTGTGATCATTCCAATTTCTTCTCATCACTAAACCTATACTAATATATAAAGAGAAGTATAACTCGGAAACCACTCATTCGATTTCAAAGCTCATTTTGGTAATGTAAAAGTCTCGGCGTTTGTTAATCTTTAGGCTATAATTTTGTACAAATATCTTATTTTATACATACATTTTAACATTAAAGTGAAATTATTAATTTCTCTACTTTGTAATTAGTACATAGGTAGAGAAGGTATTGCATTCCACCCAAAACATTTTCCACCGAGATATCACTGGAAATACACGTTTTAGGATCCCATGTATAAAAAAAATAATTTTTAGAAAAAGGTCGTTTGTGTATATCCGTGTGTCTGTGAACACAATAATTTAAGTTTAGCTTGGTATTTAAATATAGCAGTTTCCAAGGATGCGACACGAACATTTTAAAGAAAATTCCCCGACGTGAAACTACCCTTTACATGAAAAAAAAATTCAAAATGTTTTATTTTCCCTATGGCTCTAACGATTTTGATTAAAATGCCGTATATAAAATGTATCTACATTACAAATAAAATTGTATTTGGGTACCTCTTGCGTAAATAGTAAACTGTAAGAGATAGACAAACATTTACTACATAAAAATGTAGAACTTGTTAATGCACACCCTTTATATCGTTTAGTACCCTTTTTTGTGGAGTTTACTATTTTCGAGGTATTCTTTGCATTTGATATTAATTTTAAAATACTTAAAACTTTTCTCAAACGGAAATTTATCATTTTTGTTTCCTTTGTTTTACTTATGGCCATGCAAAGAGAGCCGAATTTCAGCCACATAGTAATCAGCTTTTAAAAGATTTAACTATCGCTTTAGCCTAGTATATTCCCTTATTTCTCTTTTATGTATAAAGAATTTAGTAACATAATCACTTCTGCTAAGTTTTCGTTGATTAGATGAAATAATAAATGAATACGCTTTTGTAAGAATAATTTGTTATAGAATAGGTAGAGTCATGTGAATGGAACGCATACGTTTTTTCGGTCTAGATAGAAGAATATGCTTTTGTAAGAATAGTTTGTTGCGGAATAGGTAGAGAAAGTGATATGAATGGAATGTTTTTTTCCGGTCTTCTAGATCCTGCCAATTCCTGTTGATCAGCATATAACTTATTCTTCCAATTTTGATATTGCTTTATTTTCTGACAATCTAACGGTTCTTATCAGTAATGTCATCTTTGTATGGCCACAACAGCATTTTAACTTTTGTAAGGTTAAAATTAATTAAAATGGGATTGCAACAATGTGCAATGTGCAGAATGTATTACGTTAAAATGTTGTAGTATTAATGAATTTACGGACTTCTCAACTAGACCAACCTTTAATTATAATAAGAATAATGGTTATAATAAGCATATAGCGTAACTATAAATAAATTATGAGATTGAGATTTTGTTGGCCCCCTAGTCTGAGCTAAAAGCAGTGCATTTTATCCAAAAATCGGCGGAACGTCCGACTCCTTAACAATATCTTCCCTCGACAGTCTTTCAAGATCTGGAATTGCTGCAGAGCCTATAAGTACAATTTGGTCGGAATGTCGAGTAATTGTTTTCATAACAAGTTTCATAACTATATTAGGTTACAATTATTTAAACCTTTGCACTTTCGTTTTAGTCCAATAGTTACATAATAATGACGACACAATTGTTACGTAACTACATGCACAACAAATATTCCCACTCCCTGTCCACGAAACAGTCTATCGTAACCGAGAAATATAATCTTCCCATTTAATATAAAATATCGATTCTCTGATTTCTAATGCCAACAGTTTTCTCTTTCAATACAATTTTTCACCGTGCCCTGATACGAAATCGATTACAACATAAATGCTAATGAAATGAAACAAAACATGAGGATTAAGAGATTTTGGCATCCATAACTTGAGTACATACATATACAGAATTGTACTGAAGGTTATTCAGAGGTTTGGACATTGTATACAATACACTCAACAGTATTGATAAATAACAATTAAAGAATCAAATCAAGAAACGATTATCCTTTTTCACTTTCTGTAGCGCGTATATATAATGTACATAGTTCTAGGTATTGTATTCCACCAAAAATTGCTAACCGAGATTTCTCCAGAAATACATGTTTTGAGGGTCCCTGAATAAAAAGGGCATTTTTAGAAAAACATCAGTGTGTATGTGTCTGTGTTTGTGGACATCATAACTCAAACGCGAAACGTCTGTTAAATATCAAACTTAGTATTCAAGTTTAGTATCTTCCAAGGGGAAGATTTTCAGAAAAATTCCACCACTCCAAACTACCCTTTATATGGCAGGTTTTTCGAAATTTTCAATTTTCTCATAAATGGCTTTAACGGTTTTGATTAAAATATCATATATTAAAGATATTTATATGACAAATAAAATGAAGACCTTCTCATTCTGGTCGACTTTTGCAAAACTGGTAAACCGCAAGAGATCGAAAAATACGTAGATATCATTAAAACACACAGATTAGTCATATGCATTATTTTTGTAGAGTTAGTAACCGTTTCCGAGATATTCTTTGTTATTTGTTTTAATTTTAAACTATTTAAACATCTTTCAAACGGAAAGTCATCTTTCGCTTCAGCTATTTTTTGTTATATTCTTGATATTTGGAAAGAGAAGCGAATATCAATTATTCCACGTAGGGACAGCTTCTAAAGTATTTGACTATGGGTTTAGTCTAGTGTTCCCTTACTTAAAAGGATCTAACTAGTAAGGCCATTTCTGTGTTTATCTTGATTAGCTGAAGTAGATAGAGGAATACTTTTATGGAATAGTTTGTTGCAGAATAGGCAGAGAAACACATGTGAATGTAACTCATAATATTTTTAAAAACTGTCTTTTGTTTGAACTGATATATCATGCTTATATATACATATATACAAATTTTCCTTGCAATAAACTGTCGCCCTCCGTGTAATAATAACTACCATGCTAACTTCATATACATAAGGTCACGGGTTCAAACACGACGGAGGACAATGGATTTTTTCGGACGTTAAAATCCTTAGCATGGCTTCCTTTGGAAGGGAAGTAAAGCCGTTGGTCCCGTGTCGTAGATTTACGCCATGTAAAAGAACCTCAAACCCGATAAAAGAGGCCTCTGAGCTAAATTAATCGGTCTTTCACACCCAATTTTGACTGGGACGCTGAGAACCACTGCAGTTAAAGAGCGTCTATAAATAAAACGCCATTTAATTTAATTTCTTACAATAAACTCTAACCGGCTTTTGTTATACCTTACCTGCATGGAATTCCGCGCAGAAAGTTTTATTTTCTGTGGTGAAACAACTGTTTTCTACTCCTTGGCATTCTTAACTAAACACCTTCTGTGCAAGTATGTTTTTTATAGCTTCAATGTGTTAATATTCAGTAGATTTACTGGCATGTAAAAGAACTCCTGCTAAAAAAAATTCCAGCATGCCGGCGACATTGATATGATCATTAACAAAGATATAATTTTCTAGGATTCGAAGTGTCAATAAACAGTTTATTTTGTTACCACAAGAAAATTAAGCGTCAAATATTGTATACACTGCGATAAAATAGCAAATTACTTTTTAAAACGAAGCAAAACATTTAATACTAATCCTGTAGTAAACTTCATCCATTCCCCCCGCAAAGTTGATCTCTTGCATTAATAAGGCAAATAGACCATGTTTCTTTGTATTATTTTTTCGTATTCTTGTGTAATCTTCCGAGCTTTCTCATATACGTTACACCCATATGCTGGGGTCTATATTAGAAGCCCTTTGTAAGAGTTCAAAGAAACAAAATAACGGTTATTAAGCACATTAAAATGTGTTGATTAAAACTTGGGACATTCAAACAGACAACAAAAGACGTTTCTGAAAGCTCATTTTATATAAATCAAATATTTTAATAGATAACACATTTTACTGTATTAGATTTCCTTGGTGCATATATGTATTATGTTTTTTGTACATCAGGTTTCCGAAGTAGAAAATTAAGTTAGAATAAAGAGAACTTTATCAATTTATCATACTTTATCATACAAGAAATAAAGCTTACTTATTATTTGATTTTTTAAACACGCAATTTTAATAACAAACCGTGGATAAAATTTTAAGAATAAATAAAATAACGAAAATATTTCCAAGCGAATGATTGATTAGGACAGGAGGATTTCTTGTATTATTTGGAGGTACATAAATAAATATGGAGGTGGAACTTGTTTGAGAAATCCTAATAAGAAATGTTTGGGTGCTTCCAATGACTATTTCTTCTACTTAGGTCCATAAGTGTGAGAGAGGCGCATACATACATATCGGCGATATATATGTAGAAAAATATTCCTGAAATAAAATTATAACTTAAAAACGCAATTCTGAAATATTACGTTTCTGTGTTTTATAACCTTATAAGTAGAGCTTGGAAGTTCGTACCATTCACCGTTCCTTAAAGTTTGCGACCGACCATCTCGCCGCATCAAAACAAGTCATTAATAAGAACGCACAGTGAAGAGGTAAACAAACCTGTTTTCAAGTATACACTACCAAAGACTTTTGAGACATTCGTATAATCTCACCTATTGCTTAATTATGTACAATATACAAATTACATACATAACGGTGACAAACTCATTTCAATATATGTACATTATGAAGACACCCAAGCAATTATAGCACGGGTTTAAATATTTATTGATCGAATGTTAAATAATATCCAAATAATAAAACTAACTTCTTAAATAACTTCAGATTCTTACTAGGTAAAACCGAAAGCAGGAATTAAACTTAATCTTCATTCATCTGCAGCTGTATTACGGGAAACTATATGTACTTCTGAAGCCTTTCAAATGAAAACCTCATTCTACGTTCCGACAAACAACATTTATAATGCGAAAAAGTTGATGATGTGATCGGAGCATATTTGAAATATTTATCAGTTCCGTTTCAGTATCACCAAGGAAATGACATTTGTTGGAATCTAAAGCTGCAGCTTGTATGCGGTATATCACACTGAACCCTGATTCTTTTCAATTACGCTTTTCATTTTCATCTTTATTTCAGGCAGGATGGTCGTGGATTAGTAGATTCGTCCTGGCAGTTCTACATGCCGCACAGATTCAATTCAGCTCCATATCTCTGGACTGTAACAGTGTGATAGTAATATGTTAAATCTTTGAATACATTTGCAATTAATAACATATTTCTATGAAACTGTCTGTTACTAAACGGTTGACAGTGTGCATACTAGAACTGCCATCGGTTTCTAAATAAGTACATGAATAAGTACACTGTTAGAAGACTTATTATGGTTGTAAACAAATTAATTTTGCTCACATTTGAGTAGAACACAGATGTCATTCAAACACCTTCCTTTCTTGCGACGTTGTTCTGTGTTATGCAGTGATAACTGTTTTGCAGTAATGGATTGCACTCTACGCTGACCTCTGATCGCACAAGTAGTGCCGCATGGTATTGCCAACCCTGGCCGCTCTTGCTCTGCATAAGGAAATTGGTACGAACTTCCTAGGTCTGCTTATAAGCCATGAGTGACGGAACCTGTTGTTATGAAACTCGGTATGCATAATAAATTTAGTTCTTTTAATTAGTACATTGCAGTAAAATAAAGCAATTTCTCCTGAGAGAAATGCTAAAAAGGTAAAACATAAACATATCTTATGAAACAGAGAGCTTTCTTTGGAATGGATTATTTTAAACAGAATAGTTCTCCACAGGCAAATTTTAACTTGAAATAACCCTGTTGAGTGCTGCAACTATTTTAACGCAGAAAGAAATATCTGCACATGTCAAATATGGGGCAGATGGGTCACTTGGTAGAAGCTCTTGAACAGGAAAAGAAAAAAAAAAATTAATGAGCCTTAGTAGAACTAATTATTTCCATATGATGGGTAGTTTGGTGTTAAGTAAATTTTTAGTAGGTTTTCATGTTGAATCCTTGAAAGTTGCTGGAATTAAAATAGTATGTTTTGGGATTATACGGTTTTGTGCGTTTTACTATTTTTGGAAGAGCTCAAAGTGTACATTTCGGGTGAAATCTCGATGTTGAATTTTAAGTCGAATATAGTACTTCTCTACCTTCTTAGGTAATTGGTAGAGAAACAGCTGCAGGAGCCTATCTTACGGCGCGAGTCATGCGACTGCGATGGACAAATAGGTAGTTGGATAATTTGTGTCTGTGTTCATTGAACACATTCTAGTAATGTTTCCTGCCATCCACCCCCCGCTGGCGGACATAACTATATAGATGTTAACTGCTTTACTTCCTTAGATAAAACGCCGCTTTTCAACCAACTGACACAACTGACATGAAACTGACCTTAAAACTCTTGATTACACGCTTCTCTATTAGCTGACTAATCACTTTTTTGCCACACTAATAAATAAAAACTTTGAAAAACTTCCGTGAAGAAGAAACTTTTTGTACAAAAATCAGTTTCAGCACAGGTTCAATACAATGTTATTAATGCTCCTATGAGTAATTTCTTACTGAGATCTAAAGAATTTAAAACTTCTTTCAAACAATTTATGGCACAGGAGTGATTAAAATTCATGTAGTGCACTATGAAATAATCATGTGGAATATTATACTGTGCAAGGTTCAAGATTACCCACTCAGTTCATGATGTTCTCTAAGACGCATCCGGATTTCGAACCCTTGCAGGTCCATCAACGACAAATATTATATTTTAACAAACAATATTTAAATAAGTTGTGCCTAAAACATTACAATACAGAAAAGCTAATAAGAAATGTTTATTTAATTATTTTATAGAGCGTTTTATGATGTAATATACAAGAATGTCAATAGGAAGTCACAACGCAGAGAAAGTCAAAGTCTCAGTTGCTATATAGATACAGAATGATACAAAAGTGGGTATCTTCTTTGGCCAATCTTTTGAGAAAGACCAAAGGGCAAAGATAGGAAACCTTGTTAGAGCCCAAGTCGGTTAGTGTGTCGGCTCTTTGGGGTAGCCACCGGTGCAGCCACGTGACACCCTTATTTCCCCTTCCAGCGTCTCAAAAGGCTGACGAGAGAAAAACTGTTAATAGTGTCGGGCGAAACAGAACACAACAGTTAAACGATCCCTTTTAGAAAAACGGTTTCTTCTGTGATAAAGTAGCAGGTAGAAACCTATATCTGAATATACAGCAAAATCGAAACTCTTTTGGATGGGCAATGCAGCCAAATGATACGGTCTTTTAATTTTGGAAATTTACGACTGGAAAAGTTTGCTTGTAGAATGACATTAATAATTATACTTGATTTCCAAAAGATAAGTTTTACTATAAACGTGGAAAATAATTTTCTTGAACTTAATATTTTTTGCCCAGACTTGTGGGAAATTGTACTTAGAGAAGGAATACAGGCTCAGAACTGATTAAGTGTTTATCTGTTATGTATTTTCGTTTAATTTTAAATGATTTGTCGCATATTTTTCGTCTACCTTGGAGTCGGTCTGAATTAGTGCCAGTGAAATACTTTATAAACGAGCGTGTACATACCTCTTAGAAGTTCTCTGATGCACCGGCTATGCTCATCAATGTAGAACACACAAATTTGACTCTCACTGAGGGGAGGAAGAATGACTGGGGTATGTCACACTGGGTAGACTAACAAACAGAAGTACTTCACTTAAAATTCTTCAGAGTTGATACTTTTTATTCACTTTTGTTACTTATTGAGTCACTAATCCTACGAGTAACTCCCGACATATTTCTTGTAGATGTAGTATATTTACTTTTAACTAGCGCTATTTTCTTCTGCTTACCAAGTTCTCGTTTTCTATGGTCGTCGATAATTACCGCGTTTTTCCCTATCACGCGACATATCAACTCATGCGATAACTGCAATGTTTCGCGTAAGAATATCACTTACTCGTGTACTACAGTACCGCATCCACGTACGTACAACATAAGCCTACAGCGTATGGCATCAAAAAGAGCTCATTTTCTTGTGTGCTCATCGCTTATGTACCTAACATATCCAATATTTGGACTCATTCCTGATTGGTTACAAAGAAGCACGAAAATAACGTTGTCACGTGGTTAATTTTGGAAGTTAATTGTCTTGCACTCACGTGACCGCTCTTTATGATGGAAAAGTCCCGAGCTGCCCTATTACTTAGGCTTCTAATACGCCAAAACCTTGCTCTTGCAAAAGCATTTGAGTTGCTGGATTAACAAAAGAAGTAACCTTGGCATATACAATAACAAGTTCTCACCCTAATATTTTGTGTTCTGAAATCTGCTCAGTCTTGGCTACTGAAGCAGATATATTTTCGATGTTAAACCTGTGAAAAATAATAATTAAAATAATAAAATACAAAGCGTGCTAATATACTGTTGCAGATTGATTGATAGATTTTGAGAAAAATCCCCCAACCCAAACTACCCTTCACATGGAACTTTTTTTCGAAAATTTTGTTTTTCTAAAAATGGCTCTAACGATTTTGATTAAAATGACATATATTAAAGATATTTACCTGACAAATAAAATGTATATTTTGAATTTTCTGGGAATAGCATCTGAAGACCACTTTATTCTAGGTAAATTTTACGGAAATTTGCATAACTGCTAAAGCGTAAGAGATGGACAAAAACTTACCACACAATAACTGTAGAGCACTTTAAAACGCACAATTTATGTTACATACATTTTTTTCGTGGAGTTGATTGTTTTTGAGATATTCCTTGTTTTTGGTTTCAGCTATAAAAAACTTTTACTTTTCTCATACAGGACTTTGTGAACTCGTGTCCATACAAACAAAGGAACTTTAGTGACATAGCAACTAGCTTTTGACTATCACTTTAACCTATGGTAACCCCTTATTTCGCTTCTACTAACAAGGAAGCAAGTAATATGACTATTTCTGCTAATTTTTTCTCGATTAGATGAAGTAAATGGAATAATTTGTTGCAGAGATGTAGAGAAAGTCAATGTGAATGGAACACATCAGATTTTTTAGGATTCGAATGTGACTTTGGGGGGAGGGAGGAGGTAGGGCCGTTGTTTCTTTTTACTTTTTCTACACGTACTATGTACATAGTGTATAGAGATGGCATTGCACTCCACCCAAAAGTTCGATACCGAGATTTCACCGGAAATATATATTTTAGGATCCCCTGTATCCATAAATACTATTTTCACAAAAAGGTCCGTGTGTGTGTGTGTGTGTGTGTGTGTGTGTGTGTGTGTGTGTCCGTGTGTCTGTGAACACGATAACTCAAAAACGAAAAGTCGGTAAAATACCAAACTTGGTATTTAAGTTTAGTATCCTCCAGAGATGCGACACGAAGATTTTGAAAAAAATCCCCCCACCCCAAACTACCCTTTACATAGAATTTTTTTCGAAAATGTTGTTTTTCTCAAAAAAAACTCTAACGATTATGAATAAAATATCATATATTAAAGACATTTACCTGACAAATAAAATGTATAGCTTGAATTTTCTGGGAATAGTCTCTAAAGACTGCTTTAACCTGGACGAATTTTACGGAATTTTACATAACTGCTAAACCGTAATAGATGGAAAAAATCTTACCGCACAAAAAATATAGAGCACTTTAAAACACACACTTTATGTTATATGCATTTCTTTCATGCAGTTGATTGTTGTCTTTGGTTTCAGCTTTATAAACTTATACTTTTTACACTTTTGTCAACTCCTGTCCATACAAAGGAACTTCAGTCACACGCGGCAACCAGCTTTTGACTATCACTTTAACTTATGGCACTCCCTTATTTCGCTTCTACTTACAAGGAAGCACGTAATAATACTATTTCTGCTATTTGTTTTTCGATTAGCATTAAGTAAATAGAATAAGCTTTTTAACAATAATTTGTTGCAGAGATGTAGAGATAGTCATGTGAATGGAACAAATCAGATTTTTTTTTCTGTCTTTTTACTTTCTTTACACGCACTATAAAGAAGGTATTGAACTCCACCCAAAAATTCGATATCGAGATTTCACCGGAAATATATGTTTTAGGGTCCCCTGTGTCCAAAAAAAAAAGTATTTTAAAAAAAGTTCCGTGTGTGTGTGTGTGTGTGTGTCCGTGTGTCTGTGAACACGATAACTCAAAAACGAAAAGTCGGTAAAATACCAAACTTGGTATTTAAGTTTAGTATCTTCCAGAGATGCAACACGAAGATTTTGAAAAAAATCCCCCACCCCAAACTACCATTTACATGGAAGTTTTTTCGAACTTTTTGATTTTCTTAAAAATGGCTCTAACTATTTTTATTAAAATATCGTATATTAAAGATGTTTACCTGAGAAATAAAATATATATCTTCAATTTTCTGGGAATAGCCTCGGAAGCTTACTTTATTCTGGATGAAATTTACGGAATTTTGTATAGCTCCTAAACCGTAAGAGATAGATAAAAACACAAAAAATGTAGAGCACGTTAAAACACACAATTTATGACATTTACATTTTTTTATGGAGTTGATCGTTTTTTAGATATTCATTTTTTTTTTTTTGTTTTTGCTATGAAAAACATACTTTTCTCATACAGGAATTTACCAACTATGTCCATAAAAAGAAAGGAACTTCAGGCACATAGCAACCCGCTTTTAACTATCACTTTTAACCAATGGTACTCCCTTATTTCCCTTCTTCTCACAAAGAAGCAAGTAATAAGACTATATCTGCTATTTTTTTCTTGATTAGCATGAAGTAAATAGAAGCACAAGCTTTTTGACAATAATTTGTTGCAGAGATGTAAAGAAAGTCATGTGAATTTAACACATAAGATTTTTTCTGTTCTCTTTTACTCAATTCACCCTTATCAAACTGCTCCAATAGGAAATCCTGTCCACACATATCGAAAGGTTTTATTTTTGTGCCAGAGGCAGAATATTCGGTAATAGACTGGCGTCCCTGTTCACTAGGTTTTAACCCTATTGAGAATGTGTAGGTTGAGGTAAAAAGGGAGATGCGCTCCAATTTACCTGTAGATGGGTGAGGGAAAACATGGTTTCTGAGTACAAATTTAAGAAGCATGGGAAATTATAGCTTCTCGTCCTCATTACTGCAGGCTGTCTTGTCTATGCTCTGAAAATTGAGGGCAATTATACGGACTGAGGGTTCATACACCGGATATTAACTATTTTATTTTTGTGTTTTAGTTTTAGAAGATAACAGTTTATTTACACATTTTTACTCTGTTTACACCTACTATGTACATAGTGTATAGAGAAGTTATTGCACTCCACCCAAAATTTCAATACCGAGATTTCACCGGAAATATATGTTTTAGGGTCCCCTGTATCCAAAAAAAGTCTTTTCAGAAAAAGGTCCGTGTGAATGTGTGTGTCCGTATGTCCGTGTGTCCGCAGCTTGGAGCGGCCTATAACACCAGCCTCTTGACAATTGGTGGTTATTGTCTGTTTTCTTTTCTTCTTCTTTTTTTTTTTTTTTTTTCAAGTGGAGAGGAAAAAACGTATTACTGCATTCAACTCTCATTCGAGCTGCAATGGCTAGGATATGTGGGGCTCTCTGCGGCGGTGTGGGCAGAAAGGTCTGCGCACGCCGCTATCAATTCCTGGACGTTGAATAGCAAAACATCTCGGCCAGAGACTATAACCAGTCGAGATATCGTCAATACTGACGAATATATATGTATATATTTATTCGAGTGGAGGGGGAAAACGCATTACTACATTCAACTCCCGTTCGAGCCGCAATGGCTAGGAGGAATGCGGGGCTCTCTACTTGGCAAAGCGACATACCCACTAAAACCCTTCCACCAGAAAACAAAGTAAGAAGGAGAAATAGTAAGTCGGCGTGATTATCTAGCAGACCGATTTTACACCTACGCAGTCATAGTGAGTGTTTACTGGTAACACGTGTGACCAGGGAAGAAAGAAAGATAGCTTGACTGAGGCCTGCCACCGTAGTGAAGTTGAGAAATGTTGATAGAGAGTGAGGTGCGGGTTTACGGGAGAACTGCAGGGTACCGTCCTCTGGACTTAGAGACTGGTGTGATGCACAGAAACAGCGACGGCGGTGGAGGCCGTTCCCAGTACACTCTGCGGTAAGGACGTAGGTGCCATAGCAGGCTTCCTGGTTGTAACCGTAGCCAAAGCAGCGACGGCAAACCCGGTGACGTTCCTGCTTGCTGGCCTCGATGAGCAGAAATCGCCCAATTAAGGGCAACCCTGATACCAAGGCAGCGTCTTGGTTCGCTTGATCTTATAACTCCAGCCTCATAAGCGGAATTGGGCTCGGTCAAAGTATCTTACAAGGAAGGCCTGGCGTGGCCGAGAGATCCCGAGATCCCTTCATACATGACACTGAACCGGGGCGGCGTCGTGGAGCTCTGCGGTGGCGGCGACTACAGCTGCGGCCACCGAGAAGCGGTGTTGGCTGCCGCTGAAGCAGCGGCGGCAATCGCCGGTATTCTCGAGTCTGGCTTAGGTGTCAGCAAGGTCATGGCTACGCTATCGGCAATGCCAGGGGAGCGGCGGATATCTATGGAGATGAGGCTGCGACTCTTCGGAATTGTTTGTTCTTTGCCATCTCACCGAGAAGCGTAAAGGCCACGTGACTCAGAATTTATGTGTGTACAACTGAAAAAATATTATGTGTTCCATTCACATGACTTTCTCTACAGCTCTACAACAAATTATTGTTAAGAAGCTTATGCTTCTATTTACTTCATGTTAATCGAGAAAAAATTAGCAGAAATTTAATAGTCTTATTACTTGCTACCTTGTAATTAGAAGCGAAATAAGGGAATACCATAGGTTAAAGTGATAGTCAAAAGCTGGTTGCTATGTGAATGAAGTTCCTTTGTTTGTATGGACAGGAATTGACAAATTCTTGTATGAGAAAAATAACAATTTTTCAAAGCTGAAATCAAAAACAAGGAACATCTAAAAAAAAAAAAAAAGATCAACTCCACGAATATATAACATAAATTGTGTGTTTTAATATGCTCTATGTTTTTTGTGTGGTAAGTTTTTGTACATCTCTTAGGTTTAGTAGCTAAGCAAAATTCCGTAAAATTGATGCAGAATAAAGTAGCCTTCAGAGGTTATTCCCAGAATACATTTTATTTGTCAGGTAAATATCTTTAATATATCTACGATATTTTAATCAAAATCGTCAGAGCCATTTTTAAGAAAATTAAACTTTTCGAAAAAAGTTCCATGTAAAGGGCAGTTAGGGTGGGGGGATTTTGTTGAAAATCTTCGTGTCGCATCCTTGGAAGATACCAAACTTAAATACCACGTTTGGTATTCAATGGTCTTTTCGTTTTTGAGATGTGCTGTCATAGACACACACGGACCTTTTTCTAAAATGTTTTTTTGGATTCAGGGGGTCCCAAAACATGTATTTCCGGTGAAATCTCGGTATCGAATTTTTGGGTGCAATAGTAGATGTAGAGAAAGTAAAAAGAGTGTTGTTCTGCGCAGGCGTAATGGAAAGTAGGGAGAACGATTCTCCCACGTTTCTTCTTCCGTAGCGCGCGTATAAACTTTGAGCACGTTTCTCCTATAACTGGTCAGGAGTTACTGGCTGGCGAACAGCACGGTAGGCCGAGTGGATAGACCACTCGCCTCTTACCTAGGCGGCCCGCATTCAATCCCAAGCGACCGCATGTGGGATTTGTAGTGGACAAGGGAGGGTTTTCTCCGGGTTCTCCGGCTTCCCCCATTATTGCATTCCAACGGTGCTCCATCTTCGTGCCAGGGAGCGTCAGTGTCATTGTCTGCGATACCATAGTAGTAAAAGCGGGCGATAATCGCTATAAAAATACAAAATAAAAACAGAACGACAGGGAATTGGGAAGCAGTCCGACAAGCAGCAACGGTAATGTCCTCTCTCAACATGCTTTACTAAGTTGTAGTTCGTGTGTATGCCGCGGTAGGAAATTGCGTTCATGTTTTCAAAGACAGTAATGCTCTTCTTATAAGTCAACCAGCTGCTTTGAATGTACGAATTACTGCAGAGTGCTAAACCTGTTTTATTGAGAAATATAATGCAAACTAAAATGGCTACATTATGTGCTATAAGATGCACTGATACGTCGAGTGTACAGAAGTGAAGAATGAAAAACGCCAAGTCGACTCTGGGGGTGTAGATGTTTAAGCTTGCAACGACAGGGAGATGCTATTGGAGTTTGCTGCATGTTTAGTTTTGATACGGCTGTAAAAAATGGCGTGTTATTTATGGACGCTCTTGAACTGCTGTGGTTCTCAGCGTCCCATTCTAAATTAGGTGAGATAGACTGCTTAATTTTGCTCAGAGGCCTCTCTATCAGGCTTAAGGTTCTTTCACGTGCCGTAAATCTACGACACGGGACCAACGGTTTTACTTCCCTTCCGAAGGATGCCATGCTAAGGATTTAAATCCATCGTCCTCCGCCGGGTTTGAACCCGCGAGCTTGGGTATATGAAGTTAGCATGGTAGCCACTACACCATTGAGGGCGACTATATAAATACGGCTGTAACTGGACTATTACACTAATTATTATTTTACAACTTTGTCTCTTGAGTAAGTATGCGATTTTGCAGATATTCTGTTTTCGAAAGGCTTAGTATTACCTAAGTATTTACAATCATACTGATATTCCATCCAGTCTTTATAGGGAAAAGAAAGAGGAAATTAGTGATGCTATAAGTCGAGTGACGAGGAGGCGGAGCGAGTGAAATCTTCGCGATGACGTGTAAGGTCGTATGTATTTGGCAAGTAAGATTCCGTCGGATTGGCCTCTCTGGCCTTTGTTTTTTCGTGGTTTTACAGGTCAGTAAGCAAATTTTGTGGTGGCTCTTGTTCTAGCGCTAATTTCCTGTGTTTCATTTTTTCTTTTCGTCGGTTTTGTATGCATATGTTTCTGGGTTTTAGGATGAGGAGACTGCGATTGGTGACTCGATGCATACACCAAGATGCAACATATGATTGCGGTTTTTATACATAGCGATTGATTATTATTTATTGTTACATTATAGGGAATATTGCAATCTTTTACTTTTGGAATGTCTACAACAGTGTTTTAATTTAAATTTAATAATAATATTAAGACGTTGCGAAAATCTTCAGGGCAAACTGGTCAATATCTCTTGGTGTACAGCAAATAGGAAAATCACTGTCTCTGTTATCGTCTAATAGCGACATTACCTTTACATTGCGTACATACAAGCATGTCCTGTGCCCTCTATAAATGCAAATAAACTTGTTATCTTCATCGCGCTGGCCAGTTTCCAGAACCAGTAACCATTTCCTGCAAACAATAAGCAGCCAAGAGCTGATGTACCTGTTGCGCTAGACGTTATACCGGGGAAAGAGTACATTCTTATACTTACTCTGGCTTACCAGACAGAGTTGCACGGCTAGCTTTATAAACTTCATTACCTTGCTAAATTTATGAAATTCTTTTACAGTGATTTAGTGGCTTTATAGTGAATCCTCTCCTTTACCACTTATTATTGTAATTTAGTGCAGTCCCGAATATTACAAATAATGAGCGAAAGTGCTCCGATATCCAAACACAACGATGTGAAGCAGCGGTGGAACGCCCTTAGCCTCTCTCTTCAGTGTTCCAAGTTCTGGAAATGCTGCAAAGCGTATAAGTACTCTTTATTGGTAGAAGACACCTCCATCAGAAAGCTTTTTTTTGTTTTTACTTTTGTACATAATGTATAGATACCGAGATTTCACCGGAAATATATGTTTTAGGTTCCCCTATGTCAAAAAAAGTATTTTCAGAAAAAAGTGCGTGTTTGCCCGTGTGTCTGTGAACACGATAACCCAAAAACGAAAATTAGATAAAAAGCATAACTTAATATTTAAGTTTAGTATCTTCCAGGGATGCAACACAAACATTTTGAGAAACCTTCCCCCATCATAAACTATCCTTTACACAGAACAAATTTAGAAAATTTTGATTTTCTAACGATTTTGATTAAAACACGTATATTAAAGATATTTATTTGGAAAATAAAATGCATATCTTGAATTTTCTGGGAATAGCCTCTAAATACCTCTTTATTCTGAATGAATTTTGTTGAATTTTGCGCAACTGCTAAACGGAAAGAAATAGACAAAAACTTACTTCACAAAAAATGTAGATCACGTTAAAACACACAATTTATGTAATATATGTGCTTTTTCTTGTGGAATTGACCATTTTTGAGATATCCCTTGTCATTTGTTTCAGATGTAAAGTAATTAAGCTTTTCTCACACGGAAAGTTATAAACCCCTAGTCCTGCAAAGGAATGAATTTCAGTCAATGGCAACCGGTTTTTAAAATATCTGACTGTTGCTTTAGGCTAGTGTATTCCCTTATTTTCCTTTTACTTACAAGGCAGAAAGTAATCAAGACAATATCTGCTAATGTTTACTCGATTATTATAAAGTAGATAGAAGACAATAATACTTCATACATACTTCCAGGTTATGCGGGGAATAGAGAAACATTCTGGTTAAAGAAAAATCCCTCGGCCCAGTCTGGAATCGAACCAGAGCTCTTTGTTGATACTGAACGTTTGAGAATTTTACTACTTGACTATCTCATATTCGGAATATTTTTGTATTTTAAATCACCACTCTAGTTTAATACATAGCGACCTGGGTCATATTCTTTTAACTCGATTTTAAATCTATACCTAGTTATGACTTTATTAATCAATTATGGCACAAACTTTTATCTATACACGTAATTTAAAAATTAATGTACTACATTTTTTTCTAGCACAAAATATTCATTAGAGTTCTAATGGCATTATAAGTCAACGTAGCTTGCGTATGGTGTATTTGCTATATGATCCCGATCAACTTGTATGGCCATACGACAGCGAGGAAGATGTGCTCGCTCTTGAGCTATGTGCGTAGCTATTTATTCGCCATTCATTCCTCAAAATGAATTCCACGCAAAGGATATTTAAGAACTGCAAAGAGTTGGACGCTTGAGCTTGTACAGTGGGTGGGGCAGCACCGTCCAACCCAAACCAACGATGTGTTCTTGAGTTCTCATACTTGTGCGAGAACGTTCACTGATATACAGAAGCAAAATCTCTGCTGGATTCTTGTAGAGCGAACTCATCAAAACGGTTTTCCGTTTGCTTAGAGTCCCGATTTGAGTTTGTGGTTTAACCTCATGGCATCACATCCACAAGAATAACGGCATAATCCCAGAAGACAGTCTTGTTTGTTCTTCCTCGGCGAGTAACTATGATTTCACTTTATTGACCTCCTTTTCGTCTTCGGTTCAAAGTGTGCATCCAGTTATATTCGTCTGCAAAGATCTTAAACAAAATGGCCTTCCTCAGCATCAAATATCTCCAATAATTCAAAAGATTCATTTGTTTAATTCTACTTTATTTTACATCTCATTAATAACGTCATATCGCAAGGAACTGTTCGGCAAGGACCTCGTTGATGGACATTAGCCGTTTAAGGTCTATCACCATGTAATTACTTTCCAGATGGTGTTAGAGGGCCGTCCAGTCCAACTGCACTCCTTCCGTAGTCAGATGGTAAAATGCTGCTAGTTTATTAAGGTCTCATTTCCTCATTTCATACTTATCACTTAGCTCCGCGATAAGTAGATGGGGTTAAAGTGCCATCCTCTTACATTGTATGTCAATAAATAGCAACTCTATCGCAATTACCATATATGTTCTGCTTTTCTTTTGCTTTATACTGAAAGTGGAACTTTGAATACTGATATTATCCAATCCGTATCTACCTTGGCGCTTAGGGAAACCACGAGAAATAAATAAACAAATAAACAAATAAACAAATAAACAAGTACATAAATAAATAAAGAAAGAAAGAAAAATCAGCTAGATTGGTCGGCTCATGGACTTGGACCCAGGACTTCTCGAAGGCGAGCTACCGGCTGAGTCATCTCCGAGAGAAAGTCCGCGCGCGAGGTACCTGAGACTGCAGGCATCTCAACTAACTGAACGAGTGCGCTATATTCTGCAAGGATATAAAAAAGAAAGGAAAAAAAATAGTCGAGAGAAAGTGGCATGAACATGCGGCAGAACATATCAACATGATATCTGGGACTATTTAGTCGCAATCCGCAGGCCTTGTTGCACCGATTCGTGATACCGGGGGAAAAGCAAGAGTCAAAACAATGATTAAAAGCTGGTGAGAGCGCGTTAAGGAAGACTTTTGTATTTTGGAAGAAAATAGCCATCATTTTTCGGGACTCCCAATATGTCGCAATATATTGATGGAGTTGCTTGGAAAAAGACAAAGCATGTATATTATCTATGCTTCATTGTTGGATTGTTTAAAATACCCATCGTATGAATACGACCAAAATTGACATAAAAATCTGATGTGCCCATTCACACGACTTTCTCTACAGTTCTATAACAAATTATATATATATATATTGTTGAAAAGCATATTCTTCTATATCAAGCTAATTGAGATAAACATTGGCAGAAATGGTCTTACTATTTGCTTCCTTGTAAGTAGAAGGGAAATAAGGCAATATCTACATTAGTAAAAACGATAGTCAAATCTTTTAAAAGCCGGTCGCTATGTGATTGAAATCCATTTCTTTGCGTGACAGGAGTTGACAAATTTGGTTACGAGAAAATTTTTTAAGTATTTTAAAACTGAAATACTCAATAGTCGGAAATTGTCAATTCTACGAAAAAATAGTAGGCACCTATATCATAACTTGTTTTAACGAGATCTACATTTTTTAAGTTTTTATCTAGCTCTTACAGTTTACCGGTTATGCAAACTTTAGCAAAATTAATCCAGAATGAAGAGCTCATCAGAGGTTATTCCCAGAAAATTAAAAATAAACATTTTGATTGTTATGTAAATATCTTTAATATTCGGTACTTTAATGGAAACCGTTAGCCCATTTTGGGAAAATAAACATTTTCGAAACTTTGTCCATGAAAAGTGTAGTTTGGGGTGAGGGGATTTTCCTCAAGATACTAGACTTAAATACCAAGTTTAGTATTTTACCAACTTTTCATTTTTGAGTTATCATACACACTCGGACACACATACACACACGCGCACACACACGGACACGCACACGCAGGACCTTTTTCTAAAAACGATTTTTCCAGGTACAGGTATTTCCGGTGAAATCTCTATATCAAATTTTTGGGCGAAGTGTAACATTGTCTCTACCTAAGCACTATGTAGAGAAAATAAGAAGTGATACTACACCAAAGCAATGCTCTAGCCTACATAGCAGTAGTTACAATGGCAAAAGTGTATGAACACTGCTTCGACTTTAGTGAGACTTTTCTACTCTCAGATTTGAAAATTTGGAAATGGGAAGAATTTTTTTCCAATGGGGAAATGATCATCGCCAACACTCAGTATTTGTATTGTGTTGTATATTTATTTGTTCGATGGGATAAAAAGAATTTAACTTTTTCTGGGTAAAATTTGTAGACAGTAATGTTGAAAACTAATGTATAAAGTATATTACGAATAAAGTAATTTTACTTCTAGTTTCACCGAACTTATGAAATGTCTTGTACCCGAAGTAAAGTCCAGCATTGCGGTCTTTATGAGTTGTTTTTTTTTCATTGACGTGCATTCGCTTTTGAAAATTGAAACCCTAACAGTTAGTTTTGATATATTTCTACACGTATTCTTATCTGAAGTTATTTACTATAAAATTTCGGTCCATGACAGACTTCATGGATGGGGTGCAGTTTTGGAGGGCGAGACGTGGTCAGCGCCTTAATCCCTCCCGGTCGGTTAATGCGGTCCTCTTGACCTGGGGCCGCTATTTTTCCATCAGGTAGCTCCCGCCCCACCAGAGACCTGGCACCCCAGACCAGGTCTCCCAGCGAGGTATAAAATCTCCAGGTACTGGGAATCGAACGCAGGTCTCCCGCAAGGCAAGTAGCTGCGCTACCACCGCGTTAAGGAGACGACCTTACATTACGTGTTTCTAGTTAAAATAGAGTACTAAATTTACTATTGGCATTAAACAAGGTGATACCCTGAGCGCGGATATTAATGGGCGTGGTTTGCTTTTAAAAACGGGTGAATTATGGTCAAAGTTGTGTCTGTCAATTAGATATTGGACGCTACCAACAATATGGCCCAACAGCGCCGTATTTCACGTTTGCAGATAACCCTTCGTGCGATAAAAGAGTTGCGGCATTCAACGGAGCAATTGGAAGCAAACACCGGTCAGTGGCAGGTGAGCAAATAACACGGGCAATTTTCGTTGCATACCTCTTGCAGAGAAAACAGCATGGGACTGGCGCTCATCGAAAGCCAGACTTAACACCGGAGTCAATGATGTTATAAAATAAACCGAAAACGTTAACTATTTTCCACTTCATTACCGAGCCTTAATTTTTTGGAGAGTAAATTCATCTTCTAGTGTCAACAAAAAGCTAATTTTGTAATGCTGCATACGTTATTCTTATTTAACTTTAGAGAGGATGAATAAAAACATTAAGACACCGTCCATTCTGAGAGTACACAGTATTTCACTGTATTGTTAATATTCTTATTAATATTTTATTAATAGTATACGGTTAGCAGAATTAATCAAATCGTGAAAACATCGTAGTGAAAGACATACAAATGCCGGAGTACACAATGTTTCAGTATATTATTATCATTAAAAGAATAGGGTTAGCAGAATAAACCAAAAAGTGAAAACGTTGCAACGAAAAACACAAAAACACGAGAGCACGTAGTGTTTCGCTGTATTATTATCATTAATATAAGTACGCAGTATACGCTTAACAAAATAAATTAAAACATAAAAACATCATATCGAGAAAAAAAATACACAAACCAAGTGCACGTAACCTTTTTTATATATTCATATCATTAATATTATAATGCTTAGCAGAACGAATCAAACATGTAAACATCGTAGCGAAAATTCCCTTGTAACTACGTAATAAAACCATTTTTGTTAATGTTCACCTCGAATGTCGGTTGAATGACTCAGTTGGTTAGGCGCTCGCCTTCTGAACTCATGGTCGCGGGTTAGATCCTGGCCCATCCGAAGGTGTTTAAACGTGCTTAAACGACAGTCCTATGTCAGGCGGTTCAGTATATGTTTCAGGTTAGATAGTGTTGTTAAGACAAATGCACTGTCATTTGTTACAAGTCGCTAAAAAGTTGGTATTGATTCAGGTTAGGTTGAGTTTGATAAGCATTTCGGTTAGTCCTTCAAGTGTTTTCTCTAAAATTGATGAAGTATGATTCAGTGACTCGCTTTTTACTTTTGAATGGGAAAACTTGCGAGGAGATAAAAACAAATCGGATGCCATTTTAAGTCACTTTTCGCCATCTACGACAACGGCTCAACGACTTTAAACTGTTCAAACATCCGTTTTTAATTAGGAGTGCTCAAGAAGTCCGACAGATGTGGTTACCGAGGAGACCATTGAAAAAGTTCATAATATGATTCTAGCTGAACGTCGAACGAAAGATACGTCCTATTTGCCAAAGAAGAAAGTGTACCAGAATACTTATCCGGAGTTGTCACCACCAAATTGCATGAATTGGGTCATGAATTGTTGCCGGTCCCTATAGCCGCGCTCGCTAAAGTGCTTCGTGGCGCAGGGGATCGTGGATTCGAGTCCCGCTTTGTTTCTAAATTTACATATTGGGTGTTTAGAAGGAAAAAGGTAATTAGATAAAGAAAGGAAATATTGTGAAAATGGGGGAAAAAAGACAAGGAATACAGCGCCGGAGTCCCAAACAGACTCCAGAACTGTTAAAAAAAAAACTGAGTCCTGCCATTTCTTCTTGTTCCCAAACTTGAAGAAATAACTCGCTGGAATAACATTTAGATCAGATGAGGTCACGTCGAACATAGGCGTATTTTGTGGAGCTTGAACAATTTATAGCTTTGGAGGGGTTAAAATGGGAGGAACGTTGGGAGATGTGCATATCCTTATAAAAGGGACTATATTCAGAAATAAATAATTTGCGTTTGCAAAAAATTGCCTCTTCATTCCTAAAAGGGCCTTCGTACTGGAGTGTAAAAAAAAAAGAAGAAGAAGAAAAAAAAAGAATGCAGAACGGAATTCCGTCACACCGGTGGCGCTGATGTAAACTTGATATCAAGTAGAATAAATAAATACTTATGCATTTCTTCTGGCGCGCGGGGAGTCTCTACCTGTTCGGCTCGGCCCAGTTATTGTTTCGATCTACCGCGCTTAACAATAGCGCGAACGGACACAATAGCCGCACAAAATACCCCACTGTATCACCTCCCTATTTTCTGAGTCGGATATACGGGACATATATTTGGGGTCGACGCGTGCCAGGCCGGATTGTTAAAAAAATAAACCAGTCAAGAAGTCAAGTTAGTGAAGAGGTGAACACAGTGAATAAATGACAATAGACAATTAAAAGAGTACAGTCGAGCGCAGTTTAATCGTGAATTGTGACTCAGTGGTTCATGTGTTCCGAGTGGGTGAAGTAGTGGATTCAGGTGAAACGTGTTGTGTTACGTTGAGTGCCTTAGTGACAAAATAAAGTGTGTTTAGTAGCAATTGTTTTTTTTTTTTTTTTTTTTAAATTTGTTACAGAAAGAAGAAAGTTACAGAGGAAGAAAGTTTTGTAAAAATAGTTTGCAGCAGAATAGATAGAGGTCATGTGAAGAGGAGTAGAGTCCACCACTGTTTGAGCAGGTATTCTTATATTCTTGTTGTTATTATTATTATTATTATTATTATTAGTTGTTTTATGTACGGCAAATGGAACAAAGATAGTTATGAAGTGTTTTCAAGCTACACGGACCATTCCGTTTATGCTTAGACAGATATTAGATGTGCGATCCATGAAAAATGATTAAAAGATTGAATTACCTTAGGATAACAGCATTTTTTTTTTTAAGAGTTCTTACCGAAAAACAAAGATTCCGACCTCGATGTTGGATTAAGATTAGTTTTGGGTGTAGATGTTCATGAACTGGGTCTGTTCGACCTTTAAAACAATCTATAAGAGAAAGCTAAAGAGCAATATAATGCAACCTGACGAACATTTTCAGGATTTCAATTCTTTCCAGTTTCATGATTTATTCTGCACTCTGCTGTTTCTTAAACATGCCTTTAGAATCGATAATATGTTCTATTAAATTAATTTCAGAATGTCAATAATATGTGAACAAACTGTTTTTAAAGAAACAACATGTTGTATTCTTGGTTACTTTAAATATAGAGAAAAAACAGTTTTTCATAGTGTTGCTCTAGAAGTTTAGCTGACACTACAAAGTAAAATGGAATAATGTTGATGAAGTTGTGTTAAATACGTTGCTCGGGTGAGCCCTAGCGTCAGGGAGACACACTAACGGCACAAATGATGGAAGTCAACAAGTAGGAAATAAGGTGTTTGCGATACAGACAGGTTTCGTTGACAGTTGTAATTGCCTGGAATACGGGAGCCATGTTTAACTGTCAACCATAAATTATAACACGCTCTTCACAGAACCCTTCCCACGTAAAATTTATGTGTTCGTTTTTTTGTCGTGGTTGGCTTAGGGTGAAGAAAAATACTGACAAGAGTTCTCTGCTATCTATGCATAAAACAGCGTTTGCATTTCGAGGCGTCGTTATGAATAGTTTTCTGTTTTTGGTGGCGTAGGAGCGTGTGTACATCTTCTGTTAGGCCCAAGTTCAATGCTGTTTTTGATCAAGGGGTATATATTTATCGAGAATGATTGTTATTAAACTTAGCATATGTCATACCTTTATTCCCAATTACATCCTTTATATTTTAATTACATCCTAAAAACGAGCGAGGGTTATAACGAAGTTAAAACTCTTCATACATTTTTACTAAGCTAAGAGAAAAATATTAGATAAAATGCGTTACATTAACATGACTCTCTAGAGACTAAAGAAAGGCATGTGAATTTATATAATGCTCTTGTTAGTTTACTTTTCTACTTGCTTAATAATATCAGACACAAACGCTAACATATAAGTACCGACAAATATATTTTATAAAATAAGTGTGTGTAATGTATCTTGCAAGTTTGGTTATGTTTGTATAAAAAGAAAGAATGTTTCACTTCTCGTATCTGGCATAATGTGAAAGATAAATACCCAATGCTTCGCACCATTGTTTTAAATCGCTGTACCAGGTGACGGATTAGACGAATGGAAATCTCTTCTCATTTCATTTGTTTTACCTCAGGAAAGTTTTAACACTTTTAATGAAAGATATTCTTTAAAACATTATGATTAATCTTGGGAAGCTCCAATGTACGTTGATATCGCCTAAGTGGACAAATTGAACTCATTGGGTACTGTAATTTTGCATTTTTGAAACCTGATGATGTACACTTGCTCGATCTTCACTATATATTACCAGTTCAAAGTTATCTCATTTGAACTTTATATGCATATAAAGAATCACTATTCTATCCAGTTCATCATATTCCAATAACAGAGTTCCTAAATTATTTTTCTTACATGACTACACGAGGAATTAAGTTGATTTCTCTATGATTAAGGCAATTTGTGGAAATGATGTCACTAACTTTCACAGGTCTGAGGGAAACATAAACATTTAGGGAACGCCATATATTACGACAAACTTTGATACATCTAAACTAGTATTATCAAGGAAAATATTTTGTATGTATGTAGGTATTTTAATGTAATAGTTATATTAAAATTTTCTTGAAGAAAGATATAAATTAGGAGGATATATAAATACAATTTTGAGAAATACAGATTTAATTAAATACGAGACAAATCCTGACTAACCATGTGAGTAAAACAACATGGGGAAATAGATAAAAGACAAATACGAAAACCAACTAGAACATTAGAAAATCTCAAGAATATTAAATAAAACAGAATACAGAAGAACATTCAACAGGTCGCGAGTTCGAATCTCGCCTAGGGTCAGTTATTCGGATAAGGTTTTTTTTCGGGTTTTCCCTTATCCTGAGAAGACGAATGTCGAGTAACTTTAAGCTTCATGGACCCTAAGATCTTTTGAGCTACATTTCACCAATTCCATTCATCCGATATGAATAACCTGCTTAAAGGACGTTAAGCTAACAAAATATGAATCCAAATCCCATTTACAAGCATGTGGGATTATATGCCTGTTGGGGAGGAGACGGGGTATAGATTAAATAGAATAACCACGAATGGAAATTCAATCAAATACCTTGTAGGAATATGATGACGTAGATAATATGAAATGTAGGCGAAATGAATAATGGAAAACCCACGCAGGCGCCGCTTCGTCCAACATAAACCTTACATGCGGTCCCATGGGATTGAACCCGGGACATCTAGATAGGAGGCAAGAGGTCTAACCAGTCTGCTACGCTGGCGCCTGTACTTATTTATTACATCGTGTGTTGTTAAAGATCTACAAACAATTCCATAATTCCTGACATTAAGCAGATTTCATTATCATATATTAAATACATTTTCCATGAGATATGCTGATTAAGAATATTTTAGAAAGGAGAATGTGCTTCCAGAATGGTGCAGGGCGTTT
Source organism: Hymenopus coronatus (assembly GCA_030762935.1). Classification (NCBI taxonomy): domain Eukaryota; kingdom Metazoa; phylum Arthropoda; class Insecta; order Mantodea; family Hymenopodidae; genus Hymenopus; species Hymenopus coronatus. The sequence goes on along the minus strand of CM060886.1, from coordinate 17,827,014 downwards.
TGCAGATATGCTGAAGATATTTAACGTAGCTTAGGCATACCATTATTAAAAAAATCATAATTACGCTCTTCAAGGGTTTGAGGCATAAACATGCAATAATTGGGATAGCGATACACAGGGGTATGTTCTATTAGATATAAAACACCGTTTTGATAAATTAAATGTACAGTAAGTGTTACTTCTGAATATTTTGGGTGCAGTACGGTGCAAAATGAAGAACAACAAATCATTCTTATGAAAAAGAAAATGCGATTGTTGATTGCCGTGTCTACTACTTCTTATTATTATATTTATGCTTTCTTTCTCGCTATACACTGCAAATAATTAAAAAAAAAAGACTAAAATGATTAAAACGCATAAAAAACACAAATTCCTTTCAAGAAGAGGTACTGTTATTATTCGTCCTATAATGTCGACCGTAGGAGTTTTGCAGCTCTCGATCGTCAAGCATAATCCAACATTTTCTCATTATACGTTTAAAATAGCAAACATTTCGCAAATAATTTACAATAGTTCTAGTTATTTTTGACCCGAAAATGCACAATAGCAGGATTTAGAAGCGGGATAGTGTTATAATCGGGAGCGTAAACATAAGGTTTTACGGTAATCATATTGCTAAGTAAAATAATGCTTTTTTGTGAGGTATTTTTGCTATGCATTGTGAAATTTATCGAATTTAATTACCCCGTTTCAAGGAGATGGGTCTAAAATATTTATTATTTTCCACACCATAAAGATTCTTACTTGACTCACAGTAGAACCAATGTGCACATTTCTGATAATGTAGAGAGGTTGTTACCTCCGAGTTAGTGGTTAACAAGGTAGATCTAGTTTCAAGATTATGAAGCCTCGTGATAAAATCTTTCGCAGTAACAACTTTTAATACCTTTATTTACACAAACGTATTCAACTTAGGCACACAGAGTTTATTCTCGTCATATATTCTTTATTCCGGAAAGGAACAATCAATAAATAGGAACAAAAACAGGGATTTTAATTACTGAACCCTTCAACTTTTCTTAAGCAACTTTCCTGAGAAATCCTGCTAGAATCTACTCGTGACTGATTTATAAAGTTCAGCAGGAAGCAGAAATTAGTTTTGTTGTGTCAGATATCTGTGACGTTTATAAATGCAGCCTTCGAAGGTAATATGTTTTTCACATTTTCAAAATGCACTCAACTGTAAAGCAATATAATATCACATCCTGCGTGTCTTAACTTTAGAGTTTCTTTTTGGTGTAATTTAGCAAGATCAGATTTAGGAAAAGAATGCCGACATCGCATACTGCAGATATTGAATCAGGTGCATCGACGTTGATACTTGCCTTTTTAGGAAGGGAAAAGCGGGTTTCGAGAGGAAAGAAGAGCAAAAACAATAGAAGTGCTACAACAATCCCGTATAATACGCTTGTTCTGTATGTGCAGAGAGCTAGAGAGCCTTGCTAAACAATTCATGGACACAAAAGGACATGACTACCGAACGACAATTGTATTTTAAATTGCTCTCTGTTATACTCTGGAGTGAAGAAAAAGGCCTGAGTTTTATTTCATTCATGTATTCTTACATTATTAGGAGCAAGAAGGAACTACGGCAAGAATCGGATTCTACTATTCGTAGATTCAGATAAGAAAGTCTACTGAAGGTAAAAGAAAAGAAAAGAAACGCAACAGAATGTTACGTTTTACTATGAGCTTAGTTTTTAAAAACATGCAAGATATCATATATCTTAATGCAAATATAGAATCTATATTAACTACATTAATTATTTCCTTCAACCTTTATAATGAAATATACAAGCAGAGGATAACAGCATAGCTGATTAAAAAAAATCTTTTGGCAGAATTGACCGTTTTGAGATATTCCTTGTTATTGATTTCAGTCTTAAAATACTCATACTTTTCTCCTACAGGAATGTTTCAACTCCTGGCCATACAAACAAAGGAATTTTAATCACATAGCAACCAGCTTTTGAAACATTTCACAATCGTTTTAGCCAATGGTATTTCCTCTCTACTTAAAAGGAAGCAAGTGATAAGACAATTTGTATTAATGTTATCTCCACTAGATAGAAGAATGATATTCTGTTACAGGCAAAACAAATAAAATAAGGAGTTAACATTTACTCAATTTAATAATCTTCCTCCAAAAATTGCAAAAATGATTAATCCCAGCATCCCATTAATTATTATTCATCTTTCTTTTCTTAATTTATACATAAGTACTGAGAAAGTGATGCGATGGAGCAAATCAGATTTTTTCTGTAGTACTCTTAAGTTCTAAGTTATCCTCGCTTTCATATTTTGGATGAAGTGCAACACCTTCTCTACTTATGTACTAAGTACGAAGTAAATAAAGCAATACATTCTGATGTGTTACATTCACAATATTTTTCCATTCACTTTTCTATACACTATTTTTATAAAAGCATATTCATTTATCTAATTTATATTAATCGGGTTAATGTGTTCAAAATACTTTTATTACACACTTGCTGCCATATTTGACAATGCAAGACAGCTTTTAAAACTGGAACGGCGATTAAATTAATTTCATTTACTACATCTGCTTTTTATGAATTTATTTTAGAATGATCTTAGTATTGTGAATCGCACTTTTCACTTATAATTGTAATTTCGCACAATTCTTGTTATCGCTATCATCCTATAGATTTTGAATCAAAGTTGAGTCTATCTCTTCTTCAGTCTACCTAACATTACTATCACTTTTCAATGTATAATCAATACAAACTTTGGCAAGCTGTGTTCTTTTATTCTTTGGAGATGCTTTGTCTATCAATTTATAAATTGTTTCTTTTTGTCCACCAGTTATACATATTTAACTAATTTCTATTTCCTTGAGTTTTACTTTCTCTATACCTACTATGTACATAGTGTATGGAGAAGGTATTGTAATGCACCCAAAAATTCCATACCGAGATTTCACCACAAATACATGTTTTGGGTTCCCCTGAAAATAAAATAAAAACATTTTTAGAAAAATGTCCGTGTTTATGTCTGTGTGTGTGTCTGTGTATATGTGTGTGTGTCTGTGGGCAGCATAGCTCAAAAACGGAAAGACCGTTAAATACCAAACTTGGTATTTAAGTTTGGTGTCTTCCAAGGATGCGACACGAAGATTTTCAAGAAAGCCCCCCCACCCTAAACTACGATTTACATGGAACATTTTTCGTAATTTTTTATTTTCTCAAAAATGGCTTTAACGATTTTAATTAAAATATCGTATATTAAATAGATTTACCTGACAAATAAACTGTATACCTTGAATTTTCTGGGAATAGACTCTGAAGACTACTTTATTCTGAGTGAATTTTACGAAATTTTGGATAACTGCTAAACCGTAAGAGATAGACAAAAACTTACCCCACAAAAAATGAGGAGCACATTAAAACACGCAATTTATATTATATACATTTTTTTGGTGGAGTTGATGGTTTTTGAGATATTCCTTGGTTTTGTTTTCAGGTTCGAAAAACAGGAGTTGACGGTTTAGCACTTATGCAAAATTCCGTAAAAGTCATCTAGAATAAACTAGTCTTTAGAGGGTATTCCTAGAAAAAGCAAGATATGCATTTTATTTGTTACGATATTCTAATCAAAATCGTTAGAGCCATTTTTGAGAAAATAAAAATGTTCGAATGTTTTTCCATGTAAAGGGTAGTTGGGGGTGGAGGGATTTTCTTGAAAATCTTCGTGTCGCATCCTTGGAAGATACCAAACTTAAATACCAAATTTGGTATTCAACGATCTTTTCGTTTTTGAGCTATGCTGCCCACAGATACACAGGCATACACTCACAAACACACACACACACATACACTCACGCGCGCGCGGATCTATTTCTAAAGCTGTTTTTTTTTTTTTTTTTTTATTCAGGGGACCCAAAATATGTATTACCGGTGAAATCTCTGTATCGAATTATATATATTTATAAAGTCCCCTGAATATTAAAAATACCATGTGTTACATTCATATGACTTTCTCTACATCTCTGTAAAAATTATTGTTATTAAGCTTATTTTTCTATCTACTTCCTGCTAATCGAGACAAGCATTAGGAGAAAGGGTCTGATTACTTAGTTCCTATGTAGAAGGGAAATAAGGGAATACACTACTTAGGCTTAACCTACAGTCAAATGTTTTAAAATGTGGTTGCCATGGAATTGAAATTCGATTCATTGCGGAGCCAGGAGTAGACAAGTTCTCGTATGAGAAAAGTTTAATTATTACTTTCTCCATACGCACTATGTACATGGTGTACAGAGAAAGTATTGCACTCCACCAAAAATTCGATACCGAGATTTCACCGGAAATATGTTTTAGGGTCCCCAATATCCAAAAAAAGCATTTTCACAAAAAGGTCCGTGTGTGTGTGTGTGTGTGTGTGTGTCCGTGTGTCCGTGTGCCTGTGAACACGATAACTCAAAAACGAAAATTTAAGTTTAGTATCTTCCAGGGATGCGACACGAAGATTTTGAGAAAAATACCCCCACCCCCAACTACCCTTTACATGGAACTTTTTTCGAAAATTTTGATTTTCTCAAAAATGGCTCTAACGATTTTAATTAAAATTTCGGATATTAAACATATTTACCTGATTATGAAATGAAATTCTTGAATTTTCTGGGAATAGCCTCTGAAGAGTAGTTTATTATTTTGAATAACTGCTAAACCATAAGAGATGGACAAAAACTTACTACACAAAAAATGTAGAACACATTAAAACACACAATTTATGTTATTTACATTCGTGGAGTTCGTCGTTTTTGTGACATTCCTTATTTTTGGTTTCTGCTATGAAAAACGTATACTTTTCTCATACTGGAACTTGTCAACTCCTATCCATATAAACAAAGGAACTTCATTGACATAGCAACCAGCTTTTGACTATCACTTTAACCTACGGTTGTCCCTTATTTCGCTTCTACTTACAAGGATGCGAGAAATAAGACTTTTTCTGCTAATTTTTTTATCTGATTAGCATAAAGTAAATAGAATTATAAGCTTTTTAAGAATTATTTGTTGCAGGGATATGGAGAAAGTCATGTGAATGGTACACATCAGATTTTTTTTTAAAACTGAAGCCAATAACAACAAATGTCTCGAAAACGGTTAATCCAACATAATATATATATATATATATATATATATATATATACATATATATATATCTTAAATTATGTCTTTTGACGAAATCTATAGTTTTCTGCAGTAAGTTTTTGTCTATCGCTTACGGTTTACCAGTATCCAAAATTCAGGAAAATTAATCTAGAATAAAGAGGTTTTCAGAGGCTATTCCCAGAAAACTCAAGATATGCATTTTATTTGCCTTATAAATATCTTAAATATATGGGATTTTAATCAAAATCGTTAAAGCCATTTTTGAGAAAACCATAATGTTCGAAATTTTTTCCATGTAAAGAGTAGTTGGGTGGGAGTATTTTCTTAAAAAGCTCCGTGTCGTATCTGTGGAAGATACTGAATTTAAATATCAAGTTTGTTATTTAACGGACTTATCGTTTTTGAGCTGTGCTGCCCATAGACACACTAGCACACACGGACATTTTTCTAAAAAAATGCTTTTTCTGGATTCGGGGGTCCCAAAACATGTATTTCCGGTGAAATCTCGGTAACGAATTTTTGTTGCAATACAATAACTTCTCTATACACTATGTACATGGTACGTGTAGAGAAAGTAAAAATCGTCTTTAGAAAAAGGTCCGTGTGTGTTAATATGTATGTACGTGTGTTAAGCTGTATGCACTTGAGTGTGTGGAATAGTGTAAATCATAAATAAAAAATTCCTTTTTTTCAAATATACTTTCCTCAAATGGAAAGTCATTGTTCACTTGTGTTTATCCTGGTAATGCAAAGAGAACGGAATTCCTATGTCATCACGTTATGGTTGTTGAAAGATTTTACTATCGTTTCAGCCTCTACTCCTCCTGCGCCTCCTCCCTCTCCTCCTCCTTTTTTCTCCATGGCCTATTACGATATCACATCTCTTGAATTTTCAATCTAGTGCATCTTTGGACAACCTAAAGATCTTCCGTTCGGACGATAGTGAAACAAGAAAAGTTTATAGAAAAAAACATTGAGAGTGTAGTTTAAGACTTTGGGCCGATTTTCTATGCTTCACTTATATGGTGTAAATTAAAAGATGGAAATGTTTCTTCACCTCGCAAATTGAAGGGATTGCTGGGCTCGGTTCGTTCGGTTTTTAAGCAAGTGAAGAAGTTGACGTCTCTGCAATTTGATAATCAATTTGAAACCACATTTAGCTGTATTTATAGTATTTATATACGCCCTTTAACTGCTGCGGTTCATAGCGTCCCATTTGGCGAGGTAGACCGCTTAATTTTACTCAGAAGCCTCCTAATCAAGCTTAAGGCTCTTTTACGTGCCATAAATCTGCGACACGGGACCAACGGCTGTACTTCCCTTTCTAAGGAAGTCATACTACAGATTTTTTACTCCGAAAACATCCATCGCCCTCAGTCGGGTTTGAACCAGAAACCTTAGGAACTAGAGGCTAGCATGTTACTTCTAGACTATGAAGGACGCATCCTGTGTTTGCTCCTTGAAAGTTAAATGCAGACTTTTGTGCCGTTCTAAACTGAAAATGGCTTCAGTCTGTGTAGCGTTCTTCTACTTAGGTCTAACCGCTCTGCCATGGCGTCGCTTCCTTTTTATCAAGCTACATTTTAGCGAGAGAGAAGCTCCGCGATAGCGTGTGAGGCTTGCATTTAGGAGGTTCCAGTTTTCAACAGAAAGCAAATAATAACTTTATCTATTCAAGTCTAGTGAAATATTGCTACGCCTCTCTCAGATTCAGTTGAATACTATAAATACAAAATAATATGCATTTTGAAAGCAAATACTATAAACAAATTTTAAGGTATTTTAGAGTGGAATGTGTCCATAATAGAGATATCCGGAGGTTAAACAATGCAGAAAAGAAAATAAAGAGAGGAAATTAAAAATGAAAAGACATTTAAGGAAATTACAAAACAAATGTACTTAAAACGCTTCTCAACACACCAGAGGAAGTTGAAAAACTATTGAAGATGAACTTGCATTAAGATTGCCAACGGACAAGAAACAGTTTCACTAAATTAAGCAGATAATATAACAAATAACCTGCCAATATCTAACTAACTTCCAACCACATTCCTTGGGCACTACAAAAGTTATATAAAAGTTATCCAGAATGAAGAGGTCTTCAGAGGGTATTCCCATAAAATTCAGGATATACATTTCGTTTGATATAAAAATAACCTACAACTAAGGTATTTTAATCAAAATCGTTAGAGTCATTTTTGAGAAAATCAAAATTTTCGAAAAATGTTCCATGTAAAGGGTAGCTGGGGCTGGAGATATTTTCCTGAAAATCTTCGTGTCTCATCCTTGGAAAATACCTAGTATGGTATTTAACCAACCTTTCGTTTTGACGTTTGCTGGCAGACACACACACACACACACACACACACACACACTCACACACACACACACACACGCGGACACACAGAAATCTTTTTCTAAAACTGCATGTTTTGGATTCAAAGGATCCTAAAACGTGTATTTCCGGGTGAATACAATACAATACCTTCTCTAGCTACTATGTACATTGTACACACGCGCTAGAGAAAGTAAAAAATATGCCTACCTAGTGACAGCGGAAGCTGCATTATGAATTTTAAGGATTTAGTTGTGCGGAAACTTTATAATGATAAACATTTGAAGTTACACAAAAGATATTGCAATAGTCCTCAATTGCAAGACTATAAGATTTTGCAAAACCTTTTTTTGTTTTTTTTTGGGGGGGGGGGAGTATTGTAACGTCCTTTAACCTGGTTGGTCATATCGGACGATGAATGAAATTGGTGAAATGTTGCTCAAATGATCTCGGGGTCCATGGAGCTTAAAGTTACACGACATTCATCTTCTCAGGATAAGGGAAAGCCCCGAAAAAAAACCTTATCCGGGTAACTCACCCTAAGCGAGATTCAAACTCACGACCTTTTGAATGTGAGGCAGACACGCTACCACCACACTACCCAGGCGGGCGCAAAACCTTTGTTGATCATTAAAATTGCCAAAGAGTAACTTCGCAGATAGAAGTGAAGGTGACCATGCCTTTGAGCCCACCTACTGTTCTCCCGTTTAAAAAAAATGATCCGAATTCTAGTTCAAGCTGCACGTAATCCAAAACACCAGGTGCTGTGTACGCCGTTGCAAAGAGATAATAAATTGTCAGGTAAGAAACAAGTATTTTAAGCATTACTTCTGAAACATTTATTTTGTAAGCCTTAGGTCTATATGGAATAAATGTTTTATCGTTTGAAAAAATCAAGATTCGAGTGAAAATACATAAGCCACATTCAAGTACTAACGTATGCATCGCAATTCACCTGTCCTATACGTAATTTGTAAGGTAATATAACTATCCAGTTAAAATTCCTAGGAATATGCATTATACAAGATGGGAGGTAAATAAGTGCAAACAATTTTATATTTAGGAGCGAACAAGTCGTATAACGCATAAGTGTATCTCATTTTCCCGCTTACTGACAACATTGTCATAAGTGAAGCACAAACTCAGGATGTAATGTGTTTTGAAGGGTCCTGAGCTATATCCCAGAGTTTATCTACATATATCATACCACCTATAGTCGAGCAGAACAGAGGGCAGAGGAGAGTCAACCGTGTGACCTGTTATTAAAGCAACTGAAGGTCCGAGATAGGGAACAGTAACCATCCTAAACGCATCGTGAAATTTTCCTCGTGAACATAACTTTAGAAAATAGCGAAAAAACTGCAAATAAGCTTCCTGCTTTGGGCAGGATATTGCCTCTAGTTTTGTTGTGAAGAGAGGACGAAAGTAAATTATATGTGGCTATACTACTAGAAATAATTGTATTTAGAATGTATGGAGTTTCGGAATTTACAGTGCTTAGGCAACGCTTTGAAATGAAAGTCAATATCCGGAAGCACCATTTTCTTCCTATAGATGAAGTCTACCCGAAATACTCGTACTAAAGCTAGAAGAGGAGAATCGGATCGACTTCTGTGTCGAATTTTGTGCTTACTTTATTTACTACAATTACAGGTGGCGTATGATCTGAAACAAAATATAGCTTACATTCATAACTTCTACTGATTTAAATTTTGCTATGCGTAAAAATTAAAGCTGTTGTTATTCAGAGTTTCTAATTTAGTTAAGAAGGACAAACCAGGATGTCTTATCAGAGAAAATGGTGCAGGGCCTGAGCGTGGAATTAACAGGGCTTTCTCTTCAATTGCCCTATTTTCATGGCTTTTTGTTAGCAATAAAGTGGACGTCATACCAATCCAACATGCTAAAGCAGATCCAAGAGGCTTGTGGCGCTCCAAGAATGTATTACACTACAAACTGTGGACATTAGGTTAGTCATACGTTCCTGTATTTATTCGGCACACATGAAGTACTCTGATATAAAATATCGCTTCTGTAATTGAAACTTGAGTTTTATTTATGGATGTTCTTTAACTGCTATGGTTCTCAGCTTTCTATTCTATTTTGGGCGCTTCATTTTGCTGAGAGGCTTCTTTACCAGGTTTGAGATTCGTTCACGTGCCGTAAATGTACGACATGGGACCACTGCCTTTACTTCCCTTTTGATGGAAGCCATTCTAAGGATTTTACACCCGAAAAAATTCATTGCTCTCCGCCGGGTTTGAACCCGCGATCCTAATGAACCACAGGTTAGCATTTTATGCCTAGACCACGGAGGATGACACACCTTCTGAGAGGTAATTATAAGACCCTGATAAATTACTTTCTCTCTTTCTCACGCACACACACACACACACACACACACACCTACACACACACACACACACATATATATATATATATATATATATATATATATATATATATATATATATATATATATACAACCGATGATGACTGGCAGCCTTATTTCTATCTCGGTCTTAACTGCAGGTCATCCTTTTCATATTATGGGTTAGAGTCTTCGAACATGTTGCATCCCAAATATTTGTGTCGCGATGTTGTGGGTTAGGCGTCGGTCTTCTTATATCAAAGTCATGAGTTCAAATCCAGCCAAAACTATGGCTTTTAAGTGTGCTTATAAAGTAGATTTACTGGCATGTAAAAGAGAAATTCAACATAAATTATTGTTAACAAAGAATATGAATTTTCCAAGTATTCGTCACTGTTGTTACTGGTTTTACCATCTTGTTCTTGTTTCCTGAAATTTCTTTATGTTATGCATCTTACGGAAATTTCCAGCGTAGCCCGGTAAAAACTTAGGAAAGTAGTTTTATATATACATATATATAAGTTAATGATGGAAACAATTGGGAAGAGACATACATTGACTGTCTCTGTGTAATGGTGATTATCTGCTAGCTTCCAAATCCAAAGGTCCCTAGTTCGATTCCCATCGAATCATCCTCTTTAAAGTCAGGTAGTGTGAGTAAGAATATAAGTGATATGTGAACACTCAAAGTAAAAACCTCTACAATATGACGACAACACATCTGCCTCACATTCGAAAGGGTCCGAGTTCGAATCCCAGTTAAACCTTGGACGATGGGGTTTTCGGAGTTTTCCCTTGTGCTAAGAAGACGAATGTCGAGAACTCTATGGATCCATCTGAGCCTCATTTCGCCCATTTAACACATCGTCCGATATAACCTACCAGGTTAAATCGCATTAAAATAAAAATATATGTAAAAACCTAAAGATTAACACAACAGTAAACAAGCAATCATCATTGCAAATGGGCGATATTCCCAAAGGCATATCCGCCGACAAGACCTTAGATAATAAAGGCGGCATATAACTGAATGGAAAAGTACACTATTGTTTTTTTGTTTTTTTTTTGCTGCTTCAAAGACGCAGTTGTTTGTATTACAAGAAAATGGGGCTGATTAACTGTAAAATAAATAGCAGCGAAATATATTCAGAATATATTTACTAATTTCGTATAATCAATCTATTTACTTTTTGCAATAGAACTTTCAGAGATTTATCAAGTAGGTGTCCTTTTCCTTCCTCGATGCAGGCTTGGAATTTAAACGATCGGTGCCCTGAAACAATTATTTTTCTCCATAATATTTCATTCACTCACTGGAATCGTCACCCATTGTTAACAACCATCCGAATACGTAGTTTGAAAATACATAGATTCATTTAGGCCTCGAGAGAAATGAAAGCTCTATCCAATAAGCTTCTTGCCTTATCATTTATCTGAAAATCAAAACAGCATTATATTTGGTGTCTCGCTTTGGATAGAATTTCTCTATTTAGAATCATCTCCTATCTTCTGTAGAGTCTGAAAGTATGGATATATGTGTGCTTGATACCAATATTGAATACAACAGCGTTAGAAAACCTGCTGTTCAGCGAGTATTAACATCAGTAGATATTTATCAAGAAAAAAACCTCGATACGACCATGGAAGTTAAAGGGAGTATAAGTGCAAACAAAAAATTATAAAAATACCTATCCAACTCCTGTCCTACACACGGCTTATGTGAATAAACAATCCAATAGCAATTGACCATAATAGTTGGCTATACTGTGAATCCTGGGACTAGTATTTACAACATTGTAAGTCACCATTGGGGTTGTCATCTCAAAATAATTTGAGAACATCTTGTCAGTCAGTTGAGAAATTCAATGCTATGGTAGCTCAGTGGCACAGCAACCGGCTATAGATCGGGAATTCCGTGGTTTAAATCGCAGCTATGGCGTTGAATTTTTCAGTTTCACTGTACCTATCCAAAAAAAAAAAAAAAAATATGATGTAACCCATTCACATAACTTTCTCTGCAACACATTTTTGTTAAAAAGTTTATGCTTCTATTTACTTCATACTAAATTAGAAAAAATTAGCAGAAATAGCCTTATTGCTTGCTTCCCTGTAAGTAGAAGCAAAATAAGGGAATAACAGGTTAAAGTGATAGCAAAAGATGGTTGCTATGTGACTGTAGTTCCTTTGTTTGTATGGACAGGAGTTGACAAATTCCTGTAGGAGAAAAGTATAGTTTTTAAGATTGAAACAAAAAAGAAAGGAATATCTAAAACACGATCAAGTCCACGAAAAAAATGTATTTAAAATAAATTGTGTGTCTTAATGTGCTCTACATTTTTTGTCTGGTAAGTTTTGTCTATCTCTTAGTTTACCAGTTACACAAAATTCCGTAAAATTCACCCAGAATAAAGTAGTATTCAGAGGCTACTCCCAGAAAATTCAAGATATACATATTATTTGTCAAGTGTATATCTTTAATATACGATATTTTAATAAAAATCGTTAGAGCCATTTTTAAGAAAATCAAAATTTTCAAACTTTTTTTCCTTGTAAAGGGTAGTTTGGGGTGGGGGGATTTTCTTGAAAATCTTCGTGTCGCATCCTTGGAAGATACCAAACTTAAATACCAAGTTTGGGCTTTAACGGTCTTTTCGTTTTTGAGCTATGCTGCCCACAGACACACACATACAAACACAGATAGACAGACAGACAGACACACACACGGACATTTTCTAAAAATGCTTTTTATGGACTCAAGGAGTCTCAAAACATGTATTTCTGGTGAAATCTCGGTATCGAATTTTTGGGTACAATGCAATACCTTCTCTATACACTATGTACATAGTTCGTATAGAGAAAGTAAAAATCTGATGTGTTACACTCACATGTTCTCATGAACTTCTTACATAAGATTATTCTTCTTTCTGCACCTTGCTAATTGAGATAATCATTAGCAGAATGTTCTTATTTCTTGTTCCTTTTAAGTAGGAAGAAAATAAGGAAATACACTAAAACTGTCGTGATGCGATTGTCATTGCAAATCGCTTCTTTGATTGGCCAGGAGTAGAACAAAAGAAAAACGCACACTTACTCTCTGACAAAAACATTAGTACTTCACAACTGAAACCAATAACAAGGAATATGTCGGAAATGGTTACCTCCACAACAAAAATGTAAAGGACATAAGTTGTGTTTTTTGACATTTTCTGAGTAAGTTTTTGTCTATCTCTTACAGTTTAGCAGGTAAGCAAAATTCGGAAAAATTCATCCAAAATAAAGAGGTCTTCAGAGGCTATTCCCAGAAAATTTAAAATATACATCTTATTTGGGTGGTAAATATCTTTTATATACTGGATTTTAATCAAAATCGTTGGAGCCATTTTTTAGAAATACAAAATTTCCGAAAATATTTCCATGTAAAGGTTAGTTGATGATGGGGGGGGGGGTTCTTGAAAATCTACGATCCTTGGAAGATACTAAACTTAAATACCAAGTTACACACGTACACATATACACACACGCTCACACAGGCACACATGGACCTTTTTCTGAAAATGATTCTTTTGGATGCAGAGAACCCTAAAACATATATTTCCGGTGATATCTCGCTATAAAATTTTTGGGTGGAGTGAAATACCTTCTCTTTACACTATGCACATTTTACAATATAGAGAAAGAAAACATATATTGCTTTGAAAATCTGCGAAAAATCTGATTCAGAAAGTACAGGATTCCTATTCTGTTTGCATAACACCACCACTACCACTACTACTACCACCACCACCACCACTACTACTACTACTACTACTACTACTACTACTACTACTACTACGACTACTACTACTACTACTACTACTACTACTACTACTACTACTACTACTACTACTACTACTACTACTACTACTGCTACTACTACTATTACTTCCTCTAAGGATAAACCACAAGTTCTTAAGAAATGTTGCATTTGAAATGTTTTTGATTTTGAAGTTTCAATTTTTGACACAGCCGTGGGATGAGGAGTTTCGGCCAAAGGAATATTTTGACTTTATTATGTCTGTATCCACCATGTCGAGGCATAAATATGTCTATCGCTCCTAACAGGGATCACTCAAACTACGTGAAGTGGAAAAACATGAGACTAATTCCATATTTAGTAAGTATAAGTAAGAAACGGCGCTTCTATCGAAACGGCTTGTAGACTTGAAATCATCTAACAGGTAAAATCTGAAGCTTTTGAGGGACGAAAAATAGTCTTAAATAACGATACTACTTCTGAAATGTTATTACAGGACTATGTTGACGAAGTACTGAAGAAAATATTATTACAGCAACTACTATTTCTGAAACAACTGTTTAATAGTAATAATAATAATAATAATTATAATAATAAACATTTAATAATATTTGCAGGAACTTGCTCACTTTTTAATGGAAGAGGAATGGCCATTAGAATCGAAGAACCTTTATTTATTTTTGCTATTTATTTATTTGCTATTATATTTTACATCGTAAAAGTTAATTCATTCCTAGAAGTACAATATATAGCGAGCCAGGATATATTAAAACTTGAATGGAACTATGATCCTCGGATATAACAAAGTAACATTCTAAAATGGCGGATGGTATGTTTACTTTATTAATAACACTGGGTGTTAAAAATTAAAAGCAACTGCTGGTCGAAGATAATACGAAATGTGTTTCCTGTAATGGGAATAAAATAACGGTTGTTCTTAATGACGCTAATGAAGGCTTATCTTACCCCGATAGCTCTGTTTTGGTATGCAAAGAGGTAAGCGGACGCAACACTTAATACGTTTACAGCAATTGAAAGGTAACACGCGGCTACATGCCGGTAATTTGCATTTGAATGATACAAGCTGCGTACCACAATGTGACACTCTTGATGGTGCTTCTGTGGCGGCACACATGCCTGGGTTACAGCATCTCCCTGAGAAACAGTCAACTGATTTACTGTCTTTAGGGTTGTCTTAACATAGCAACCAATACTGCCATAGAAAATGAAAATTGAAATGGTGTTTTATTTATAAACGCTCTTTAACTGCTGTGGTTCTCAGCATTCCATTCTATACTGAGTGTAAAAGACCACTTAATTTTGCTCAGAGGCCTCTCTATCAGGCTTGAGGTTCTTTTACGTGCTGTAAATCTACGGCACGGGACCAACGGCTTTACTTCCCTTCCGAAGGAAGCCACGCTAAGGATTTTTACCCGAAAAAAATCCATCGTCCTCCTCCGTGTTTGAACCCGCGATCTTGGTTAGCCATTATACCAAGGAGGGCGACTAATATTGCCATAGGCTCATTTATGTAAGGAAATTGAAAGTTTTACTATCTCTAGCTCGTATGTACAATATACATAGTGAATAGAAAAGGTATTGTATTCCATCCAAAATTCGATATGGAGATACCACCGGAAATACACGTTCTGGGATCCCCTGAATCCAAAAAATCATTTTTAGAAACATGTCGTTATGTGTTTGTATGTGTGTGTGTGTGTGTGTGTGTGTGTGTGTCTGTAGGCGGCTTACCTAAAAAACGTTGAGAGGGTAATTCTTGACGTCACTGCTCTATAATGATTATTGTTCTAATACTAAATGTCAATAAACAATTCACAATACTTTTATTATTCTAATTACACGTTTGTATAAGTGATTTATTTTATTTTCTCATATATATTTCATAAATTGTAGCTTTAGCCGGAGCTGTGAAACTACGCAGTTGGATTTAACAAAAGACATCCTCTATTGTCTGCAAAAAAACTTGGAAATTCGTAGGTTTTCTTTATTTCATGTGCGTGCATTAGAGTTACAAGTGTTAACTCGGTAAAAATCCCTAATATTTACCAAGCAGAGTATTTCTTTTTGTATCCGCGAGTCACATAATCTAAACACAATAAAACCGCGTGGTATTGTGACGCCGAGCATAAGTTTTGGAGGCAAATAATAGCCAATCAGCATTAAGAAAGTTCAAGGCAGACATCTTGTTTTAGGGCTATTTAAAGATACGTCATTTCAGAATTTGCACAGTTATCTCTGTCGTTCGGATGAGTACTCCATGTCACTTTGCATAAGAAGTCGGCGCTTAAAATTTAAAGTGCAAGATAAATATAAAATTTTAACTAGTGTTAAAGTGTTTCTCCGAGTGTAAAAAGTGTTTACAAAAATGTGCAAAATTACTGTTTTTCTAGATGACTCACCAATAGTATTTGCTTTTTCGTTGAAGAATAAAACATCAGAGTGAAAAAGGACCCTGCAATTCTTAATTCTAAATCCAGTATCCGAACCTACATTCTTTCCTGTCTCCACTCTGAGAAAGATCATCAGCTCTACCGACATCGAACCCTGAGACAGCGACACTGAGGCAGCAGAAAATCTACTTCCAGTCAATAGGTATGAGATAACTGAAGAGGTCCTTGCATCAGATACGGTGGACCCGTTCTTTATTTCTGTAAACGGCGGTTTTCACTCAACTGACACGTTAAAGAAGGCATATAGAAAATGTCTTTCCCATATCCGATAAATCAACGCTGATTATGTACCAACAATGTGGGCAGTATAAACATAAAGATATACAACGCGACAACGAAAAGTCCGTTAAACACCAAAGTTGATATTTAATATCAGTATCTTCCAAGGATGCAACACGAAGATTTTTAGGAAAATCCCCTCACCCCTAACTACCCTTTACCGGCTTTTAAGAGGTCTGACTGGCGCTTTAACCTATGTTTTTCTTTATTTCTCTTCTATTTACAAAGAAGCAAGAAATAAGACCAATGCTGGCAATGTTTATCTTTATTAGCATGATGTGTAGATATAGAAATAATATTTTATAAGGATAGTTGTTTTATGAAACACTAGAGAAAGTCATGTGAGTGTAATACATGACATTTTTTTTTCGGTAAAGTACATCCAGTTTACATTATCCGTTTTGAACTGGAGAGGTTCACACATATATTTTTCTGAATATTCGATGTCCCTAGCGTATGCAGTTAGGATTATTAAGACCGGCTGCTATAATTTACTTTGTTTACCATTTTCATTTGGAATTAGTTGTAAACAAAGTCGTAAGCTTCATATTCCTAATTACCAATGATTTTAAACTCCATTTGTTCCAGTGCTGCTCTGCATTCCAATTTCCTTGAATTGCAAATTTCATTCACGCAGTAATAATGTCTGCTTTCTCTCTCTTTTCTTTCTTTCTTTTCTCTTGCTTATTCTTTTATATACTTTATGCTAATCATGATAAAATTAGCAGAATTGGTCCTATTACTTGCTTCCTTTTAAGTAGAAGGGAAACATGAGAATATATTATTCTAAAGTGATAATCACACCTTTTAAAAGCTGGTCGCTATGTGAAACAACTGGGGTTCGGTTCGCTCTACTTGGTCCCATTTGAGAAAAGTTAACTGGTTTAAAACTGAAACCAATAAAGGAACATCTCAGAAACGGTCAACTCTATAAGAAAACTATATGACATAAATTATGTGTTTTAACGAGATCTACATTTTTTGTATAGTAAGTTTTTGTTTGTCTCTTAAGGTTTAGTCCTTATGCAAAATTCTGCAAAACTCAATCAGAATAAAGAGCTCTTCAAGGCTATTCCCGAGGGATCGCACAGGTGGCGCTGGAATAAGCTAGTCGTCTCTGCAAATCTTGCTCCAGTTTTTCATTTAAATTTAAAGTTTTGGCAAGCTAATTACAACAATTTATGTTCGTGTGTGCAAATTGTGAGAGAACTGTTATTTTCAAGTTGTGTTGGTTTTACAGTGCAGATTATCAGTGAATACAGTCAAATTAATGTGACTATAAAGCTTTGCATCGCATTGTTTTGTTTACATAAACAGTTGAGTTCTTCTTATGATTCGTTTGTAGCTCAGTTGTGTTATTTTATTCCTAAGCGATATCTAATAGTGACACAAATCTTCTCTCACAATCTTCATCATCGCGGTCTGTTATACAGCCTGCTAAATTAAATACCAAAACGTCCACAAGGAGAGGATTTAATCATTCCGAGAAAGAAGCACACAGCATCTGCTTCACAAGCTAACCAAAGGATGCAGTAAACCTAATGGACGTTCACAACAAATGTGCCCCATTAGAACCAATGGAGGATACTACCGCAGCATCATCTCAAACCCAAAATATAGGAACAGTGCACGTTTCTCCACCCTTTTTGCACAAGGCTAACAATCATCAAGCAATTCACCTATCTACGCCGGATAACGACTAGTGAATTTAACACTCCACAGAAGGGAAAAACTTTAAAACTTGTTCTCACCGCGAGTTCAGATTTTCGCGCTGTGACTACCTTTTTGACGAGTCTCATCTACAGCATCACACCTTTCGTGATCCCAGTTCCAAAAAGTTGGAAGTTATTATTCGAAATGTTCCATATTCAATAACCGACGAAGAAATCTTATCAGATTTTCATTCGCAGAAGCTTCCAGTAACTAAAGTTGTTCGACTGTTCTATAAGTATAAACAACCTATGCCCTTGTGTGCAGTTGAATTGGAGAACTTAGATCAGAGTAAAGAAATATTTAAACTTCGGCATATACAACATGCGTTAGTCTCTGGTGAATAACGGCGCAGATCTTTGGACACACCTCAATGTACCAGGTGTCAAGGGTATGGTCACACAAAGAACTTCTGTTGCCTTAATCCCCGATGTGTGATATGCCTAGAATCTCACCACTACAGCAATTGTACTAAACCCAAACAGCAAGGACCTCAGTGCGTGAACTGCTACGGTACCCATACTGCGAACTATAAGATTTGTCCTTATTACTTAAATCTTCGCACTAAAGCTAGTAGTGAAACTTCACATCTGCGGCCTAATTCTAAATCTGCAATGTGCCTAATTCAACAACACCATTGCTTGATGCAGAGCACTTTCCTAACTTGCCAAACACAGCTGGTGCCTGCGGTATGGCCACCTAACAAAACACCTCGGTCTGCTCACAGTAGTCACATACCTAATGAAAGTTCTACTCCCAATCCTTCACATTTTACTGACTTGATACCTATGTTGATCAGGGCTTTTAAGCCATACCTCTCTCATATCAAATATTATATAGCTTTACTATTCCAGGAGCTTTTTCAAAATAAATAGTTTAGTTCATCATTCGTTCTCTTAGCTTGTTTTCCTAATCTAGAATGCCAACGGCTTAAAATCCAAGCGAGCTACTTTTCTTGAATTTTTATCTCGAGACAATGCTGATATTTCTTGTATCTCTGAAACCCATTTTCTTCTTACGAAAAATTCACTTATTGTATTTATAGATAAGTATATAAGATATATTATTTATAAATCTGACCACGACGCCCGAATTGCTTCTGTAGGCGTAGCCATTATTGTGAAACGAAAAGTGGCACATTAAAGCATACTTTTGCCTCAATTAACAAGCCTAGAGGCCTGGTCAATCAAGCTTCATCAACTAAACTGCCCAGAGATGTTTATAATCGCAGCTTATCGACCACCCTCAACTCAGAGAGACCAGATCTACAGTTTCTATTTTCTGATCCGTCTCCTGTGATCTTGTTGGTGACTTAAATAGTAAGCACATGCAATGGAGTTGTATAACCATCCCACCGGAAGGCGTTTTTTCTCGGCAGCCGACCACAACGGTATACTCATTCAAGCTCCAACAGATCCTACTTACTACTGCAATAATCCTGCGGTCTTACGGAACATTTTAGATGGGACACTTTTGAAGAACATTAGTCAGCCCTTGCACATGCGCTCTGTTGCCGAAATGGATTCTGATCTCTGCCCAGTCATCTCTAAGTTTCATTGTGAAGTACCATGTGCTTCGTTCCGTCCTCGCCTAATCCAAGGAATGGTGAACTGGGAATGTATTCAGAGATAGAGGGATCTTGAGCTAAAGGCTACATATTGCTTACAGACCTGTTCTGATATTGATGCAGCAGTAAAGAATTTCACGAAATCTGTAATTAAGTCGGTGAAAACTGCTAGCAGTATGCCACGTTTTTACGAGAATACTTCACACCACCAAGCACTTTCCTCAAGATTGTAGCACTGTTAAAAGCTAAACATAAAATGCGTCGAGAATGGCAATCTCATAAATTGCCTTGGCAGCGACAACGATTAGATCCATTAATTCGACAAAACCGGCGAGCTATAGAGGAATATCGTTATGCTACTTATCAACCCTACTTGTCTAATCTTTCGCCAGAAGATTGTTCTCAATGGAAGCAGACGAAACGGGGACCTCGGGAAGCTACTATTATACCACCCTTAAAATTCCAGGACCTGTTTTTGAACACGAAGATGCAAAATGTGAGCTATTGGAGGATATATTTCAAACTGCATTTACGCCCAATCCCAGCGTGAATGTTGTGTTCAGTCAATATATTAAAGTTGCACTTGATACCTATTCCTCGGTTCCAGAGCAACTCAATTGTACCTCAACCAGAGAACTACGATGGATTCTTTATAACCTATCCATTAAAAAGCGCCAGGTAATAAACTTAGAACAAATATTGTTTTAAAACAACTTACCACTAAGGCTCAGGTTTACTTTGCCTCCATATTTAATGCTACTTTTCGCCTTGGATACTTTCCACTATGGAAACATGTCGAGGTAATCGTTCTCCCAAAACCTGGATTATCACCTTCCTTACCTTCTGGATATCGTCCTATCAGTCTATTACATACACTTTCCAAACTTTTTGAAAAAGTCATACACAAACGATTAAACAAATTTCTAACGGACAACGCAGTGATACCATCACAGCAATTTGGTTTTCGCAGTCACCACTCTACAACTCATCAGCTTCTGCGATTAACTGAGACGGTTGCTTGTGGTTTTGAGTATAAGCAGCACACAGGCGCAGCATTTCTGCACCTCAAACAAGCTTTTGATTGAGTGTGGCACACCAGTCTGCTCTATAAACTTCGAGACATTGGGTTGCCGGATTATCGATACATGTCATCGATAGCTTTCTCTCACATCGTACTTTCAAGTACAGGTGCGGCCAGTAATTACGGGAGTGCCTCAAGGTTCCATTTTAGCGCCTCTATTGTTTAATATCTTCACCTATGACATACCAACCTTACCAGATGTCAACATCGTCATGTAAGCTGACGATATCACCATTTTTACATCGACTATAAACTTGATTCCGCTGTTCACAGACTCCAGACGTCTCATAATATACTAGTGTCCTGGACTGTTAAATGAAGATTTCATTGGACCACAAGAAATATGACGCCATGGTTTTTACATTACGTCACTCCTCTGTTCCCCATTCTATGACGTTACAAAACATGTCCATAACTTGGAAACGTGCTGATGGACATTATCACATATCTTGGCCTGCATTTTGATCGCCGGCTGACCTGGAACTCTCACATTAATTCAAAATTAAATCTCGCCTACTCCAGAATACGCAAATAGTATCCCATTCTCAACCGCAAGTCTCCTTTGTAAATTTCAAGTGGTTCTCTTTGAACAGATCTTTACTTCGTCCTTTACTTACCTGTGCTTGTCCGATTTGGGGTGGTGCAGCCGCAAACAAAATTAATCATCTGCAGATATTTCAAAATAAAGTGTTAAAGCTTATACTGAATGCACCTTGATATATCCGAAATATTCAAATATATCATGAACTTGGACTCAGGACCATCTCTGCACCTATTCGATCTCAGGCTCGCACGTTTTTTGAGCATCTTCACTTAGTACCTGGCGCAGTGCACTTCTTATTGGGACAAAGATTTGATACAATTCCTCGGATAAAGATTCACTGAATGGATGTGTGATATAGTCTCTGACTGTTTAGTGCAGAGGGGTCTCATGTGGTTGGCCTCACAAATTATAATGTTCTTTGTTAATTTTAGTTATAATGTATTTTATTCTAATTCTGTATAGTATAATTAATGCTGAACGAATCTAAATAAATTAAAAAGGCTATTCCCAGAATTTTGGGATGTAGATATCTATAATATACGGTATTTTGAGCAAAATCCTGGAGCCATTTTTGAGTGAATCAAACTTTTACATTTTCAGTAAAATCTCGATATCGAATTTTTACAAGGGATACAATACCTTCTCTAGATACTGAGTATATTGTATGTACATACGTCCTAGAGAAGGTAATCAACCAACACTTTTCCATATAAAGGACGGTTTTAGTCGTGAGTTTAAAATCATGCTGTATCTTTGAAACTGTTGAACCTGAGTATAAAGTGTGGACGGACCCACAGAAAGAGATAATTGGAACTTTTTCTAATTATTTTTATTAAATGTTACGAAAACCTCTAAATATCGATAACAACGTTTTATGTACAATGAAACACTTCTATTTATCACAGTTAAAAGGTAAAGAAAATAAAACATATGCTTATAGAAAGAGGCTTGATCCATCTACTGGGTCACAAAGCAACTTTGCTGAAATATTCTTTAGCCAAACATATTTGTATTTATCCTACTTTCAGAATCATGTCATTGTATTTCTTTTAAAGCATTTTTAGAAGAAGGAGCGCGTGCACGTGTGTGTGTCAGTGTGGCGGAAAGTCCGTTAAATGACAAACTTGATATATAGGTTAAACATTTCCAACGAGATTTTCAAGTTAAACAGCACCACAAACTACTCTCAAACTGAATATTTTCCGGATTTTTTTATTTCTTTTAAATAACTCTAATGTAATGATTAAAATACCGTTGTTTATCTAATATATTTTCGTAAGAAATTAAAATATCTCATTTTCTTTGAAAGGCCTTCGAGGTAATCTTCATTCTGTATGACTTTTGCATAGCTGTAAGAGATAGACAAGAACTTCCTATCGTGTTCACAGACACTAGGGCACACTGACACACGGACACACGGACGCACACACATACACCGGCCTTTTTTTGAAAATACTTTCTTTAGATACAGGGGACCCTAAGACATGTATTTCCGGTGAAATCTCATTATCAAAATTTTGGATTGAATACAATACCTTCTCTATACACTATGTACACAGTACGTGTAGAGAAAGCAAACATTTATTTAGTTTATTTATGATTTTTTGTCTCAAATGTTTAGAAGCTAAACGGTATACTGTTTAAGAGTTTATTTAAACTTAGATCAAAACGTTTACTCCTTAGTAAATGTATCAACTATCAGAACCATAATTGTTCATCTTCAAAACGCTACTAATGAAACAATTTTCATCTGCTCGCCTGTGTAGGGATGGTAGCATGTCTGCTTCACATTCAACAAGTCGCGAGTTCGAATCTCCCTTAGGGTGAGTTACCCAGATAAGGTTGTTTTCAGGGTTTTCCCTTATCCTGAGAAGACGAATGTCTAGTAACTTTAAGCTCCATGGACCATGAGATCATTGATCATTATTTCAACACTTTTATTCATCGTCCAATATGACCAACCAGGTTAAAGGACGTAAGCTACACAAAAAAAAAATATATATTTTATATATATATATATATATATATATATATATATATATATATATATTTGATTGGCTTAAGTTTGAAACATACTTGCTTCATTTCAGAAGAATTAACTTTTTAAATTCCACTATAAACATAATCGAATTTTAAATATAATTTAAGCTTCATAAAATAAACAATTGAAATAAAATATTATATTTGAAACTTAAAAATCACTGAAGATCTTTATTAAATAAATTGTGTTAACATTTTTCAAAGATTAGAATCCAGAATTTTCCAAGGGATATTTTTGAATTTTCGTATTAAAATCTGACATTGAACAACCTATAAATTATTTTACCAATATCATATTTCTTTACCCTCCATTCTTGCTGAATAACTTATTTTAAGCAGAAAGATTGTAAAGCTCAAACATTTCCGTTTCCCCCTAGACAGAACTAATTATACAAAAAAGTAGATGAGTTAAGCAAAACTCCTCGCACTGTTTGTCACTCTTCTGCAACAGAGGAGTCGGGCGTGAAATGTGTTGTTTAATACAACCACTACCCAGGTCAAAGATGTTAACTCAGAATGGAAAGAAAAAAATTGCAGATAACGGCTGCGAATCGAAGCGCGGTTCTTCCGCATTCCTTGCCAACTGCTGTTGTGCCAAGACTTCCCTCAGGCCCATCTGCAAAGCAATCTCTGTTTTGTGTAAACACCCAGCATTTCGAATAATAAAACATTTTACCATTATTTGTGTTTCTAAAGTCAACATCTGCACATTACATTTATTGGAAACTGGTACAGTCAATCCAGCTATTCAAGCTTGACTCTCGTTTAAGAGTATATACATACCATTGTGAGGCGGCTTGTACCTTTCGCAATACAACTTTTTGCTCCTCGTATATCATCTCTAGTTAAAGCGATTTATAAACCGGAAAGTTGGGCACAAAAGGTGCTAACAGCAATTCAGATGGAACTGAATACATAGAGTTAAATTTTAAACGAAACGATTTCCTATTTAATTCATTAAACGTAACAATATCGTAATGAAACTCGAAAATGTTCTTTAAACAAGTTATTACCTTCCCACATAGTGCATAGAGCAGGTATTGCATTCCACCCAAAATTCAATACCGAGATTTCACCGGAAATACATGTTTTGGGTCCCCCTGAATCCAGAAAAGGCATTCTTAAAAAAGTGTGCATGGTGTGTGTGTTATTGTGGACAGAATAGCTCAAAATCGAAAAGACCGTTAAATACCAAACTTGGTATTTAGGTTTGGTATCTTCCAAGGATGCGACACGAAGATTTTCAAGAATATTCCCCCACCCCCAACTACTCTTTACAGGGAACTATTTTTGAAAATGTTGATTTTCTCAAAAATGACTTTAACGATTTTGATTAAAATATTGTATATTAAAGATATTTACCGGGCAAATAAAATGTATATCTTGAATTTTCTGGAAATAGTCTGAAGACTACTTTATTCTGGATGAATTTTACGAAATTTTGCATAGCTGTTAAACCGTAAGAGGTAGACAAAAGGTAGCTTTACAGAAAATGTAGAACTCATTAAATCACACAAGTTATGTTATATACATTTTTTTTCGTGGAGTTGGTCGTTTTTGAGATATTCCTTGTTATAGGTTTCACCTTTAAAAAACTTACATTTTTTTTTCGTGGAGAAAATCGTTTTTGAGATATTCCTGTTTATAGGTTTCACCTTTAAAAAACTTACCTTTCTCATACAGGAGCTTCTTAACAAACAAACGAACTTCATTCACATAGCAACTAGCTTTTGAGTATGGCTTTAACCTATGATACTCCCTTATTTTGCTTCTACTTATAAGGAAGCAAGTAATAAGAATATTTCTGCTATTTTTCTGTATTAACATGAAGTAAGAAAAAGCATAAACTTTTTAACAATAATTTGGTGTAGAGATGTACAGAAAGTCATGTGAATGGAACACGTCAGATTTTTTTTTTTTGGTTGGATTGTTGCATTTTAAACTGACTCTAAGAGTTTTCTTTGATTTTAGATTTATATCTTAATTATTGTTACTGTTAAGTTTCTATTTCAAATGATATCAATCATGCCTGTATTTAGGCAATTTTACTCCCATGGGCTCAACAATTTTTTCGATCCCCCCCAAAAAATAAATTCTGAAAAAAAAAACCGCAAAATTGAAAACAGGCTATTTAAAATAGGTATGTACTATTTAAAGAAGACATCTTCTAAAAAGGAAAATATTGTACGGACTTATGGTAACTAATCTTGAGTTCAGAGTAGAAAGATTCGTTACAGCGTGTCCAAAATTTAAGATTCATTAACCCACACATACATACAGAGGATAACTCAGGAGAAACCAAAAAAATGATTAGTATTTCAACAAAAAATGTCAGTGCTTGAATATTTCAAAGCCTATCTTCTTGCTTTGTTATCAACAAACACATTTATCACATTTTCAAAGTCCAGTTTCACGGTCAATCATTTTCTATTGCTAGTACAGCCAGGTAATTCAAACGCTCCTAAGTCTGAGAAGCATAAAAATAATTCTTAACCCTTCAAAGAACTTAAAAGGATCGTTCAGCACAAGAGTTCAAGGCTCAAATATATTTGAAGACCGATCCTGATGTTTGGATAAATATCAAAGAGACATTTCTCTCTTAGCATTTTATTTAATACAGGCTTATCTAGAACTCAAAACGAAGCTTTTAAGATAGATACATTCTGTTACAAAGGACTCCTTTGTATCCTCTGAGTAAACATGCTGCAGCGCTCTAGAGTTCATCAAGGTTCTATTTTCGTGAAACTGGATAAGAATGAGAGCTTCTCAGGAAACCCTTCCTAGACAGCAAGACGCTTCTTGAGCTGTGAAAATAAACAGTCCAATATAATTAAAAATGGTCTTCAATATATCGCCAAAGATTTGTAAACCACAGTTTCATTTTCTGACTCAGAGTCTAAATCATCAAAAAATGTCTTTCGTTTCGTCACACATTTTTCTTTAGTTTCACTGACTCGTACAAGTTATATAGTCTCAAATTTTCTATCCTCCAATTTCAAAATACTTTGTCATCTCATCTATTAAAGTTAGAAGTGAAGTATAAAGTTTCACTAGTGTAGATATGTCAACTTCTTCTGACTGTAGTGTTGTACTCACTGCATTGAATCGTTCCAAAATACTCCCCTGCCACTGTAGCCATGAATGCAATTTCTTTATCTTACGGTTTGACACTTATACAAAAGTCGTCCAGAATATAGAGATCCTCAAAGGCTACTCCCAAAAGATTCAAGATATAAATTTCGTTAAAAAATAAGGTAACTTAAACATATGAGATTTTAATCAATTTCCTTACAGCCATCAACATTTTCGAAAAATATGGTGTTGAATTATTCTGAAAAACTTCGTTTTGAATTCTGAAAGCTACTGAACTTAAATTCCAGGTTTGGTATATAATTGACTTTTAGTTTTTGAACTATTTTGTCCATAGACACACATACCTATACACACAGACATGGACCTTTTTCTAAAAATACTTTTTTGAATCATGGGTCTTTAAAGCATGTATAATCTGGGTGTCAAATGTTTGATTGTGTATATCAAATTACGTGATAGAGAAAGTAAAAAGAGGTCAACTGTTGGGCAGGAAGCAAAAATGAAGCAGGAAATGTTATTGATTCTAACCAGGTAGCATTATAAATGCATGAGATTCCAAATGTAACTAATTGTTGGATATGTAGGAAAATCAGGTTTCTTGTTTTGGGCAACTCCTTTCTATTTCCTTAACAGGATATTTGTTACCTCTCCCCTCCAAAACGAAACATAAAGGATGAGTGTGGCAGTTTAATTTAAAAGGAAAAATTGCATCTTAGTGACATGTTAGTTCTTATTTATTATTATTGTGCTTGAACTACAACTTTATTTATTTATTTTTATGGATAGCGATACGTCACTTACAATGTCAAATTAAAGAGGCTTCCAAGGACTTTAAAATAAAGCTGCTGCTCTGTAATGAACCATCCCTCTCACCTTCTTCCTTCACAAGAAAAGAAATAATAAGAGAGTTTTGAGCACCTTTGAGAAATGATACGCAAACTAGTCAGCACCGATTGATGTTTCTGTAAAGATTCACATAGTAAATATTTAATAGCGACTTGATTAAAATTGGTTTCAGTTTCAATCATTCAACCAGCTGAGGCTATAAAATTGTTGAAATAAAAACTCTACCCCTCAGGCGCCAAGATAAATACGGGGTAAGGTATTAAATATCACAACACAAATTCCCACCTCAATAATAAATAAAATCGGTGTTCCATTCATAAGACTTTCTCTGCAAACAAAATTATTATTATTTTATGTACATCGTGGTAATCTAGTAGCACAAATGAGTTTTGACGCAAAATTTAATCTTGAAGCAACCTAGGTAACTAAAAATGAAATTATCCTGCCCTAAAGTTATACTACAAATCGTAAAATATTATTGCTTGGCACCTGAAAGCACAGGAAATGTATGTGAAGAAATTAAAACGTGACGTCATCGCCTCGCGGTACGCACGAAAACTCCCCAAAAGGGCGTGTTTAACGAAAATAACATAGCCAAGAGTATTTAAAAATTTAGCTCGTCATTATTATGGATAAAATAACTAAAATTTGTGTTTATGGAAGTCTATTAAGCAAATGAAACCCAAATAAACATGTAATATGGGAGAAGGAGGAGAAGAAGAAGAAGAAGAAGAACAAAAACAAATAGATTACGATATGCCGGATGCTGTAATTTGTTTATGAATGTAACAAAGGAGGTGCAGGAAAACTTACAAATAGGTAATTTAGAAAAGATCATGATTGTACGAACATTTTTATGAATATCATTTAAATACATTAATGTTAATTATAATGAGCATATAAAAACGTATATTGTATATGTATTTCACGAAAAGTGAGAACAAGGAAAACTGTCGTGGTGACGTGCAAATTATAATGCTTAAAAACAATGATATTCAACTTAGAAGAGGTGATTAAATTGCATTTACTTGCGCTGTACAGTGTCTGAGAAGGTCTTCAGAGACTATTCCCAGAAAATTTAAGCTATACATTTTGTTTGTCATGTAAATATCTTTGATATAGGGAATTTTAATCAAAATCGTTAGAGCCATTTTTGAGAAAAAAACATTTCAAAAATATTTCCATACAACATGTGCTCTGGGTAGGGGATTTTCTTGAAAATTTGAATTACTTCGAAGATGCTTAACTTGAATACAAATTTGGTATTTAACGATCTTTTCGTTTTTGAGCAATGGAGTCCACAGTCAGACACACACACACACACCCTACACACACACAGCGAGAGACAGAGAGAGAGAGAGAGAGAGAGAGAGAGACAGACAGAGAGAGAGAGACACACACACACACACACATACATACCCACACATTGGCCTTTTCCTAAAAATTTCTTTTTGGATTTAAGGGTCCTCAAATCATGTATTTACAGTGAAATCTCCGTATTGAATTTTTGGGTAGAATACAATACATTCTCTATACCCTGTGTACAGCCATGGGTACAAAAATGAGTCATTCCCAGACTCCATTGTTGATCGAAGAGCTCCGTGTATCTTCGTAAAAGCTGCGCTCAGAATATATAGTACACAACGAACTGTACATTGTTCTATGACCGACAGCGTTAGCTTATGAATACTGAAGACAGATCACAGAACAAGGTTACGTGGCCGAGAGGATAAGAAGGCTTCCTTCCACTCATAAGTTTCTAGATTCAAACCTCGCGCTGCTTGTTATGTTTTATGATTGTTGATTTTATGACTGGATATATACTAAATAATATTGCATTAATATAACTTGGGTATTTGAAGTTATACTCTACTCATGTTAAATAACTAATAACATATGTGTAAACGAACTATTATCCTTTAGTACTAAAACACAAACAATAATATCGGGATGAATCCTCAGCCCGTATAACTGCCCTCAATCTTCGGAGCATAGACAAAATTAAATGCCTGCAGTAATGTCGACGAGAAGCTAAAAGATCCCAGGCTTCTTGAATTTATGCGAAAAAGCCATCTTTAATCTTACGCTCATCTATAGGTAAATTGAAGCGCAGCTCTCATTTCACCTCGGCCCACACGTTCTTAATAGGATTCAAATCTAGTGAACAGGGAGGCCAGTCTACCACTCTGATATCCTGCCTATCTGAAAACCAATTTGAAACTTTTCGAAATGTGTGGATACGCAATATTCAATAATTTCATCAGGATATGAGATATCCTCACAGAGGGAATCAAAATATTATCGAGTATTACCGTGTACTGCACACCATTCAGTGTATCGTCAAACTGCTATAGCACACCTAAACCACCCCTTGCAATCCAGTCCCAACCAATACGGATACTCGACCATGATGAAAAAACAACAACAACAATGTCCCTACCTACAAAATCAAATTTGCGGAAAGCTGGATTCCTAAAAAGTTTAACAATTTTCTTAACAATACTTTTAGTATTTTTATGCTATACAGATGATATATTTTTTTCATTGATAGAACACTGTTCGTGTCTGTTCAGTTTGCTCACCATTCTGTATACCATATGTTTTCGTGTGCAGCATATTGCAGCTGGTAGCAAGCATCATAACTATCATATTACTAACGTACCAAATGTCGTGTATGAAATAAGTAAGTCTAAAATAAATAGCCACTCTGCGTTGATTAAACACCATTAGAGAAGGAAAAAGCATGTTTGCTACATGCAAGAACTGAGCCTACGACCCCAACCGGAGGAGCAACCTACGTTTAGCCACAGCTACAATAGAAACTGTATCGTGTTTTGTGTCAATATTTTTAGTTAATATTGATAGTTTGTTGTTGAAGGTTAAGTTATATATTTGATAATGGTTGTTAATCATATGGGTTATTAATTTGGAACATGTGACAACCTGTTGCTGCCCCTACGCAACTGTATCTCGGATAGCGTACACTAGGTGCTGTGCCGTGTAGGATTTAAACGAATTTGGCGTTCCAGACATGACTTGTTTTTTGTCCATGGATGTACACAGTACGTGTTGAGAATGTAACTAAATAGTAATGCCACTTGCGCTGCCATCTATCCACAGACTGCTAGACTAAAGCAATACCCTAAGGTCGTCTGCTTGTCGCTTACGTGGGGATGTGGCGTCGAAGGCTGGAAAGCCCTGATATCTGACTACGGATGATGGAGGCTCATGCGCCTTACTGACTGCAGATGGTGAAAGCAGCCAAACTGTGGCAGCCTTTCGACATCTAATTGGTACTAAGCGAAAAGTGTTATGATACCTGGATAGCCTTAAAAGGTTACTCTCCACAACATACCGTCAAAGAGATATCTTAGAGAATAGTTCCGTCGCGACCTAGATGCTAAATCAACGTAAAATAAACATTTTAAAAAACCTCAGGTAAAAGGTAGTTGTGGTAGGGAGGTTTTGTTGAAAATCTTCGTCTCGCATTCTTGGAAGATACTGAACTTAAATACCAAATTTGGTATTTAACCGACTTTTCGTTTTTGAGCTATCCTGCACACACACACACACACACACACACACACACACACACACACACACACACACACACACACACACACACTCACACACAAAGGTACATTTTAAAATTGCTCTTTTTGGATTCAGAAGTCTCAAAACATGTTTTTACGGTGAAATATCAATGCCTTCTCTATGTACATAGTACAATCGTTCCAGAGAAACTAAAAAGAAATAATCGTCCACAACGGCTAGTGTTGTCCTTCACAAAAGCATTAATATGCAGTCATACTTAGCTACTGCATGAGTTAATTCGTAAGTAAACGAAATAAAGATTCAGTTAAGATTTAATTAGTAAAATTCAACTATTGAACACCATTATTTGTAATAATAAATATATCAAAGTAAGACGTTTTACTATAGCTGATGCAGATACCTGCAATAAAACGGACAAAATACGTAGATAGGTTAGGCAACTGGAAAGTTTCCACCATGGCAATTCAACTGTCCACGAATAAGAGGGAAGTGGCTTAAAAGATAAAACCAAACAACACAACAACAAAAAGAAATGACACTTCAGTAAACAAAAAACAAAAAAAAAAAAAACAAAAAACTTCAGCATAAGGTTCACATTTTTTTTCTGTGCACAAAAGCTCCGACTTTATACCGGTTTAATTTATTTTAAATATCTTAATGGAATATGCAAAATTTAGATTTCATCGAATAAAGCAAACTATTCCCTCTTTCACATTAACATTCCGCCTTCCAGAACAGTGTCTGAACGCGTCTTAAACGTTCTAAAAGTGTATAAATTCCATAAGTTTATGTTTGCCGAAGAAAGAAAAAAAAAGTTGGGATTTATTTGCAAATAACAATTGAGGGTTTTCATTTGAATGTATTTTTTGAGCTTTTTTCGCACTTTACCGAGTTTTCAAAATTCGGTAAAACATGTGGAGAAAATTTAAAATGCAAGAATAGGAATAAGCCTTATTTGACTTTTAATTCTATATTATATTTGACAAACCCAATCAACCTAGTAACCAGTTATATGTGTGTTCCTTCTTCGGGCAAAATGCTTATTATGAATACTGATGCATGAAAACGATTGTGTGCAGCCACGGCCAGCAGTATAATGCACGAAGATGGGCGATGTTTGAAAATAAACAATTGTTAATATCGTTGACAAGCAAAGGAATTACCGTAGAATCAAACATTTTTACTTTCTCTACACGTGCTATATACATAGAGTATAGAGAAGGTATTGCACTCCACCCAAAAATTCGATACCGAGATTTCACCGAAAATATATGTTTTAGGGTCCCCTGTATCCAAAAATAGCATTTTTATAAAAAAAAGGCCCGTGTGTTTGTGTGTGTGTTTGTGTGTGTGTCCGTGTGTCAGAGTGTCACAGTGTCACAGTGTCTGTGAACACGATAACTCAAAAACGAAAAGTCGGTAAAATACCAAACTTGGTACTTAAGTTTAATATCTTCCAATGATGCAACACGAAGATTTTGAGAAAAATCCCCCACCCCAACCTATTCTTTACATGGAACATTTTTCGAAAATTTTGATTTTTTCAAAAATGGCACTAACAATTTTGATTAAAATATCGTATTAAATATATTTACCTGACAAATAATATGTATATCTTGAATTTTCTAGGAATAGCCTCTGAAGACTACTTTATTCTGTATAAATTTTACGGAATTTTGTATAACTGCTAAACCGTAAGAGATAAACAAAAACTTACCACACAAAAGATGTAGAACACATTAAAACATACAATTTATGTTATATACATTTTTTCGTGGAGTTGATGGTTTTCTAATATTAAAAAACGAGCTTTAAAACACTTTTACTTTTCTCATACAGGAATTTGTCAACTCGTGTCCATACAAACAAAGGAACTTCAGTCACATAGCAAACAGCTTTTGATTATCACTTTAACCAATGGTACTCCCTTTTTTCGCTTCTACTTACAAGGCACAAGTAATAAGACAATTTTTGCTTATTATTTTCTCGATGAGCATGAAGTAAATAGAAACATTAGCTTTTTAACAATAATTTGTTGCAGAGATGTAGAGAAAGTCGTGTGAATGGATCACATCAGATTTTTCCAAGTAAAGATGTTGCAAGTCACTTGGTAAATTGAAGAAACTTGAATCCCTTGCCCATTCATTGCTGACACCAGTGCTTTGTCCAGCATATTCTTTATCAAAATCTAATGCTTTCTATTTAAATAACTTTCTCTGCCACTCCAAAGAACTTCTATTGAGATAAGCGTTACCAGAATGATGTTATTACTTAGTTGCAAGTAGGAGAGAAGTAAGGGAACACACTATTCTAAAGCGATAGTCAAATGTTTTAAAAACCTCTGAAAAATACTTTAGTCTGGATGAATTTTACGAAATTTTGCATAATTGTAACCGTAAGAAATGGACAAAAACTGACATTACAAAAAATGTAGAGCACATTAAAACACACAATTTATGTTATAGAAATATTTTTCGAGGAGTTGATCGTTTTTGAGATATTCCTTGTTTTTGATTTCAGGTTTAAAGAAAATTGCACTTTTATCATAAAGGAATTTGTCAACTCGTGTCCATATAAACAAAGGAACTTGTCACCTAGTAACCAGCTTTTGACTTCACTTTAACCTTGATACTCCCATATTTGGCTTCTACTTACAAGGAAGCAAGTAATGAGACTATTTCTGATAGTTTTTTCTCGATAGAAGAATAGAATAAGCTTATTAGCAATAATTTTTTACACAGAAGTAGAGAAAGTCATGTGAACGGAACACATCAGATTTTTTTTTAATTTCTCTAGCCCCATATGCACAATGTACATAGGAGGGATACAGAAGGTATTGTAATGCACCCAAAAATTCGATACCGAGATTTCACCGGAAACATATACTTTGGGGTCCTCTGAGTCCGAAAAAAGTATTTTTAAAAAAAGGCCCGTGTGTGTGTCTATCTATGTGTCTGTGGACAGCATAGCCCCAAAACAAAAAAAAAAGTTAAATACCAAACTTGGTATTTAGGTTTAGTATCTTTCATGCGACATGAAGATTTTCAGAAAAATCCTTCCACCACAAACTACCCTTTACATGGAAACAATTTCGAAAATTTTGATTTTCTTAAATATAGCTCTAACGATTTTGATTAAAATCCTGTATATTAAAGCTATTTATTTCCGAAATAAAAAGTATATCTCCAATTTTTTGGGAATAGCCTTCGAAGACCTCTTTATTTTGGATGAATTTTGCTGAATTTTGCTTAACTGCTAAACCGTAAGAGATAGAAAAAACTCACTACACAAAAAATGTACCTCATGACAAAACACGCAGTTTTTGTCCTTTACGTTTTTGTTGTGGAGGTAACTTTTCTCACACAGGAAATGTCTGTTTTTCTTTTGTTCTACTGCTAGCCAAGCAAAAAAGTGATTTGCAATGACAATCGCATAGCGATAGCTTTTAAAACATATGACAATCACTTTAGCATAGTGTATTCCCTTATTCCCTTCTACTTATAAGGAACTAAGTAATAACATTCTGCTAACATTTATCTTGATTAGCATTGGTACAAAGAAGAAGAAGAATATTTTGTAGGAGTTTGGTAGAGCAGCTAGAGCAAGTCATGTGAGTGTAACACATTAGATTTTTTTTCTTATAAAGGGTACTTTGTGGAGCGGATTTTCTTGAACATCTTGGTGTCACATTCTTGGGACATACTAAACTAAAATAACAAGTCTGGTATTTCACGGACTTTTCGTTACTTAGTTATGCTATCCACAAACACCCAACCACACATTCACACAGAACAGAGGTATATATTTTTACTTTCTCTAAACGTATTATGCACGTAGTGTATAGAGAAGGTATTACATTGTACCCAAAAATTCGATATCGAGATTTCACCGGAAATACATGTTTTGATACCACCTGAATCCAAAAAAAGCATTTTTAGAAAAATGTCCGTGTGTGTCTGTCGGTGTGTATATGTGTGTCTGTGTGTCTGTAGGCAGCATATCTCAAAAACAAAAAGACCGTTAAATACCAAACTTGATATTTAAGTTCAGTGTCTTCCAAGGATGCGACACGAAGCTTTTCAAGAAAATCCCCCACCCCAACTACCCTTCACATGTAAAAATTTTCGAAAATTTTGATTTTCTAAAAAATGGCGCTAACGATTTTGATTAAAATATCATATATTAAAAAATATATGCTTGACAAATAATATGTATATCTTGAATTTTCTGGGAATAGCCTCTGAAGACTACTTTATTCTGGATGAATTTTACGGAATTTTGTGTAACTGGTAAACCGGAAGAGATAGACAAAAACTTACCCCACAAAAAACGTAGAGCACATTAAAACACACAATTTATGTTATATACATTTTTTTCGTGGAGTTGATCGTTTTTTTTAGATATTCCTTGTTTTTTGTTTCAGTCTTAAAATACTTTTCTCATACAGGAATTTGTCAACTCCTGTCCATACAAACAAAGGATCTTTAGTCACATAGCAACCATCTTTTTCTATCACTTTAACCTATGTTACTCCATTATTTCGCTTCTACTTACAGGGAAGTAAGTAATAAGACATTTTCTCACTTAGCATGAAGTAAATAGAAGCGTAAACTTTTTAATAAAAATTTGTTGCAGAGATATAGAGAGAGTCATGTGAATGGATTATATCAGATTTTTCTAAAAATGCTTCTTTTTACTTTCTCTACACGTACTATGTACTTGTTCGATACCGAGATTTTACCGCAAATACATATTTTGGGTCCCCCTGAACCCTAAAATTTTTTTTTGGAAAAATGTCCGTGTAAGTGTCTGTATGTATGTGTGTGTGTGTCTGTGTGTCTGTGGACAATATAGCTCAAAACAAAAAGACCGTTAAATACCAAACTTGGTATTTAAGTTTGGTATCTTCCAAGATGCGACATGAAGGTTTTTAAGAAAATCCCCCCACCCCAACTAACCTTTACATGGAACTTTTTTCGAAAATTTTGGTTTTCTCAAAAATGGCTCTAACGATTTTGATTAAAATATCGTATATTAAAGATATTTACCTGCCATTTATATCTGGCTTTTTCTGGGAATAGCCTCTGAAGACTACTTTATTCTTGATGCATTTTGCATAACTGCTAAACCGTCAGAAGTGGACAAAAATTTAGCACACAAAAAATTTAGAGCACATTAAAACACACAATTTATGTTATATACTTTTCGAGGAGGTGCTCGTTTTTTAGATATTCATTGTTTTTGGTATTAGCTTTGAAAAACTTGTATTTTTCTCATATAGGAGTTTGTCAACTTGTGTGCATACAAACAAAGGAACTTCAGTCCATAGCAACCAGCTTTTGACTTCACTTTAACCTATGATACTCCCATATTTCACTTCTACTAACAAGGAATTAAGTAATAAGGCAATTTCTGCTAATTTTTTCTCCATAAGCATGAAGTAAATAGAAGAATAAGCTTATTAACAATAATTTGTTACACAGAAGTTGAGAAAGTCATGTGAATGGAACACATCAGTTTTTTTTTCAGGTATTTTCAGAACTTTTTCCGGTGAAATCTCGGTATCGAATTTTTGGGCAGAATATAATACCTTGTTTACCTGCTATGTATATTGTAAGGTATGTATATATGTTAGAGAAAGTAAAAACATATGCAAGCAGTTATATCGTACATTAATTCTTTACAGAAATTAAAACAAACAAAGCTACTAAATCGAGATAAACATAAGCAGCATTGGACTTATTACGTGACTTGTGTAAGTAGATGGGAAGTAAGGTAACACTCTAGGCTAAAGCAATAGCCAGATAGTTTAACAATCATCGCTATGAGAAACAATTGAAATGCGGTTCGCTTTTGATTTTCCGACAGTAAACTAAAAGAGATGAAACGAAAGTTGACTTTCCACTTGAGAAGAGTTTAAGTAGTGTAAAATTGAAACTATTAACAAGGACTATCTTGAAAAAGATTAACTCTTCGATAAAATGTATATGACAAAATTTGTGTTTTAACGGGATATATAATCATTTTTGTGTAGTAAGTTTTCGTGTATCTCATACAGTTTCCATTTATACAAAAGTAATCCAAAATGAAGAGGCCTTCAGAGGCTATTTCCAGAAAATTCAAGAAATACATTTCGGAGAATATCTTAAACATATGGTATTTTAATAAAAATCGTTATAACCATTTTTGAGAAAATAATTGTCGAAAAATATTCCATGTAAAGGGAAGCTGGGATTGCGAGAATTTTCTAGAAAACCTTCGTGTCTCATTCTCGGAAAACAACGAACTGAAATTCCAAGTTTGGTATTCAATGGACCTGTCGTTTTTTTTTTTTTTTTTTTTTTTTTTTTTTTTGCCTATGCCCCCCCGCCTCCCTCAAACACATAGACATTTTTTGGATTCGGGGAGCTTCAAAAGATGCATTTTCGGTGAAATCTTGGAATGAATGTATTAGTGGAATACAGTGCCCTTTCTATCTACTATAAACATTGCACATATGTGCTAGAGAAAGTAAACGTCGATAAATAGTAAGAAGCTTCTACAGATCAGTAGCTAATTCGTTATTTCGGTTCATTTACTGAAAAAAACAAAAACGAATTGGGCCAGCGGCACTAGTCATGATAAATGTTCCTTTAAACCGAGGATCCTTCTGTTTACTGATAAGAGTTTACATAAATATCTGATGCAGTAACTCGTAATCATACTGTTTTTGTATCATACTGTTATGCAACCCCGCATATATGACCGTAGCAGTTAAAGGGGTCTAAAAATGATCTACATCTCTGTAACAAATTATTGTTAAAAGGTACTTCTATTTACTTTGTGCTAATAGAGAAAAAATTAGCAGAAATGGTCTTATTACTTGACTCCATGCAAGTAGAAGCGAATTAGGGGAGTACCATAGGTTAAAGTGATAGTCAAAGTGATCCTTTGTTTTAAGTGATCCTGTTCACAAATTCCTGTATGAGAAAAGTAAAAGTTTTTAAACCTGAAACCAATATCAAGGAATATCTAAAAAGCGATTAACACCAGAAAAAAATGTATATGACATAAATTGTGTGTTTTATAGTACTCTACGTTTTTTGTGTAATAAGTTTTTGTCCATCTCTTACGGTTTACCAGTTATGCAAAATTCAATAAAAATCATCCAGAATAAAGAGGTCATTAAAGATTATTCCCAGAAAATCAAATATACATTTTATTTGGGATGTAAATATCTTATGTATAAAAGATTTTAATCAAAATCGGTTGAGCTATTTTTGAGAAAATCAAAATTTTCGAAATTTTTTCCATGTAAAAGGTAGTTTGGGGTGGGTGGATTTTCTTGAAAATCTTCGTGTCCCATCCTGAGAAGATACCAAACTTAAATACCAAGTTTGGTATTTAATGGTCATTTCGTTTTTGAGCTATGCTGTTCAAAGGCACGCGCGCGCGCGCACCCACACACACATACACACGGACCTTTTTCCAAAATGCTTTTTTTTTAGATTCAGGTGGATCCGAAATATGTATCGAATTTTGGGTGGAATACAGTACCTTCTCTATACACTATGCATATAGTGTGAGGAAGTAAAAATAAACTTTCATATAAATTTGAACATATCTCTTCCGATACATTTAATAAACTATCATGTTAATTTAAGCAACTAGTTTGTATCACAAGCACCTTATTGCATGATAGGAGTCATGGAGAGGCAACTAGTGCATGTGACAGTTAAGAGATGCGAAGCAAAATTAAATGACACAGGGTTTAGACGAAAACCATTTTAATTTCTAAGATGCATACCGCTGAACCATTTAACCTTTCAACCCAAATGTAACGAATAGCATATTTTCTATTAGTTTAATTCAAACAGTAGTTATAAAATACATTCCTAACAATCACGCTGTCACTGCAGGATATTAATGGTTTGCTATTTTGCTTAGCCTGATTCCTGTCGGTATGCAGATGTCTTTGCAATTGCATTATCAGTGGGAAAGGTAGCCAGTTAACCTTTCGACCATAACGTAGGTATTAAATAACTCCCATCCTTAATTATAGCGTCATAGTCAGATGATAACTTGCTGCAAGCCGGTTGTGCGTACAGTGAACGCCTACAACGCAATTTCCTTATCTCTTTTTAGGTACTCTGGTCGTTGACTCTGAAGTGCGTTTATTTTTCGTTTTAAAATTTCTGTACAACCAGTCTAGTTTTTGGGTAGGATGACTTTACGGAAACCTATACGGACCATGGAGAGGGGATTTCTGGGGCCGAACAAGTCGCCTCCGTGTTCACCTAATGTATACATTTATAGGACTGCAATCGCATTCTGAGTCTGCCTATTGACACTAACATATTTGACATGTTCCATTCACAATCTATTCTGCAAACAAACTCTTCTTATTATTTTATGTACATAATGCTAATCAAGATAAACATCATGAGATATGGTTTTATTGCTTAATTGTTTATAATTTAAGAAGAAGGGAAATAATGTAATACAGTAGAGCTTTTGTAAGAATAGTTTGTTTGCAGAACAGATAGAGAAAGTCATGTGAATGTAAAACCTCACATTTTTACACATTACATTCTGCATAATGTATAATGAATTTTTACTTATATCAGAGAATAAAGCGCTACATGAGGATTTGGAAGCATTATAAAAAGACAAAGTAATGAAATTATATCTACATGGAATATTCAGGCAGGGTATATAAACATTTTAAAGAAATAGATGGTGAATTGTCATGAGCATATTATAGTTTTAGTTTATATAGAAAATATTTATCAGTTTATATGCATCAAAATCAGGATCTTCAGTAACGACCGTTTATACCTAAAATATTTTACCCAATATAGTTTTCTACCCATTTTATTTCTAGTCATATTTAAATAAATACTGTAACGTAAATTACACGTTCCATCTGTTTTCAGTGCCTGGAAGCGCATCTGACAAATGGAAAATAAATCTATACGTTTATGTTTATTTTTGTGGAAGGATGCCGTCGTTACAAGATTTTATATACAGGATGTTAATGAACTATACCGAAATATGTTCACAGAATATGTAGATTACTTAAATAAGTAATTTGAGATAGGAGACTAATGACCTTTTTATTGAAATTTCGAAGTAACGGCTAGAAGTTTCTGAAGTGGCAGTACGCCACGTATCGCGGCACTTCATCTGGAATGAAAAAAATAAGAATAAAAACATTTACTCAATTACGGGAATCGAAATCATGACCCTTCGGATAGCAGCTTCCCCGTGTTGCGTATTAAGCCACCAGAGCAGTTGAAAAAACACCTCCAGAGTAGGCTACATAACCCAAGAACGTAGTTAATGAATGCTTAGTGACGCACTGTCAAGTGATTAGTTCGAGATTTTACAGGTTTTTGCGACATTAAAACTTTAGAACGCTATTAACCAGCTGCTAAAAATCAATACAGGGTTACTACAAAAGAAATAGACAACTTCAACTGCCTGTAAAACAAAAACTATTAGAGATAGCAACTTAATTATTTTGGAGGTATGTTGAGAAACTCTCAAAGTTTCGCTTCTTACTATTGGTAACGCTGTAGTGTTTTGTTTGTTGTTGCAGAAGCTGAAACGGCAGAAAATCCTGTGGAAAAGGCATATTGCGTGTTGGAATTTGCTAGAACGCAATCAGCAACTGTTGTCCAACGACATTTTAGAACACGTTACCACAAAAATGAAATGATGCGCTCACAAAAACCAGCATCGTCTTCATCATGTCGCAACATGTCGATGCAAAAGTCACGCCGTATGACCTTATCTTCTACACTCAGAAACTGCAACATCTGTAATCTATAAGGCATCATGTGCAGTCGCTTCCGCAAGATTTTCCATACAGTTTGCTGTGGAATTTGTAATTGCATGCTTGCCCTAGATGTCGATTTCTGTGGGCTTCTTATGTAGGCAGAACGAACACGTTCAACGTTTTCTTCCGAAACTCTTGGTCTTCCCGAGCTCTTCCCTTTGCACAAACATCCCGTTGTCTCGAATTTTCTATACCAGTCGTAGATTGACTGTCTAGTCGGTGGCGTTTTGTGGTAACGTGTTCTAAAATGTCGTTGGACAACAGTTGCTGATTGCGTTCTAGCAAATTCCAACACGCAATATGCCTTTTCCACAGGATTTTCCGCCATTTCAGCTTCTGCAACAACAAACAAAACACTACAGCGTTACTAATAGTAACAAACAAAACTTTGACAGTTTCTCAACATATCTCCAAAATAATTAGGCTGCTATCTCTAATAGTTTTTGTTTTACAGGCAGTTGAAGTTGTCTATTTCTTTTGTAGTAACCCTGTATTTCTATACTCGGCAGCATTTTTAAGACATTCTTAGCCATTTTTTCAACCTACTTTGCCTTAACACCGACTTAGCAGCACCTGATACCCACACGTTTAACGCTATGTAGCTGCGTTATGTTTATCAGGGGACCATACATCGC
Source organism: Hymenopus coronatus (assembly GCA_030762935.1). NCBI lineage: Eukaryota > Metazoa > Arthropoda > Insecta > Mantodea > Hymenopodidae > Hymenopus > Hymenopus coronatus. The sequence goes on along the minus strand of CM060886.1, from coordinate 17,785,736 downwards.
CGATCTCAAATTACTTATATCAGTCAGATGCACAATCTTGCAAATTATTTAGGTGTAGTTCATTATAAGCTCCCCGTTACAGTCCAGTGATAAATGAAAATGCTTAAGTTTTTATGTAAATAAGGCGAGGTTCACAGACTGCTGGCATCCTATTTCTCAGAGGAAAGAACTCAGACAAGTTGAACCAAACGGGATTTGAACCTGACCTATTGCGTTTTTCTAACTTTTTTCTTCCATTAAAGACCGTGAGATCATGGCCTGCTTCCAAGAATTGCAACTTTTGTGGTATTTATGCTTGGGATGGAGTGCCAGTCAATGTTGGCAGTCCTGGTTCCACAGGAAGTTCTCAGACTGCTCCAACCATAAACTAATAACTAAGGAATTTATATTAACTCCAAAGTTAAAATGAATAAAACTGTCACAGAAAGGAAATTAAAGTCGGTGTCGAGGAAACTTTACTAATTGGCGAATGCATCGAGAAGTAAGGATACTTAACCTAAATGTATGTAAATGTCCTAATTTGGTATATCCGTACAGTTAGAGAGATATTAGAAGAAAATTATAACTAAGGCTTTAGAAAAGGATGTTGTTGCTCTTATTATATATAGCATTAATACAATTAATTAATATAAAATAGGAAATTTAACCACTGCCCCAGATGAAAAGACTTTCAATTGCTTCATTAAATAACCGACTTACAAATGTTATAAGAGAAACAAATCTGCGTTCCATTCACATGGCTTTCTCTACATCTGTGTAACAAATTATTTTTAAAAAGTTTATTCTTCTATCTGCTTGATGTTAATCGAGATAAACATTAGCATAAATTATCTTATTACTTGCTTCCCTGTAAGTAAAAGAAAAATAAAGGAGCACATTAGGCTAAGGCGATAGGCAAATGATTTAAAAGCTGATTACTATGTCATTGAAATCCATTTCTTTGCATTGCCAGGAGTTGACAAACTCCCATATCAGAAAAGTTTTAATCATTTGACAACTGAAATAATAACAAGGAATATTTAAAAATGGTTACTTCAAGAAAAAAAGGTATATTACATAAATTGTGTTTTTTAACAGTCTGTATTTTTGTGTAGTAAATTTTTACCAGTTTATTTACGGTTTACCAGTTATGCAAAATGCAGCAAAATTCATTCAGAATGAAGAGCTCTTCTCCCAGAAATTTAAAGATATACTTTTTATCTGTCATATAATATCTTTAATATATAGTACTTCATCCAAAGTCGTTACAGCAATTTTTGAGAAAATCAAAATATCGAAGCTTTTATCATGTAAAGAATAGTTTGGGGTGGAGGGATTTTCCTTAAGATCTTTGTGTCGCATCCCAGGAAGATATAAACTTAAATACCAAGTTTGGTATTTTACCGACTTTTCGTTTTTTAGATATCGTTCATAAACTCACAGACATAGGGACACACACACACATACATAGGGAACTATTTCTAAAAGGGCCATTTTTATACTGGGGATCCTAAAACGAGTATTTCCGGTAAATTCTCGGTATCTAATTTTTGGGTAGAGTGGAATACATCTCTATCGCTGTACTATGTACTAAGTAGAGAAACTAAAGGTAATCTCCTGAGTTGCAAGAAAGACTTATTATCTAGCAGTATTTTAGTGATGTAGATATTCCCATCCATGGCTCACATTATTTATATTTCATAAGTATTTGCTTAATAGACTACATACTAAAACATATTTTACCTTTGTTACAATTCAGAATGTACTTAGTAGGAGAGAAGATATTGCATTCCATGCAAAAATTCGATACCGAGATTTTTCAGTTTTGCGTCGGTGAACAGCAAGTAAAACACCTAAAACACCTAAAAACGACACTTGGTGTTTAAATTCAGTATCTTCAACCTATGCGACACGAAGATTTTCGGGAAAATATTCTCGCCCCAAATTACCATTACATGGGAGAGTTTTGGATTTTCTAAAACTGGCTCAAATGATTTTCATAAAAAAAATGTCATACATTAAACATATGTACAAAGTAAATAAAATATATATCTTGAATTTTTTTGTAATTAGTCAGATTTTTACTCGGGCACTTACTGATGACAGAAGAAAAATTGTTTTCTACCCAAAACTTCTTAATTCTGTGATCACCAATAATATACATTTTTAGGTTTGCTTTGCTGAACACGAAACAGGTAGCGCGTGCGCACGCGTGTCTATGTTCGCCTATACATATATGTATAATGTGTGTGTGTGTGTGTGAGAGAGAGAGAGAGAGTGGGAAAGAGAGAAGAGAGAGAATCAGTCAAAAACGAAGCGAAACTAAACCCTCGGTCTTATCATCCTATCAGTCTTCTGCCCCTATTTTCAAACCTATTTGAAAGACTACCCCTTACACAGCTTTTTCAGTTCCTAAATTCATAGAAAAACTTTTCGATAAAATTTGGGATGAGGTTCAGTTATTAAATTAATACCTGTTGTAAGCGCCACGTTCCTTTATTACTCAAGTCATTTCTCAGCGCCATTTTCAGTAAAATTCCTTGCTTACCTCTCAGTGCCAAAAGATATAAGTTGAGCTATCATAAGTACGCGTGTTAGTTCCTTTGCTGTATTTGATTCATGTCCAGAAGTTGGCAACATGTGATGGTAGTACAACAGCACAGTTGTTACAATATTGCCATCTTTAACAAAGATACACACAACTCTGCAGTTGGCCGTTTACAAATATGTAAATTCGATAACCAGATGGTGCTTAAAATGGATAGCTATAAAAAAATTTGTTGTGTTTCATTCACATGATTTCTCTACATCTATGCAACAAATTATTGTTAAAAAGCTTATGCTTCTATTTACTTCATGCTAATCAAGGAAAAAATTAGCATAAATAATCGTATTACTTGCTTCCTTGTAGTAGAAGTGAAATAAGGGAGTACCATAAGTTAAAGCGATAAACAAAAGCTGGTTGCTATGTGACTGAAGATCCATTGTTTATATGGACAAGAGTTGACAAATTCCTGTATGAGAAAAGTTAAGTTTTTCAAAGCTGAAGCCAAAAACAAGGAATATCTTAAAAACAATCAACCCCACGAAAAAAATGTATATAATATAAATTGTATCTGTTAACGTGTTCTGCACTTTTTGTGTGGTAAGTTTTTGTGCATCTCTTACGGTTTAGCAGTTATGCAAAATTCTGTAAAATTCATCCAGAATAAAGCAGCCTTCAGAGGATATTCCCAGAAAATTCAAGATATACATTTTGTTTGTCAGTTGAACATCTTTAATATACGATATTTTAATGAAAACCGTTAAAGCCTTTTTTGATAAAATCAAAATTTTCGAAAAAAGTTCCATGTAAAGTGTAGTTTGGGGTGGGAGGATTTTTCTCAAAATCTTTGGGTCACATCCCTGGAAGATACTAAACTTAAATACCAAGTTTTACCGACTTTTCGTTTTTGAGTTATCATGGTCACAGGCACACAGGCTGAAAATGCTTTATTTGAATATAGGGACCCTAAAATATATATTTCCGGTGAAATCTCGGTATCGAATTTTTGGGTGGAGTGCAATACCTTCTCTATACACTATTTACATAGTACGTGTAGAGAAATTGAAAAAGAAATACCACACTAAACTTGTGGAGAATTAAAGTACTTTCGAGGATCATTATTCACTTTTCAACCTCACATATAATGTTCTGTTTGTTAATTAATTTTTTTTCTCGCACAAGCCATGTGTAGGAGGCAAATTTATTCAACTATGAAACCCAGGACCTTAATACTTAGGACATTGTAAGTCACCATTGGGGTATGCCATTTGTATTGTATGTTCTTTAAGGAATTTACTGCTGTGCTGGAATGTTGCTATGGTAGCTCAGTGGTTAGCGCAACCGGCTAGAAATTCCAGCTATGGCATTGAATTTTTCAGACAAAATGTTCTGTATGCTCCTATACATATTTGCAACAGTGTAACTGGCTACATTTACAGTATAATAATGTAACCACATTTAAAAAAAAAAAACAACAACAAAACCTTAAATAGCTCATTTGGGAGGGGGTGGCTATTCGATATCATCACATCGTTCTATTGCCACTGCAAATCAAAATGAATCAAGAGCGAAATGGACTAGATGGTAGCGAGATTTCACACAGTTGTATCCCTCAGTTGCCAAAAAGTGTATTGGGTATTCAGTAGTTACTATCCAAAAACGAAATAAAACTAAATAGTGGAGGAAGGCAACTATGCAACCAAAGTCACATATCAAATGTTGCGAAATGACATAGGAAGGTGACTACGCAATAAGATTCTCTTTCCAGCATCAAAATGGCTCACTAATAAAAGCCAGAATTTCCGCAATCTAAAAATTCATATTCCGAGAATGCTCAATAATAACACATTAATTGTGCCCAAAGGTGGTTACACAATTACGAACTAAGGAAATCTGCTAGCAAGTACCTTCATCAGCTGATAAAGGATGGCGACTATGCAACTAATGTCACTTGTGTAGCGTGGTCACAATGAGATCCAGAAGTCACAACGAGGTTAAACAGGATAGCTAGGGCGCTTTCATCTGTGGTCCACATTCGGGAGGTCACAGGTTCGATTCCTATGGCCGTTCGACCTGCCTTATCCATGAGTTTTAAAAGGGGATTTTCCCAGATCGCCAGGCAAATGCTGGGTAGGTTTTCTCCATTTTTCGAACTTTCATTACCTCCTATCGTTTCCGTTATCGTTTCATTCATCCTTCATACCGTTGGTTTTCCACAAGTTTGGAAGTGTTGGTGATGGTGTTCGTTTCAGCATGACAAGGATGCTCATTGTAAGTCTTTTCGTTCTCCGAATCCAGCTGGTTGCCGGGATGAGAACCGCCCCTGGCCGAGGCGTTGGGCCCTATGTGGGGCGGTGTCTCCCATGTGCTTGTTTGTCTGTTGAGGTGCATCAATCTGGAAACTATAAGGACCCTGTCTATTCTGTGCCGTTCTTTCTGGCTCTGGTCGCCCGGTGTAACCGCTTACCTCATCCCTCCCTCTCTGGAGTACCATAGGTACAATAACCATATAAAGCTTGGTGCCGTATTCTAATTCTAATCCTAAACAATATTGTAAAAAAGAGTCAAACTTCTGCTACAAACGGCTTTAAATTTTTGCCGGTTTAGGATGCAATCGATTAATACAGTCGTTTGAGTAGGTTTATAGGTAATTGATTTTACATTTATGGTATAAGCGGCTTGGGAAACAGACATGTAGTATTTGATATTAGAACAGCAGGAGGGGTCAGGTTTTAGTTTTTGATATCAGAATAGCATGAGGGATCAGGTAAGTAGTTTTTGATATCAAAACAGCATGAGAGGACAGGTATGTAGTATTTGATATCAGAACAGCATGAGGGGTCAGGTATGTAGTTTTTGATATCACAACAGCATGAGGGGTCAGATATGTAGTATTTGATATCAGAACAGCATGAGGGGTCAGGTATTAGTTTTTGATATCAGAACAGCATGAGGTGTCAGGTATGTGGTTTTTAATATCACAACAGCATGAGGGGTTACGTATGTAGTTTTTGATATCAGAACAGCATGAGGGGTCAGGTAAGTAGTTTTTGAAATCAAAACAGCATTAGGTGTCAGGTTTGTAGTTTTGATATCAAAACAGCATGAAAGGTCAGGTATGTAGTTTTTGATATCAAAACAGCATGAGGGGTCAGGTATGTAGTTTTTGATATCAAAACAGCATGAGGGGTCAGGTATGTAGTTTTTTATATCAAAAGAGCATGAGGGGTCATAGGTAGTTTTTTATATCAAAACAGCATGAGGGGTCAGGTATGTAGTTTTTGATATCAAAACAGCAAGAGGTATCAGGTTTGTAGTTTTTTATATAAAAACAGAATGAGCGGTGAAGTATGTAGCTTTTGATATCAAAACAGCATGAGGTGTCAGGTTTGTAGTTTTTTATATCATAACAGCATGAGATACCGGATTTGTAGTTTTTGATATCAAAACAGAATGAGCGGTCAAGTATGTAGCTTTTGATATCAAAACAGTATGAGGTGACAGGTTTGTAGTTTTTCCACATCAGAACAGCATGAGGGGTCAGGTATGTAGTATTTGATATCAGAACAGCATGAGGGGTCAGATATGTAGTTTTTGATATCAGAACAGCATGAGGGCTCAGATATGTAGTTTTTGGTATCAGAGCAGCATGAGGGGTCAGGGTTGTAGTTTTTGATATCAGAACAGCATGAGAGGTCAGGGAAGTAGTTTTTGATATCAGAACAGCATGGGGTCAGGGATGTAGTTTTTGATATCAGAACAGCATTAGGGATCAGGTACCTAATTTTTGATATCAGAACAGCATGAGGGGTCAGGGATGTAGTTTTTGATATCAGAACAGCATTAGGGATCAGGTACCTAATTTTTGATATCAGAACAGCATGAGGGGTCAGGGATGTAGTTTTTGATATCAGAACAGCATGAGGGGTGAGAGATGTATTTTTTATATCAGAACAGCATGAGGGGTCAGGTATGTAGTATTTGATATGAGAACAGCATGAGGGGTCAGTGTGTAGTTTTTGATATGAGAACAGCATGAGGGACCAGGGATGTAATTTTTGATATCAGAACAGCATGAGGGGCCAGGGAAGTAGTTTTTGATATCAGAACAGCATTAGGGGTCAGGTACCTACTTTTTATATCAGAACAGTATGAGGGGTCAGGTATGTAGTATTTGATATCAGAACAGCATGAGGGGTCAGGGTTGTAGTTTTTGATATCAGATTAGCATGAGGGATCAGGGATGTAGTTTTTGTTATCAGAACAGCATGAGGGGTCAAGGAAGTAGTTTTTGATATCAGAACAGCATTAGGGGTCAGGTACTTACTTGCTGATATCAGAACAGCATGAGGGGTCAGGGATGTAGTTTTTGATATCAGAACAGCATGAGGGGTCAGAGATGTAGTTTTTGATAACAGAACAGCATGAGGGGTCAAGGTTGTACTTTTTGATATTTTATAATGCTCCACTGGATGTGTATACACCGAAAGATTCTAAACAACACAGACAATGCTTAGTAAGGCCTTATCAGTGTCTAAAAAGAGCATGGTAATGAGACCTATCAGATGGCTTTGGTGTTTTAACAAATGTGAAATATTTAGCCATTGGCTAAATGGTTGCAGAACCTGTGTCTTATAACTTCCCTGCATACGAAAGGCACCACTCCGTGCAGTGTCATTTGAATTATGTGCCATGCAGTAAGGTTGTTGTAACAGTAAGGCTCTGTTGTAAAATAGGAAATATACAATTTGAACCCTGATAGTTCTTTCTGCACACCATCCCATTTTGAAACAATATGTTTGTCGTTCTGCAAAACATATTGAGCTTACGGGTCGAATCACTCCATTTCACTGATGTTATGAAGCTTTGCCGGCAGGTCAAGTGGAAACGAAGTCACAGAAGTCCAAAGATGCAGTTACACCTTCTCTGTTCCAATAATGTACTTTCTCTAAGCACGATTCTCCAATCTTAGACTAAAGTCATAGCTTCAAACCTTTCATTGATTACCTCTTTGAGTAAAGTCAAACCACGAGATGACCTAAAGCTGTCTGAAAGTATGATCAACATTGCATAAAGTTAATGGAATTTAAGGACATGTGTCAAATAGATGGAAAAATCTTGTGTTCCATTCACATGACTTTCTCTACATCTCTGCAACAAATTATTGTTAGAAAGTTTATGCTTCTATTTACTTCATACTAATTGAGAAAAATTAGCAGAAATAGTCTTATTACTTGCTTCCTTGTAAGTAGAAGCGAAATAAGGGAGTACCATAGGTTAAAGTGATAGTCAAAAGCAGGTTGCTATGTGACTGAAGTACCTTTGTGCGGACAGGAGTTGACAAATTCCTGTATGAGAAAAGTAAGTTTTTTAAATCTGAAACCAATAATAAGGAATATCTCAAAAACGACCAAATCCACGAAAAAATGTATAGGACATAAATTGTGTGTTTTATTATGATCTAAATGTTTGGTGTTGTAAGTTTTTGTCTTTCTCCTACAATTTACCAGTTATGCAAAGGTCAATAAAAATCATCCAGAATAAAGAGGTCTTTAGAAGCTATTCCCAGAAAATTCAAGATATACATTTTATTTTGCATGTAAATATCTTAAATAAGATATTTTAATCAAAATCGTAAGAGCCATTTATGAGGAAAACAACATTTCGAACTTTTTTCCTATGTAAAGAGTAGTTTGGGGTGGCGGGATTTTCATGAAAAGCATCTTGTCGCATCCTTGGAAGATACCAAACATAAATACCTAGTTTGGTATTTAACGGTATTTTCGTTTTTGAGCTATGGTTGCCACAGACACATACACACACACACACACATACAGGGATGTTTTTCCAAAAATGTTTTTTTTTATTCAGGGGGACCGAAAACATGTTTTTCCGTGAAATCTCGGTATCGAAATTTTGGGTGCATTACAATACCTTCGGTATACACTATGTACATAGTCCATGTAGAGAAAGTAAGAAGAACATTTTTAAATATACTTAGTGGGACAAGATGGATAAATAAATGCTATATATGATACTAATAATTTTGAAGAACTTTATAAACCATACATATACAAACAAAATCAAGAGCACAGAGAAACATCTTTAAAACATTAATATGTTTTGATTCTGTATCTCCATATTATAAATACACAATTGTGGAAACTAAAACGCCTTAAAATAGCTATAATTCATACATTTTTTGCCTGAGTTAAGGGAACTCAACCGTAACATGCATCTCATTAACACCACATTTTGAAAGTCTTATTTATATGTATAGAAAATCTTTAAGGTGTATCTATTTATCATCTCCTGAATATGTAAGTTTTATTTAATAATTTGCATTCGTCAATAAAATGCAATTCCTCTTCTTCTTTTACATTTGAAACTATATGAATTATACAAATCAAAATAATAAAATCACTGATTTCGGCATATTGCATTCTTAGTCAACTGTGAGAAATTTGAAAACCTGGAAGCAAAATTAAAGCAAAAAACTAGTGACTCATGAATCTCTAGCTGCGAATTAAATGTCGATTTATGGATTTATTATGAAAAAAAAAATCACCATAATTTAAAGTACATATTTGGAATGTTTTATTCTCCTATGACGGTCGCAATACATATTTTTGGCGCAATTTTAAAGCGTAGAGCTGGCTAAAAGACCATGTCGAACTTTAAGCCATGTTCTCAACTTCAGCTTTTTCCTTATTTTTCAATGTTGAAAATGTGGATGAATTTTACAGAATTTTGCGTAAGTGGTAAACCTTAAGAAACAGGGAAAAACTTACTGAACAGAAAATAGAGTTCTCGTCAAAACAGCACTTAATGTCCTTTTCGTTTTTGTTGTGGAGGTAAGCGTTTCCGAAATATTCCTTGTTGTTAGTTTCAATTGTAAGGTACTTATACTTTTTTCAGACAAGTGTCCTTTTTACTTTCTCTACTCGTGTACACAGTGTATAGAGAAGGTAGTGTAATGAACCCAAAAATTCAATACCGAGATTTCACTGAAAATACATGTTTTGAGACTCCCTGAATCCAAAAAAAAAAAAACATTTTTAGAAAATGTCCATGTTGTGTGCGCGCGTGTGTGTATGTCCATGGGCAGCATAGCTCAAAAGCGAAAAAACCGTTAAAAACCAAACTTGGTATTTAGGATTGGTATCTTCCAAGGATGCAACACGAAGATTTTCAAGAAAATCCCCCCACCCCAACTACCCTTTACATGGAACTTTTTTCAAAAATTTTGATTATCTCAAAAATGACTCTAACGATTTTGATTAAAATGCCATACACTAAAGACATATACACGAAAAATTAAATGTATAGCTTGAATTTTCTGGGAGTATCCTCTGAAGACTACTTTATTCTGGATGAATTTTTAGGAAGTTTGCATAACTGCTAAACCGCAAGAGATGGACAAAAACTTACCACACAAAAAATGTAGAGCACATTAAAATACACAATTTATGCTATATACATTTTTTTTTCGTGGTGTTTATCGTTTTTAAGAAATTCCTTGTTTTTGGTTTCAACTTTGAAAAACTTATATTTTTCTCATACAGGAATTTGGGAACTCCTGTCCATACAAACAAAGGAACTTCAGTCACATTGGGAATCAGCTTTTGACTACCACTTTAACCTATGGCACTTTTGCTTCTGCTTACAAGGAAGCAATCTATTTCTGCTAATTTTTTTCTCAATTAACATGAAGTAAATAGAAGCATAAGCGTTTTAGTTATAATTTGCTGTAGTCATGTAGAGAAAGACATGTGACTGGAACACATCAGCTTTTTTTTTCTACTCTTGGCCAAGCAAAGAAATGATTTGCAATGGCAATCGCATAACGATAGCTTTTAAAACATTTTACCATTACTTTAGCATAGCGCATTCCCTTTAACTTATAAGGAACTGAGTAATAAGAACTTTCTGCTAATATTTTAACATGCTGTAGAAAGAAGAATAATGGTTAGTAAGAAGTTTTTAGAGCAGCTAGAGAAAGTCGTGTGAGTGTAACACTTCAGTTTTTTTTTATTTTGTTAGTTTGTATTTAAGAGGCTGAACTTTGTGCTCTAATAGAAGGCAGAATTGTGAGGACATGACACGCAAGTGCTACTGCAGTGGCCGTGACCTCAGTTCAAACTCGGAAATGAAGACATTTAGAAAGCAATCACGTCTCCCGTTACATGTCACACTGGCGGTCGTTGATTTGCGGCAATGGCCGGCGAGCTTGTCTCATCGGGAAATTGCTTGCCCAAATGAAATTCATGGCTTCCTTCCTTCGTCATTACTTTCTTGGGCTCTGCTGCTCTCACGGAGAACTCAAACCTTAATTAAAGACTGTACCTCTGTTTTCCTTAAGAATCGTCCGCAGTATTGCTCTGGGCAGTTAGGACTCCAATAACACTGGTACAAAAAATATTTTCTCTACATCTCTACAACACGTTATTGTTAACAAGCTTATGCTTCTATTTGCTTCATGAAAATTGAGTAATAAAGGGGACCCTAAAACATATATTTCCGGTGAAATCTCGGTATCAAATTTTTGGGTGGAGTGCAATACCTTCTCTATACACTATGTACAAAGTGCGTATAGAGAAAGCAAAAATTAGCAGAAATGGTCTTATTACTTGCTTCCTTGTAAGTAGAAGCGAAATAAGGGAGTATTTATAAGTTAAAGTAATAGTCAAAAGCTGGTTGCTATGTGACTGAAGTTCCTTTGTTTGTATGGATAGTAGTTGCCAAATTCCTGTATGAGAAAAGTATGTTTTCCAAAGCTGAAACCAAAAACAAGGAATATCTCAAAAACGATCAACTCGACGAATAAAATGTATATAAAATAAATTGTGTGTTTTAATGTGTTCTACATTTTTGTGTGGTAAATTTTTGTCCATCTCTTACGGTTTAACAGTTATGTAAAATTCGTCCAGAATAAAGTAGCATTTAGAGGTTATTCCCAGAAAATTCAAGACATTTTATTTGTCAGATAAATATTTTTAATATACGATATCTTAATCAAAATTGTCAGAGCCATTTTTGAAAAAATCAAAATTTTCGAAAATTTTTCCATGTAAAGGGTAGTTGGGGTAGGGAAATGTTTTTGAAAATCTTCTTGTCGCATCCTTGGAAGATACTGAACTTAAATACCAAGTTTGGTATATAACGGACTTTTCGATTTTGAGGTATGCTATTCCAGAGACACACACGGACCTTTTTCCAAAAATGCTTTTTTGAGTTCAGGGGATCCAAAACATGTATTTCCGGTGAAATCTCGTATCAAATTTTTGGGTGTATTACAATACCTTCTCTATACACTATGTATATAGTACGTGTCAAGAAAGTAGTAATGCTAAAACTAAGTATATGAACAATAAAATTAAGTTCTAATTTAGATCTGAATTCAGCAGTCGCATTTCTTGTGAAGAAAATCGTGTTGATCAATGTAATCATTCCCAATAGTCTGATAATAATCTCATCTAACTCGCTGTTTTAATATTCAAAATTACTCTCTCTCTCTCTCTCTCTCTCTCTCTCTCTCTCTCTGTCGCCTTCCGTGGTGTAGTGGTTACCATGCTAACTTCATATACCCAAGGTCGCGGGTTCAAACCCGGCGGAGGACGATGGATTTTTTCGGGTGTAAAATCCTTAGCATGGTTTCCTTCGGAAGGGAAGTAAAGCCGTTGGTCCCGTGTCGTAGATTTACGGCACGTAAAAGAACCTGATAAGAAAGCCTGATAGAGAGGCCTCTGAGCAAAATTAAGCGGTCTTTCACACCCAATTTAGAATGGGACGCTGAGAACCACAGCAGTTAAAGAGCGTCCATAAATAACACGCCATTAGATTCTCTCTGTCTGTCTCTCTCTATCTCTGTCTGTCTGTCTGTCTCTCTCTCTCTCTCAGGTAGATATAAACAACTTTATTATAAGATGCTATCCAAACACTATAATTTGTTTCCTCAAAACATTCCATATTATATGAGGGACAGTCAAATGAATACAGGCTATAGGAAAGTAATACCATTATTACAGAAGCGTTTAGGATTTAACGAATACGTAATGTTGCTCCGTCGTATATTCTCTAACCGGTAAGCAAGAAAACCTTCCTCTTTAAGACATCACATACGCTTCCTGACTGAATCACAAAGCTGTGATCGCAAATAACCGGCAAATCTTAGACATTACAGTCGAAGAAATTTATCACATAGGTTTGGTCTGAATAGTGTGTGGAGCTTTAGACGTTTTCTTGCCCCGGGCGATAAACTATGTACAGTGATATCTTGCCGATATAATACGTAGTGATTTATGTTGTTACCTCTATCATCCTACCGAAATTGACGTTCTGAAACCAATGCGAGACGGACTCGCATTATCTTGCAAAGTATAACTTCCGGCCACTCTGGTGAATAGTTCCCTTTTGCCACTCACTTAAGCCTATAGCTAATGTATGTGAGTTGGACTTGAATTCAAACCAATAAAAGATTGGCTCACCCAGGCAGAGTAAAACACAGGCCGCAAAGAGGTCCTACTAACATTAAATAAAAACACAATGGGAAACCAATACCATGTACGTTTTCTTGCACTTGACTTTATTTACCCCACTATACGCCTCAAGTTTGCAACTTTTACACCTTTAGCGGTATGATAATACCTATACGTGTATGTTCTTGGAAATCAATTTGGTATGAACTGAACGAGCTCATTTGAGAATACATGGTGGAATTCTTAACAGTTTTTGTAAGAATGTAATTGACTTTATTAACTGTGAGTGGGAATGTATTCTAGATTCCGTATTTCACTTTTAGTTTTATTAATCCCCAGAGGAAAATTTTGGTCTGCGATTCTTTTTCACGTTCCCGACACAGTAGTTACTTGGTATGTAGGTGGAGAAAATATTGCACTCCACATAAAAATTCGATACCGAGATTTCACCGGAAGTACTTGTTTTAGGGTCCCCTGTATCCAAAAAAGCATTTTTAGAAAAATGACCGTGTGTGTGCGTCCGTGTGTCAGTGAACACAATAACTAAAAACGAAAAGTGGGTAAAATACCAAACTTGGTATTTAAGTTTAGTATCTTCCGAGGATGCGACACGAAGATTTTCAGGGAAATTTACCCGAAACTAGCTTATACATGGAAACATTTTCGAAAATTTTGATTTTATCAGAAATGGCTCTAATGATTTTTGTTAAGATTTAGGATATTTTCATAACAAACTAAATGTATTTTAAATGTATCTTGGATTTCCTGAGAATAGCATCTGAATACGTCTTCATGCTGGATGACATTTGTTATACCTTTGTGTAATTGGTGAACCGTAAGAAATGGACTAAACCTTACCAGATTTTTCTTTTCTTTCTGTCTTTTTTTTTTTTTTTTTTTTTTTTTGTTTCAAGAATATGTTCTTAGTTCCTTTTTATAGATTAGTAGGAGGCTTTTAATTAGATTAACATGTTTACAAAAAGTTGATATAAAGGCTTTAAGCTATCGGTATAACTAAGAATAAAATTACTACTCCCACTATTCATATGTAATAAAATTTGTAGGAGCCATAATCCTCGTATATTATCTCGCCCGAAGCTGTGATTTTATTCAGTTCTAAGGATTTACATTTTCATAACCTCATGAATATAGTAATGCATCTGGAATGCAGGTAAATTTTTATCAACAAATATAAAAGAGGATCCTTCAGTTTAAACCTGCCTCTCAACATGATAATACTGCTTCATTTATCACGAACCCATCATTATAAGAACGTTTACATCGCTGTTATCGCCTGGCCTTGCATTACAACAGAATGAGTACATCATCATTCAGTAGTGTACCTTAGGTAATCAGGGGAAAACGAGGAAGGGGAGCGCGGAAGAATACATGTCAGCAGGGCAAGATCATAAGAAATAAGATTAACATAACTTCACACAACTATCCACAGTTGGAAGAAGAAAAGACAAAATCTGATGTGCTCCATTCACATGACTTTCCCTACATCTCAGTAACAAATTATTGTTATTAAACTTAATCTTCTATCTATTTTATATTACAGCATTAGCAGAAACGGTCTTGTTACTTAGTTCCTTTATAAGTAGAAGGGAAATAAGGAAACACACTATACTAAACTAACAGTCAAATATTTTAACATATGGTCAAACATTTTCAATGCTATGGGATTGAAATCCGTTTCTTTGCATGGCCGGGAGTTGACAGGTACCCGTATGAGAAAAGTTTAAGATTTTTAACTCAAAGTAAAAACAAGGAATATCTCTAAATCGGCCAAATCCACGAAAAAAAAAAAAATGTATATAACATAAATTGTGTGTTTTATCGTGATCTACATTTTTTGTGTTGTAAGTTTTTTTTTTCTTTCTCTTATGGTTAACCATTTATGTAACATTTCACAAAATTCATCCAGAATAAACTTGTCTTCAGAGGCTATTCCCAGAAAATTCAAGATATATATTTTATTTGCAATGTAAATTTCTTAAATATAAGAGATTTTAATCAAAATCATTAAAAACATTCAAGAAATCAAAATTTTCGAAATTTTTTCCATGTAAAGGGCAGATTAGGGTAGGGGGATTTTCTTGAAAATCTTCGTGTCGTATCCTTGTAAACACCAAACCTAAATACCAAGTTTAGTTTTTAGCGGTCTTTTAATTTTTGAGCTATGCTGTCCACAGACACACACTGACCTTTTTCTGAAAACGCTTTTTATTTTCTCTACACGTACTATGTACATAGCATATAGAGAAGGTATTGCATTCAACCCAAACATTAGATACCGAGATTTCACCGGAAATACATGTTTTGGGTCCCCCTGAATCCAAAAAAAAAACATTTTCAGAAAAAGGTACTGTGTGTACGTGTGTATGTCTGTGTGTCTGTATTAGTATTTAAGTTTGGTATCTTCCAAGGATGTGACAAGAAGATTTTCAAGAAAATCATTCCAACCCCAACTACCCTTTACATGGAGCTTTTTTCCGAAAATTTTGATTTTCTTAAAAATGGCGCTAGCGATTCTGATTAAAATATCGTACATTAAAGATATTTACCTGACAAGTAAAATGTTTATCTTGAATTTTCTCGGAATAGCTTCTGAAGACTACTTTAACCGTAAGAGATAGAGAAAAACTTACCACACAAAAATTGTAGAGCACAATAAAACACACAATTTATGTCATATATGTTTTTTTCGTGGAGTTGATCGTTTTTTAGATATTCCTGATTTTGGATTTCAGCTTTGAAAAACATACTTTTCTCATACAGGAATTTATCAACTCCTGTCCATACAAACAAAGGAATTTCAGTCACATAGTGACACCGTTAATTAGCCTCGTCGTAATAATGACAATCATTCTATTAATTATCTAGATGTATATAGGTAAGTAAAGAAAATTAACATTTATTACATTTTATACATAGGAACCAAGAAGTCAGTTGTTGACTTGAAAGCTACACAGAATCCTGACGCCAGACTGGAGGGAGGGGTGAGAAGTTGCCTCTTTTGTGTAAGTCACGTACGATTTCCTTACACAGGGGCAGTCCAGTTTAAAACTCACGAAGGGACTTCTGCTTTATATTCGTAGTTTCACGTGGTTATTATGGGAGATTCGCAATGGTTTTTGGGTCATGATGGTGTCATTTTGGCGGACTTTCTAACCAATCAAGAAGAAACCACCATGACAACGTTTTTAGTATAAAAGAAATAGGGTTCGACACATCGTGGTCTGAACCACGGCCGGCGCATCTGTGATCTGCTGGTCAGATTTCTATATGCCACAGACCCAGCCGCAAAGATGGCTGTCGCCATGGAGGGACTTGCCCTCCTGACCGTGATCGTCCAGACCGCCCAGAATGGCGAATCGAAATAGGTCTCGTACCTCTTTCCGATTCGCGTTCTGGAACGCGTGTGGCCTGAACGGTCAGGGGAGTGAGCTCCAGCATTTTGCCGGCTCATTTGCCCTACACCTCGTGCTAGTCAGCGAGACTCATCTCCGACAGACACCTCATTCCGACTTCCGGGCTACAACTACCTCAGAGTGGATCGTGTGGGCCGCCGAGGAGGTAGCACAGCGATCTTCGTGAGAAACAGGGTAGTCCACAAACCTATCCAGCTCCCGCCTCTTCAAACCATGGAAGCCACGGCTGTCTGTGTTGACCTAGGAGGTACGGAAGTTTTACTGGTGTCTGTTTACCATCAACCCCATAGGCAGTTCGTACTAAACGATTACCTTTCCATCCTAGCCCTTCATCCTAATGTCATCCTGGCCGGGGACTTCAATGCCAAACATCCGCGTTGGCATTGCGGCCCCCGGGCGGACGCCCGAGGCAATGATATCATACGCATGATAGATGCGGACCCTCAACTCAGAGTAGAGGGCCCCTGGCAACCCACACACCATCCACGAGGTCAAGGACGGGCATCCGTTATTGACTTCGCGATCATTAAACAATTCCCTTTTCATACATCTCTCACTTCGATCAACGCACTTCATTCCGATCATAATCCCGTGTTAGCTGAGGTTAACACACGGGTTGCCAGTCATGACGTCTCGGTTCATAACCGCGACGTTGACTGGGAATGCGTCAGGGTTTGCCTCAATGACTCCATCCCACCGAACCCTAGGATCACAGACATCCCATCCCTAGAGGCTGCGGTCCAATCCTTTACCTCCATCGTGGTGCGAACTGCCCATAACACCGTTCACACCCCAGCACCTCTACACCCGGATGTCCTTCCCCTTGAACTCCATCTGATCGTACGCCGTTCCTGGGCTGCCCGCAGACTGTATCAGCGTCACCGCACGCCACATAACCGAGCACAACTGAGGCGTTTACGCCGAGAGGTCCGGACCCGACTACGCGAGCACAGGGTGCGAGCGTGGGAGGAGACGATGACCCGCTTGAGGCTCGAGGATGGTGACGTGTGGAGGATTTCCAAAGCTCTCCGACACCGCGGTGGTCAAATCACCTCCCCAATCCAAGGCACCCAAGGCCTAGCTTATGAATCCCGAGCCAAAGCCGATGTGTTCGCTGACTACCTCGAAAGGACTATGAGGCCACGAGAAGATCCCCAGGACGAAGACTTCTCGGACCGTGCTCGGCGGGAGGTGCGTCGACACCTTCGACGCCCCCCGACGAGGCGGACCGACTTCCCGTCATCCGACCCAGTGAACTCCAGGGCTCACTCCGGCGTCTCAACCCCAAAAAGGCAGCGGGTCCTGACGGACTAACCCCCGCCATGCTCCGATGCCTTCCCATCAAGGCGGTACTCTTTCTAACCAAGGTTTTCAACATGTGCCTCACCTTGTGCCACTTTCCACGCGAGTGGAGGGAGGCCCGGGTGATATGCATCTTGAAGCCGGGGAAAGACCCGTTACACCCATCCAACTACCGATCCATCAGTCTCCTATCAGTTCTCTCGAAGGTTTTCGAGAGGCTAATACTAGTCCGCTTGTCCCCTCTCTTGGGCGACATTCATGCCATCCCAGATCACCAATTTGGTTTTCGTCCTGGGCATTCTACACCCCAGCAACTACTGAGAGTGGTGGAGGCCGCTGCCCTGGGTTTCCAGGACAGAGCCTACACTGCGGCGGTGTCGCTGGACGTGGAGAAAGCCTTCTCTACGACCTGGCACGCGGGTCTGCTCCTCAAACTCATCCGACTGGAGCTCCCGACACACATCATACACCTACTACACTCATACCTTAAACACAGATATTTTGTAGTTTCAGTTGCGGGACACAAATCAACACCTAGGCCAGTAAGAGGCGGAGTCCCCGAAGGCTCTGTACTTTCCCCCACGCTCTTTAGCGCCTACATGGCCGACCTACCAACAGTGCAGCAAGTCAACATAGCTCAGTATGCTGATGACGTGCTGTTATACTGTACAAACAAACACCCACGCAGAGCCTTCAACCCTATTCAGAGACACCTCTGCCTCATCCAAGAGTGGTGCGAGCGTTGGCGATTGTCCATAAATCCGGAGAAAAGCCACGCTATTCTCTTCACCAAGCGCCGCTTTCCCGCAAACTTCCCCACATTCACGTACCTCAGACGAAGGATACAATGGACCAACACCATCACCTACTTGGGGGTGAAGCTTGACAGGGGCTTCACTTTTAGGGAGCACATCAGGGGGCTGTGGTGCCGGGGCAATGGGGCTGCGGCCTCACTGTACCCGATGCTGAGGTCCTCGATGACGGTTCCCCTTAAGTTGCGCTTTTTGAGGGCTCTCATAATCCCCTTGTTAATCTACGCCTGTGAGATCTGGGGCATGGCGGCAGACTCCAGTCTGCTGTTGCTTCAGCGGGTACAGAATAGGTGTCTTCGGGCTATCTATTCTGTGCCTCGAGGCTTTCCAACGAGACTCCTGCACGAAGCCTCTGGTCTACCATACCTGGAGGACGAGATTAGGCGTCGGGCAACAAAATTCAACGAAGGGTTACCATTCCATCGGAGCGCCCTCGTTAGGTCTCTTGGGGATTACGATCCCACAAACCGCCGCTTCAGGCGATACCGGCTTCCCCGCATGGCTTGCGGGCATCCCCGGTAACGAAGGAGCACCACCAACAGCTGCTACGGCTAAGCTCCTTATAATCCTTCAAGAGTTGCTTGGATTCAAAACTGAAACCTCAAAAGAAACATTTCGATAAAAACACACCAGCGGTGCACAAGGGCCGTTGCACCATCAAGGCAACCGTCGAGGAGCAATATTTGCCTCCTCCTGTCACTCCACAACCCAAAAACACACCCGCCATCCTACAAAACCCACAATCCCGTCAGAACGTGGTTAAGTTCTCTCCGAGAACAGGGACACGTCTAGCACACCTCGGGCTGCCCTCAGCCTGCCAATTACACTGGACTGGACATCGTGGTCGTTTTGCTAAGAATTTTCCCGTGAGAGGCAACGTCGTTTGTCAAGAATCTGTCCACGAGATGCTGTAGGTCGTCGTTTTGTAAAAAAAACTCTGTTCGTGAAGTAATGACGTGCAACTGTAAAACTCTGTCCGCGAAGTAAGATTATTATGAGAAGAAATTGTTAGTGAATTAAAATAACGTCGCTCACCTATTTGATAGTCGGCTCGTGATTACTTGAGAGTGAATTGTGCCATGTACTCAACTTAGAAACAGTTTAATTGAGATTGCGTGTGAGTAAGAGTACCAGTAAGCAGGATAACAGTGTACAGCAAAGTGCTTATCTTGAAATCTCCTTATAGAATAAATATCCGTAAAAGTTCACAAGTGTTTTCTTCACGGTTAAAAGATCACACAACTCCTCCCACTTGCCAAATCCACGCCAGAGAGAGTCAATGATCGTGCAAGACTGAGCAACGCCGTGGCAACCCACCCAAGAAGAGCTTCAGTACCAGGTACGTTAGTGTAGTAGAGTTGATTTGAAGTGACACTTAGGTACGCCGCACATAAGCACCCACGTTGAGGCGTAAAACTCAACAACGTAAAAATCCTATTACATATGACTGTCCGACGTGCGGTGTATACTGCAAACCACCATGTAAAGTCTCGTTTCATATAACCTCCCAACGTGGTGTACTAACGAATAAAATCTGATGTGTACCATTCACATGACTTTCTCCATATCCCAACAAATAATTCTTAAAAAGCTTATACTTCTATTTACTTTATGCCAATCAGAAAAAAATAGCAGAAATAGTCTAATTACTCGCTTCCTTGTCAGTAGAAGCGAAATAAGGGACAACTGTAGGTTAAACTGATAGTCAAAAGCTGGTTGTTATGTCAATGAAGTTCCTTTGTCTATATGGATAGGAGTTGACAAGTTCCTGTATGAGAAAAGTATACGTTTTTCATAGCAGAAACCAAAAATAAGGAATGTCACAAAAACGACGAACTCCACGAAAAAATGTATATAACATAAATTGTGTGTTTTAATGTGCTCTACATTTTTTGTGTAGTAAGTTTTTGTCCATCTCTTACGGTTTAGCAGTTATTCCAAATTTAGTAAAATTCATCCAGAATAAACTACTCTTCAGAGGCTATTCCCAGAAGATTCAAGATATACATTTTATTTGTCAGGTAAATATGTTCAATATACGAAATTTTAATCAAAATCGTTAGAGCCATTTTTGAGAAAATCAAAATTTTCGAAAAAAGTTCCATGTAAAGGGTAGTTGGGGGTGTGAGTATTTTTCTCAAAATCTTCGTGTCGCATCCCTGGAAGATACTAAAGTTAAATACAAAGTTTGGTATTTTACCGACTTTTCGTTTTTGAGTTATCGTGTTCACAGACACACGAACACACGGACACTCACACACACACACACACGCAGACTATTTTGTGAAAATGCTTTTTTTTTGGATATTGGGGACCCTAAAACATATATTTTCGGTGAAATCTTGGTATCGAATTTTTTGGTGGAGTGCAATACTTTCTCTATACACTATGTACATAGTGCGTATGGAGAAGGTAAAAAAAAAACAGTTCCAATAGCAATCAGCTTTTGACTATCACTTTAACGTATGGTACTCCCTTATTTCTCTTCTACTTACAAGGAAGCAAGTAATAAGGCTATTTATGCTAATGTTTTCTCGAATAGCGTTAAGTAAATAAAAGTATTAGCTTTTTCAGAATAATTTGATGTAGAGATTTGGATAAGTCGTGAATGGAACACATCAGATTTTTTGGATTCAGGGGGATCCAAAACATGTATTTTCGGTGAAATCTCGATATCGAATTTTTGGGTGGAATACAATACCTTCTCTATACATTATGTACATAGTACGTGTAGAGAAAGTAAAAAGTATAACACCGTTGGGGAATCCTGTTTGAAAGTTCTTGGCTGTGAACTTTGTGCTATACAGAAGTTTTCTATTCTCGGTAATGAGTAATTTGGAAAACACTGAGCAGAAACTAAATTATTTGGTTACAAGGTATATTAATCAAAACAAAAATGCTGAGATTTTTATGTTTTGTCGGCGATACGCCGACGGATCTCAACAATTTTGCAACAAAAAACTGTTTCAGAGGGTTTTGGTGAGTAAGGAAATTATCAACGTGAATATCTTGTATATTCTCCGAATCAAAGGTGGTTGTGCTGCGCATGTTGTAAATTATTCGGTGGTGCTTCTCAATTTGCAGCATCAGTTTCAATGATTGGAGCTAAGCTGTACATGAAAATTCTTCCTTTTACAGAGACTGCTGTTAAAGTTGGAAAACGGAGGAAACAGATGAATAGACGATTGCTTACCCAGCATGAAAATGAAATTATATATTGGAGAAATGTGCTAAAAAGAGTTGTTTCTTAGTTAGCAAGCTAGTTTCTAGAGGACTAGGATTTTGTAGAGATGAAGACATGCTTGGCTCTGGGGAAAATGTATGGTTAATGATGACACTGGAATTAAGCTGCTATGTATGATTATTTTTTGGCAGACCATATAGCAAGATTTGGTGATTCCTGCAAAGGATTTACTTTATACTTATCACCAGCAACTTATGAAGATATAATGCTTGTTATGGGGAGGTTAGTGACAAAAAAAAAAAAAAAAAAGCAACAAAGTTATTTCTTCCTAATATTTTTCAGTCCTGGTAGATTACGTACACTGCAGTAATTAAGTATAAGCATTAGATACGTAACTGAAGATGGGCTTAATTTAAAATATATCTGTGTTTTATAAAAATACAGGCCACAGTGGACAGATGCTTTCTGAAGTCGTTTTGAATTGTTTAGAATTCATGGTGAAACTTGACAACGGTAGTGGTCGGTCATATGATAACACGATGAGCAGTTGGCGGGCCGAGGGCAGCCCGAAGGTGTGTTGGACATATTATAGCCACTGTTGTAGAGTTTACCACGTCCTGAAGGGAATGGAGGTTTGTAGGATGTTGGGTGTAAATGAGGATGGGGAGTGAAAGAAGGTAGCAAGATTGCTTCTCAGCGGTTGCCAGTCATGGTGCATTGAAGCAAGATTACTTCTCAGCGGTTGCTGGTCATGGTGGAAGCAAGATTGCTTCTCAGCTGTTGCCAGTCATGGTGCATCGTAGCAAGATTGCTTCTCAGCTGTTACCAGTCATGGTGCAACGGCCCTTGTGCAACGCTGGAGTAAAGTTATTTAACATTTTGTTTAATTTGTGGGTTTTCATTTAAATTTTGAACACAAGCAACTCTTGGAAGCGTTTTATAAGAGCTCAGCTTTAGCAGCTAGTATGACAATCATTGATCACGTCTGTGGTGTATATAGACTCGCAGGCAAGAGTCAAGGACCGAAACTCTCTCATTTTCTTCATTCCATGTTCGGCCCATTCGCTGAATCTAATTGGCACAATGCTGCACAGCTGCAATTCGGTTTTATGAGTTAATTCAAGATTTATACAATTGTTTTTGTTGTTGTTTTTTAGATTCTACAGGTAGATCCGCATCCTGAACATATTTTTTGATTCTGCAAGAATAGCACGAAGTCACTGTCAACAACTCGATGATGTATACGTGAGGATGCTTCTAGGAGTTTAAATGCAGGTTGTAAAGTAATGTTTTCGGCATAAATAATAATTTCAAAATGAGATCGTGTAAAGCAGAAGGTCTTGTTAAAAATTTAAGTAGTATTTAGATAGTTTTCATGACATTAATTTGGAGTTATGCATTTGGTACCTTGAATGAAAAAAACCCTGCAAGCCAGGGGATATAGACATGTCTACTTCTAATGAAATGTGTGGGTATCCTTCAATATTTTTAATTGAGCTTCAAACATATTTTTTAATCCACAACCATTTAGCTGAAAATAAGCTTATGGAGATCATGAATTCTGAATCAGTTCCGCCTGCTTCAGTTTCTGAGAATTAAAACCGAGGTGTCAAATTAAACGCAAGAGATTTTTTGATGGATCGTCTGTCACAGAAGAAGAACTCAAGATAAACCCTGTAGAAGAAGAAGATAATGATGATGATGATGATGATGATGATGATGATGATAAACAGGATCAAATTGTTTTAAGATACATAGAAAAATAAAAAAAAAATTCTAAGATTTAAACATTTAAAATAAATATTAAAAAAAATGTTAAAGTTTAAAAAGAAACTGATAATGCATATCCAATTGTATACACAACAATCAAGATTCACAAATTACGCCGGCAATAAACTTTCCGGTGGAAGTTCCACTCCTGGTTTAAAATAAATTAAGAACTGTCTACGGACAGCGACCAAACTTCCTTAAAACAGATTAAGAACCGCTTAAAGACGGCAGAGAATCAAGAATAACTGCTCAATAGAACTCAGCCATAGAACCAAAAAAGACAGTCAGTCTGGATTTTGAGGAAGTGATAAATGAATTCACGAACACAGAAGTGAAATGAAGTCATTTATCTACGTTTGTAAAGTTTTATATTCTGAACTGACTAAATTTCACATTTACGGAAGTAAATTTTGTATAGAGTATTAAGCTGTAGTGGAATTTCTTTGTATGTTTACTATATATTAGTCCAAGTTTGATGATTCTGTGACAATTTGTCAGTAAAAGTGGCTATTGAACTGTAGTAGTTATTTTAAAATTTGTAATATTTAACTCACACAGGTGCATTGGCTTATATGTAATTTAAATTCTTCAATAAAGTTTAAAATTGAAGTTAATGATTCAGCAGTTTTATTGTTAGTAGTTCGTAAACAAATAACAATACTGAAATTTGGAAGGGGGACGTAAAATAAATTACTGCACAGGGGCGTCACACACCCTAAATTCGGCCCTGACTATATGTCCATTGATAATAACTATGTTTTTCATTTATGAAAGAATCGGTTGATTCTATTCACTTGACTTT
Organism: Hymenopus coronatus; assembly: GCA_030762935.1. Taxonomy (NCBI): domain Eukaryota; kingdom Metazoa; phylum Arthropoda; class Insecta; order Mantodea; family Hymenopodidae; genus Hymenopus; species Hymenopus coronatus. The sequence continues at coordinate 17,761,430 of CM060886.1, read as the reverse complement.
CTCTACATTTACTTAAATTATCGTAAAAAAGCATATTCTATCTACTTTATCATAATCGACATAACCATTAAAATAAATTGTCTTAATTACTTGCTTCCTTGTAAGTAGAAGGGTAATTAGGGAACACACTAGACTAAAAAGATAGTAAAATATTTTAAAAGCTGGTTGCCATGTGGTTGAAATCCGTTTCTATGCAGGGCCAGGAGTTTACAGCTTTCCTTATGAAAAAGAGTTTAAATATTTTAAATCTGAAACAAATAGCAAGGAATATCTCAGAAATAGTCAATTCTACGAAAAAAGTGTGTTTTAACGTGATCTACATTTTTTTTTTTTTTTTTTTTTGTAGGTAGTAAGATTTTGTCTATCTCTTACGTTTACGAATTACGCAAAATTCATTCAGAATAAAAAGTTCTTAAGAGGCTATTCCCAGAAAATTCAAGATATACATCTTATTTGGTATATAAATATCTTTAATATATGGCATTTTAATCAGAATCAAATCAAAATTTTCGAATTTTGTTCCATGTAAAGGGTACTTTGGGGTGGGGGTATTTTTTTTTTCAAAATCGTCGTGTCGCATCCCTGGAAGATACTAAACTTAAATATCAAGTTTAGTTTTGAATTATCGTGTTTACAGACACTAGGACATACGGACACACATGCGGACCTTTTTCTGAAAATACTTTTTTTGGATACAGTATTTCCGGTGAAATTTCGGTATCGAAATTTTAGGTAGAATGCAATACCTTCTCTATACATTATGTGCATAGTACGTGCAGAGAAAGTAAAACTCTTGAAGAGCAAGCAAACCACAGCTTTGTAGATGCTATATTCTATGTAACGATGAAATTTCGCGAATCGGCGTGTTTGAAATGCTTACATTTGAGCGGGTGACATTTGAACAGCAAGGTCAGCTTGTTTTTGTCTCTCTCAGTTCCGACAAAGTCTCTTATTTCATCAGAGAAGACGGTTACAAAGAAATTGGAGTGTAATTTATAGCAGCCTTGTCTACGACGTCTTCTGACGCAGTTATTTCCTACATTACGTTAAACATCTTAATGTGTTCTAAGGAACAGAAAAGGAAGAGGAGGAGAAGGAGGAGGAGGAGGAGAAATAAATAAAGGGGAGATGTGAAACGTATGTCAGTTTTTTTATCTCTCCTCTTGGCTGTGAAACCAGATGTTACGTGGAATCTAAACAGAGAAGTATCACCATTGTTAATAGCATCTGTCTCAACAGCAGCATGGTCTAACTTCAAGCGCTTTCATGCTGAAGTCATATTCTTTATATGAACAAACTTTTTAAATGAGTGACCTTGTACTCTGCTGTAATACCAACCTAATTTCTACAAATGCAAAACCTGTATATTTCCCCCTTCATTTCATAAAAAAGGGGTCTAATTTCTGCATGGAAAACAACTTTTTGAGGCAACGTTCATTACCAATTTTCTTCTTCAAAGGTCGCTTGAAATACAATTCCTTTTCTATTGTTATTATTATAATTATTATTATTAGTAGTAGTAGTAGTAGCACTAGTAGTAGTATTGTACTATTATTATTATTATTATTATTATTACTTTTTTTTTCCCAACATATCACCTCTTCTGGCAACTTTCTGTCATTTGTTTTTATTACATGGCCATACCATTCATAATTTCTGCTGCACATTTTTGTACTTATAATCTATTGTACATCTATATGTTTCATTTTTTTAAGCCACTTCTCAAAACTGATTACATTGGTGAAAACACTAAGGAACGTATTTTATCTCTTTACGACCTAGGTAACATTTTCGAGAAGGAAATGGCTTGGCTTGGCTCTTGATGTAATAATGTTTAGTCGTAGCACACGGGAAATCGTTGTACAATAGTCCTTATAGGTATGTAATTTGAAAAATGTTCCAAAATTTGGTTTATAATCATTAAAAACATTCTGGCATGACATCCTTACATCCGCCACCGCCTTAGGTACGCCTTTTGCAAGAAATCCTCAAAAGTCGCAGGCTATAGTTATTAATAAAGCAATCTAGAAAAACGTGCATTAAGAAAGACTATGGAAATATACAGAGTATTTCAGCTGAAGATGAAGTCAAACACCTCAGAGCTTCTTTTTTTGCATTAAGTAAAGTTAAAACTAACTTAGATAAACTAACATCCACACATCTACTTTAACCTTAACAAAAGCTGAATGTAACTAATCAATTCATTAGACCTACTTACATTTATCCATTCATTCATTTCATTTCTGAAAATATTCCCCAAATCATTTCTTGTAAAGACAGATAACATGATAAGCAGCTCGGGTTAAGGAAGTTTTGCAGCTACCTAATGATAGCTCCTAGAAGTATGAGCTTTATAAGAGGTTTGTCTATACTTCAAGCTTCCTGGAAGACCTTCCTACAATAGTTAAACATTAATAACATATTAAAATCTGCAACTGACCCTCAAGTTAATGCTGTACATGATTACAGTAACGTCAAACCTAAATGCCTTTCTGAGCTACAGTAAGATGGTAAAAAATAGTGAGAGATATTCAACAAATTCTGCATGAAAAAGAATTCACTAACTAGTGTTCCAATTTACACAAAGGAAAAGGTGTAGATCTAGTTGCAGAGGAAAGCGTCAGCAGCTCTGAATGGAGAGACATAATCAAGATGGACGCAGTATGCTCCCTTCTGGCACAGCTACAGTCGTCATTGTAGTGAGTATCAAACTTTGCCACATGTGCTGGGAAATTGTCCACATACAGAGAGCTATTAAGAATAAAGCCATGATAAGGTCATTAAGTGCAGCAGTTTTCGCTCTAAAGTATTCGAAGAGCTCCACTGTCTTGTTGATGAAGGAAGCACAAGGCGCATCGCCATCATTGCCATTAATCGAGCTAAATCTGAATCAGATTGTAGATCTTACAGCACGATTTAGAAAGGCATTTTACAACATTAAGAAGTTAATAAAGAAAAGAAACTAATATATCAACCTAAAATAAAGTATTTTTAAATAAGTAGTACAACATTAATACAATTTCAGTAACGAGCCTTTTTTGGGTGTAGAGGAACCGTTTCTTTATTTTTTGTTCAGTGGAGAATAAATATAAAATAAAAATGAATGTATAAGATCAAATTGTATTGCGAATAATTATATAAAAGTGGCCATTTCCAAAAATCACTTGCATAACTTACACTGAAAACAGAATTAATTTGCGTCTATGCTCATAATATACAACCATAAATATATTCTTGTTATCCATTTGTTATTCTCCATTTTAAAATCTTATGATGTATATGTCTTCTTCTTCACTTCGTGGTATGAGCAGATTGGCCGTTCCGTTTCATAGTCGTTCCCTTCACCTTTTTCTGGGTCGACCGACATCTGTTCTTCCTTCAAATGCAATCCTAGGCAGTCTTGAATCTGCCATTCTTTGAACATGTTGCATCCACGGTTCTGATATTTTTCAATTTTGGAATTTATTGATTCTATATTAACTTCTGCTCTTATATCTTCATTCTGGATTTGATCTAATTTTATACATCTTTTTGTTTGTCTTAAAAAGTTTGCACTTTGTAAACGGTTTTCATTTTCTTTGTGGTGACCAATATAATAGTGTAGGAACCGCCATTGTTTTGTAAAACTTTAATCTAGTTTCCTTTCTTGTTTTATTTCTCATAGTTCTATGTATAGTTCCACATATAATTTAGGATCTTGAAATCTTTTTATTCATATCTCTTTCAGTTCTTGTCCAATAATTGAAGTTACATCCTAGGTAGTTAAACTCTTTCACTTGTTCTAACGGTTTATTATCTAAAATCATTTTTGATCTTATGTGCTGTTTTCCCCAAAAGACCATAATTTTAGATTTCTCTGTTGAAAATTTAAGGCCATATTGCTGATATAGCTCATTTAAGCAGTGTGATGCATATGATCCTCAATTTCTTGAATTAAAACCAGGTCATCTGCATATAATAAAATATTTAAAATATTATTCCGATTTAATACCTAATTTAATTATGCTTTTCCAACTTCGGTTTATGTCATTTAAATATATTTTAAAAAGAATAGGTGACATGCTACATCCTTGTCTTAAGCCTTCATTAATTAAAATTTTTTCAGTTTTATAGATTCCTGTATTTATTATTATTTTGGAGTTGCAATACATATTCTTAATTATTTGGATTATTTTCTGTGAATCTTCATTCTTTTCCATAATTTCCCATGGTTTCTCCCTATTAACTAGCGTTTTATAAATGCCAGATGTGTTTGCATCTTGTCTTTTTTCAAATAATTGCTGTAGGACAAATATATTATCTGTTGTGATCGTCCTATTCTGAAGCCACTTAGTTCTTCTTCTATTAGTTCCTCGGCTATTCTTTTAAGTCTTTTATTTACTATTCTTGCATACATTTTGTAAGCGGTGTTGAGGACGCTTATACCTCCATAATTCTGACATCTCTCATATCTCCTTTCTTAAAAATAGAAATCACTTCAGCATTATTCCACATGTCTGGAATTTCATACCCCTTCCATAATTCATCTATCAGATGTAGTAATTTCAGATGCGATAGCATGCAGCTATTTTTTACTAGTTCCATATTAATTCCGTCTGGTCCAGTGCCTTTCTATTTTTGCTTTCTTTGAGTGATTCCTGTAGCTCTTCGATTGAGATCATATCAGTATGTGCGTTTATTTGTTCTTCGTTCGTTATCATATTCTCTTGAATTGGCTTGTACCACAATAATGTGTAATGTTCAATCCATGTATTAGTTTCTATAGCATTAATTCTCACTGTCTATTTTTCAGATTTATTTAAAGGTTTTATTACTTTATATGAGAAGTTTTCTCTGCCATGTATGTCATTCTCTAAATCACTTATGAACTTGTTCCATGACTGCTGATGCACATCTCTAACCACCACTTTCGCTTTATTTCTTTTCTCTACATATATCTCTTTTCTCTAGCTTGATCAGTCTTTTGTTGGAGCCACAGTTTATATGCGTCTATTTCTTCATTCCAAAATTCGTAATCCTTTCCTACTTTTAATTTTGTTCTTTTCCCCCAGATTTCTTGTGCTGCTTTTTCAATGCAATTCTTAATATTCTGCATTCTTCACTAATATTATCATTAGTGGGTACTTCTAATAAATACTGCTGTAGTCTTCGTTGATATAATTTTGTGATACTCTCTTCTTTTAACAAGTAGATTTTTATATACCTCTTCCTTGATTGGTTTCTTTATATAAGTTCTCTTTTTCCATCTAGTCCAAAGCAGAATTTTTGCCATTACTAAGTAATGATCGGAATTTATATCACATTGTTTGTACACGTGTAAGTCTTGTATCTGTGATCGCATTTGATCATTAACCAACACATAATCTACCATGGGTCTCAATTCTCTTGCATTCCATGTGAATTTATTTATATCCGGTTTTCTGAAAAATGTGTTTGTAATTTTTAATTGATAGCTGCTGATTGTGTTCCATTATAATTCAATACCTCTTCTCCAAAAGAGCCTATTATGTTCGGGGTTGGAATATTACCAACCCTTGCATTAAAATCTCCACATATTATAATGTAGTCTATCTTATTTACTTTGTCATACTATGTCTTTTGAAGTTCCTTATAAAATTGCTGTGTTTCTTCCTTCTTTCCTTCTTCAAAGGCATAAATCCCGACTATTGTTACATGTCCTCTATGATGTGTATGTACCTAACTTTTGATTGCAAATAGATTAGTTTTATTGATATATATATATATATATATTTACTTTCTGTACACGTACTATGTACACAGTGTATAGAGAAGGTATTGCACTCCACCAAAAAATTCGATATCGAGATTTCACCGGAAATATATGTTTTAGGGTCCCCTGTATAAAAAGAAATATTTTCAGAAAAAGGTCCGCGTGTGTGTCCGTGTGTCTGTGAACACGATAACTCAAAAACGAAAAGTCGGTGAAATATCAAACTTGATATTTAAGTTCAGTCAGTATCTTCCAGGGATGCGACACGAAGATTTTGAGAAAAATCCCCCATCCCCAACTAGCATGGCACTTTTTTCGAACATTTTGATTTTCTGAAAAATGGCTCTAACGATTTTGATTAAAATATCGTATATTAAAGATATCTACCTGACAAAATAAAATGTATATCTTGAATTTTCTGGGAATAGCTTCTGAAAACTACTTTATTCTGGATGAATTTTACGGAATTTTGCATAACTGCTAAACCATAAGAGATGGACAAAAACTTACGACACAAAAAACGTAGATCACGTTAAAACAAACAGTTTATGCTATATACAATTTTTTTCGTGGACTTGATCGCTTTTTAGGTATTCCTTGTTTTTGATTTCAGCTTTAAAAAGCATCCTTATCTCATTCAGGAATTTGACAACTCCTGTCCATACAAACAAAGGAATTTCAGTCACATAGCAACCCGCTTTTGACTAACACTTTAACCTATGGTACTCCCTTATTTCACTTCTACTTCCAAGGAAATAAGTATTAAGGTTATTCCTTCTAATTTTTTCACGATTAGCATGAAGTAAATAGAAGCATAAAGGTTTTAACAATAATTTGTTGCAGAGATGTAGAGAAGGTCATGTGAATGGATCACATCAGATTTTTTCTTTAGCTATGTGATTATTCTTTCATGTTTCATTAACATATTTTGGTGTTTAATTTATAATTATTATAATGTGAATGTAATGTTATATTATTTTGTGTATTTTGGAAACCCTGTGAGAGCCAGATCTTTTAATGATAGACTTTGAATAAATTTAGACAGCACAAAAATTACTTCTTGTTCGCCTATACTAATGTTGAATTAATTCTATGATGTGGTGGGAATGTCCGAAGTGTAATACAGTGGGATATATAAAGATTTTAGAATTGCATTGTCAAAGGAAATACTATATAAAAATAAAACTGTAACTGCAAATTGACTGATAAATAATTTATACTGGTCTATACAATGGGCTATGGAAAAAATAAGAAATTACATTTTATGATTGTGTGTTATCAAGCAAGAATACCCAAACCGATTTTATGAACCTTTACTTAAATAGGCTAAATTACATTGCATTGGGATGAAATGGGCTCCAATAAAGAGAAAATAACAAGTAGAGATATTTTGCTTATAAATAAGTATTTGAAAAGAAGTCTGTAACATAATACTTCTATTAAATGTTGTTATTTATGAAATTCGGTTAGATGAATATTTAAGAAATTTCATTAGTATTGTCTTTGCATGTAAGTGATTACCGCGACAAAAATTATAGTAATTGGAATAATATTGAAATAGTAATAGGCGCACATATTTGCATATCCTTGTACCTTTTATGGAAGAAACAATTTCCAGAAGAAGCAAGTTGCCACCTTTTTAAAAACAGCATATTACATATACTCGTAAGTTACTCAGTATGGCGTTTTTTTTTTTTGTGGTTGGTTTGTCATTTTATGGCAGTGTTTGGAAGGATAAAAAGGGCTTAAGAGCAGGATCTATTTTAAGGATTTGCTCAGGGTATGTGCGAAGAAAAAAAAATCACTGTTTTTTTTTCGAATTACCCCAGTTTATCTATTTTCACACATTAAACTATTTGTCCCCTCTAACTTCCGTTCCCTCATTTACTCATATTACTCCCCCACACTTAATAAGTTTCTTACAATAAACCTTTTTTTTTTTTTTGTAAACTTACCCAGATTTACCCTAATTTCCAACTATTCCCCTGCACTAATACCCATGTGAACTCGAGGAATAACTCTTTGTCCACCACTCGCTTTCCTCATATAAAAACACACATACTTTGTATCGCAGCACTGAAGTTAAAAATGATTTTACAACATGCAACATGCCTGCTCAGCACCACTGATAAGTTTTAAATAACTTCTCTCAAACTCTATTCGTGACTGTAACCTCCCTTCGGACCTGGCCAAATTTCTTATGGCTCCTCCTGTTTACTATGATCTGACACGAATGGATCCGAAGTTAAATATTTCTTAATTTCCATTGGTTTCTATTTTCTGTCAAAGGTTTTTCCAAATCGGTCTCAGCTCACAAAATAAGTTTGAAACCGCAGCTAAAGCTCCCTTCAGGTCATTAATGTTTAATGTTTCTCTTTTGTGAAACTCTGAACACAAAATTTGCACAATTCTATTGTATTTACTTTCTGCTAATGGCATTCTGACCCACGTTACCAAACAAATCTTGCAGCTAATATTCCTATATCTGTGGTTTATCCTTTCAGCAATAATTTCTTTTCATGTAGAGAATAAATATTCTTTACACATTTTAACATTATTGCTTATTCTAATATATTTCCTTTTTAGTATCCTTATTCACTTATTTATTTAGTTACTGCAATCTCTTTCCCCCCGTTCTTTTATTTCGTTTGCTTATTAGTATTATTTTCTTTCTTATATTGTAATGTTTCTCATTCCTAAGAAATGAGTGTTCTATATTATCAGAGAGAAGAGAGATTCATTAGAGAGGTGGAGGGAACAGGAAAGGGAGTCAGAGGAAAAGGAATAGTAAGGAGAAAGAGAGAGAGAGAGAGAGTGTGTGTGAGGAGTGGGAGGAAGCAAAGGAGATGGTAATACTATTCTTTGTATTTAACTCAATAACGTGAGATGAGCTCGTTATGCTGTTGTTGCTATTAAGAAATCCTTGTATTTAATAACTAGATTATTAAGAAATTAGAACTTGTATAAGGTGTGCACTTTCCTTACATTGGATGTAGCCATGGAGGATAAATATAGCTAGGCTGATAGGAGCATAATTTAAAATATTTTCCACGCTTTTCTTTTAATTAAGGTAGTGTGCATTTAACGGTACACCAATGGCATATTGCATATAACTTGTGAAAAAGTAATGGCCATAGAAATTCATAAGATAGTACCATTTTAAATGTGTATAATCTCTACTAGCTAATTATAGAATATTGAAGAAATGTTGCATTCCACCCAAAAAAATATGATGTGTTACATTAACGTGACTTTCTCCAGCTACTCTACAAACTTCTTACAAAAGATTCTTCTTCTTTCTACAACATGATAATCGAGATAAACATTAGCAGAATGTTCTTATTATTTAGTTCCTTATAAGTAGAAGGGAACTAAAGAAATGCGCTATGCTAAAGTGCTAGTCAAATATTTTAAAAACTGTCATGCGATTGTCACTGCAAATCGCGTTTTTGCTCGGCCAGGAGTAGAAGAAAAGAAAAACGGACACATCCTGTGTGAGAAAAGCATAAGTACTTTACAATTGAAACCAATAACAAGGAATATCTTGCAAACGATTACCTCCACAACAAAAAATGTAAGGGACATAAACTGTGTGTTTTGACGAGATCTGCATCTTTTGTGTGGTAAGTGTTTTTCTATCTCTTACAGTTTACCAGTTAAGCAAAATTCATTCAGAATAAGAGGTCTTTAGAGGCTATTCCCAGAAAATTCAAGATATAGATTTTATTTGGAATGTAAATAGCTTTAATATATGGGATTTTAAATAAAACCATTAGAGCCATTTTTTAAAAATAAACATTTTTGAACATTTTTCTATGTAAAGGGTAGTTTGTGATGAGAGGATTTTCTTGAAAATCTTCGTATGGCATACTTGGAAGGTATTAAACTTAAATACCAAACTTGGAATTTAACGATCATTTATTTTTGAGTTATGTTGTCCCCAGACATACACACACACACTCACACACATACACTCACACCACGGACCTCTTTCTAAATAAAAAATCTTATGTGTTCCTTTCACATGACTTTCTCTACATCTCTGCAAAAACTATTATTAAAAAGCTTATGCTTCTATTTATTTCATGCTAATCGAGAAAAAATTGGCAGGAATAGTCTTATTACTTGCTTCTATGTAAGTAGAAGCGAAATAAGGGAGTATAGGTTAAAGTGATAGTCAGAAGCTGGTTTCTATGTGAATGAAGTTCCTTTGTTTGAATGGATAGGAGTTGACAAATTCCTGTACGAGAAAAGTGTAAGCTTTTCAAAGCTGGAACCAATAACAAGGAATATCTCAAAAACCATCAACTACACGAAAAAATGTATATAATATGAATTATGTGTTTTAACGTACTCTACATTTTCTGTGTGGTAATTTTTGTCAATCTCTTACGGTTTATAAGTAATGCCAAATTCCGTAAAATTCATCCAGAAAAAAGTAGTCTTCAGAGGATATTCCCAGAAAATTCAAGATATACATTTTATTTATTATGTAAATATCTTTGATCTATGATATTTGTATAAAAATCGTTAGAACAATTTTTGAGAAAATCAAAATTTTCGAAAAACGTTCCATGTAAAGGGTAGTTTGGGGTGGGGGATTTTCTTAAAAATCTTCTTTTCGCATCCTTGCAAGATACCAAACTGAAATACCAAGTTTGGTATTCAAAGGTCTTTTTGTAAAAATACTTTTTTGGGATTCAGGGGGATCCAAAACGTGTATTTCCGGTGAAATCTCGTTATCGAATTTTGGATGGCATGCAATACATTCTCTGTACACTATATAGTACGTGTAGAGAAAGTAAAATACCTTTTTCGGACTCAGGGGACTGTAAAAGATATATTTGCTGTGAAATCTCGGTGACATCGAATTTTTGGAATATCGACATGAACAGCTGCGCATTTTAAGATCCGCTGATACAAAAAACCGGAAAGTCGGGCATGTACCCATTACCAAATGTCATACATTATTCAGGTAGGAGAAAGAAAAAGTAATACTTTTATATATCATGCGAAATATATGTAATCTTTAACGGTAGTACCTTAATGTAAAACTGGTAGAGATGTCAGTTTCACATCATATTTTGTCACTAGGAAAACTTCGTGCTTGTTGGTATTAAATTGTTAACATTAACTTAAATTCATTTTCATATTTACCCTAGTTTAGCTTGGAATCCATCCCTATGTATTTTATCTTGGTAGTGATTATACAAAAAAAGTAATAAAATAATGAAAGGGGGACGACAATCAACACATTGCTATCCACTGTTAAAAATATATGACATTTTTGTATCCTGCGTATTGTTATTTGTAGTAAATAACCCAGAAACGTTTTTAAAAATGCAGAATATCATAACAATGAGACTAGACACAAACAAATAGACGAACAAATAATTTGCAGACATTCCAAAAATGAGTTTACTACAATGGTATAGTGTTATTAATTCACTACCATCTCCTATGTTCACTACCATGAACATAAACAAGTTTAGGTCAGAATCTAAAAGATACTTCATTATTCCTACCTATAAGAGGAGGATTTCATTCAATCAAAAATACCAGTAATAGCCAACGTAGTGTCGTAAATATAATACAGGGTTACTACAAAAGAAATAGACAACTTCAGCTACCTGTAAAACAAAAACTATTAGAGATAGCAACCTAATTAGCTTGGAGGTATGTTGAGAAACTCTCAAAGCTTCGTTTCTTACTATTGGTAACGCTGTAGTGTTTTGTTTGTTGTTGCAGAAGCTGAAATGGCGGAAAATCCTGTGGAAAAGGCATATTACATGTTGGAATTTGCTAGAACGCAATCAGCAACTGTTGTCCAACGATATCTTAGAACACGTTACCACAAAAATGAAATGATGCGCTCACGAAAACCAGCATCGTCTTCATCATGTCGCAACATGTCGATGCAAAAGTCACGCCATATGACCGTATCTTCTTCACTCAGAAACTGCAACATCTGTAATCTGTAAGGCATCATGTGCAGTCGCTTCCGCAAGATTTTCCATACAGTTTGCTGTGGAATTTGTAATTGCATGCTTGCCCTAGATGTCGATTTCTGTGGGCTTCTTATGTAGGCAGAACGAACACGTTCAACGTTTTCTTCCGAAACTCTTGGTCTTCCCGAGCTCTTCCCTTTGCACAAACATCCAGTTGTCTCGAATTTTCTATACCAGTCGTAGATTGACTGTCTAGTCGGTGGCGTTTTGTGGTAACGTGTTCTAAAATGTCGTTGGACAACAGTTGCTGATTGCGTTCTAGCAAATTCCATCACGCAATATGCCTTTTCCACAGGATTTTCCGCCATTTCAGCTTCTGCAACAACAAACAAAACACTACAGCGTTACCAATAGCAACAAACAAAACTTTGAGAGTTTCTCAACATACCTCCAAGCTAATTAGGTTGCTATCTCTAATAGTTTTTGTTTTACAGGCAGTTGAAGTTGTCTATTTCTTTTGTAGTAACCCTGTATACATGAATATCTAAGAACGTATACAGAGTGTTCCCAAATGAATATACGGGTTTTAATGCTTTGTAATACAGTTTTTAACGTACAATCATGAATGGTATATCAAATGAAAGAGCAACTCAAACAATTCCTATTACAAATGTTCAATGTGTGCGTCATTTACCTCACGACATACGTCGAGTCTACACGCAAATTTTTTCCAAACCTTGATTGGTGTGACTTGAGTAATTGTTGAAACGATTCGTACAATCCTCTGTCTTAAGTCTTGGAAATCAGCTGGTAGCGGAGGGATGTACACTGGATCCTTTGCGAATCCCCAAAGGTAGAGATCGCACGGCATAAGGTCTGGGGAACGTTGGGGCCATGCGAAACAAGCTCTGTCATTCGATCCCTTTCGGCTAATCTAGTGGCCGCGTACAGTGTTCAATTTAGGGGAGTCACTTTGCAACTGTACAGACTCCTTGGGTTTTTGTGACCCCCAGATCCGAACATTAGAACGTTTACGTTATGTGGAATGTTAATTCATCACTGAAGATGATAATATCTAAAAATTCGTCATTGTCATGCAGGAATATTACAGTTGCAAAGTTGGAACATTAAGTGTAGTCTATAGGCTTTAGAGCTTGTAGTAGCTGCAAATGACAAGGACTCTTCCCTTTACACACACTGCCTGTGGTTTTAAACTGAGCATATCATCTACACATGTTATAATTTGGAGGTTCGCAATTAAACTACCTATGGAAAGCTCGTTGCACAGTAATAACAGATTTAGTTGTATGAAACTCTAAAACACAGAATATCTTTTGTTCCATAGTCGCCATTTTGAAACTAGCGCTTTGTAACCGCATTACTGTAACAGCAGACATCGAAACAAATGAAACCAACCAACGCATGCGTTATCAAAGCTGTTTGAGTTACTCTTTTATTTGATATATCATGCATAACTGTACGTTACAAACTGTAGGTATTACAAAACACTAAAACCCCTATATTTATTTATTTTACTGTACCATTGATTTTTGGAAACAGACATCACACTAGTAAATTATGCAAAGTCAATACTTCTCAGAAATTCAATTTCGCAGTAAATCTTTGTAAATAAATGTATTGATGATTATCAAGAGTAATCAATAGGTGTAATTTCGACTTGATCTACAGCATAGAGTTGGACGTTGTGTCTAATCTCAAACAGGATCCACATTTTGCAATGTAATGTAATGCAGTTTCGTTCATTGTTTCATAGTAGGTATAATGTGCATTTCTTGTACTTCGTTTTTCTTTGTAAGCTCTTCCATCTACACAGTGGACTAATTATTTAGAGTTATACTGTCTTTGTTAGACACTAATGAACTTGGAGTTGTTTTTGCACTACATGCAAGTGGCACATACTGACAGGGGTCGTAGCTTTATAACAAATTGGGAAACTTAACTCACGGCAGGCAGTCCTGCTGTGTCTGGGAGGTCTGCTCTTCTGAGGTACGGTAGCGTGTTATACAAGATGACAAGAAGCACCCAGTAGCTCCTTCTGATTTAAGTTCCACATAACGACAAAGAAAAACGTTTGGTATTTCCAGTTTGTTCTGTTTCTTTCCACCTCTCTCTCCTTATAGGTGTGTAATAATTTTTGAGGGAATCGGCAATGGCTGACGTATGCGGGGCACCATTAAACAAATATATAGATAAATCACACTTTCTCTTTGTAATTGCAAAACTCTGGGTAACAGACATTAAGTGCCACGAAAGAAATATAAATTAATATACTTGCTCCAATTTCCTTAGAGTTTGGACCATTCGTTACACCATGGTCAAAGTGAAAGTAATAAAGATAGATACAAAGTCGCGAAGAAGAGCTCTATCTCAATTATTTTTCTCGCTTAAATGAATTGAAAATAAAGTCTTCCACCTTCGCAACTCACAACTTCTTCAGTCTGCTCTTTAGACTGCCCCAAGGGTCGGGTTCGGTTCTCAGTTAAGGAATTTTTCATTAAAATGCAAAGAAAGTGAAAATATGAACGTGGATCAAGAGAATATTTTAAGTGTTGAAAATACTGATATAAGTATTCATTTGGATGGCTTCAGAGAGAAAAATGATTATTTTGGCTTTTATATTCTCCTATAGAATGGATAAATAGGAATTTGTTCCCTTTCCCATTGAGACTTTGTACCAACATAAACTGTTAAAATCTTTTCTTAAACTCAAAGTTATATGTGCCCGCCTCTGTAGTGTGGGGATAGCGTGTCTCCCTCATTTTAAAAGGGTCCCGAATTCGAATCTCGGTTAGGGTGAAGGTTCTTCCGGGGTTTTCGCCTATCTGAGATGACAAATGTTGAGCGACTCTAAGCTCCATGGCCCCAGGCTCATTTGATCACCACTTCACCGATTTGATTCATCGTCCTATATGACCTAACAACTTAAAATATCTTAAAAAAGGTTATTTGTATAACCATAGTCAAACCACCTGTTAAGTGTTGCTATACAAGTGAAACAAAACGGAAGTGTTTGAGAAAATAGACAAATAAAAATCATAAGACATTAGTTGGCAGCACCTCAACTCAACTCAGCATGAGTTTTTTTGTTTTGTTTTTTGTTTTTTTTTTTTTTTTTTTCGTTTGCTTGTTTCTTTTTAGGGAGGCGAGCTTTTAAAAATCTATTCTCTAAATTTAGTTTTGAGTTTTCTATAAGACGTTCTTTGAAGAAAGATTTAAAGAATAAAAGGGTTTTGGATTTAATTGGGCAATGTGCCTATAAGGCGGGCACTTTTCGTTGCGTCGGTGTGAAGAAAACGGTTGGAAGCATTCGAAATGCATGTATGAAGCCTATGAAACGGATGGAATAATAATTTGGAAAGCGAGAAGGAAGTAGAATTCTGAAAACTTGGCGGAAAAAGACGAAAAGGAAATGTATGCTAAGGCACAGCGGATTGTTAGTGGCAGAAAATGATGTGATAGACTATTAACATAACTGTTTTAATACGTTAAGAGAAAACAAAATTTAAAAAAAAAATTATCGCCCGTTATTACTATATACTACACGAGAAGCAGTAGACATCGATGTTGAAAGGGTAACTAGGAGAGGATATTCGGAAAGGTAAAGTTTCACCTCTCCGACATTTGAGGATTACTACCCACTAATAGAATATAGGAAGAAAGGAAGAAACTGGGGGATTTCTTAACGACGTTAGCTACCCTGATTGGTAAAAGGAGAAAGAGCCAACAATGAGACAGATTGCCTTGATACACAATTGTGATTGCATCAATGATTGTGGAATTCGTATCTCAGTTCTTTCAGTTTGTACTCAGACCACCACCACCACCACCACCACCACCACCACCACCACCACCACCACCATCACCACCACCACTATCACTACCAACACTACCACCGCTACCAACACCACCACTACAACCATCACCACCACCATCACCATTAGCAACACCACTACCATCACTACCACCATCACCATTAGCAACATCACTACCATCACTACCACCACCATTACCACTACCACCACTAACGCCACCACTACCACCGTTACCACTATCACTACTACCACCACCACCCCCCAGGGACTAATGTCTAATGAGTACGGGTTTGGCGAACCCGGGCTGCCGGAGCTAGCCCGCACCTCTCTTCTCCTGTTCCTGAGTGCGGGCTCTGTCCTCTCCTTCTCCGTCTTTCCTTTCCGCTATCCTGTTTATCTCATTTTGTTCTTTTGTAAATGTCTGAATTTGTCGACCTGGCTATGGAACTGGACAATCTATTTAATCTCAATACTATGGATAGGCTTTTTAAGGACAGAAATGTTACACAGCAGGAGGTCCGATCTCCAGTTGCTGTCGATGTTTTGGGTGAGCGAGCGGGCCCAACCCAACCGTCAACAAGCGACTGCTCTGCATCAACGGTAGGGGACCAGGCCTTGATGTTGGAAAATACTGGAACCAAACAGAAAGTATATACTCCCGAGGGTGAGAAAAGTGGCAAAGAGGAAGAGTTGGACGTTTTTAAGAAAAGACCTTTGATTGCGCGCTCACCAACTCAAGTGAGACGGGGTTCAAAAGGTAGCCTTAATCTCGAGGCGGTTTCTGTGTTGTCCAGTGATCCAAGAGTATTAACTAAACCTGAGTGAAGGAAGGAAGAAATAACCAGGAAAACTAAGAGAAAAACAGTCGAGATTCCTGAACAAAATATAAAGAGCATTCAGGAAAATACCCAGGAAAATAATCAGTTTATAGCCAAAATGGAAATAGAGCAAAATATACTGAAGGAGCTGACAGAGAAGGAAAAAAAAAGCAAATTATTATAACAAATCTAATGGATAGGAACAAAAAAGGTTTTAACTATAGAACCAGGAAAAATCATTTGTATAACAAAAATTGCTATATAGGAGAGAACGAAAATATTGCGAAGGACAGCATGGAAAGTCACACTTTCCTAATTGTAACAATATAGAAACCCCTATAGAAAAGAATAAATTAAAAACTAAGCCTGTAAAAGCATTAGAAAAAGCAAAACAAAGGAAAAGAGAAAATTTATTTTGTGAAGTGATAAACCAAGCAGATGAACTTGGAATCAGGAAAGTAATAGAATATATTTGCAGAAAGAATAAAATAACCATCCCGATGAGACTAAAATAGGCGGGGAGAAACAGTAGGATAGAGAAACTGGAAGGGTATGGAAATGGAGACTGTTAAGAGGGGAAGAAGAAAATAACGAAGACACTATAATTGTTGAACCTCGGGCAGGAATATCATATGCGGATATTATTAACAATATGAAGAAGGAAGTAAGCACAGAAGGAATAACATTAGAAGGCATAAATATAATAAGCAATGGAAACATACAGTTAAAGATTAAAGGAAAAGAGAAAAATAACATTCAGGAATTTCGAGAAATGCTGAAAAGTAAACTGAATAATAAGGCTAATGTTAATTTTAAGGCAGAAATGCAAACAGCAATGCTGTTAGATATAGATGAAATTGCAGAAGAGGATGTGATAGGAAGTAATAAATTGAAATCAACTCTGCAAGTAAGAATGGCCAAGAAAGCAAATCGAAACGGGTTAAAGTATGCATTTGTAACAGTAGACTTGGATTCAGCAAACCTTCTACTGACTAAGAATAGAATAGGTAAAGGACGGGAAAGATGGAGAGTGATGGAAGTTATCACCCTACCCAGATGCTATAATTGTCGTAAAATGGGGCATATAGCCAGAGAATGCAGAGCAGCACAAATTACAGGTAACTGCTATAACCATGGGAAAACTGGCCACCAGAAGAAGGAATGCACAAATGCACAGTTCTGCTATTTGTGCAAAACTTAAAGTCACAAAGCTGAGTCTATTAGGTGTCCCATATATAGGGAGCTAATCCAAGCAAAGTACAAACAGTTATGATGAAGCTGGTTCAAATAAACACCGATATATGTAAACGGGCAATGGACCTTCTAAAAGTGATTCAGAACTCATAGATATTGCTCTGGCTGCAGAAGGTAATAAAAAGCATAAAGGAAAACAACTAGGTTAAATAACAAAAATGCTGCAAATGATCAAAAAGAGAAAGCAAGAAATAATTATAGGCAATGTCGAAACGAACTAAAAAGAGAAATATAAAAAGCCAAAAGTGAAAAGTGTGCAGAAGTAGATAATGTGCAGAAGTAGATAATGTGCAGAAGTAGATAATGATATATGGGGTAAAAGGTAAAAAATAGTGACTGATAAATTGGGCCGGAGGTCGCCAATAACCGTTACTGATGAACAACAAATAAAGATTGCAGTAGAATTGTTTCCTAGGCATGCAAGAGAAAGATGGGGAAAAAGAAATTCCCCGGAGACAGAAAAGATCCCGGTATGCCTAAAGGAGGACATCATTGTTGCTGGTCAAAGAATTTAATCTAAGAAAGCAGCTGGGCCCGATGGAATACCGCCAGAGGTGATAAAGGCTATAGCGACTCAAAAACCAGAGATACTAGTAGTTGCAATAAACAAGCTCATTAAATCCTGAGTATTTCCAAAAGCATGGATATCAGGCAAGTTGGTCCTGATAGAAAAGCCTAGCAAAAATGAGGGGAAAAAGTCCTATAGACCAATACGTCTATTAAATGTTATAGGAAAGCTCTTTGAGCGAATTATAAATAAAAGATTAAAAGAAGCAATAGAGCAAGGGGAAGGATTATCGCTTAAATAATATGGCTTTAGGCAAGGAAGGTTTACGATAGACGCAATCACTGATGTGCAACATATAGCAGAAGAAGCGAAAATAAACGCAGATAAATATGTGGTTCTAGTAACATTAGATGTTAAAAATGTTTTTAACTCTGCACCATGGAAGGGGATTGTACAAAAAGCGTTTGTATCTCCATATCTGACTAACTTAATCTGTAGTTACCTAGAGGATAGAGAAATCCAGGTAGGAGAAAAATGCAAAATGAATATGACGTGTGGTGTACCCCAAGGGTCGGTGCTGGGACCAACATTATGGAACATATATTATGATGGAGTGTTAAAACAAAAAATGGGGGAAGGCATAACAATTGTGGGCTATGCAGACAACGTTGCTTTGGTAATATGCGGTGAAGATAGAGACATGCTGGAAGACCGAATAGGATGGGCTATAAAGAGAGCATCATTCCGGGGAGATTGGATGGATAAAACTGCATATAGAAAGCTCATAGAAAAACCACAAAAAGATTTTAATCAGAATAGTTAGTGGCTATAGAACAATCGCAAGAAAGGCAATACAGGCTATAGCGGGAATGATGCCGATATATCTATTAGTTAAAGAAAGTATATGAATGGATTAGAACAGATTACTAATAACACGATAGTAAAACAAAACATACTAAAGAAATGGCAGATCGAGTGGAACAGAGAAGAAAAACAGGACAATGGACTGAAAGACTGACACCTGATATCAAAAAATGGATAGGTAGAAATCACAGAGAGACAGAGTAATATTTAAGTCAGTTTTTATCCGAACACTATTATTTTAGAAGCTATTTGTTTCCGTTTGGCCTGGCTTCAAATGACACATGTCTCCACTGTGGAGAAAAAAATACACTAGAACACAATATATGCCAATGTAAAAATTGGAAACAAAAGAGAAAGTGTCTGGAAAACAAATAAAGAGCATCGTTTCAAAACGTATTAAGTGGACGGCAGAAAAATTCTCAGAAATCAAGAAAAACGTTTTACTTCCAAACAAGAAATCCTATATTAAAAATTTAAACGATAAATTTCAGATACCAAGGCAATGTTTGAGAATTCTGTAAAACCAAAGTTGTTTTTTTATTGGCTAGCAATTTATTTTAATTTAATAGTTTTACTTAATACGCTTTGAACCGACTTACTGAACGTAATACGTTTTGAATCGTTTAGTCAGCACAAACTAAATGAAGATCAAATATTAATATCATTCTAAAGAAATGTATCATCAGTTTTTTTTTCAATTTGTATTTATAATTTATAATAATATACTTATAGAAAAGTGAAAGCAGAAAAAATAATATCGATAGCACTTAAATATCACACGATAATAAGAATACTCATTTTGAGGTTAAAAATGCTGCTGTTTACATAGAAGCAACAACTCGGATTTTACAGCAGAGCTAGAGCAACATGTTATAGTCTTTCAAGCCCTATTTCTTCATCCAAACAGTCACAGTCCTCAGGTGTTGCACCGAAATTTAGCACTACTTTATACATCTAGAGACCAACAACTTCTCTCCAGTTATTACCATATTTGGCTCTCAGAAGATCAGCTATATCTGTTTTCTTTTCATCTTATAAAGCTCTAATTTTATCAACCACAGGAGGTTCAAACACCTGTTCCAGGTTTGCCACTCATTTCAGAATTGTTGTAAATTGTTTTCGATGGGTCATCACACTATGCGTTGGCTCCATTTTTACTCTGACGAGGGGCTTCCCATTTACTTTACTTTTCTTCAAAATTACCCTCTTCATATCCTTTATTACATCCAAATTCCTAAATAGTGTTGAGAGTATTTTGTAATCCCTGATGGTCCAATAGTTTCCAAATGATCTTACTTTTCCCATAGACTTGTAAAATTCTCTGTATTCTACAGGAGTGAGGATATAGGAGCATTTTCGGAGAGCCTTCTCTCCAAATCCAAACAAGCGATCTGCAGGCAAATAAGAATGGTCCCTCACACGGGAAAAATTACAATATTTCTGTGCTTTCTTCTGTTTGCCATCCATGCCGCCTTCTGTCTCATTCCAGGTAAAGAAGGTTGCATCCTTATTGCTGATGTCGGTTACACACACCGAATAAAATGATGTCTGCCAAGAATAATAGATTTCGCCAATTGATAATTTTGGAAGGTGCTGTACCTGTTGCAAATCGAAGCAGAAACTTCTTGTATCGGAAGGATGCTCTCTCATTAATCTGTGGAACGTTTTGATTCGAAATTTGTGTGCTATCAAATTAACCAGTAAGTGATTCTTTCTTTGAATTTCTGCTTCGCGTTTAATTTATATCACGTGCGTCAGTGGCAGGTAACCCAAAGTCAATGTTAAATTGTGTGCGGAAAATATTCTGGAAAAAGCACTTTTTGACCATAAACTTAGCAGAAACACTCGTATTGTACGTCTTGAATAATCCGTTGATGCTTAATTCAGCTGATAAATAAAGCCTATAATGTGATTCTGTTGCTCTTAGTTTTGAGATAAACACACATACACACACTTTTTCTTGGCAGTAAACAAAGCCTTTTTCCTATGTCCTCCTCTCCTTTCTTTAACGCCCTGGCCTCTCATGACGCATTGACTATGCTATTAAGTCTGGTGTTGAAACAATTTTGGGCATACTGATTGCGTTTGGTCGTTTGTTTTCACCTGAAAGGAGACAAATAATTTAACGAAACATTCACAAGCTTTTAAAATATAATATAAAATAAATAAAAAACATGGGATAGATTGCACAATCATTCATATTTGAAGCTAAACAATGCAGTGAATAAGCTACATGTACATAAGTTATTTTAGGGTAGGCTGTACTCTGCACAAAGGTGTTGCATAGTTTGTCGTTATAAGCGTTTGAGGAAGTATCAAGTTAACCGCTAGCACATGGGCGTGAGATGTCATCATGCCTCCACATGGATCAATTTTTCAGGCGAACTTTATACTCAAGCCGCACAAAAACCATAGAAGCATTAATTCTAGAACCTACTCGTAAATACAAAAGAACGACTCCGATTGCCTAGGATAGGTAATCTTAAGCATGTGGCTAAATCGACGATCTTGATCCTGCTTATTAGATGTAGAGTACTCTAAATTCTTCGCTTCCGCTAGAAAGTACACAGGAATGCAGCTACACCCAAATCCCCTCCTTTGGTATTCATTGATTGTTCTAAACTGTCACAGCATTCATCAGTTTATACCAACTTCCTTTAACAAAATGCCTTATAAGTATGTAATTTATTGGTAGTTGTCTATAACAATATTTCTCACTAGTTTCAACTCAAAACGATCATATTAAAATGTAACAGAAAAAGAATGCTATGGTATTGAATAAAAGTTATCGAATATTACAAATTTAGCCTCAGTTTCACGCTGGCGTTTGGTTTTTCTATTCTTAACTCTCCTTCTACTTCCTGTTGATCGTTCTCCGATAGGCTCAGTTCCCTCCATGATGATGGCAATGAACTGACATATAATTTCTAACCTTACGGACACGTGAGCATAACAATTAGTGAGAAATATCAGTAAAAGCGCGTGGGTAAAACTTAACAGAATAAAACTTGTACATAATATACTTTGAACCAATCATTCACTTGCACATAATACGATTTGATCCGATGCATCTACTTGGACAGTAAAATAATAAGGGGTATAATACGAAATGTTCCGCTCTGAGTTGATAGGGTTAAAGAGCGCACGTGAAATAGGGGGAAATCATATCAAACTCAATTTTGACTAAGAGTGCACTTATCTTTTGAAACGATGCTCCTCAAATTAGAAAGACTAACAGTGGAATACATAGTCGGATTCATGTTGGAGAAAGAAAGCACCTGGAAAGCTATTGCAACATTTATTAAGGAAATTCTGCAGGGAAAACATCAGAGTGATAGTGATAATAAAATGATGGAAAATCAAAATAGAGAGAACTCAAATTGAAGATAGCTCCAACTCAAGTAATGAAATATGAAAAATGACCACCATAGAGTCATTGCCTCTCGAAGTACCTAATGCCTCCAGCAGTTCCGAGAGACGTAATCATATATGACCCGTAGTAGAGGTTTATAGTGGTGAAAATCCCACTCCCACCCAGAGTGGTGTCTTTGGAAGATTTTCCCTTACTATATAAACAAAGAAATATCACCATCATTACCACTACCATTACTACTACCACCACTACTACCACCACCTTCAGTCGTCCTCCGTTGTGTAATGGTTACCACGCTAACCTCATATACCCAAGTTCGCTGATTCAAGCCCGGCGGAGAACGGTGGATTTCTTCAGGACTAAAAATCTGTAGCATGGCTTCCTTCGGAAGGGAAGTAAGACCTCTGAGCAAAATTAAGAGGCCTTTCACGCCCAGTAGAGAATGGGACTCTGAGAACCACAGCAGTTAAAGAGCGTCCATAAATAAAATGCCATTTCATTTTCCCCACCACTTTTACCACCACCATCACCCCTATCACCACCATCACTACCACCAACACCACCACCTCTATCACCAACACCATCACTACCCGACCACCACTACCTCCAACACCTCCACCACTTCCACCACCACTAATACCACCAACAGCACCACCACCGCCAACAACCACCCCTGGGGCTTACTTCTGGTAAGTACGGGTCTGGCACACTCGGGGTTCCTGAGCTGGATTCTCACTCTTCTTCATATTTTCCGGGTGAGATCCTCCTTTCCTGTTTTCATCTTCTTCTCTCTTTTTTTTTTCCTTTCTTCTACCTGCTATCTGGCCTGATATTTTGCTGCCGACAGGTGTGTCTTTGGTTTCTATATGTACTTCATGGATTGTTTTGTTCTTGATGATTTGTTACGGGACAGGGGCTTCCGAACCCCAGGACCGGTCGGTGATGGTAGTGCGCAGGCAGGCTCCACCCGACCGTCATCAAGCGACTGACAGGATCCAAAGGCGATGCTCCAGGCCTTGGATTCCTCTACAGCTACTGGAGATTTTGCTGATAATATACCGGCTCTGCCGGATAAGTTCAATCTTGGAAATGTGAAGATTGGAGCTGCTGGAAGTGTATGTGATTCTCCATGAAAGTCATCATTGGAGTCCACGAGTTCTGATGTTCCTGAGGGAGCGTAGACTATGGTGAACAAATCTCGTCGCACAGCTAAGCGACCTATTGCAGCTCTTACTGAGGATGAAGACGATCAAATCTTTCTGAGTTAGTTGATCGGTTATCTGGCGTTGCTTCAAGTCTTATGGAAAGTATAAGGAAACATGTTAACACTAAGATGGATATTAAAATTTCAATTCAGAAGGTTAAACACATCGCTGACTTGTTAACTGCATGAAGCACCTCAAAACTTTGGATGCCTTCCAAATCTAAGGCCAAGCTTGATGCTATGATTTTGCACTCCGTTGGAATGCAAACTGACCCGTCACTCTTGGGTATTTCGACGGACTTGGCGGATAGGATTTCTCAGAAAACACGTATTGCTTCGGAAATAAGGGCAGGGTTAGCTGACATTGGGAACGCTGCTCATCCCCTCTTATCAGGTGAGGAAGGAGATTTGGCCATTGTGACGGATGGTCCCAATATGAGTCAGGGCATTAATCGCCTGTGTTGGTGAAGATTTTAGTGGCACAGCTTATTTTTCTTCTATTACAAAGGTGCCTGTAGATGGCGGGTTTCAAAGCACTGAGAGTTTCATTTTTAAAATCACTGTACCTGAGCTAATAGAGAAGGGAGATGCTCTCCAACTCCTGGGTGATGGATTGTCACATTTGCGAGCCTTGGCTTACAAACATGGAAAGCGAAAGATCCATTTGCCTTTACCTTTTGGGTGTGATGTGACAATACTCCGGAAGCTTCTTGAGTGTGTTTTTGCAGACTCTGGCATGTCTCTCTATTTACATGTTCCTCCGCAACGCATTGTCCCTAGTGATGAAGTTGCTCGATCTGGAGGTACTCCAGAGATTATTGCTTCTCGTTTGGACACCAGGGCTATTATTGTCAATCCTGGAGTGCGTACATATGCTGAATTGCTGATGGAGGTTAAGAATACTGTGAACTTGCAGGATATTGGTATGGTGGTACAAAATCTACGGAAGACGCGTAGAGGAGAGCTGCTTCTCACGGTTAAAGGAGGGGCTGACAAAGTGGAACCGTTACGAAAAGCTATTATTCACTCCATTAAAGACATCGCTGTACGCTGTTCTCGGAGGAATGATATGCTTTTACATATTCACGACATTGATGCTATTACTACTACATTGGAGGTGCAGAGTGCAATTTCACAGGTTTTCGAAGTGGATTCCAACGCCGTTCAGTTTACCTAGATGAGACCTACAGTACTGAGGGTCAGATTGCTACAATTGCATTAAGCGTAGACCTGGGCCGCCGACTACTGCATTTAGGTTCAATCCGCATCGGCTGTTGTTCCTGCAGAATTCAAGAAGGGTTTTTATTCCACGATATTTTAACTGACAGGAGTTTGGTCATCGTGCCCACAGGTACAATGGACCTAATAGAAGACATGTTTGCCTGAACTGTGGCAAAGACGGGCATCTAACTGTGCACTGCACTAGTGAATCCTATTGTCTAACGTGTAAATCTCTGGGCCATAAACTTGGCACTAACCGTTGCTCTCGTTATCGTAAACTGGTCAGTGGAGCTAGAACTCAACGCCTCAACCACTCCCAATTGCAGTCTCCCATTTGAACTTGGGCCGACCGTTTGTGATAAGGATGCTTCAAAGTAATATTGATAGAGGGAGAGCCGCAATGGATCTCATGTAAAGTTGTTGTGATTATAATGACTGAACCTACTGTTGCTAGGGTTCACCAGGGACAGTGGGTTGTAGATCAGAACACAGATGTGGCTCTAAAAGTCATTACCGCTAAACTTCAAGTGGTTAGGACCGGAGCAGAGGCCGGATTCGTCTGGTTGGAGACTACTTTGGTGACTATATATGGCTGCTATATATCCCCAATTGTGGATTTCTCTATCTTTGCGGACTATTTACGCGCATTGCGCTTGTCTATGCGATGTCATGCAACTGAAGTGCTTGTGGGAGGAGATTTTAATGCTAAGACCCACCTTTGGGGATCTCCAGTTGAGGATGCTAGAGAAAAAATGATGGCCGAGTGCCTGGCGAAAGATGATCTGGTGGTACACAACAGGAACAGCGGCGACATTTGTCCGCCAAGAAAGCGCTTCATATATCGATGTTACTTTTAGTAAGGCTTCTTTAGCCCCGCGTGTGGCAAACTGGCAGGTCTTGGAGGGAGAGACTCTTAGCTTTATCCATATTTACTTTATATTACAGAGGCTCCTTCTGACACCGTCCAATTCCGCGGGGCTGGAGCGTGCGCCCCAAGAGTCTGCCACGGCTGTCGGCGGAGGTAGGCCGTCTTCTTCACCTCCTGGACACACAGTGTATCACGTCGCAGCAGTTTTCATAGGTCCTTTGGACCACCTGTGATAATCAGTGTTTTGAGCAGAATCGGCGCAGTAGAACTCTGCTTAAAATTGACATACTGAATGCTAAGCGCTCTTGGCAAGCACTTCTTGAAGAAGTTGATTTTTACATGTGGGGAAAGGGCTACCAGCTTGTGACTAAGAAACTTCACACACCTTTACGTCCCAATCTATCAGACGTACGGCAGCTGGAAATTGCTACTACTCTGTTTCTTGACCATGTCCCGATTACATGGACCAAGTGAAGTGCGTTGCTTTACCCTTCCAGAACTGCACACCGGTTTGGCCAAAATTAAAGATAAGCGATCACTTGGCCCCGATGGTCTGCTGCCTGTAATCATTAGGACGGTTGTTAGCAAATACTCAGATATCAGTCTGGCTGCGTTCAATCAGTGCCTAAAAGCAGGCGTCTTTCCAGCTGAGTGGAAGGCTGTTCGGCTAATTCTGCTGGAGAAGCCGAAGCCCACAGACGGAGTTGTATCCTATCGTCCTATCTGTTTACTTAATGTCTTGGGAAAGCTCCTGGAACATTTGATATTGGTCAGATTGAAAGAGGCTATTGAACACAATGGTGGTTTGTCCTTTGCCCAACATGGCTTTAGAGAAGGTCGGTCCACTTACAGCCCTACGGATAGTGCAGGAACTTGCCGAAGAGCGAAATTAGTATTTGGTGGCAAACGACGATTGAGTGTGCTAATCACTTTAGATTACAAAATGCCTTTAATTCTGCCCAATGGGGTGGAATTCTGAGAGAATTGCCGGCTCTTAATGTTCCAGTATATATATATATGCTCGCTAGCTTTCTGGATGGATGAGAATGGCCGCCTACAGATAACGTGTGGTGTACCGCAGGGTTCAGTCCTGGGTCCCATTTTATGGAATATATATTATGATGGAGTATAACAACTGCCCATGCCTCCGGGTGTCCAGCTTATGCTGATGACTTAGCATAGTTGTTACAACTGAAGATGTTTTTGCATTGGAGCAGAATGCTAACCATGCGTTGGTTGCAGTCAACGACTGTTTGCTACGGAAGAAGCTGAAGTTGACCCACCATAAAACTCAGGCAGTGTTGTTAGTAGGTGGCCGGAAGGTCCACACTATCCGTCTGAAAGTAGGGGCTTTATCAGTCGTCAGCCAGGAGTCCCTGAAATATTTGGGTGTTTATTTGGACCGCAACTTGTATATTGGATATCCGTACGCAAAACGGCAGAGAAGGCAGGATAGGCAATTGCTCACATTAGTCGTTTAATGCCCAATGTAAGCGGCCCAAGGGAACACACGGCGCATTGTATTCTCAGTGATGCAATCTATTATTTTATATAGAGTACGAATATGGAGTAAGGCCTTGAGACGTAACATATATATTTCTAAGCTCCTGAGCGTCCAGCGGCTATTCGCATCACAAGTGCATACAGAACCACATCCACTAAGGCTTTGCTGCTTATTGCCAGGACTTCTCCGATTGTTCTGCATGCTGAGGAACGACTTTTGTTGGAGGCGCATACCATTGGAAGAGTGGAGACTCGCACCTTATTGCTTACCAAGTGGCAGGGACATTGGGATGTTGACGGTACTGCCCATTGGACAAAGCGCTTGATTAGAGATGTCGCCATTTGGTATAACCGTAAACGTTGGAATGAAAATTTCTATCTTACTCAATTGTTGACTGGACATGGCTGTATTACCGCCTATCTACATCGTTTTGGTTTAAGTGCTACGTCCGAGTGCCATTATTGCGGTAAGCATGACACAGCTGAACATACCTTCTTTCATTGTGTTCAGAGGCATCATCAACGCCATCAGGCCGAGAGCCAATTGGGAGTTTTGACGCCCGACAACCTTCTGTATAAGATGCTTGCCTGTGCACGGAATTGTAGCATTGTTTCTAGATTGGCCCGTGACATTTTGCGCAGTAAACGATTGGAGATGAATGACACCTGAGACCAGTACACATTTTCCTAGATGATATATATCAATAATACTTTACCACCTAGAATCGCTTCCCCCTGAAGTAATACCGTCTTGGGCAGTTCCGAGGGGAATTTTACATTGATTTTTGCAGAGTTTTTTTTTTTTTAGTTGGTGAGAATCCAACTCGCCTAAGACGTCTTTGTAAGATTTTTCCCCTGCTTAAAAAAACACAAACACCACCGCCAGCACCACTACTACCACCACCAACACTACCACTACCACGACCACCGCCGCCGCCACCACTACTATCAATACCACCGCCACCACTACTATCACCACCACAGTCGCTACCATTACCCTAACCACTACCACGGCCAACACTACTACTACCACTACCGCCGCCGCCATCGCTACCACTACTACCACCACCGCCACCTTCGCTACAACTACCATCACCACCACCACCACCAATACCGCCACCACCGCTACCACCAGAGGCAACACTATCACCACCATTAACACCACCACCACCACGACCACTACTACCGCCGCAACCACCACAATCACCACCACCGCCGAACCACTACCATCACCATTATCACCACCACCAACACCGCCACCACCGCGCGTACCATAACACCACCGCCAACACAATACCACCACTACCATTACCACTAACACCACCACCACGACCATTAATACCGCCGCCCCCACCACCACCTCCTCCACCACTATCACCATACTACAACCACTATCACAAGTACCACCACTACTACCATCACCACCACCACCACCACCACCACCGCCGAAACCACCACAACCGCCACTACCACCATTACCACTACTACCACCACAACCACCACCACTACTACGGCCACTACCACCACAATTAGCACTGGCACCACCGGCACCTTCACTGTCACCATCGCCGCCACCAACACTACCACCACCACTATCTGACCACCACCGCCACCACCACTACTACCACTTCCACCGCCACCACCACTACCACCATCACTACCGTCACGGCCGCCACCACGAACAAAAATAATAACATTAACATCTATTTCATAACTCAGAAGTTGTATCTATCACCGCTCAAGTTTTTGCCATTCGACTTATATGAGAACATTTTCACACTGCAGACCAAACATACTTCTATTTTGCAGATTCAAACTATCAAAAGTAGAGAGATCTATTTATATTACAATTCTTCAGTTTGTATTCAATAGGGGGATGTTATGATGAAGCGTGAAGAAAAACAAAAGGAGAAGTTTCAATGAAACAGAGAAATGATGTAAAAGGGAGAAACGGGATAAAATTCATCATGGAAAAATAATGAACTACGCAGAATGGAGCCAGAACTTTACTTGAAGCAGCAAGAACAAATAGTAGTAAAGCAAAATGTTCTTTAGGGAAGAAAATATAAAAGGACAAAGTAAGGGAAAAGAGTAGGTATCTATTAAATTTAAACTATTTTAAAAATCTAAGTGTTACATTCACATGATTTGCTCAATCTATTCTGCAGCTAATTATTCTTACAGAACCTTATTTTTCAATCTCCTTTATACTAATCGAGATAAGCATTAGCAGAAATAGTTTTATTACATATTATCTTGTAATTACAAGGCAATAAGGTAATACACTAAACTAAAACGATGGTCAAATCTGTAATGGGTAGTTTTATCTGATATCTTTGAAATGTCGTTCTACTTAAATAAAGCAACTATGACTTCTCATTTGAGAAAAGTATAAGTATTGGTAAATTTAAACCAAAAACAAGAAATATCTCTTAAATGGTTAACCTCGCAAAAATTAAAAGGTACTTGACATAAATTATGTTTTAAAGATAGATGTGGGTGTAGTAAGATTTTGTCTATCTCTAACAATTTGCCAGTTATGCATAAGTTATCCAGACTAACAAGGGCTTATATGTTATTCAAGATGTACATTTTATTTGTGATGTAAATATCTTTAATATATATTTTAATCCAAATGGGTAGATAGCCATGTTTGATAACATCGAATATTCCGAAAAATCTTCCATGTAATGATAGATTGAGAAGGAGGAGGTCTCCTGTAAATCTTGTCGCATCTTTGGAACATACTTAAGTACCAAGTTTGATATTTTAGCTACCCGATTTTGAATAATGTTGTTTACACACATACATACCTTTTTCTATAACTCAGAGATCTTTAACACATCAATTTGCGATGAAATCTCAATATGAATTTTTGAATGGATTGCAGTAACTTTTCTAGCTAATGTGTAGATGGTAAAGAAAGGAAAACAACTTGAAAATTTATGTCCACTGGAGAATTCGCTGTAGGTAGATATATTGATCACCAGATGAAAATAAATGAAGTGCGAGAACAAATTAGAAGACTAAAAGAGGATAAATCAATTAGTGTTCATAGAATACCGAGGTAATTTTGGAAGGCGGGGAGTGTAAATGAGAACCGATTAATTTTAATGGTTAGAATAATCTAGAAAGAAGGGGCGTCGTAGCCGAGTGGTCAGTACGCTGGCTCTCACCTAGGTAGCCTGTTTCAATCCCAGGGAACCCGTTTGGGAATTATGATGGACAAAGAAGGGTCAAGACAGTTTCCCGCGGGTTCTCTGGCTTTCCTTGTCATTCATTCTATCAATTGCTCCATCTTCACTTTTCTTATCGTCCATTTCTCCTTCATTTCAATTCATTACTCTCTTGCCTGGCTACAGGTCGATCCCTCGTTCCGGTTCCTTCGTTCTCTGATAAAATGCCTTGGCTCCTTCAAATTTCGTTACCTCTGGCCCTAGACACCCAGGTGTAAGTCCTGGGGATGTACATGTGCCGAGTGAGTTAGGGGTAATCATGAAAGAATATGATGGAAATAGGAAATTGTGTGGGTAAAGTAGAGACTGAAAACAATTAGTAATCAAGACAATTAGACTTAAAGAGAAAGAAGAGGTCAATAGCTCGATAACACTGTATTTTGAGACTATTGCGCCTTCTTGGAAATCATGTGGCTTAGTGCGCTGATTTGACTGAATTGATAGATTACTGAATAATTCAGCTTAATTGTTAACCATGTATCAATGTATTATGTGGAAATATTAGTTGTGAAGTACATATTCATTCGTTTATTTCACAAAATCCTCAGGAAATCTCGTCTCATCATGAGCGATCTCCTCCTATTTTAATTTGTTTTCCATTTTATCCACATTATGGGGAAACATTTTGAGATTGGAAGTTTTAAAATCTGAGCTTCTTCTGAATTGTTTAAAAGCTGAAAGTTCATTTGGGTGAAGAACGATTGGGTGCCTTTCCTAAACAGTGTTAATATTGCAACAAAGTTTAATTAGTGCTCCTATTGCTAAGATTCTCAAATCTTCCAGGACATTTTCCGTTAATAACTGACAGCACGAATATAATTTTCAAAATAATGATTTCTGAAATCTGAGTCTAAAGCAATAAATGGGCACGTGTGTAAAGGAGGAAGTGGGGAAAGGATGTGAAAATGACTTAAAGATCGGAAGCTGAATAGATAAGAGATTTATCTTCCATTTCGACTTTTCTATAGTTACCTGCACTTCAATTTCTTTCTAAGTCCAGCATGTCTCGTTTCTAGAATACTTGGGATTTTTTCAAAATGCATGAATATTAAACAATTCAATATTGTGTCATTATTCCTCTTTATTTTCAATATAAATAACTTTGTCTTAAACTTGAGGTTTATGGGATTGTTGCAAACATTGTGGCGGCAATTTTGGCATAGATTTATAGACTACTTGCTGGTGGTCTCAGGTTTGAAGTTCAACTCATCTGCTGTGAATTTAATTTCAAGTAATCTGCTGGTATCTGCCTGGCGCTGTGACTTTACTGAAAATGTGAACATTTTTCGGTGATTCGGGTCCACAGTTTTCATTGGTGCCCTTCTGATACAATATACCACGCGAGTAAGAAAATGCAAAATGGGCGATTCACCCCTCCATGCCTCAACCCAGCTTGACACATCATCAGAACAGGTTCACATGTATAAGCAGTGTATTAACTTTGCCTACCACGTGCGCGCATTACCTTGGCACTAGAACTTCAGTGTGTAGCTCAGAGAAAAGACTAATCTCATTTCGTAACACCCGGTGAAAGGATTGGAGTATTGTTCAAACAGAAATTTAGGGATCACCAGTTCGCAATCAGAACTTCATTTGTCGCTACGTTTCATATTCAATTCCTTTCCTTTGACATCGTGGCCTGAGTAATACGCTTTAAGAGCATAGCAAATAGTGAAAGACATGGGCGGAGTCAGCGAAAAGACCCCGTCCTTCAGTAAATATTTCCTGAATATTTTTAATGTCTTTGACTGTGCTATGCACGCATCTTTTCTTGGCCACTCGGCTCTGTAGGCTTTAGTTAATAGGATTCGCGCAATTGCGGAAGCGGAGCTCAGCGGATAAATTGAGACATCAAGTACAATGTACAGCCTGGCACCTAAGAGTAGTAGCATAAATGCTAGGTTTCATTCTGCATGTAAATCATGTATTTTCACGTGTTTCTTTAATAGTTCAGGTAGCCCGCGAAAAATTAGATAATCTATTCACCATAATGGCTGAAGGCCTCAAGAAGGAAATTTTCTTTGGTGGATAACACTACGGAAAGACAGGTGGGCGAGTTTTCTCTTCTTCCCCGGCCTCGCTTCCCCGTAAACTAGCGCTCAAGAAGAGGTGGGCTATAGAGTTGTATATAATGGTTTTGGGTTCAAGGTTGAACAAACATAAGGTTTCTTAGATAAAGGATACCATCATGGTTTATCGGACAGAGAATTGTACAAAACACGGAAAGTAATGAGAAAGACTTTCACCTTATCATTGCTAACCTTAGTTGAATAATTTTGCCTTTTTTCTTCACGCATCTACTTACGCAATGTTCCATGCTGTTAACCCCAGAAAGGTGGCTTACATTAGTGGGCGTGGGGTCATTTGCGACCTCAGAAATAAAATGCGAATACATATTCTTGCTTTTGTTTATTACTTATGTATACCAAGCAAAACTAGTGCACTAAAATGACTGTTGGTGTGGCCACCGAGCCAGATGACTCAGTCCTTTCGTCTCAGACTGGCATTCGGGAGGTCAAGGATCTCTCTGGTTATTGCTTATTTCGGGGTTTTTCGAGTCATTAGGCAAATGCTGGGGAGGTTTATTCATTCCCTCGAAATTCTTGTCCCTTCATTTCATCTCCATTTCACCCAAGCGGCCTCTTTTAAGGTTGTAATGTAGATGAGGACTGGGCGGTGACTCCCTTCCGTGGTGGGGTTACGTTCTGGAGTTACAGCTCTTGGCAGCCAGAATGAAGCGCTCTTCAGAGGCTATTCCCAGAAGATTTAGGATATACATTTATTTGTCATGTAAAAATATTTAATCAAAATAGTTGGAGTTATTTTTGAGAAAATCAAAATTATCAAAATCTATTCCATGTAAAGGATAAGTTGGGGTGGAGGATTTTACTCAAAATCTTCGTGTTGCATCCTTGGAAGATACTTAACTTATTTTCAAGTTTGATATTTTACAGACTTTTCACTTTTTAGTCATCATGTCCAAACACGCACGCACACACACACAAACGGATCTTTTTCTAAAAATTGGATTAATTTTAATACAGGGCACCCTAAAACGTCTACTTCCAGTGAAATATCAGTGTCGAATTTTTGAATGGAGTGTAATACCTTCTCTACTTAAGCGTTATGTGCTATGTCGAGAAAGTAAACACAAAGCAATAGTATTAAAATAGGTGATAATGCGCCATTTTTAATGTTTATTGTACATAAATTGATGAAACAAAAATCTTCCTCTGAATCTTATTAAGGCTTCATTCAACTTGCGAAGTATGAGTTAATTGTACACTAATTCAGTAGTCACACATGCATCTGCATACAAACGTAAGTCCCTAAGTGGTGCCAACTTTGCTTTTTTTTTTTTTCTCTCTCTCTCTTTCCTTTCACTTTTTGTCATCGAATTTGAGGCAGGAACTTGAATAAGTTCTTCCTGTCTCTCTTTGTTCATTTTCAACTTTCGAAGTCCCTTTTAATTTGCTTTCTCTGCCTTGATTACCTTTCTTATATTTCTTCTTCCACCTAATTTTGCTCATAATTCACTGTATGCTTTAAAACTAGCATTATATGAAACACTAAAAACTATTTCTATACAGTAACCTAAGGATCTGCACTATTTCTAAGGATCGCTGAAAACAGGATTTAACTGCAGAAACTATATGCTGGATGAGACATACCACAGGAAACGGAAGAGGGGCGGGATATTTCATGCCCTCCTTTCTGTCAAGGAACACAAATGGCATTTCTTCTAGGCCTGTACTCCTGCGGTAATGATCTCAACAAAGGACAAGGAAAGTAATGAATGAAGGCTAAGGAAAAGACAAAGGGCAGGCATTCAAAATCATTATACCAAACTTTGGCATTGATTTTAATACCGTTTATTGTTTTGATTAGAAGTTATTCACCGCTTGATTGTTTTATTGTCATATAGGAATTCTATTTTTATTTTTATGTTTACCTTAATGCAATATTTGATTTATTTAAGGTCTTGTAATGGTTATAAAATACATTCTTCACGGCGATAATTTAAAGGCATTGGCGCAATTTAATGAACAATTTATACCTGATACTGATGCTTTAAGTATTTTCCCGGTGTAAATTTTAACTCGGGGATAATAATAATTGCTTAATTCTATTCACCTCGTTATTTATAGCATTTGTCATGAATGGCTGAAAATTTCACCATCCCTAAGTTTATCCTCATGTTGCTCTATCTTATACATACGTATGCTATATTATCTAATATGCTTAGCTTAGGTCACGTGGCATTTTTCAAATATATAGATTGTATTTCCCCGAAAAACATGCTTTAACCAACCTCATCGCCTGGATTTGGTCATATTTGTTAAAGAATAAAAGGAAAAAATCTGATGTGTTCCATTTACATGACTTTCTCTATTCCTCTACAATAAGTGATTGTTTAAAACTTGCTCTTCTATGTACTTCATGCTAATCGAGCAAAAAATTAGCAGAAATTTCTTATTACTTGCTTCCTTGTAAATGGAAGGGAAATTAGGGAGCTAAAGTAATAGTTAAATATATTAAAAGCTGCTTGCTATGTGACTGAAGTTCCTTTGTTTGTATGGCCAGGAGTTGACAAATTCTCGTATGAGAAAAAGTATAAATATTTTATAACTGAAACCAATAACAAAAAATATCTCAAAAACGGTCAATTCTACGAAAAAAAATGTATATAACTTAAATTGAGTCTTTTAACGAGTTCTGCATATTTTGTTAAGTAAGTTTTTGTCCATCTCTTACGGTTTACCAGTTATGCAAAATTCCACAAAATTCATCCGGAATAAAGATATCTTCTAAGACTATTCCAAGAAAATTTAAGATATACGATTTATTTGTTATATAAATGTTATTAATATACGAAGTTTTAATCAAAATCGTTAGAGCTATTTTTGATAAAATGAAAATGTTCAAAAAAGTTCCATGTAAAGGGCAGTTGGCGGGGTGGGGGGATTTTCTTGAAAACTTCATGTCGCATCCTTGGAATATACTGAACCTAAATACCAAGTTTGGCATTTAACGGAGACAGATAGGCAAACACATGACATTTTTCTAAAAATGCTTGTTTTGGATACAGAGGGTCTCAAAACATATATTTCCGGTGAAACCTCTGTTTCGAATTTTTGGATGCATTATAATACCTTCTCTATACACTACGTTCATTGTACGATAGAGTAAGTATAAAACAGTAGTAGCCCTTCAATGTTAACAGAGGTATCTGAGCTAGGAAGCAGTCGTGAAACTGCGGATTTTCTCGTTTGGAGCGGGTATTCTATGTAGCCACACTCTAAAGCTTGGATTTTACTGACAGCTTTTTTTGTATTACAATAAAAATATTTACGATTATGTACATTTATTTAGTACCCTTAATTAAATTCTTACCCTGCCAAAATTATTAGGAAAGGATCTCTTTATTAAGATGTATAATAGGTTTTACAAATATTCATCACATAACAAGTAGTTGTGAACATATATCAATGTTTAATGATCTGGTCTCATACACTTCCTTATGATGTTTCATTGCCGTATTATCTTTCCTTCTTTACTGGTCTTAGCTGACGTTCAAATTTATTCTCGAGAATTAGTTTTGTTCGATCACTCATCTTTTAGTTAATTTAAATGAATCCGAACCTTAATTTTCTGTTTAAAAATTGTAATACCGACATATTTGTAATACTGTCATATTTATTGTGTTTAGTTGTTTTTACCTTCTCTACCTGTACTATGTACATAGTATATAGAGAAGGTAATGCATTCGATCCAAAAATTCACGAGATTTCACCGGAAATACACGTTTTAGGGCCAAAATATCCAAAATAATTTTTAGAAAAAGGTTCGTTTGTGTTCGTGTATCTGTGAATACGATAACTCAAACTTGATATTTAAGTTTAGTATCTTCCAGGGATGCGACACGAAGATTTTCAGAAAAATCCCCCCAACCCAGATCACCCTTTACATGGAAAGAATTTCGTAAATTTTGAGATTCTCAAAAATGGCTTTAATGATTTTGATTAAAATACTATATATTAAAGATATTTATATGGCAAATAAAATGTATATCTTAAATTTTCTAGTAATAGCCTCTGAAGACCTCTGTATTTCGAATTAATTTTGCTGAATTTTGTGTAATTAATAAACCGTAAAATATAGAGAAAAGTTACTATACAAAAATTTAGATCACGTTAAAACACACAATTATGTTTTCTTGTTCGTGGAACTGGCTATTTCTGATATTCTTTGTTATTAGTTTGAGATTTAAAGTACTTAAACCTTTCTCACACGGAAGGTTTGTAAATTCCTGACCCTGCATAGAAACGGATCTCAACCACATGGCAACCGGCTTTTAAAGGATTTGGCTGTCGTTTTATCCAAGACGCGTATTCCCTTAGTTTCCTTTTACTTACAAGGAAACGCGTAATTAAGATAATTTCTGCTAATGTTAATCTCGATTATCATAAATACATAGAAGAATATGCTTTTGAACAATAATTTGTTACAGCGTTGTAGAGAAAGTCATGAAAATGGAAGGTATCAATTTTTTTTTACACTAGCCGTGTGTAGGACAGGAGTTGGATAGGTAGAGTCAGACTGCAACATTCAATGCCGTAGTGGGATTTGAATTGCGGATCTCCCGGCCTCTAACCGGTTGCTCTAATCACTGAGCTATCATGGTATCATACAGGCATGACATTAAATTTCTCAACTAACGCATGTTTCCCGGTAAACCACAAGGTGATCTCAATGGCGACTTACATTACCATAAGTCCATTCTTCAGCCAACTAATGTGGTTCATTGGTGTTAGTTTGGTTTTTCACAAGTCGTGTGAAGAACAGGAGCTATGTTAGGTAGGCAGAGTCAGACTGAAAAATTCATTTTATAATGTTGTTTTATTTATTTATCTATATTTAGAGTGTTATTTTGTTTGCAAAGAACTAGGTATGGACTGTGTTTTGTTGTTTCAAATTTTAATTTGGACGTTCAAAAATATATATTCTCATGAATACTTATGAAATACTTGGTACTTTTCTTAGTATGTATACTTATAAGTTAGTTTTGTTAGTTCTTTTGGTATCATCACGTTATAAATTGAAATACATTTTGATATGAAATTTCAGCTTCATCTAATAATTTTCCGTTTAATCTAATTTACATTTTATTATTTACAAGGTCCCTTTTCAATTTATTAACATTTAACTGGTAGTTATTTCATAGTGTTTTCCAATTTATTAGTAACACTTCTAAACCTCTTACTTTCCGGTTTGTTAATAAACACTTCTAAATATTTTATTTTCCATTAAAGCTGCATGCTGTCTGAAAATCGGATTGTGTTAATTTTAAATTCTTGTATTTTTATATCCGTATCTCTTTATCCAATAAGTGATTTGATGCTCTTTATAAGTGTACCCTGATATTGCACATAGTTATCTTATATTAGCTATTTATGCCTGTTTCCACAATTTATAATTGCTGTTTTCTACTTAGATACTTAAGTTCCAAATGATTTTCACATCTCTGGATTTTATATCATAATGCTTTAACTATTTTGAAAATGTTTTCGATTTTGTATGTCTAAAAGTTGTATGTTACATGTACTTTTATTTCCTTATTCCCTCCTCTACTGTTAGTCTCATTACTAATATTTCTTCTCTTGTACCTGTATTCTTCACGCATGTAAATTCGCCATCTGTTGAATATTTCTACGACTTTCTTTTCTATTTGATTATATGTATATAATTTGATTAATATTTCAAGTGTATGTGACATTAAACACAAATTCAATAGTGTTCACATGTTTCGATTTTAATTTATTTTTTTGGTGTTGGTGTCATTTTAAAGTTTTTTAAATCCTCTCATGTGAATTCAGGATAATTTAACTGGTGAAATGAGAATGTGATTTCTTTGTTGTTTCTTGCGAATTGTTATGTGGTGGCTTCTTCTTATGCCATTAAAGTCATTCTGATTATGCCAGCAAATATCTAGTGAGAGTCTATTATGACAGTGTTTTCTGCGTGTGGTACTCATAGTCATGCTGCCCACTGAGAAAGAAGGATTCGTCCGACTCTGCATGCGAACATCCATGTGTGCTGCTGGAGGTTCTCCACACTGTATAGAATGTAAACATTTTACATATACATATAGTAGTATAAAGCACTTTTAAATATTACGAACTAATTCATTACTTCAAGTGAGTACTGTGAAATGTGTCTTTAGGCGGTAGACGAGAGACGAACGCTCATACCTAGATACTCCTTGCTTTTGGTTTAAAAGTTCCAATACTTATACTTTTCTTAAATGAGAATTTGGCATTCGTTTTTCGTTTTCTTTTAATATTTTTCAACTAAGCAGAATTTTAATTCCATCCATTAATTACCGCTTTTAAAATATTTGACCAGCACTTTATACTAGATTATTTCTCTTGAACTTAGAAGAAAATGCACATGAAAACATTTCTGCTAATGTTTATCTCATTTAGCATCAAGTACATAGAAGAATAAGCTTTTGTAAGGCTAGTTTATTGCAGAATAGATACTTCCTTTCCTGGCCATGGAAAGAGCCATTTCAGAGCCATGACATAGCAACAGACAGTTTTGACACGCTTTAGCCCAAGGTATTCTCTTATTTCCCTTGTACCTACAAGGGAATAAGTAATAAGAGCACTTTTATTAATCTTTATCTCCATCAGCATGAAGTAAATAGAAAAGTAACTTTTATAACAATAGGATACGTAGGGAAAGACATGTGAATCGAACATATAAGATTATTTACCTGAGATCATGCAAAGAAAATGGAATTTCAAGTCATCTCTTAGCGACTAGTTTTTAAAAGATTTGATATTTGTTTTAGCCTTGAGTATCTCCTATCTCTATTAAATATACGAGAAGAATTACAATTAAATAATTTCTGATAATGGTTATTTTGATTACCCTGAAGTAGATAGAAGAATAAGCTTTTCTAAGAAATAAAGTAAGCAGCGAAAGTCATATTATGTAGCAGTTTTCTTTTGTAGAATTGCTTTGCTTCCTTTACATTCTCTACGGTTTGTCTAGAGTAAGTACAAAGTAGTTATCCAAAAATGTAATACTGAGATTTCACTGGAAATATCTTCTTGAATAAACACATAAAACAACTTTTGAGAAAATGATGTCTATCTCTTTTTCTCTCCCTCACTCTGTGTGAATGTGTGTGTAAGAGTAAGAGAGAGAGAGAGAGAGAGAGAGAGAGAGAGAGAGAGAGAGAGAAAGAAGAAAAATGAAAGACCGTTTCATATTTACAAAACTTCCTCCTAAGTTCAACGTCTTCCGAAGATGCAACGCCAGTTTATTTCAAGAACATTTTCCTGCACTAACTATACTTTACTTGATTCATGTTTCTTTATTTTTATTCTCCCTTTATAAAAGGTTGATATAACTTAATAAAAAGTACCTACCAGATTTTTAAGACATTTGTACGATAAAATTAAATATACCTATACACTGAATATTCTGGAAATAACTTGTGGTGTCGTCTTTATCCTAAATGACTTTCGCATAATTTGGTAACCCGTAAGATCATATGCACGTAAATGCAACATATTAGATTTTAAAAACTGCAATAATTAGAGGATCATAACAGTATTTGGGAACTTGGCATATGTTTCTAATCAGCACTTTTTATGCTGTCTCGTAGCGGTATTTAAGCAGTCCATTGCATAAGATTGAAGCTGTTCCGAAATGATCAGATACTAAGTATGTCTAACATAGGTACATGCACAATTAACTTTCGTGACACTGGCGGATCCATAAAAGGATTAAACTGTGACATAAAATCCGAGGTTTATATACATGACACAGCAATCAAGTTTAATTAGCTTATTACGAAACGTATGCGAGACAATTTAACAGAATAAAGAATGACTCAAGTTTTTGCCCCACCCCACTCACCCCACTTAGGCTTCGGTCTTTTGCCCTGTCTGGTTCTCTCTCCTCTTCCTGCTTCACACTGACATTAAGGGATCTGAAGTCGGGAAGCCGCTTGGAAGTACTTCATCATTTAGAAGGACCACCACTGGCATTTGCTTTAATTAATTTCTTCATTTACTCTTCATATACGTCTATGCAAATGATCTTTGAGAAACGAGATACTATAACGAATGGATTTCAAGTCATTCGTTAAACCACACAGAAGTTGTAAGCAGTCTTGCCTTGGACGTTACAGCATTTCCACTTTCGACCGTCTGGTGTCCCACTTTTTTACGAATTACACCACAAATGGGTGTAAATCCAGTTAGGTGTTATATCCAGTATTATATATGAATATTATATATGTATTATATATGTATATTATATATACTTTCTATAAACTTTAGTTTATTTTCTTATATTCACCGCACACCTAAAAACCGGTTTCTAATATCCAAAAGTTATCCTCAATGACATTTTGACAGAGCGGAAATTAGACCGTAATAAAGGTGTGAGATTCGGCTTATATTACAACATTAACCTTCAACTAAAGTAAATCCAAGATATATTCATTGGAGCGTATTGGATCTAACTGCTGTAATTATTTACGAAACCAGCATCTTTTGGGTTAAAAAAAAAAAAAGCTAACTAAAAAGGAAATACTATGAATATGACACTCAAAAAGCCGTATAACGCTACGTAAAACTCCAACAGTAATTTGTACAATGTGTTCTTTCACTCAGGCTGCGAAATTTCTTTTATAAGACTTTGATGGTTTATTTCATTCCCTCTTATTCGACCACAAATATTCCTCAATATATCTCAAAGCTATACCTTGAAATATCATAGAAAATTCTGCATTAATTAAAAAATAAACTAATAGTTTAACCAGCTGTAATCACCTACTGATGATCCATAAAATACAATATCATTCTTAACATCCTGCAGGGTGGAGATTTTTTTTCCACCAACAACTTATTTTAAAATATATAAGCTTTTCACAGTAGGCACAAGGTCTAAAAATTCTGTGTCTGAGCGGCTCATTTGGTTCGGCGCTGGTCTTCTGATCCCAAGGTCACAGGTTCAATACGGAGCCAGATCGATGTTTTTAGCATGCTTAAAGTGACAACTCCATAATTTCATGTAAGAGAACGAAATTTCGACACACCGGCGGCTCTGATATGTTCCTGGTAATTGAAAGTGTCGCTAAAAGCATTTTTTTCCCTAAAGATTGTGATTGAAATATAAATTTAACATGATAGATGACGTTTTTATAGATATTTACCTTACATTTTTACATATCCCTAAAGAGTAAGGTTTATATTTAAAACGTTGAGTAAAACAAGTTCTTAAATGGTCTATAGCAAAATAAAAGTGTTCTATTATTTGGATGTCTCAAGCTAAAACATTTTTTTAATGTTGACGCTATAATATTGTAAAAAGGCGTCTGTATTCACTCAAAAATTGGCTTCAAAATAAGCCTTTAATTCACTGCTGCACAACAATTTACTCCATGCTTCAACGCGTAAACCGTTGACGGCTCTCTCATGTCACTGGGCGCTGACACTCCCGTCAAGTCCTCAACTTGAAACTCTTCCTTTTATAGCTGAAAATGACATCACAGAAGCTTGTTGAATTGGGGGGACAGTAAGGTAGTCCCGAGTTGCTAATGTCTGTTCCATATAACTTTAGTCTTAACTGTCATGTGACTTGCCATCTCTCATTTACTAGGTATGAAACCTTAATACTGTTCATATGTTGATACTCCATGATATCGAAGAATGAATACTTTCTTATTCGATTCTTGTATAATGTTAAGTTTTGCATTATTGAAATGTTTTACGTTTAGCTTTCTGTTAAGTATGAATTGAGGTGTTTTTGCTTCGCAGAGTTGTTGGACTACACTTGTTGATAATCTTGATTGCATTTTCTGAGATGAATCATATAACATGCCTACACACTCGTGTTTAAATTGAAAGCAAGCAAAACAAGAGGGAAGAAGTGGAGATATTCATATTTTATACAGCGCTAACGGAGTTGTGAATGTAGTTGATTTAACTGGGGTACAAAATCATGTTTCTGCAATAGTCCGCTTTGATATCTCACTCTCAATTTACCTACTTTGGTGAATCTGTGAATCCAACAAAAGCAAACAGAACATAAGGCGTGTGATAATACAGCGCTTGGAAATGTTTTTCCTTTTTTTCATCTATTAGTTTGTTTTTCCGTAAGTCTAATATGGGTCGTAAGAGAGGCTTAATGTAAAACTAATTTCGATACTTACTATGTTTTTCGAATTTTATATGGCTCATTACTATTGAAAAATTATTATGAAAAATACCTGGAATTCAGAAATTGCTCTTGCAATCTTTAGAAATTGTAGAAGGGATTGAGTAGCTCATGTTTGAATAGGAACTCATGCCAGAAAAGGCACCGTTACCGTGCTACAATAATTATAAAAATGCAGCTTAAGGCTGATTTTGTTAAGTATTTTAAGATAGGTTTGAGACTAAACGCAACACTTTACTTACCTATCAACACAGTAGGAAATACTACTAAAGGAGAATACAGAAAACTTAAATATTGTTCATTAATACCTTTGTTTTCAGTTAAATTTAACAATTTGTTTTGTCTTCCACGTAGGATGGTTACTTTCTGATCCACCAGAACCCATTGTGAAATAATGCCAAGAGTCAAATGGCAAATTTAGCCATATTTCATAAACATAGTTAATCGGCACAATATATTTTTGTCTTCGTTCACAGCTATTGGAAATTCTACCCGCTATCTCTTTGGTTCGATTTGGCGACCACCAGTAGTTGCACTCATTGCACCTACGAATGCTTCATCTGCATTCTGTTATGCAACGACCACAATTCGTACCACCATATCTTCCTCTGACCATACAGGACCTCAGTCGACCCATCGGGAAAAAGGCCAATGTTGTCAAATCGTAGTGATCGTGGTCCATCTATCCACTTTTGACCAGAGAAGGTATTCCTTTCTCGAATCCGCTCTGTAATTGTGACGAAAAGGGTGTGGGATGTAGTTAGACGTTGAGGCTAGCGATTTTGATAAAAATGACGAGCAGTTCTTTTATTACATACATCGTTTTATGTCGCCATTTAAAGGTGTAATTAGCCAATCAGAGGAAAAGGGAAGGGAAATGTTCGCGGAAGCTTATATATCAACGGGACAAGCTAATAAGAAACAGGGATTGAACATCCACATTTGTTCAAATAAAATACATTTTTACTTATCTTTATTTTAGTTCCTTCTCTACCGCCTGCCTAAGGCAGAGGAAGTATCTTATTGATGTCAAAGGAAATACGACATACTGGGGTTCACCTCATGTGTGATGTAATATATGATGTGCATACATGTAATATGCGATCCGGAAACACAGATGGGTTTTAACAAACCACATATATCTAATATATGTTGTATACATCGCAGGGAAAGGAATCAAGAAGAAAAAGGAAAGTTTCTTACTTTCTGCGCAGATTTCCAAGCCGCCCTGAAACCGTATTACTTTGAGAGAATTACTTTTGATTTTGCTAGAAAATGCAGCATTAACCAGCACATAATCAGCAGAATAAAACAATACGAAGAGTTATCTTGTGTACTGAACGTTCAGGTTAAGATATCAAACGAGTTCTGCAGCGATATAGAAGTCAGACAAGTATGTCCGCTCAGTCCAAAACAGTTGGCAATCATAAATACATTTCTTCCAGAAAAACAAATATGAGGTATAGACTTAGGAGACAAAAATATCTAGTCGCTGAAGTACTTATACCACATTTGTCCTTCTGGCAAAAGAAGAGAAAGGTATGCAAAAGTTACTAGAGGCTTCTGAATAATACACGAAGGCAAAGAAATTTCGACTTAGCACTTAAAAGTCAAATTAGGTGATTTTTAGAGAAGACAAGAAGTGGGAGTTCAAATCAGAGAGGTATCTATTCACAACGAACATAAACACAATGATCCCCAGACAGTCAT
The DNA here is from genome assembly GCA_030762935.1 of Hymenopus coronatus. NCBI lineage: Eukaryota > Metazoa > Arthropoda > Insecta > Mantodea > Hymenopodidae > Hymenopus > Hymenopus coronatus. The sequence continues at coordinate 17,717,119 of CM060886.1, read as the reverse complement.
AGCATCCGGTCACTTGCCAGCTACAGTGTCTCCTGGCAAGGTGGGTGGTTTTCTCCCAGATTGTCTGATAGCTCGCTGGCATCACGTTGAACTCGGCATTGACTGCATGATAGGGCCTCGACCTGCCGGGCAGATGCCTCATTGCATGTAATCACGTCGCTTCAAAGATGCAACCAATGGAATCGGCAACATAGCTGCTTTAAGGTGTTGTTCACATCTAGGAGCCCTCCGAGAACTTTCGTTTATTCCAGAACCACTTTAATCTAGGAAAACACTAGTTGTTCTTTCCTGTTTTTCTCGATTGGAAATGTTCAGACTCTCTTCAACACATTGTTCCCGATCACTAGGGAGTCCCAAAGCATTCTATAACTATTATAAGTCAAGGATATGAAACCAACATCCACCCAGGACGAAGTGTTGTCTAATTAAGATGGTTTCATCATGTTTGCACTAAACGATCTAATTGTGGAACCCCCGAAAATTTCGACACGGATCTTGGCTTCCACGTCGCAAGAGCTGCAAGCCATCTTGTGGACAATTTTTGCTATATTTGTTGACGATTTACTCCCAAAAATCAGAGGAGAAAATATTATAACATTACCAAACGTGCATATTCTTTATACTTTAGTATCTAATTATTTATTATATTTATATTTGTCCTATTTTTTCTTTATTTTTATCTTTGATTCTAGAAGGACTTTCCTGAATAAACTGTTTCATTATTTTATCAATTCAAAAAATTGCCCCATTAATGTTAATTTCCTATATATACTTTTGGTATCAAATTGGTGACCAGGAAAAACAATGGTCACCTCATCACTGTTGTATCACTTGTACCTACGACAACTTCGGATATATGGCAAACTAAAACCATTATTATTTGCTGTACTATGGTGTGGCAAGAACCAACAAATCATATTAATGGTTGTTACTTCTGCATGAAAAATATATCTGGACTATCCAAAAAAAGTAAACATGTTATTCAATATCCAAACATTCCCTCTGCTCTGCGTCCTATTCCACATAGTTCCTGTACCCCTACACACATTGAGTAGTGACAGTAATGGAGAAGGAAATAGTGATTCCCAGGCTGAGTTGTACCAGGAGAGGCCTCTACTTCAAAAAATTCTGACTTTCAACCAGTACATTCAAAGTGAAAGACCTTATGTAGAGCAAGTAGACTTGAATGATTTGGCACACGACTTAAATTTGTCAAAACAAAACTCAGAACTGCCTTTTGTGTTTGTGGGATAACCGTGATATCCAAAAACATTATGTAGTACATCAGTGGGACAAACTGCAGGCATGTGTCTCAGGGGAGAGTAATGTAAAATAAACGCCATTTGTTCAGGCTGATAAGATTCTTCTTCATCCCTTACATGTAACACTTGGGCTGAAGAAGAATTTTGTTAAGGCATTCAACAAGGACGATAGTGGATTTGTATATATGCAAGGCAAGTTTCCAAAGTTAACTTATCCAAAATTGAAAGAAGGGATTTTTGTTGGACTTCAAATCCGAAAACTCTTGAGGACGAAATGTTTGACAAAACGTTACAAACGGTGGAATTAGCAGCTTGGCAATCATTTACAAGGGTTGTACGTGGTATTCTT